>VDFB02000017.1:63129612-63201742 GCA_007258455.2 Sequoia sempervirens
CCCATGACTAGAAATTGTAAACTCGCAATCTAGGACTGGCATGCAAATAAATGGATCATGGTGAATTGACAGTTGAGCCAAAGGCAATCACACTACTTTGGCCAAAGTGTTCTCACCCAGTACTTCAAGTGATAGTCATCCTACTCACATACACTACTCAAGCTCGATTTGAATTTAGGCCACTATATACTATGCAGAGGTAATTCCTCCAAAGGGTAGCCTTTAACCCTAGAAATAATTTATTCCCTTTTCCCAAAAATTCAATGGAATTTCTACCCACAAAGTATAAATGCAAGTTACCCTACCTTTAACAGATAATCAAACCCTGGGTGTAACTTATAAGCTATCTAATTCAATAAAATAACTTAGTTATGGATAACCCATAATACTAACCTTGCTTAATCATATCTAGTATATTTATATCTATGACAATCAACCTCTCCTATTATGAAGTAAATACAAGCACTTCATAAAAAAGCATAAAATTGCTTCTTTTCCTTTCCAAAGAAAATGCTATGAATTCCTAAATGCAAGTATTCTCAAGCAGTACCAAAATAAAGCATACAAATCTCATTCTTTCAAAAATAAAGACAAATAAGAGAAGACTAGATCCTCATGCCTATATTTCGCTTATTCCAATTAACTGAACTGTTGCACAGCCTTCCAACATCAACTCACTAGCTTTTCTTAACTCGTAACAATACTTCACTAAGACTCCTCTCCCAAGATAGCAATGTGCACTCACAAAGTAATCTCACACTATAACTCTCGGCTCACAGAATAAATAGCTCTCAAAATAATTGCAACAAAATAATTTTACAAAAGAATGTGTCCCAAATAAGAGAGCTAGCCTCTCTATTTATACAACAAAATGAGACATTGCAGCCTACAGAAGAGGCATGCTAGTCAACACATTTTACCATGCAAGTTGACTCACTCTACTCAACTAAAAGGTGGCAACAATCAAAGAATATACTCAACATATAATACCACATATCGACCTCTATGGTTGACAACAGCAAAATACTAGTTCAATCTGTACATTGTCAAATGATGACAATCAACTTGCTACAAAATAGAATTCTACAAGAAATAGAGCTTTCTGAATTTGGCACCATGTATTCAGCCAACCTCATTTTCCTTTGGTGCAGTTATCTACTTTGAAACAGTCTTCTAATTTCAGGCGACACTCACACAATGTCGACTTGGTCATGGTTTCATTGAGCAACAAAGATAAGATGAGTCACTCCTCCATTTTAGCATATATTTGGTGTTTTGACCAATTCATAGCTTGTTCTTCGCATTTCCTATTCTCATGTATTTTACACTTTATTGTGCAGTTGATAAATACTCCATCGCTTTATATTAAAGCGTCCAATGTTTGAGTAATTTGTTGTTAGCAATTTAAAGATGCATTTTCATAATATTGACTATGGTTTATTTTCTATATCGACCTTATTGCTACGCAATACTTAGCAAGCAATTTGGCCTTTATTCAATATCAATATATGTTATATTCGGCCTTTAAATGCTTTGCATATATTATATACGAATCGGCCTATGTTTATATATATATATATATATATAGATATAGATATATCTTGTGCCAATCAAGCATGTATACATTTGATATACAAATTAATATGAATAAGTTAACATTCACATAATAATAATAATCATATCGATTGTATATATATATATATATATTCTTCTATGTACATGTATACGTACATATACATATGTTGATATATACGATATATACGTATGGACATTTCCATTTTCCAAACATATGTATGTATCAACACATGTATACATATGGATATATATATATATACATGTTCAATTGCACAATCAAGAAAATACACAATTAATATCATGATGATAGGGAATAGACGTGTGGTGTATTAATACATATACACATTCATGTCGTATTTTCCATTCAATGGCTCCATGCTCACAAGCAACCCGTTTATAAGCGTGCATAAGTAGTTCTACCTATGTACTCTCATGTACATTGATGAGCTTAATTAATGACTCAATTTTGATAGGATTCATTACCTATTTGTTGTTTCTATCATAGACTTTGATACTGGTTGTTGGCATTTTCTATGTTGTCTTCCTTAAAACCATAGACCTTGGGCATAAGTTTATCTCTGTAACTTTAATGACATTATCATGCTATGAGAATTATCTATGTTGAATTTACTAGTGGTTGAATGAATGTTACTAAGGTAATTATAGATATACATTTGTTCATGCATGCTAATGTTGTTGCGTAGGTTTCCACTAGAATGTTGATGTCAACAAAGCCTGCTTTGTGGGAGAAATTATTGTCGGTTGGTCGATTACCAAGAAGTCAAGAAGTTGATCATTAAGAAGTCAAAGCAGGAAAACTCTCATGAAGGAAAATTCCTAATTCAAATAAGATAATGTAACTACCTTTTTAATGGTCATTTTTGTCTATTGAGAAAATCTAGGAAGTGTGTTGTGTTAGATTCTCGTTGGAGAAAGTCTACTTTCACTGATTTAGCACATGCATAACTTTCTCCATCTTTTTCTATGCTTTCAATAAGTGGCATCCTCCTATTTTGATGGAGTTAACTCCCTAGGTAGTTAGGGTTAGTCAGTAGCTTTCTCTCTATAAATAATGGTCAGATTCCCCTTTTGATAAGATTGGATATTATGAGTTTGTACTTGCATTTTCCAATTTTAAAGTTCTATTGTTGAGATGTTGTACTTATGCTTTCAAGAAATAATATGACATTCTGAGTTGTTGCATTTGATTTGTGTAAGGGATACTCACCCAAGGGGACCCACTTGGTGAGAATTCCATCTATTAGTTTAAAATTTATTTTCTATTCAGTAGTTAGTTTCAATTTTAGCAACTATATGTTCCTGCGGCCATTGAAATTCCATTCTATGACTATTCTTGGAGCCAAAGGCCACGGACATAGTGAAGTTTCCTCTCTGTTTGATGAGGTTTCCCTTTCTTTCTTTTGTTTCCCAGTCTAGTTGTTAATGCTTAGTGTAGATGTTAATCTATATTTAGTGTTTAAGTTGATTTCCTTCCTACATTGTTTCTTTCCTAGTTTATGGATAATTGCAATGAAGTCAGGTAGTGCACATACAGTGTTGACCCATTTCAAGTTTACATCCCTGGGTTGACAATTAAATGCACCTTCATGATGAGTGAAATAGCTAATTAGTGTAGATGTCTAATCTCTAAGTCACAACTCTAAGGGCTTAGTTATTAAACCATTAGAGGAGGCCAACATTTTTGGCATTGTTGTCGGGGATGGTGTCAAACTAGGGAGTTCTTTGGAGTCATTGATAGTTTCTTTCTTGTTGAAGTATTTCAAAAAAAATTATCTTAGTATACCCCTCATTTAGGAAAGTAATAACCCCATATTATTTCACCAATTCTTTGTGTGAGTTGGTTGATACTGAGTTGATACCGCATGCATAGAGGAAGGAGAAGAGATGCTTATGGGAGATTCCTTCCTAATGACCCTAATCTATTTCAGCTAGAAGAGCTTCCAAATCTGCCAAGAGATGAAGAAGAAGAAGATCCATACCCTTTTGCTAATGCATTTCCCAATTTGACTAGTTTTGAAACTTTCTTTGAAGATCAAAATTTGATTGAGAACCCATTTTCTTAGGAACTCCATCAAGAAGGCATGGGTGATGCAAATAGAAATAGGCCTAACTAGCCAACTTTTTGATTCCCCATTTCTCATCATAATGCAGTCGACAACCTCAAAAATATCCCTGCTTCAATCCTTCCTAAGTTCTATGGACTTGTCATAGAAGATCCTGATACTTTCTTGTTTGAGTTTAATAGCTTTTGCATAAGCTATGCCTATACCACTAATGCTCATAGGCTTAAGTTGTTTCCTAACACCTTGAAAGAGGTTGCATTAAGATAGTTTATGATCCTAGGAAAGAATACTATGGAGACTTGGGATGACATGAAGACAAAGTTCCTTGAGAAGTACAAGGAATATTGCAGGGGCAATGACATGAGAGGAGATGACATCTTTAGGATGCAGCAGAAGGAATATGAGAGTTTGGAGGATTACATTTCAAGAATTTTGTTTTGCCTGCAGAAATCTCCACATCATACACTCAATGAAGAGTCTCAAAATATGCTCTTCCTGAGAGGAATTAATGAGATTTGCATTGAAGCTTTAGACCTGATGGGAGGAGGAGATATCACCCAAGCTCCTTGGGAAGATATTAAGAAGCTATGTCAGAACTATTCTAGGGAAACTTCAAAGAAAGGGAGGGCTTACCAATCCTCTATGGGTAAATTATCCACCAGTGGAGTTTCAAGGATGGAGATTACTCACTTGTTGGAAGACTTCCAACAAGACATCACAAATAATTTGGCTACTCAGTTGGATACACTTCAAGCAAAGAAGAAACATGAGGAGGCAAAGGCAATGTTGGCAGAATATTACCCTCATTGCAAGTAAAAGAAGAAGGATTGCAAATGCAAAATGGTGGCTAACATTCAAAGTAAGTAGATTCCACCTGAGTTCAATACAATCTAGGGTGATGATGATCAATTCTACTACATTGCACAAAGGAGACCATGGGCTCCAAGACAAGGTATGCCACCAAATCTATTATCCTTTGTTGGGCCTTATTTTAATTTGTATCCATCTGGTAACCAATGGAAACCCCCATATCCATCCAACTATGGAGGGTATCCACCATATCCTTGGAATAACCCTCCAAACACTTGACCCAATCACCAAAACTCTCCACCCTAGTGGCAGCAACCTCAGGGGAATTGGTAGCAGTTTCAGGGGAATTGGCATCCACCTCTAGGAAACTGGCAGCAAACATCTCAATGGAGGGGAGGACAGCAATGGCCAAACCAGACAACCAGTTACATGCAACCACCTTCTCGGCCCTAACAACCTGCTATAATGTCTCCTCCTACTAGCTCAATTCAAGCACACCTAGACCTACTCAGTTACCAGCTCAGCCCACACCTAACCCAAATAACAAACCACAACAACAACCAATCTATTCTATATCCAAATCAATTCCTTGCATATTTTGTGAGTGTAAGTGACATCCATTTGCGTTTGAGAACCACTTTTCCAGCTCCTTCCACTCCCATCATCACTGAGATTCCTATGTGGAAGAAGAGAAGCATCTGAATGTCCCCATTCAGCCAAGTGTGCCTAAAAATCTTGAACCAGTTCCAACCAGTACTGATCAAGAACCACCATTTCTCAGAAGGTTAGAAATTGTTAAACAAAAAGGAAAGAGGAGGAAACAACCTTTGAAATTATAGATCAATTGAAACATATATGTGTCAAGATACCTCTATTTCAGACCATAAAGTATGTTCCCATACATGGAAAAACAATTAAGGAAGCATTCCTCAAAAGGCTAGGCAGGAAAAATAAAGACCCCACTATGGTTCATGTAGTGGGACAGCTGGTTGATATCATGTTTGGGAAAGTGACAATTCCAAATACAATGACCCAAGTAGTCATGTGGTAGGAGTTGTTATAAATGGGATCCAAAATAAAGAATGCTTTGATTGATTTGGGAGTAGTAATAAATGCAATGACTAAGAATATTCTGCAACAAATAAATGTTGTAAACATGAGACCTACTCCTACTATCCTACAACTTGTTGATAGTTCCACTGTTAAACCTGATGGTATAGTAGAGGATCTTGTGGTAACTCTAGAATCTTGGGAGTACTCAGTAGATTTTATGATTCTTTCTCTTAAAGCTACACTAGGCGGGTATCCCATTATTCTAGGAAGGCCATGGTTAGCAACAACATATGCCTACATTAGATGTCAGTCAAGAGACATGACCATTTTTTATGGGAAGAGCACAAAAAATCTTGTTTTCTACCCTCCTACTCAGCCATCCCATGATATGGATAACCCTATATGGTCGCATGTTGGAGAAGAGGCTGAGGAAATCAATTATGTGGCACAACTTATGATGTTAGGCAGAAGTTCTTTCATGAGGCTTCAGGAAGAAGATGAAGTAATGTCCAACATAATTCAGAACCATTGTGCGGTGCAAGAAGCATCATCCTCTCATGCATCTGGTTTTGTTGGTCTAGTGAAGACACTTTTGCTCGCTATTCCAGCAACTAAACTTCCTACAACAACTGATATGCTTCATAAATTGTTGCCACATGAACTAAAGGTGCCAAATATTAGTGAAATAGCTATGATAGAGTTAACCACACAAGTGCAAGTGTTAGAAGGAAAATATCTCAATATTAACAGTAAGTTGAGTCAAGAGCAACAGTTGTCCTTGACAAACATGTTAAGGACCCACCAACATGTATTTGCATGGGACTACAATGATATGAAGGGATCAGAACCCAAGCTCTATACTCATAGGATATATATTAGAGATGATTGTACACGATGAGGTAGCCACAAAGAAGAATCAACCCTACATTGAGGGAAATTGTAAAAGGGGAACTACAAAAATTATTAGATCCAAGATTTATTTACCCCATTTCAGATAGCCAGTGGGTGTCTCCATTGGTGATTGTGCCCAAAAAGGAAGGAAAATGGAGAGTTTGTGTTGAATACAGGGAACTCAACTCTGCCACCAAAAAAGGATCATTTTCCCCTTCCTTTCATAGATCAAGTACCAAATTCCCTTGTAGGCAAGCAATATTTATCTTTTCTAGATGGATTCGGTGGCTACAACCAGATACAAATTGCACCTAAGGATCAAGAGAAAACCACTTTTACCTGTCCATGCGGGACCTATGCCTACTCAGTACTTCCATTTCACTTATGCAATGCACTTGAAACTTTTCAAAGTGCAGTCATTAGCATATTTTCAAATATCTCACATGATTGCATGAAGATTTATATGGATGATTTTACTATCTATGGTGTTGATTTTAATGAAGCATTGAAAAATCTCATGAGAGTCTTACAAAGATGTGAAGAACATAATATGTCTTTAAATAGTGAGAAATGCTTCATGATGATGCAAGAAGGTGTAGTCCTTGGCCACTACATCTCTCATAAAGGAATTCAAGTAGATCCTACCAAGATTGAGGTGATCACCAATCTACCTATACCTACAAAACAAAAAGATGTCAGAAGTTTCTTGGGACATGCAGGCTATTATAGGAATTTCATCAAAGATTTCAGTAAAATGACAGCACCATTGTACAATCTCCTAACTAAATATGTTGAGTTCCAATGGACAAAGGACTATGACAAGGCATTTTTTGATTTGAAAGAAGCCTTAACCCATGCTCCTATACTCAAAGGCCCCAATTGGGAGCTTCCTTTTCATATTCATACAGATGCATTAGACTATGCTATAGGATTTTTTTTGGGATAGAAAGAAGGAGCAATTGAGAATGCTATTTATTTTGTTAGCAAAAATCTACAAGGAGCTAAATTCAATTTTATAGTGACAGAAAAGGAAATGTTGGCAATAATCTATGTCCTTAACAAATTCAGGCACTACATAACAAGCTATCAGATCTTTGTTCCCACAGACCATGCATCCATCAAGTACCTCATGAATAATCCCTTGATCTCAGGTAGGCTGGCAAGATGGTTGTTACTGATGCAGGAATTTGACATTGCCATTGTTGACAAACTAGGAAAAGCAAATGTTGTAGCAGACTTTCTTTCTAGACTGACTACATCAAAGGACACTCAAGTCATTGATGATTCTTTCCCTGATGAACATTTTTTTTCAATCAATGTGCATACACCCCGGTATGTTGACATAGCCAATTATCTGGGCACAAGGAGAGTTCCTCCTCATTTCTCTCCAAAAGAGAAAAGGGTTCTTATTGAGAAAAAAAATCTTTTCTCATGGATTGCAAGATGCTTGTTCTACACTAGACTAGACCATGTCATGAGGAGGTGTGTAAGGGAAGATGAGACATATGATATATTGCATGCATGTCACAATGAACCCTATGGAGGAATTTTGCAACCAAGAGGACAATAATGAAGATCCTTAACATAGGATATTACTAGCCCACACTCCACAAGGATGTAGAGAAATATACTAGGAAGTGTGACAGATGCCAGAGGATGGGCCGACCAACTAATTTTGATGAGATGCCTCTTTACCCATAGGTAGTCATCACTCCATTTGATAAATGGGGACTAGATTTTGTAGGTCACATTGATCCTCCATCAAATGGTAAATCATACATCTTGGTTTGCACTGACTATGTGACCAAGTGGGTTGAGGTTAAAGCAATGAAGCATGCAAGAGATAACAAGGTTGCAAAATTTCTTTACGAGGAAATCTTCACTCATTATGGGGTCCCAATGGAGATAGTGACAAATCAATGGGCTCAATTTACATCAACCCTTGTTACAGCACTAGTTAATGAATATAATGTGAGGCATAGGAAGTCTACCCCTTATCATCCTCAAGCCAATGCCCAAGTTGAGGTGACCAATAGGGAAATTGAGGCCATTTTGACCAAAAAAGTTGCTATCCATAGGAAGGATTGGGAAAACAGGCTACTAAAAGCTATCTGGGCCTATAGGACCACCTAGAAAACAACCATAGGCTTTACTCCTTTTGAATTACTGTATGGGAAGATAGTTATGATTCCCATTGAATTTGAGTATAAGACTGTCAAGACTACACTGGATCTTGGGATAGACATATCTAAGGCACAAAAAGACAAAATCATGAAGTTGAATGCTTTGGATGAGATAAGAAAGAAAAATTTGCATCATATTGAAGTAGTGCAAAATTAGAGGATTAAATGGCATAATAGATAAATAAAGGACAAGAAGTTCTAGCCTGGTGACTAGGAACTCCTTTATGAGTCTAGGTATCAAGACAATGCTGGTAAATTATAGATTAAATGGTTGGGACTGTACGAAGTTGCAGAAGTCTTTTCCAACGGAGCTGTACAACTCACCACCATTGACCCTGTTAGATTAAAACTTTTGGAAAAATGGTCATCATCTTAGGTTGTATCATAAGCCAACGTCTAAGGAGGAATTCATGCAATAATTTAATCAGCACCCAACCCCCAAACTTCCTACAGCTGAAGGAAGCGGATGTAGTGTCCCTCCTTCTAACTGATCCAAGTACACGTGTAACCACTTCATAATAAAGACTTCCACTTTTTTGGGAGTCCACTTCTTCATTACTCCACCTAGCCGCCCATCCATCTCCATCTTCTCTCTGTTCCATAACTCCACCATCACTCCACTCTACCATCATTCCATTCCATCACCACTGTATTAATGGCTCAATCGTCCTTCTTAAAGGTAATCAGTACTTTTTCCACATTCTTTGCAAATATACTCCAAGATTTCAGGTACGTGCAAAAAAAATTGTTGTCTTTATTATCTTTAGTGCATTTCTTTAATTATTGTAATTAAATGTAGATATTTCACATAGCATGAAATTGTACACCGCCTTGTCCAATCACAATTATCAACCAGCTTGTGCAGACACATGTAAATTAGGTTGGGGGGGAGTTTCAACTCACAAGTCCACATGTCATCCATATCAGCAAATTGAAACTGAACCAATTTGAATGATAAATTGAAATGACAGCTTGCACATGTGAAATGTCACTGAATCACCACCATTTCTTTCAATAATACCCCTCATTAATGAATCTTTATTGCCTAGTCATAATTTCAAATGTCACCCAACAAAAGTAATTTGGTAAGCTACATGACATTGGTGTCAACATGACAGAAAGAAGAATTGCAGGAAGAAGAAGATAGGTTTTTTAGAAAGAGATTACAAGGAAAGGAAATTTAGCAGAGTGCTTGTTTGATTGTGGGCAACTGAACAATGGGAGGTCAGCTAATTTAGAATGAACCCACGGTTCATAACGTGGTAATGCAAGATGCACCTTCTTTGGAAGAGTTTAGAAATTGTTGATGGTTAGACTATTTCTTGAAGCTCGACAGCTACAATGAGGACATTGCGTAAGAATTTGCATAGATACTCTCTAAAGGAAAATCAATGGTAAAAGGATTGGAGGTGATTGTTACTGAGGAAAGAATTGTGGAGGTAACGGGTTTACCTATTGATGGTGAGCCATACCCTACTACCAAAGATGCAAGGTCAGCTAGATCTGAATTTACTGAACCCAGTGACCCTCCATTGGTGGTGGATAAATAGGGTATGAAGAGAACTTCTCTTCCAGAGCCATGGAGACAAGTAGCAGTCAACATTGTCAAATACATCACTTGTGAGGGTCGCTAGTCATGCCTCCATTCTATACTCTTCAAGCTCCTAAACGATATGAGGCATGGACGAAGAATGAACGTGCCCAATGTGCTATATCACCTCCTCGTCATCATGGAAGCCGAAACACAAAAAGGTAGGGATAATTTTGTCTCTCGCCATTGTTTAATCAAATTGTTAGTGGAAAAATCTATGCATAAAGTATCTGATATGATGTGGGAGAAGTTTTTAAACATTGATCAATTTAGACTAGAACATGTTAGAGGTCAGCCTCAACCCCGTAGGGTTAGTAGGGAAGTGAGGGTTGTAGCAAGTACTCCTAGAGCATCAACCTCTGGTGCAAACCCTAGTTTAAACCTCCTACAATTGAGCAAGCTATTGAAATTGGGTCTTCTGATTCAAAATATTTAGGTGAGGAAAGTTTATCCTTAGATTCTGATGATGATGTCCTTGCTAAAACCCTAATTTGAACTAGTGTTTCCCTTAAGAGAGAAGAGGCACAAATAAAAGAAGCAGAAATGAGAAAGGGAAAGGCCAAGAAGCAAGTGGCAGAAAAAGCAACACCAAGCCTGAGGAAATGAAAGGTTGATAACACTGTTCCTCTTGCAACCAAAGGAAAGGACAAAAACCCTCCTAAGAGATCAAAACTAGTTGGGCCAGCTACTAGCGTACCTCCAAAGAGAAGCCCTAGGCTTAGGAAAACATCTAGGGAGGAGATGGAAGCCCCAATGGGGCAAGTGAATGTTGAGGAAAAAGTTATTTTTGAGGAACAGGAAAATATCATATTGGCAGAGCTTGTTGCCATTGCAGAATAGGTTGGGAACCAGGAACAAGATGAAAGTCCAGAACCCCTATAGCAAGAACAAGATGTGAATCAAGAATTCTTGTAACTAGAGCAGGATGAACAAACAAAGTCACTGCAGCTGGTGTTGTTTGAACAACAAGAGTCAGTGCAAAGGAATATTTTGGATGGAACACATAAACCCCCTTCTTTTTCATGGAATGATATAGCTCTGAAATTATGGAGTGAGATGCAAAGAAAAGAGGAGGAATGGAAAAAGGAAAAATGTAATTTATAGGATGAAATTAAGAAGAAAAATACAAAGATTGAAGAGAAGAATACAAAAAAATGTTGCATTGAAAGAAAGGGTAGACAATGTGGTAGATTTAATACCCAAAATGTTGGCATGCATAACTCCTCCTAGAGTGTATACCCTGCACTTGAAGGAGCGAAATATTTCCTTTAGACTTTCAAGGATTATTTCAGGTTTGAATCCTTTCTTGACACTCCACATTAATTTTTTCAAGCTTATCAAATTGCCCCTCATGTGTTAAAAATTTGTTGTGTGAACTATATCTACATAATTATGTTGTGTTTGATGATCATGAGTAGAATCCCTTACTGTATATTGGAGATCTCCATTTGAGGGAATTTATGTCCTAGATTCAAAATGAAATTAGTTAGGGACAACAGTATAGGACTTACAGGGATAGAGAATTGTATACTCCCTTGGCTCTCAGGGCTAAATCTAGTAGCCCTGCAAACATTTTTCAAACATGGCACATATTCCTTTATCACCCAAGTTACAAAAGGAGAATTATGCCTATTAGAGAAGAAGTTTACAAAAAATATGAGAAAGTAGTTGAAACCACTGGGAAATCGGTAATGGGCTATTTAGCATAGAGGTGGAACAATTTTCCTGAAGAATTGAAACAAGTTGAAACCCACTCTTTACAAAACTATGTTGCAACATGTAAAAGATTTGATAGGTACATACAATTTGGGAGGATGAAACAACAGTTATGGCTTCCACTCACATTTCAGCCACCTACACTATTATGGCCTATGCCAGACTACAAGTTTTACCAGTATGACATAGCTGCAGAGAGGGTAAGATGGAACAGATTGGATAGTGAACAAGGATTTTACCGGGATTCTAATTCAAACACTGCAGAGACCGATGTGGGATAGCTAGCAGTTGTTGATTTTAGGGCACTGACTAGGTAAAAGAATAGTGCTCCATCTATTGGAGGACCATCAAAACGTTAGGTTGGGGGGAATGATGAGCTCAATTAATGGCTCAATTTTGATAGGATTCATTACATATTTTTTGTTGCTATCATAAACTTCGATACTGGTTGTTGGAGTTTTCTATGGTGTCTTCCTTAAAACCATAGACCTTGGGCATAAGTTTATCTCTGTGACTTAAATGACATTATCATGCTATGATAATTATCTATGTTGAATTTACTAGTGTTTGAATGAATGTTACTAAGGTAATTATAGATATACATTTGTTCGTGTGCATGCTAATGTTGTTGTGCAAGTTTCCAATAGAATGTTGATGTCAACAAAGCCTGCTTCGTGGGAGAAATTATTGCCAGTTGTTTAGTTACCAAGAAGTCAAGAAGTTGATCATTAAAAAGTCAAAGCAGGAAAACTCTCATGGAGGGAAATTCCTAATTCAAATAAGAGAATGTAACTACCTTTTTAATGGTCATTTATGTCTGTTGAACAAATCTAGGAAGTGTGTTGTGCTAGATTCCTATTGGAGCAAGTATGCTTTGACCAATTCAGTGCATGCATAACTTCCTCCATCTTTTTCCATTCTTTCAATAAGTGGCATCATCCTATTTTGATGGAGTCAACTGCCTGGGTAGTTAGGGTTAGTCAGTAGTTTTTCTCTCTATAAATAATGGTTAGATGCCCCTTTTGATAAGGTTGGATATTATGAGTTTGTACTTGCATTTTCTAGTTTTATAGTTCTATTGTTGAGATGTTTTACTTATGCTTTCAAGAAATAATATGACATTCTGAGTTGTTTCATTTGAGTTGTGTAAGGGAGACTCACCCAAGGGGAGCCACTTGGTGAGAATTCCATCTATTAGTTTAAAAGTTATTTTTTGTTCAGTAGTTAGTTTCAATTTCAGCAACTATTTGTTCCTACAGCCACTAAAATTCCATTCTATGACTATTCCTGTAGCCAAGGAAGATAGAATAGCTTCCTATCTATTTATTGAGATTTCCCTTTTTGTCTTTCATTTCCCAATTTGGTTGTTAATTTTTACTGCAGATGTTAATCTATGTTCAGTATTTAAGTTGATTTCCTTCCATCATCTTATTTCTAGCATTGTTTCTTTCCTAGTTTATGGATGATTGCAATGAGGTCTTAGTGCACATACAATGCTGACCCATTTCAAGTTTACATTTGTGGGTTGACAATTAAATGCACCTCCATGATAAGTGAAATAGCTACTTAGTGTAGATGTCCAATCTCTAAGTCACAGCTCTAAGGGCTTAGTTATTAAACCATTAGAGGAGGCCAACATACATGTTACTTCATGTGTATGGCCTATCATCGATATGCATATGTATACCTATACATACATTCCATATGTGCTCACCTCACCAATACAAGCATGGTAATATAAGGAAGAACTCACAAGTTATAAACATATAAACATCATCCAAGAATGCACTCGATAATAATCAAGACCCTTACTAATGCAAACACATCATACTAAGGATGACTTACCAATTACTGACATAATAACTTGACTCAACCATTCTACTACGAGTGTGTGTGTGTAAGCTCAGTTAGGTTATGTTACTTCTTACCTGAACAAGATCTTCTCCTAAGTGATACTTTCCCTCACACCTAGAGGATTGAACATATACCTACATCCAACTAACACATTCCCACAGTACTCAGGTGTTCAGTAAAATATACATTACACAATATTTCACTATAGTTAGAAAATCTAATTCAATAACCATCCATTTCACATATATGGATTTCATCACATATCATTAAATTAAATAACATTCATTCATAATTCATTGATAACAAAGTGCAAGCACAATTTATTCTCATTCAAAATTCAAATTACATTCACATTTACCCTACATAGTAATATTAAATAGTAAATACACAATTCGGGTGTAACTTACTCCCCCCCTTGTGAATCATCGTCCCCGATGATTTTTATATAGCAACATAAACTAATCAAAAAAAACATATTGTTTTCAAGTACTCCCAAATGCATTTGAAACATGAGAAATTTTTTGTTGTATCTCGGCATAGTCTTCCCAAGTGGCAGAGTTTTATGCAACCTAGTCCCACTGGACTTTGCACTACATAACCTCTTTGTTACACAAGCAAAGCTTACGCATTCTGAGCACCTTGATAGGCTCAAGATTTACCACTCTAGGGTCCTATACCTTTAAATAATTCCAATCAATCACATGATTATCACCTAACACATACTTCTTTAGGTATGACACATGAAAGACATTATGCATCCTAGCAAGAGCTAGTGGCAACACAGATCGATAAGCTACCAGATTTACTTCCTTAAGAATCTTAAAAGGTCCTACGTATCATGGAGCTAATTTGGAATACTTCCCAAATTTGATTGAACTCTTGTGAGGTTTCACTCTCAACAACACCTTGTCACCTATTGCAAAATTTTGAGGCACTCTCTTAGCATCAGCATAGCTTTTATGTCTATCATTAGCTTTGACTAATCTTTGCTTAACAATACTCACTTGCTCTTCCATTTTAGCCAACATTTTTGGCCTAAGGATCACCCTATCTTCAAGTCTATCCCAACTATAGGGGTTTGACACTTTTGACCATATAATGCTTTGAAAGGATCCATCTTCATTGTAGAATGGTAGGAATTGTTGTAAGAAAATTCCACCAAAGGTAGGTAGCCTTCCCACTTGTATTGTTGATCCATGCAATAAATTATAAGTAGGTCTTCCAATACTTACTTTACCCTTTCCGTTTTTCCATCCATTTCTGGATGATATGTTGAGCTAATATTCAGTTGAGTCCCTAGTGCAGGAAATAAGGTTTGCCAAAATCTTGAAGTGACTTATGCATCCCTATCTTAGGTTATCTTCTTAGGAATTCTATAGAGCCTAAACACTTCTTGCACAAATTTCCTTCCTATGACAAGTGCTCCATCAATTAGATTTTTGGGTATAAAATGTGCTACCTTAGGAAGCTTATCTACAACCACAAGAATGGCATTGTTCTTTTTTCTTGACATAGGAAATCCTTGCACAAAGTTCATACTTATGATTTTCTAATTCCTCTCTGGTATATCATGAGGGTATAACAAACCTACAGGATGATGATGCTCCATCATCACCCTTTAACATTAAAGACACCTTTCCACAAATCTAGCAATATCTCTTTTCATCCATTTCCAAAAGTATAGTGGCTTTACATTTTCCAACATTTTCGTCACTCCAAGGTGTCTAGAGTACGGAGCTTCATGAACTATTTTCCATGCCAGATTTCTTAACTCCTCTATGTTAGGTACATGTACATTCTCCCCTTATATCTAAGTAATCCATTAGGGTCAAAATGAAAACCTTCATACCTAGCATCTTGCATATTGCTTGTGAGTTCTTTCTTAACTTGCATATAGTACTCATCCTCTTTGCAATTTTTCAATACCTGACCCTTAAAGTCGGTTTGATTGTCACAATTGATGCAATATGACATCTTTGACTCAAGGCATCAGCAACCCAATTTTCTTTTCCTTTAATATAACTAATATTGAAGTCATAATCAACTATTAATTCGAACCATCTCCTATGTCTTGCATTTGGGTTTGGTCGAGTGAAAAGATACTTTAACCCATGATGATCAGTTTTCATTTCAAAAGGTTTCCCTAACAAGTAATTCCTCCACATTTGCAATGCATGAACCACGATTGCTAACTCTAAATCATGCAACGCATATTTTTTCTCATAAGGTTTCAATTTCATTGATTTATAAGCAAGTACTTGTCCTTCTTGCATAATAACACCTCCCAAGCCTTCTCCTGATGCATCTTTGATAACAATAAAGTCACCTTCTAGATATGGCACTTTCAAAATAGGTACAGTTGTCAAATTTTCTATAAGTAGGTCAAAGGTTGCTTGACACTTCTTTGTCCATTCAAACTTCTTCCCTTTCTTCTATAAAGATGTAATCAAAAAGGCTATCTTGGATAAGTTTGCAATAAACTTTCTATAGTATCCTGCCAAACCCATTAAACTCCTAACCTCAGATACATTCTTGGGTACTGGCCATTCTATCACTACTTTGATTTTAGTTGGATCTACTGAAATACCTTTTGTTGAAATCACATGTCCAATATAATGTACTTAGAGATTTTTTCGTACACCTTATGTTCTCTAAGTCTTTGTAGAACCATCTCTAAATGCCTAAAATGTTTCTCCTCATTCTTTGAATATATCAAAATATCATCTAGGAATACCAAGACAAATTTATCTAAACAATCCCTAAATACGTTATTCATAAGGTTCATAAATGCTACAGATGCATTTCTTAAACCAAAGGGTAGAATTGTAAACTCATAATGTCCATATCTAGTTCTGAAAGAAATCTTAAAGATACCTTCATCCCTAACTCTTAACCGATGATATCCAAATCTTAGATTAATCTTAGAAAATACAGAAGCTCCCCTCATTTGATCAAATAGATCATCAATGTGTGGCAATGGATATTTATTCTTTATTGTAGTTTTGTTTTAATGTGATAATCTATGCACAACCACAAAGTACCATCCTTTTTCACAAAGATTATTGGTGCTCCCCAAGGTGATAAACTTGGTCTTATCAACCCCTTAGACAAAAATTCATCTAGTTGTTCCTTAAGCTCCATTAATTCAATTCTTGTCATTCTATAAGGTACCTTAGAAACAGGTTCAAATCCTGGAACTATATCAATTGAGAAATCAAATATCCTTTTCAGTGGTAACCAAAGTAATTCATCTAGAAATACATCCAAAAACTTTCTTAGAATAGGATACCTCTCCATATTCAATATTCTAGTTTCATCCATTTCCCCATCTTCCATCTCTTGGAAGTTATGTGACCCAAAGTTATCAAGATTCTCTTGTGAATTTGATCACTTATAGTCTTCTAGCTTTTCCATCTTGACAACAAAGAGTTTGCACCCTTTCTTCTTAGCCCTTAATTGCATTACAAAGATCTGATGAATCTTGGCCTCCCTAGGTATCCCTTGAAACTTCACTTGGTTACCAAGATCATCTAAACGTTCTACTATTTTGGCATGGCAGTCTACCTTGGCCCTATGTCTCCATAACCAAATCATACCTAGGATAACGTCATAGGATCCTAAAGGTGTGACATATAGGTTCACTTCTGTAGAAAAACAAGGTAGCTCAATCATAGCTTCGAACAAACATTGTTCCATCATTACTCTTGTTTGGTTTGCATATTCTACATCCCATGACTTTTCCATGTTACCACCTTTTCTAGATATTTTCTTAGCTACTCTAGGTGCAATAAAAAATTTAGTTGCTCCTATATCTATAAGTATATAAATGGGTAAGCCAAACAAAATACCTAGATTCTCTATTAAAGTCACTTAATACTCTACCTAGCGATCATCCACAACAACATGAATCTTTTGTTGGAACATCGCTTGCTAGGTAGGAAGTGGATTACTATAGGATCGTGACCCTGAAGCCTTATTAAGACATTTACAAGCATAGTGGTCTCCTCCATAAGTGAAACATCCAGTAGTTGGTCCTTTCCTCCTTGTAGATTCTCTAGATTTACTAGTGTTTCCACCAGCATTGTTGGTTTTTCCACCACTGGAACCATTCTTCCTATGTTCCCTTCTCGACTCTTTTCCACTATTACAAGATCCTTTTTCTTCTTTCTTTGGCACATTTTTCACAACTTCAACCTTCCTTGAAGTTGGTTTGTCTTGAACTCCCATAATCTTCTTACAGTTTTTGTTTTCCTAGAAAATGGAGATAGCTTTAAGCTTTTGCTCTTATTTAACCACTTTCTCATACACAAGATCCATACTAGCTGGATTGTGAACATCTACCTCTCCCTCAATCTGAATATTAAGTCCCATGATAAACTTTCTTATACGAAAATGTTCATCCTTCTAGTACATAGGAACATAGCATAGCAGACGGGTAAACTTCTCCCAATACTCATTGACTGTCATTTCACCTTGTCTCAGACTCTAAAAATCTATGAGTTTCTAGTCAGAATAGAGTTGGGGTAACCATATTTAATGAAAAAATTCAACAAATTCACTCCATGTCAGTTTCCATGAGTTAAGATTGAGTTCCATCTTTTTATTTATCCACCAGTTAGAGGCTTCTCCTGCTAACTGGTATGCTCCCCAGGCTACTTAGGTGACCTCAGTATAATTTTGAATCTTGAAATATTTCTCCATTTGGACCAACCAAGCCTCAGCTTCATCTCTGTTGGCACTTCCTTCAAACTTAGGTGGGCTGATTTTCTTCATCTCTAGAGAGTTCAGAAGCCATATGCTTCCTATTATTCTTCTCAGATAGGGAAGGTAATTTCTCTCTCATGATCATGGGTTTTTTCATGTTCATGAGAAGAGCTTTCTCCCTTGTTCTCATTGTCTGGAATTTCCTTCTTAACTCTATTCTAGTTTACCCCTATTCCTTGCTCTAAGTTTCCCAATCTTGTCAAGATTTTATCCATTCTAGCTTCAACACCTACTGGTCTTGCCCAACTTCTTGGCTTCCACCAAGATTGGTTCATGTCCTCGCCATCTTTGCAAGAACAGATTATACCTGAAGGTTCATCCATATTAGATTTAATTATGTTATCATTATCTTATGGAAAACATTTAAATGAGCATTTAATTGCACATAAGGAATTCCACATAAGATGTAAGCACAAGCTATTTGATAACACACGATTTTATTAATTCATAAGGATCTAAATATCCTTTTGATTACATAGAGTGACTATTTAGATAGTCAAGTGGAGAGTATCCCTCAGATTCATTCTTAGACACGTAACTCATTGGGGTATACCCTACAGATTGAGATTTTTCATCTCTCATTTGTTCATATCTATCCCAAAATGGATAATATCCTTCATATTTGTCATCTGATACATAGTTGTGAGGTACATAACCCTCGAGTTCTTTATTTGAGGAAATTACAATTACTTCCACCATTGTAAGAACTCTAGGGTCCCTAAAGATAAATGTCAGATTGACGCTCCCTTTTGAGGGCATATCCCTGGAAAGTGATAAAGACTCATACTTCTCTGGTGAGACAAAAGGTAAAAAGATGTACTTAGACTCCATCTTCATCTTTCTCTTTACATTGCTAATTCGAGAAAGTGCGTGAGTGAAGGTTTTAGTATCGCTTAACCAAATGGCATTGTCATAGTTGGTAACCTCAATTGTTCAAACAATGGCCTCTCTTTCCTTCTTAGCCTTTAGGTAGCACTCATTTCTGATTACTGACTTTCTTGCAGTTAACCTAAGACGCACCATCCTAGCACAAGAATTTCCAAACATTAGATAACATTGGATGAAAATTATGATGATCTCATAGGTTCCAGAGCTAAACCTGGTAGCTCTGATACCACATGTAATTACATTTCAATCATTCACTGAAGTAATTTTTCCTAAGTTTTCACTTTGCAAGTAAATAACTATGTAACTTAACCAATTCCATAAAATTCTTTATTTTCTAGATAACAAATAAACATAGATTTCATAACAATGATTCCATTCCAATATAATAATTTTATAAATTACAATATTTCAAAGAATGTGCACAAAATACATGCATAGCTCAACCAAGCTTCAAAGCAATAGATATAGATAGTTTAGGAGTCTCCTTTAAAATCTTGGTCTTCTTGTTGCCTACTGAGGAGGAGAAGCATCACTCAAGTGCTTTTACACCAACCACGGACTCATAGGTGGTCCCCTGCACATCTATCATTTGATAGATGGCCCTACCCTTGGACGAAGAGATTGGTGGAGTAACCTCGTAGCAACAACCAACTGAGCTTAGTGTTGTGTCCTACATGACTAGAACTTGTAAACCCACAATCTAGAACTATCATGCAAATAAATGGATCACAATGAATTGACAGTGGAGCCAAAGGCAATCACAACTACTTTGGCCAAAGTGTTCTCACCCAGTACTTTGAGTGATATCCATCCTACTCACATACACTACTCAAGCTCAATTTGACTTTAGGCCATTATATACTATGCATAAGTAATTCCTCTAAAGGGTGGCCTTTAACCCTAGAAGCAACCTATTCCCTTTTCACAAAAACTCAATGGAATTTCTACCCACAAAGTATAAATACAAGTTACCCTCCATTTAATGGATAATAAAACCCTAGGTGTGCTAGGGTTACAAGGCAGATATCTAACAAGTTAAATGCAGATTTAATTAATAAACTGAGAAATAAAACACACAAAAAAAATAACATAGATAATTTAATGTGGTTCACCCAATCCAGGCTACATTCACAAAACTGTAGCCATCCAATGATTTTATTATCCAGTGCAAAACTTATTACAATCTCATTAATAATTTCCTTTTTCATCATATTGTAACTCCCATCCCAACCCCTCATAACAAGCTTAGAAGCTTCTAGATTATGGTTCTACAAAGTCAATTTTTTTTATTTTTTCAATGATTTTTCCTTTTTCGGTGATGACGCAAAAAATAAGAAAAAAAAATTCTCAGGGGTTCACCCCCCGAACCCCCCTCCAGAACCCTCTTGCCCCGGACCCTAATGAGGATACATGAAGAGTGTACATAGCATGATCAGTCACCACAAACCAATAAGGTGTAACTTATAAGCTATCTAATTCAATAAAATAACTTAGCTATGAATAACCCATAATGCTAACCTTGCTTAATCATATCTAGTATATTTATACCTATGACAATCAACCTCTCCTATTATGGAGTAAATACAAGCACTTCATAGAAAAGCATAAAAATACTTCTTTTCCTTTCCAAAGCAAATGCTATGAATTCTAAATGCAAGTATTCTCAAGCAGTACCAAAATAAAGCATACAAATCTCATTCTTTCAAAATAAATACAAATAAGAGAAGACTATATCCTCATGCCTATATTACGCTTATTCCAATTGACTATCTATTGTACAACCTTCCAACAAGAGTTCTACTTTTTCTTAACTTGCAACAATACTTCACTAAGACTCCTCTCCCAAGACAACAATATGCACTCACAAAGTAATCTCACACTATAACTCTCATCTCATAGAATAAACAACTCTCAGAATAATTGTAACAAAATAATTTTACAGAAGAATGTTTCCCAAATAAGAGAGCTAGCCTCTCTATTTATACAGGAAAATGAGACATTGCAGCCTACAAAAGAGGCATCCCAATTGGCATATTTTACCATGAAAGTTGACCCACTCTACTTAGCTAAAAGGTGGCAACGATCAAAGAGTATACTCAACATATAATGTCACAGATCAACCTCTATGGTTGATAACAACAAAAGACTAGTTCAATCTACACATGATCAAATGATGACAATTGACTTGCTACATAATAGAATTATATAGGAAATAGAGCTTTCTCAATTTGGTGTCATGTATTTAACCAACCTCCTTCAGCTTTGGCACAGTTATCTACTTTGAAACAGTCTTCTACTTTCAGGCGACACTCACACAGTGTCGACTTGGTCATGGTTTCATTGAGCAACAAAGATAAGATGAGCCGCTCCTCCATTTTAGCATATATTTGGTGCTTTGACCAATTCATAGCTTGTTGTTCGCATTTCCTATTCTCATGTGTTTACACTTTATTTTGCAATTGATAAATACTCCATCACTTTATATTAAAGCATCCAATGTTTGAGTAATTCATTGTTAGCAATTTAAAGATGCATTTCCATAGTCTCGACTATGGTTTATTTTCCATCTCTATCTTATTGCTATGCAATACTTAGTGAGTAGTTTGACCTTATTCAATGTCAATATATGCTATATTCAGCCTTTAAATGCTTTGCATATATTATATGCAAATTGGCCTATGTTTATATATATAAATCAGACTCTAAGCATCACATAAATATATACATATATATTTATGTATGTATATATACATATATATATGTCAATAAATAGCATTAATGCTTTAGCATATCTGTGTGTGTGTGTGAAAGGAATAAAATGGTAGCTCTATGGTTTAGGACATAGAACAAGTTTTCTTCACTTCTCATTCAAGGAAACCCCAAAGATCTCAATCCAAGGATGTAAAGGGGAAAAAGATCTGCAATAGGGATGTCTTATGGTTTGATTAGAGACTAAAAGGGGGGGTTCACCACCAAGCAAGGGCTTGGAAAAACAAGAAATGTAAATGTGATGCAAAACCTAGTGATATGACCTAGAATATGAAACTAAAATGCAGAACAACAAACTGAGAATGAACAGAGGTGCACCTGGAAGAAATATGTGGTCGAAATGAGCTCCAAAACCCTAAAATCTTGTTGTTTGAAGCCTACTGGGACTCAAATGCCAGTTTGGGCGTATTAGTCCCAAACTAGGGTTTCTAGGTGGAAACAAGAATTTGGAACCATTGAATCGAGATCTACAGAAAATACCAAAAAATAGGTATACTAGGACTCATACGCTACAAGTGGCGTATCATTCCTAGTTTATAACAAAGTGTTCCAAGAGTAGAATTCTAAAGTGGAACTTTGTGAGCCTCTAAAGATGGATCAAATAATCCTTTTTCCCACTGGTTTCATGTAGATAGGTTGGATATCTTGCTCTAGATATGAGTTTTCGTAAGCCTTGACAACTTTTGCAACTTTTACAACTTTGCAATCTTGATACTTTTGAAGGCTTCAAATCCACTTTTTCTTCAACCTATAAACATGTAATCACACAAAGAGAGAGGAAAAGTGTTGTTTTGTTAGGGAATAGGTTTTTTCGTTGGTCAAACCCCGTTTAGGTAATTAAACTAAATGATGAAACAATGAAATAAGGACATGAAATGATGATACCTTGGATGATGTCTTGGAATGTAAATATGCAATATATCATGAATTGGCCATGAAGAATGTAGATCTTGATCTCAAATTGAATGTGAAACAATTCTTGCAAATGGATATTGAATACTACATCACAACACTAGCTCAACAATATGCTTGATGCCTAATGACTTGGACATGATGATGGATCTTGAATTGCTGCAACAAATGATGAAGAAATCTGCCCTTGAATGCCTTAGAAATGCTCTTGAATTCTCTTGTGAAGTCTTTTAAACTCTTGTAATCTTAAAATTTCTATAAGGAATGCTCTCTTGAAAGTATTAGGTCAAAATGAGTGAAATAACCTTGTATTTATACTTGTTTATGTCAAATTTCCAGAAATTACAACACTACAAGTTGACATCAAATCTAGGAGAAGAAAATCCCACCAAAAATTTGAATTTAATTTAGGTTTAAGCTACACAGGACTCATATTCCAGTTGTGTCATATGAGTACTATTAGGCTAGGCTTTGGGACACATTTTTCAAGAAATGCTTAGATTGATGTGAAATCAGAATCAGGGCCCTAAAACTTAGGTGGGACTTGTATGCCCAAGGTGGCGTATGAGTCCCATATCACTATATCTAGTCCATACAATCCAAAAACACATGAATTATGATTGTATGTTGGTAAATTTTAGGATTATCCTCGGAAAGATGCATTAATTAAGGCTTGTGGATGTGAAATAAGGCCAAATAAGGCATAAAGAAGCCCAATTTATTAATGAAACCCTAGATTAGTATGAAAGTGTTAAGATACACTTTACAACACCCTAAATAAGGCACCATCAGGTCCATTTAGTTTACAAGGTCCCTAAATTTAATGTGAAGGTGTAAATGAATACACTTTACAACACTAAATTAAGGCAAAGTTAGGTTCATTTAGCTTAAAAGGACCCTAAACCCAATGTGAATGTGTAAAACACATTACAACACTAGATCAAGGTGACATTAGGTTCATTTTAACATTAATTATTCCCAAATTAGGTGTGAAAATGTAAACGACGACATTTTTATACACTACATTTAGCCCCCACTTTAGTGAGAGAGGAGGAAATTGCTTCAAACTCACACTAAAGTAGACATTCAAGAGGGGTACAGCATACCAATGCGAATGAAAAAGGATGAAAAGGATCAAAGGAGGTGGCCAAGCCCCTAGGATCCAAGATCCTATGCCAAACCAACATAAGTACAAAGGGACACACACAAGGTGTATGATACACAAACATGCAATGTCAAAAGATGAAAGGAAAAGAAAGAAAAGGTGGATCAACTAGCTTTCACCATTTGTCCCGCATGTTGATGGATCAGATCTAAGTTGTTTTTCCAAAGATGCATGTTCACTTAAATGAATGAAACTTTAGGTTTTCCACTGGGTGAGTGTCCAAAGGGTGGCTTAGTGAGAAGTTCATGCCTCTGTATCAACTTCTCACTGTATAATGAGAAAGTCATGCCCATGTTTAGGCTTCTCATCATACATTAACCATAACAAAGCTATACCTCCTAATAACTTTGACAAGGTGCCACATAATAATGAACTTCAAGCTTCATGAGGCAAGCAAAGCTTTGTATGCTTGAAACTCATGAACAAACAGGATGGCTCCACAGGCAAGCAAAGTGTATTATGCAAGGTGGCCATATAACAATTGTTGTAAATGAAAAATAGTAAGGTGCATTCAAAGAATTTTCTTAGTTCATGTAAGGTCTCTTCTTAGGGAACATCATGCCTAATGTCACCAAGAGAGGACAAGTCAAAAGAAATATCATGTTCTCAAGGAAATCAAACCCAATGATACCAAGAAAAGGGACGATCACAAGAATAAAGAAAATCACACAGTGAAACGTGAGTGCCGATGTATGCCCCCACTTTAAAGTGGTTGATAACACCATTACTATGAGTAATTTCTTTAAAGTAGAAGAGGAATGAGCTTATTCAAAATCCCTATGCCAGATCTTTTATGTTTCCAATAAGCTACATCATGAAAATGGAAAGGGGTTGCCCCCAAAATGTATAACTCAATATGTCACATGTAAGCCAACTTAAGGCATGTTGTCCACATCCCAAGCTTGCTCTATATATATGTACATGAAAGGTGGTCAACTAGCCAAAAGAGACAATGACAAGTGACATACGAGGACAAGGTTACTTAACCCTTGCCCCCACTTAGGTAGACAAGGATGAGTCGAGATGATTAATGAGAAACATGCTAGAGTGAAAATTAGTATCGATTAGAAGAATTAGGTGCCCCAACATAAGGAAGAGCACCACACTCCTTAAGATGTTGAATTCTATCACTTAAATCCTTACATTCATTAGTAGAATGACCATGAACTCTATGATATGCACAAAATGAATTCTTGTAGTAAAATTTCTTTCATGTTCTTGGAGGGAGAGATATCAAACGATCTTGGAGGAGTCTCAACAAGATACCCTCTTGATCAATGGTAGAATATGTTCCTTTATTTTGTGACAAAGATATCTCTTGCTTAGTATAAGATGACATACTTACTCAAGGCTCTTTAGATTGCAAGCTTTTGTACTCTCCTTTACAAGAGTGTGTAAAATCTATCAAATTCAAATCACAAGTGTTTTGTGTGATGACATTAATGTTAAGCGAGGATTTCATTTTTTCGTTCATTTCTTTCAAAGGACAATACTCAAGACCACTAGTTTCTATCATTTTAGGATGCACTAATGTTAAATTCAGCTTAGAGGTATCTTTTGTAATAGTGTTGATATTGAGTGAAGGCTTTTTTGTTTCTTTCAAGGGACAATAACAAAGACTTCTAGTCTTTTCGTGCATTTTAGGCTCTATAGGGACATAGATACCTTGTTCTCTAGAACCACATCCTTTTCCATTATAACTGGGTTGTTCCATAAGTTCATAACCTCTTTCATAAAGTTTTTTCATTTCTTTTGGATTTGGTGGTTGTTGATAGTCTATCTCAGTGGTTAATCAAGGGGGATCTAACTAGCACTTGTGCATTCCACACCTCAGTGGTTTTGGTTTGATGTCTTTCTAATGAAGGGGAATCTAGTGTCATCTTTTCACCATCATCTAAGGAAGTTGATATTCAACCATGATATCTTCCCTAGTAGGAGAGTTTTTAGGAGAACTACAAAGTATATGTTCATGACATTAAAAGGTTGGTTCTTCTAAAATGACTTCATCACAAGTAAGGGAGTTATTCATGGTTGGATTGTCTTTTTCAATAAGGTTTTCCTTAAGGGAAGAGAGGCAACTAAGATTCTCATGACTTTCATCGATTGTATTTTTTGACATCAAAGTATCTTCTTCACAACTAGGGGAGATACTAGGAGAAGAACAAGTATGATTATCATGGTTATCTATGATTACATTCCTTTGTCCCATAATGTCTTCCAAAATAGGATAGGTAGGGGAAGCAACACAAAGAGGGTTGTTATAGACCTTAAATATTTTATTATCTAACACCAACATATCCTCATCATTTACAACATTATCACAAGAGGGGAAGATGTTGGGAGATGAATGTAGACTAGTTGGAGTGTTATATAGGTAGGTTTAAATGGTCTCTTGTTGTGTTATGTGATCATCATGATTACCTATTTTTATGTCCTCTTGTTTAGTAATGTCTTGCCTAATAGAAGAGGTAAGAGGAGAGAAAAAATTAGGGTTCTCAAAACTCTCATCGATATCTTCTTCACAACTAGGATCTAGATATTAGGAGAAGAATGAATATGATTGTTATGATTACCCAGGGTTTTATTCTCTTTCAATAAAATGTTCTCACAATAAAAATGTGAATGGAAATTAGGTAGGGTGATGTTTAGAAATGTGTCTATGATCTCATTCTCTTGTGCTATAATATCTTCCAATGTAGGAGAGTTAATAGAAGTGGAACTTTCAACATTGCCATGATTCTCAATGAGTGCATCTTCAAACACCGAAATACCTTTGTCACATGTAGGAGAGCTATTAGGAGAAGAGAAACTATGATTATCATGATTGTCTATGTTTTCATCTTCTTCTATTACACCATTCCTACAAATAGGAGATATAAGAGGGGTGTAGGTTTAAGGCAAGCGTCAACATTTTCACTCTCTTGCACTAAGAGACTCTCATAACTAGGAAATGTATTGAATGAATGACTAACATGCTTATGGACTAACTTTTTCTTTACAAACTTAGGAAAGACAGATACTAACATTTGTAAAAAGTAATCTATGCAAACTTAAAATGGAAAGAGACTTAAAATGCAACGTAATGACCTAGAATGAAATGTGTAAATGCAATTTTCATATTCTAAACAAGGTAATTTGTTGATTACACTATGCAACAATATGAAAATAAAGTGTTACAAATGCAATTTTGAAATTAAGAAATGTATGAAATGAACCGATTTAAGCTAGATCTAATGAAATGCATGTAACAAAAACTCAACAAACTAAAATAACTATCTAATGACAACTAACAAAAGTACAAAAATGATGTTTTTAATGTTGTAAAAGGCAATTTTAGGAATGATCTAGGACTAATTTTCCCAGAGGGGTGTATGAGTCCCAGTCAGGGTTTTTGGAGGTCAAATGTTGGAAAATACACAACACAAAAATCCCAAAAAAGTAGGCAAAACAACCTGTACTAGGACTAAATCACCTATAGGGGCGTATGAGTCCCAGATTAGGGTTTTTGCACCTATTTCAGCAAATTCTGAGTTGTTTCTATAATTGTTGAATTTTAAGATACCTGGACTATTTACAATTACATAATTTCAATGAAATTGAATGAGCTATGATGCAAAAATGCAACCTATATGCACTTTCACTAATGCAAGATTTAGAAACCCTAGATATCAATTAACTAATGCAAAACCTAATGCAAAGACAATGCAAGCTAGATCTAGGATTATGATGCACTCCAAATCAGAAATGGGGTGTTCTAAAGGCTAGGTTCACCAAAATGAAAGGAAGAAAATGGTAGCTCTATGGTTTAGGACATAGAACAACAAGTTTTCTTTACTTATCATTCAAGGAAACCCTAGAGATCTCAATCCAAGGATGTAAAGGGGAAAGGGATCCTACAATAGGGATGTCCTAAGGTTTCATTAGAGACTTAAAATGGGGGGTTCACCACCAAGCAAGGCCTTGGAAAGACAAGAAGTGTAATGCTATGAAAAAATTAGTGATATGACCTAGAATATGAAATTGAAATGCAAAACAACAAATTGAGAATGAGCAAAGGTGCACCTGGAAGAATGATGTGGTTGAAATGAGCTCCAAAACCCTGAAATCTTGTTGTTTGAATCTAATGGGACCCATACGCCAATCTGGGCGTATTAGTCCCAAACTATGGTTTCTAAGTGGAAATAGGAATATTTCCAAACTATTGAATAAAGATCTACAAAAAATATCGAAAAATAGGTATACTAGGACTCAAACGCCACAAGTAGCATATTAGTCTTGTTTTGTCATGAAGTGTCCTAGGAGAAATTTTTTGAAGTGAAACTTTGTGAGCCTCTGAAGATGGATCAAATAATCCTTTTCCCACTAGTTTCATGTAGATAAGTTGGGTATCTTGCTCTAGATCTGAGTTTCTATGAGCCTTGACAACTTTACATGACAACTTCTACAGCTTTTACAACTTTGAAATCTTGATACTTTTGAAGGCTTCAAATCCACTTTTTCTTCAACCTATAAACTTGTAATCACACAAAGAGAGAGACAAAGTGTTGTTTTTTTAGGGAATAGGGGTTTGCCTTGGTCAAATATCGTTTAGGTAATTAAACCAAATGATGAAATAATGAAATAATGACATGAAACATGAAACATGAAATGATGATACCTTGGATGATGTCTTGGAATGTAAATCTATAATCTATCATGAAGTGGCCATGAAGAATATAGATATTTATCTCAAATTGAATATGAAACAATGCTTTCAAATGGATCTTGAATACTACATCACAGCACTAGCTCAACAACATGTTTGATGCCTAATGACTTGGACATGATGATGGATCTTGAATTGCTACAACAAATGATGAAAAAATATGCCCTTGAATGCCTTAGAAATGCTCTTGAATGCTCTTGTGAAGTCTTGTAAACTCTTGTAATCATAAAATTTCTATTAGGAATGCTCTCTTGAAAGTCTTAGGTGAAAATGAGTGAAATAACCTTGTATTTATACTTGTTTATGCCAAATTTCCCAAAATTACAACACTACAAGCCGACATTAGATCTAGGAGAATTAAATCCCACCAAGAATTTGAATTTAATCTAGGTTTAAACCACAAGAGACTCATATGCTAGTTGTGGTGTATGAGTCCCATTAGACTAGGCTTTGGGTCATTTTTCAAGAAATGCTTATATTGATGTGAAATCAGGATCAAGGGCCCGAAACTTAGGTGGAACTTGTATTCCCAAGGTGGTGTATGAGTCCCAGATCACTAAATCTGGTCCATACAATCCATAAACACATGAATTATGATTGGATGTTGGTAAATGTCAGGATTATCCTCGGAAAGATGCATTAATTAAGGCTTGTGGGTGTGAAATAAGGCTAAATAAGGCATAAAGAAGCCCAATTTATTAATGAAACCCTATATTAGTGTGAAAGTGTTAAGATGCACTTTACAACACCCTAAATAAGGCACCATCAAGTCTATTTAGTTTAAAAGGTCCCTAAATTTAATGTGAAGGTGTAAATGAATACACTTTACAACACTAAATTAAGGCAAAGTTAGGTTCATTTAGCTTAAAAGGACCCTAAACCCAATGTGAATTCATAAAATATATTACAACACTAGATCAAGGTGACATTAGGTTCATTTTAACATTAATTATTCCCAAATTATGTGTGAAAATGTAAACAACAACATTTTTTTACACTACAATATATATATATATGTATATCGTGTGTCAATCAAGTATGTATACTTTCGATATATAAATGAATACGAATAAGTTAACATTCACATGAAAATAATAACCATACCGACTATATATATATATATATATATATATTCCTCTATGTACATGTATACGTATGTATACATATGTTGATATATATGTATGGACATTTCTATTTGCCAAACATGCATATTTATCAGCACATGTATACATATGGATATATATATATACATTCGATTACACAATCAAGCACATACATAATTACTATTGTGTTGATAGGGAATAGATGTGTGGTGTATTAATACATATACACATTCATGTCATATTATCCATTTGATAGCTCCATGCTCACAAGCAACTCATTCATAAGCGTGCATAGGTACATCTACCTATGTACTCTCATGTACGTGTTCCTTCATGCATATGGTCTATCGTCGACATGCATATGTATACATATACATACATCCCATGTGTGTTCACCTCATCAATACAAGCATAGTAATATAAGGAAGAACTCATCAAGTCTAAACAGATAAACATCATCCAAGCATGCATTCAACAGTAATCAAGACCCTTACTAATGCAAACATTCATACTAAGGATGACTTACCAATTCCCAACATAATAACTTGACTCAACCATTCTATTATGAGTGTGTGTGTAAGCTTAGTTAGGTTACTTACTTGTTACCCGACCATATCTCTCCTGAGTGATACTTCCCCTCACACCTAGAGGATTGAACATATACCTGCATCCAACTAACACATTCCCATAGTAGTCAACTATTCAATAAATATGCATTACACAATATTTCACTATAGTTAGAATATCAATTCAATAACCATCATTTCATATATATGCATTTCATCATATCATTAAATGAAATAACATTCATTCATAAATCATTGATAACAAAGTTCAAACACAATTTATCTCATTCAAAATTCAAATTTCATTCACATTTACCTTACATAGTAATGGTAAATAGTAAATATTGTTGGAAATAGGATGCCATTTAATTGAAAATCCTAAACATTAATTATTTCATGTATTTCCTAGATTCTTGAATGTGTTCAAAACACTAAGATTAGCATGAGATCTTATTTGGATGAAATAAACCATGAAATTGACATTTGTAGTTATTCCTAAATAATAGGAGCATGTGGGTGCACACATGGTAAGGTGAACTCACCTTGTATCCAGTATAACTATAGAGTAACTAGTTAACACTTCTAAATGCATGTAAAGATCCTAGGAGTTAGATTTGATGTTTGCACTGTGGAAGTTTGGTTGTTCCGGCCGAGCGTCAGCTTGGGCTTGGTTTCCTTATCTCCTTGCATGCATGTTGGTTATTTTGAGTTGCATGTAGTTAGCTTTAGTTAACTTGTAATGCATGGCTAATAACATTGAGTTGTATGGCAGATAACAGGGACTACCTCCAGTTAACAAGGGATGACCATTCTTTGGGAATGGTGTTGAGTAAATGTTTCAGTTAACTAGAAATCACTTAGAGCCAACTTGGGCACCTAAGATGCTTTCTTGGAATTAACTCCAATGCATGATAAGATATTTTTGAAGGCTCTGTTAAGTGGGACCCTCTTTTGGGCGCCATCTTTGAGGAAGAGCTTTGTAATTATCACCGAAGTGAAGGATGAGTTGTAGCTTTAGTTTGGGACACCCAAATGGGTAAAGCACATGTTCTAAGATTTGGTCTTCACGGTAGAACTCAACTTGAAGCAATATGGCACCTTTTCAAGGGCTTGAGCTTGTGCATTGTAATTATCACCATTTGGAGATTACAAGGTTGCATATTGTCTCTATATCTCATTCAAGTTGAATAGAGTTTTCATAATTGTTATTGCAAGTGTGAAGAAGATTGGTAAAGATAGAAGAAGCATTCTCAAGCAAGAATTGGAGCTATTGTAATTCAGAGATTGAATAATAGAATAATTCTTGGTGGAGTTTTTTCCTGAAAGGGTTTCTCCACGGTATATCTTGTGTGATCCTTCTATTATCCTGTCTAGTTCTTCTTAATAATTCTCTCTACATTCTACAATAGTAAAATGGATTAATCAAGATAATCATCCACAAAGAATTTATGTAACAAAGAAAAGACTTACTTAGAACAGCAATTTTGAAGTTTTACAGAGTATTAAGCTAAGAAAACACCTCATTTTTCAACAAATACACTATTGGGTTGTAACACAAGAATTCTTCTAGAGCTTCGTTCGAAGAGAAAATTTCTAGGGGAACTTCATTAGAGTCTACCTTGTTTTCAATATATTCAGGATGAACTAGTTTAAGCGGAAGATATTCAGCAGAAACCATATTGAAATTCAACCATAGCTTCACCTTAAACATTGTGGGGAAGTATCCAAGTCCAATCTTAGAGTCACGCAAATCATCCTATAGAGGGACTTTAATACCTTGTTCATCATGCCCACAACCTTTACCTCCATAACTAAACTTAGAAAAAATATTGAACCTTGGTCCATAACGTGATTGCAATTCCTAAGAAGGAGGATTAGTTTAAAAAGAATAATCCATAATATAAGTATCACCCTTATTTACAGAAGAGTAATTGTCCTTCTTAGCAAAGGTAAATGATATTTTTAGAATATCTAGGTGGATTGGATGTACCTTTTTACTCCTCGATAAAATATTTGGTGAAGTCAAAAGATCCCCAATCATCACATAGACATGCATTCAACTTAGGAGAAGAAGTAGAAGGAGTAGACTCAATACTTTTTGCTTTAGGAGGATCTTCTTTAGGGACATATTTCTCAAGAGTATCCTTTGTAATATGTACTTCCAAAGTAGATGTTGACACATTGGAAGATAATGAAGTAATATACTTCTAGAAGGTAGGTATAACTAAGGCATGACCAACTACTAACATTTGACATAGATTCATAGCATTAGGGTCAACCTTGATTGTAACTACCTAATTATTAACAAAAAACTTAATAAAACCATAAAGGGTAGAAGTGATTGCTCCTAAAGTATCAATCTAAGGTCTACCCAAGAGGATATTATATGGTAAAGGTCCTGGCATAACATACACCAAGGTAGGGGTAGTGACTAGTCATATCTTTAAGGGAAACAAAATAATGCCCAAAGCTTGTTGATCAGTGTTAATAAAACCACAATAAATAAAGAATATTTCGAAAGAGAACTTGAATCAACTTTAATCTTAGGCCATAGATAGAGGCTACAAACATTGAGTGCTAAACCAGTATCAATGAGAGTTCATATAATATCGGCATTATTAACATTGTAGACACCTAAATTTGGACACTTAATTTATCCAAATTTATCCCTTTTCATCTAAACATCCCCTTATCCGCATTAATTAAGTAATATCACTATTATTTAATTAATACATCTAAAGTTCTTCTAATCCCTAAGGTATCTAGTTAAATAATTAAATACCTTCCCCCTTTCATCAAATGAATTAATAAATATGGCATTTATTTAATTCATCATATGTCACTTCCTCCATCATTTTTATCTAATCATAATTCATCTTCTAGTCTTATTATTAACTAGCTTTATCAACCTCCCAAGGAATTTTTAATTCCTTTTATCCGTCCAAGGAATATTAAAATCTTTTTTCTCTTCCCCATGTGATCTTTGACTTGTCACATCAAGTCACATGTGAACTCTTCCCCTTTTCCCATGCATCTTCTAGAATCTTTGACTTGTCACAACAAGTCACATGTGACAAGTGCTTACCTTTTTAGGCACCTTGTCTATCTTAAAGGAACTTTCTACCTCTCCCTTTGAACTTTGTCTTATCCACAAGATTCCCAATCATGTGAATTTTAAATTCACATTTTATTCCTCCAAGGAATCTTCTCATCTCCCAATGTACTTTCAAGGTAGTTGTCCTTCTTCCACCTCATGTACCCTCCTTCCACCTCATTTGCACATCATCATTTTCAAGCTATCTCACATTCCACATGTCAAGATGTGAGGGGCTTGTGAGTTCTCAACTCACCATAGCCCTTCATCTTAGCCTTGTTGGTTTAATCTCAACCGTTGAATTCTCTAGAGAATTCAACTTGCTCTATAAATACCCCCTCTTTTTTCTCATTTAGGGGTTGATCATTGTGCTAACCAAACTCTTACAAAATTTTCATTTGAGCCATACTTAGCTAAAAACTTGCATTCCTTGCATCCATTTTCATCCACTTATCATCTATTTCCCATCCATCTTGCATCTCATATCAACATTTTTTGCCATCCAAGGAGCATACACAAAATTAAACATTAAGGGCCAACCAAAGGATCGATTCGAGACAAGGTAAATCAGCTCCTTTTTGTTATCTTTACTTTTCTTTTGAATCTAACCAAGCTAATCTTGAGGTGTTAGGTGAATTTATTGTTTTTTATACATTTCTTGTTGCTACTCATTTCTAGAACAGTATTTTCGCCTGGTCACAAACATAAATAGTTATCATTAATGGATTTACTTTCTTTTGTACTTTTAGAGGTGGGAGTTGATGTAGATAGAACATAATTGTTAACTATCTAAATTTTCACTCCTGCCAAGTTGTGGAAACTCAACAAATTTGGAGCAACATGGGACTACTTTTAGGCTATGGGTATCCTATTATGAAAGTAGACCTCCAAATTATGGGTTGGCTCCCCTTTTGATGTCACCAAAACTACTGCTAAACTAATGATTTCTTGAGGAAAGATTAAGAGGGTTGCATAACTAAAATTTATTGAAAAAACTCTTAAAAGGTGATTCACCAAACTAACTAAGACCTGCAAACAGCTTGCACACAGTTCAAACAATGAAAAATCTTGGTTTACACAACTCATTCTATATACATTCTTGTATAATTATTTTATAATGAGGTTTTAAAGCTAAACTCTTAGAAGGAAAAAAGATTCAACAACTAAAAGCATTTGCATTCACTAACATAACTTATAACCTGCAACAATACACTTTTATGCAAAACAGGTGCTTAACAATGAGACAAAATTACAAGGAAAAGCTAAATTTCATAAATAATTTGATCAACCACTAGATGCACACAATAAAGCATGAAATGAGAAGGAAAATATTCAATATCATTGATCCAAGGTACTCACTGGTATACAAATCTATCCCTAAGTTACAATACTGCTCCTACTGAAAAGATAACACCAGAAAATAAGCTATCACTCTGCTAGAAAGAAAGAACTAACTTCAACAACACAGTTTGAAGTTACTTAAGCAAAAAAATCAAACAACTCCCTCACACAAGTCCATCTAGAATATTTTGGTCAGATGCAACAGAAAGGCCAAAAAAGAACCTTCTAAAATCACTCCAAAATGTCCTCCACATGAAGCAGGGTCAAGCCGAGACCTACGTCACACTAAAAGTGTGACAAAACTGCCTCCAAATAGCCCATTCCCTCCAAAAACAATCAAAGACAACCTCACACACCTTTTCCATGTTGGCTGGTCATCATTTTTGCTCACACATGTCTTCAACCTATTTGACCCATAATTTTGGTGCTTTTGCAAAAGCTCAAGACTCTATTTTGCATTTAAGATAATAATTTGATTAAGTGACTTATAATAACATCACCTAAAAAAATTATTTTACATTTCAAAATAAAAATGAAGAATAATAGGCCCCACCATTCCTTGAAAAACATCAAAATTTTGCATTATAAATAACATCAAATAAAGTGATTTATAAACACATCACTTTAAATAATGTTTTACAATTCATAATAAATGCAAAAATAATAATAAATTCCCCAACCACCCTCAAGGCTTGCAAGAACATCACCCAACTCAAATTACCCTAATGCATTACTCATCATTACCTTGCATTTTTAAATATCATTCACCATTAAGTGAGTTATACTTAACATCACTTAATTAAAATGCCAAACCACTTAAACTAATGCAACTAGGAGACAAGGTTCAGCCTAATGCACCACATAAGTCTTGAAGACTTTTATGCAAGGTAACAAGAGTTTGAAAATAAAACACTAATTCTTGGGAGACTTTGCAACCTTCAAGGAGACATGAAAAACACCAAGGCAAGTATGACAAAGTCATCAAAATTACTAAGGCATAGGACTTCATTTCCAAAATGGCAACACAAGGCAAAAAAACCTAAGGCATAAGACTTGCAAGTCTTAGCCTATGGAGCACATTAGTTTGTGTTTGGAATTTTAAAAAACATGGTAAAAAATACCTTGGTGGTCGGCATTCAATAGGCTTCAAACCGTAACACAAAACAAAGAAATTTTTGCAAAAGTCCTTCATTTCTCCATCAAACTTTCTAGAGAGTTTGCTTTGTCGCGATGGGGTTTCAATGATGAGCTCTGTAGATGGTTTTGTGGCCGATTACTAAATGATTTTTTGTGCAAACTATTGGAAACAATGAGGTAAATTCTATTTCATAACAAAATCTAAATTTTTCCTTCATTTTGAAAGCTACTCAAGCTTTGAATGCCATAGCCATACACATTTTTCTGATGCAAATCTTTTGTGCCTTTTATATATGAAAGTTCTACATGCTTTCAGCCGCCATGATTTAATTTCCCGAAGCTTCCTATGGTGAAAAGTAACTTGCATATTCAATGGAGACAAATAAACCCAAGCTCAGGTAAGCTCCATATCGACACATTTTCTTTTCTCTCTTTGTTTCTACAAATTAAAGCTCATTTCGAGCTCCAACCAGTGGAAAATGGTGAAAACACTTAGCTTTTTCCTCTGTATTTGAACTTTCGAAACAAACCCTAGATGGGTTTTTGTAGTTTGTAAAGAAAATCTATTCTTCAAGCCACAACCATGAAGGAATGAACTAGGTTTTTGTTGCATTTTACTTTTCCTGAAAGAGGGTTTGAAACCCATTATGTGGCTCATTCTGTTATGGGTATTTTCCATTTTTCTGAACTCTCCTCCATGATTTCGTATAATCCTTTTCTGTAGAATGTCAAAGGCTTCAATTTTCTCAATAATCTCAACCCTCTCACTCTTTTTAGCTCTTCACTTAGTAGACAAGGAGTCTTATGCAAAATTTGCTTTATGAATATTCCACATTTTATATTACACTTTTCTCAAGATGGTTCTCACACAACACTCTTGTGCTTTCTTGAATGCCTTCAAACAAAATTTATATTTGCTTTCATTTCTCCTGTCCTTTAATAATCATCATGCTTAAAGTGATTTTCTTTTATTCTCATGCTAAATGAAACACAGATTTGGTAGTATTGTTGGTTGACTCCATTCACTCATAACATTCTTATTTATCTTCAAACAAGTGTTCTTACTCATTGAAAAGGAAAGAGTCTGCTTGACAATTTGAAAAGAAAACCCATGAAAAGAATGATGGTTATCTCAGATACAAAACAAAATATATGTTTAGTACCTTTACTTGCAATTCATGAATGAGCATTCTTATTGTTTGATCCTTCATAGTATGGCTTCTTGCTTTCACAGTAGGTCCAAACATTGTTGGTCTTTTAGTATCATAGACTTATTCTTTTGTTAACTTTAAGACCCCTTGCCTAATTTACTCTTGCATAGAGTTTTCAAATCCCTTTTGGTTGTCATTATTGAATTTCACATTGTTTTTCTGTGTGACAGCCCTTTAAGGGTATTTTATCACTATCCTTTAATGGCTGCATGTTGGAATCATAATGCATCTCTTCAATTCAAATGCACAAAACTTGAAGGATTTCATCTACATCATTGTGCTTCCCTCTCTTGCATTGCACTGGCACAATGACACATCTTTACTTGTGAATGCCTCTTCCATGAGACCTTACTGCCCCATGTGACTCTATCATCCCAATCACTTACTCTACATCTCATTACATTATCTCTCTATTACATCTTTCCCATTTGTAGCACTTTTAATATTACTATCATCACCATTTTTTTGACCATAATTCCCTTGTTTGTTGCATTCCATAACACTGTGTCTTCATGCTCTTAACATTGTGATCCTTGTCATTCTTTGTCATGACATTGTTTACTTATCATCGTGTGCCATGATGTTCATAACACCCTCGATGACCCTTTCTATCGACTGTGAATGCATCTTCAATGAAGTTACTTCCCATTGTTAAATCCTCCAACTTGACCATTATGTGATTCTCTTCATGGTGTAATTGTAATGACTTCCCTTTGTAGATTCACGGCTTGTTGATTATGCTTTGAAAATGCTTATTTCCTCCCTTGCCAGTGTCACCTTTGAGAGGACTACCATTTGTAACTTGTCTTCCATTGTTTGTCACACTCTCATTTGATTGTCCCATTTTATAAGGGTTGCTCTCATATGCATGGGCTGCTCATAATGATTGTTGCCTTGATCACAATTCTGCCCCTCTCATGACTGTACTTGTGCCTTTGTTTAGTGAATAATTATTGCATCAACAACAAGATGACTATCATTTCAAAGCAATACTAAACCTTTATACAAGTTCAAGAATAGTTATCTTACTATTGCAAATTGACCAAATCTGAACATGATTTTCTTGTGTTGCCATGTTGAAAACACTAATGAATAGGTTTTCCCTTTTTTACTTGAAATCCCACTTGGCACAAGCAATCTAGGACAGTTGCTTTATCCTTGTTGAAATCACTATCTTTAATGTGTTCTTTTTATGATGCAAATTTTATTGCTTGATGGCCTATAAATTGATCTATCACACTCATCTTTTAAATCATGATTGTTTAATGAATACCATTATGATAGGGTAGGGTTGGATGGAACACTCACTGTCCCATGCTCTGGGTCCTTGTTCTCAAGAACTCCTAGGTGACTCTCCCACCTTAACCTTTAGGTCCTATTTCAGGTATAGGTACCCCTGGTCCTACTGCCAACCCTACTATCAACCTTCTTTCTTCCACCAAGCCAATCTTGATGCCTTGCCACTATCTCACCCTTGACCCTTAATCTTCCCTAAAGGCCAATTACCCTCAACATTCAGTTAGGCTTTTGCAGGGGTGTAAAGATGAAGTAATAAGCTTCATAGCAACCTATTAAGGTTCTTGTTCAATCACAAAACTTCAATTCTCCATCGCTGCCACCAAACCCTCTCCTGGGTTAGAAAAGGCTACAAGCCTAGAGCCCCAATTAGGCCTCTTAACCCGAGAAAAATGGAATTACTACAAAACCCTCCAAATGACCTAGGTTCTTTGCTTGGGGTTTGTGTTTCCCATGTCCACACCTTGAAGATTTTTAGGGTTTTGAACCTGTACTACCCGTACACTACCCTTACACAAAAATGGCCAAAACCTAGGGTTTACTAGCCTTCTCCAGCTGATTACAAACTGTCAAAGTCTTCTCACACCAAATGGGTTGATGGAGCCTCCTCCTAACCACTAGGCCTTACCAAGACCCTCAACTAAATTCTCCAAAAGGAATTTTCCCAAAATCTTAGCACCCCTTGCAAATTTTGTGCCTTTCACTCCTTGTCTTCCCTAGCCGGACTCTGCCTGGCTCACCTAGGGAAAGACATTGCTAGCAACTCCTGCACACACACAAAGCCTACAACCTAACATATGTACAATCATGGAGTCTAGGCACTATTCCCAAAGGGCCGTACAATTTGTATGGTGGGAAAGTGGTCTAGCACTCCATTTGCTCAAAACTACCTGGTTCAGGCCAAAAATAGGGTAAAAGAAAACTATTTACAAATGGAGCTTGCAAATTTAACAAAGAAGCTAATTAATGTTACACAATGCTTGTATGCTACCAATACTACATTACACAATCAAAATAGTAGCAGTTCTAATCCATTAAATCTATCTTTAGATGCAAAAATCAGAAAATGTAGCACAGAACGTTGTCTTCCTTCAATTTCACAAATTTTCACTAAACATCAACGCTCTGACCTGTCCCATGGTCGAAGCACCTCTTAAATAGACACCAAAAATATTTAAGTTCTTTTTTTCAAGCTTGTGGATGACATAATGGCAAAAATTATAAAATCCACTATGTTTTTAAACCTTTGCCAACTTTTGAAAACTCAGCAAAATGAGCTTCTAAACTTATTCAACTCTTCACAACTTCTTTCCTAGAGATCAAAAGCACCTCTAAACTAGCTTCAAAATGGTCAACATGACCATTAAGAAAACAAACAAAATTATCCTTCTAGATTTCCTATTTACCTAATGAAACCGCCAGCTATCCCTTTAGGTGCTCCCCGCACTCCATTCTCCCCTTTGCCCAAACACCAAGGAATGGAAGGAGAGATCAATGTCGTCAATACCAAACTTCTTTGAACTCCGACCTCTTGTACCCATGTGGCTTCGATCTACGCTTGTTTCTTATTACTGATAAGGTGCTCCATGTACACCTTGTGCCTTCTAGAACTTTTTGTAATTTTGACTCCAAGATCTTCTTTTGCCTTAGGCTTATCTTACTAGGTAAGGATATATTGCTGATGTCCTTGAAGATCTCCCTTGTTATGCTCCACATCATTGATCATCCTCAGACTTCGATCAAAATGAAATATATTGAAACCGGGGTGAGATTCCTAGATTGGTAGGTAACTCCACCTTGTATGCATTCCCTGCCATACTTCTCCTGGGCCAATATCTTGCATTTTTCACCATGATGGTAGAATCACTAGATTCAAGGTCTAACATACAATATTTTATCCCAAATATTTAACTTGATCTGATACCAATCTGATAGGGTAGGGTTGGATGGAACACTCAATGTCCCATGCCTCGGTCCTGTTCTCAAGAACCTCAGGTGACTCCTCCACCCAACCTATAGGTCCTATTTTAGGCATACAGTACCCCCGGTTCTACTCACCAACCCTACTATCAACCTTTCTTTTTCTTCACCTCAAGACAATCTTGATGCCTTGCCACTATCTCACCTCTTTTGACCTCTTTTAATCTTCCCTAGCGCCAATTACACTTCAACTTTCGCTTAGGATTTTTGTGGGTGTAAAAGATGAAGTAATAAGCTCCATAGCAATCCTATTAAGGTTCTCTTTGCTTAATCACAAACTTCAATTCTCCCATCACGCCACTCAAACTATCTCCTGGTTATACATAAAGCCTAGAGTCCCAATTAGGCCTCCTAACCCAAGAAAAATGGAAGTTACTCCAAAACCCTCCAAATGACCTAGGTTCTTTGCTTGGGGTTTGTGTTTCCCATGTCCACACCTTGAATATTTTCAGGGTTTGGAACCTGTACTACCCGTACACTACTGTTACACAAAAATGGCCAAAACCTAGGGTTTACTAGCCTTTTCCAGGCTGCTTACAAACTATCAAAGTTTTCTCACACCAAATGGGTTGATGGAGCCTCCTCCTGACCACCAAGCCTTGCCAAAACACTCAGCTGAATTCTCCAAAAGGAATTTCTTTAAAGCCTTAGCACCCCTACAAGTTATGTGCCTTTCACTCCTTGTCTTCCCTAGCCGGACTCTACCTAGCTTGCCTAGGGCAAGTCATTGCTAGCAACTCCTGCACACAAACAAAGCCTAAAACCTAACATATGTACAATCATGGAGTCTAGGCACTATTCCCAAAGGGTCGTACAATTTGTATAGTGGGAAAGTGGTCTAGCACTCCATTTGCTCAAAACTGCCTGGTTCAGGCCAAAAACAGGGTAAAAGAAAACTATTTACAAATGGAGCTTGCAAATTTAACAAAGAAGCTAATTAATGTTACACAACACTTTTATGCCACCAATACTACATTACACAATCAAAACAGTAGTAGTTCTAATCCATTAAATCTCTCTTTAGATGCAAAAATTAGAAAATGTAGCACAAAACACTGTCTTCCTTCAATTTCACAAATTTTCACTAAACATCAATGCTCTAACCCTGTCCCATGGTCGAAGCACCTCTTAAATAGACACCAAAAATAGTTAAGTTCTTTTTGTCAAGCTTTTTGATGACCTAATGGCAAAAATTATAAAATCCACTGTGTTTTTTAACCTTTGCCAACTTTTGAAAACTCAGCAAAATGAGCTTCTAAACTTATTCAACTCTTCACAACTTCTTTCCTAGAGATCAAAAGCACCTCTAAACTAGCTTCACAATGGTCAAAATGACCATTAAGAAAAACAAAACAAAATTATCCTTCTAGATTTCCTATTTACCTAAAGAAACTGTCAGTTGTTCCTTAGGTGCTCCTACCACATTACTTGTATTCACTATCATTTCTCTTATTTTAATCCTATTGGGAAAACATATGTCATTTATGGCGGTGACCTAAAGGCTCAAAATCCTAAGTGATGTGTGCTTGTTCAATAGGATTAGAGTGAGATGAATTTACCTTTGCACCCCTCTTCCTTCGATGATCATTGGACTGTCTCTTTTAATGCAACAATGCATGATTGTCCTTGTTCTTATTTGTTGCTCCATATAACTCATGATGGTTCTAGATAGGACTTTATAGCTCCTTCATTATTTATTGATGAATGCATAATTGACCTTGATGCATCTATAATTGAACTTGATGCATCTATGCTTTAGTGTTCATATTATCACATAAATCATTTGTTTCTTGGGAAGAGACAAATTGGTTCATCTTCGAATGATTGTTGTCCTTGTCTTTCTTCCTTCAAAGCTTGTCCTTTGAAAATGATGGAAATGGAATCCAACACATATCATTATTAAAATCGACCTTGGATCTGCTTAAGAAGATTGAAAGACATATCCAGCAAAGTATTTCCCCCTTTTGGCATGATGGCAACCTATTGTTTGATTCATTGTGAAAAGATGAAGAGTAACTTTCTTGATAGTTTACACTGTTTGTTGCATCTTTTGAATCTGATAATGAAAGTTGATCAACTAGTGTGATTCCATTGATTTAATGCATCAAGAATATGTTTATCATTGATTTGATCAAGTTGCTCAATTTCCTATCCCTCCTAAAACACAAGAGGGAAGCATGTTGGGCTCAACCCTCATGGGAGCCACATTTTACTCATGTTGTAATCAACTGAAACAAAGCAGTAACAAAAATTTGTCCTATATCTGCACAAGGAAAAAACATGTTAGATAAACAAAACATATGATAGGTGTGTTTGATTACTCTTTTGTTTTCCTGGACACCTATGGTATGTTGTTTATTTTAATGCTTATGGGCATCAAATTATATGTTTATGGATGTTTTGCACATATTTTGATTAGTGACCTTTCATTTCTCTAACAACACTCTTTTTACAAATGCAGGGAACATAGGAGCAGCAAGGAGAGTGTCAAACAGAAGTAGGACAAGCAGGGAAGACCGAATGCGATGCAGGACAAGGAAAACAGGATTCATCATTTCAGGCAATGACGGGTCCCTCTTCATTTTATGTGCATTTCTTTTTCGTATCTATAAATGTATAGTCTTTTCTCCATATGCATTAGAATAGCTAGTCCCTCAGCTTGTGAGGGACACTATACACTGATGATCATCAATAAAGATTACATTTGCAATAAATGTTGAATCTCTTTCTTATTGTATGCAATGGTACAACTGTAATAATGCAATCTTTTGATAATCTCTTTTATGCACATGGATGAAACTTAGCAAAAAGTGATATGTATCTTTTATTGTTTTAAATGCAAACACAATAATAAGTCCACCTGATTTAGCTGGAAGCAAAATCAGGTAGCAATAATATTTGGTGAATCCACTCGAATATTATCTATCAACACATTCACATATGATATGTTGGCCTAGCAAAAGAAGGTAAAATAATTGCTTGAAGAGCTTCCTAAAGCATGCCTTGATAAACTGGGACAATCTAAAGCAAATCCCAAAGTGAGATCTTAGGGGGAGTAGCACGAAGTTGCTCGATAAGATCATATTCACTTTATTGCTTGACTGGAGGTTTAGTTGCTTGAGGAAGATCAAGTTGAGAAGGTGGAAAAGAAGCAGGTTGATCAACATTTTGTTTATTCCTTCTAGTATTATAAGCATGTGCTACTACATTATAAGAATAAGCTTTAAATTTTCTAAAATTTATATAAAGATATGGAGAATCACTATTAAATGGAACACCACAAATAGAATGGACTCTCTTTGGAGAAAGACTAGTTGGAGTCGCATAAATGATTGATCTCTTCCGCCTTTCAAAGATAGCTGGGACTACAATCATATTCATGAACTTCTCATCTTGTGAGGAAGGAGATTCTAAGGGTTAAGTTTGTATAATTATTCTTCGAACAGGTAGCTCGATGCCTCTAAGAAATCATCTAGGGAATCTTCTAACATATCAAAGTCTTGTTCTAAGAAGACATTATCAAATGTGTTGAAATGTTGAATAAAAAGGTTTGACATGGGATTTCACATTAGATTCACCAAAATGTAGAGGGAATTTTCTACCCTCAAGATGATGGGATCTCAAGGAGAAAATTTATCTCTCAACTAAATTGATCCTTCCTAAGTGAACTGGAAATAGAAATGCTTTAAATCCAAAATCTATGCTAAGTTCATCAATGAATATAACTGAAAAATCTTAAATAACTTGTGAATACAAAATGGTAAAAATGTTTAATCTACAAAAATGGAAAGGATAGAATTATTTGCGTAGGTTTTTATTTCCTAGTGGGTTAATTTACTTCTCTTAGTCCTAGGTTTTTTGTACACTTAATTAAGCTTTCTTAGGATAATAAGAGTTTATTACAAGGAGAAGTGTGTGGTGTCCCCTTCCTTAAATGGTGGAACCACTTTCCACTTTTGGTACCAATCAGGTGAAGACTCAACCTTGGACACTAGTGCACCACGAGGATGTTTGCATACTCGTGTTGTCATTTGTATGAATAAGGTCTAGAAACTGATGTAGTGGGGTATTTTGTTTGTTTAACCTATCCAACACATACACACATAGAGACAATGAAAAATTTTGGGGTTGTATAGGGGTTTGCCTCAGTCAAACCCCGGCGGCTTTGGTGTTTCCACCTCCATGGATAGCCAAATAAGATCATAATACATAAAATAAAATAGATGTGTGATAGAAACAAATATTGATGTGGAGGATAACCCTTTTCATGATTCAAAAGAAACTAGATGAGATGAAATTAAGTATGTTAAGAGACAAGATTGATCAAATATGAGCAAGAGAGCATTACCAACATTGTGGCCCCTCTCTTGAGATGATAGATGTGACAAGATTGTGTGCAAGAGGAGTCCTCACCATTGTAAGAAAATTTTGATAGAGTTTTGGTAAGAGTTAGAAGTAGAGAGCTCCAAGTCCAAAATGTTGCAAGAATTTTTTCAAAATGAGAGAAGAGGGAATTTTTGTTCATAGACTGGGTGGGAATGGTCATTACAGCCGTGTTTGGGCATTGGGATGCACATCACAAACAATCTATACAAAATATCCCATTTGAATCTCAGATTTTAACGAGACGTTTGTGAGTAGCATAGATGTCTACATGTCATGTTGTAGCCCAACCAATTTTCTCCAAAATTCAAACCAAAAGCTATGAATGCTCCATCATTGCCATCCATGAAGTCGAAATCATGAAATCCCAATTATGGGTTTTGTCATAAATGCACCAGGCACCATGCGTAAGTGTGAAATTGACCTAGGGTGTAATTTTTGACACTACACGAATTAAATAATAATAATAATAATAAAATGAACAATTTTTTATTTTGTACATAATCTTGTGTTAGTCTAACAGACCCACTAGTCCCCAACCGTTGTTGAGAGCCGCAACAAACACACTCATGTAAAGCAAGGGGAGTATGGCTCACACACACACCAAACATTATGAATATAACACAAATATGAACACATACAACTAAGTTATAATCAATCACACCCACATGACGAGTCTTATCTCTCACATTAAAGAGACAAAATCCAATGGAAAGAAGGATGGGGATCTAAGATGTATGGCATAGAGTGTAATCACAATAGCTCAAATTCATGTCTAAGAAAAAATGAGTATGGGTCCCAATCACAAAGCGAGGGTACTTGATGATAACAAATATCATCAAATTGTGGCATGTTATTTACACTCATATTGATCCTTTACAAGCACTCTAGGTACATATGTTACCAAATTACATATTAAATTATTCTATTTACCTAATGAAGTTTAATTATCACTTCATTAATAACTCTTCTTGTATCCTCGAATCACTTTGGTTTTGGGTCAATATCGAGAGCTACTCCTTTTGCATACTCTATACCTTAAATCATATGCTCATCCCACCAAATTACTATTTGAATGTGGCATAAAAATCAATGCAACAAAATAAAAGAGAAATATAATAATTTTTTAGGCGCAATCACGAGATTTACAAATGGGAAATAATTAAGGAGTGGAAACAGGAAAATTGCACTACCAAATTCACCAAGCGGAAAATTCACCGTCAACAATTCACCACCACCAACTTGAATTCACAGCCATGGAAAATTAACGTAAAAATTCATGCAATTAATTTTTAGATGAATTATCATAGTGGTGGTATCTAATATTAATTGTTGATGAAGGCCACAAATATTAATAAGATGCCATTTAATTGCAATCCTAAACATATTTCATGTATCTCCTAAGTCCTTGGAAAGTGTTCCCTAACACTAGGATTAGAAAGAGATTAAATTCAAATGAAATGAACATGTAAATTGACATTTATAATTCTTCCTAAATGATAGTGTAGACACCTAAATTTGGACACTTACATTTGTCCAAATTTATCCCTTTTTCATCTAAACATCCTCTTATTTGCATCAATTAAGTAATATTGCTCTTATTTAATTAATACCCTTAATTCTCCTAAATCCCTAAGGTATTTAGTTAATAATTAATTACCTTACCTTTTATCCTCCTTTCCTTAAAATAATTAAATAAATAATACATTTATTTAATTCCTCACATGTCACATCTTTCATCACTTTTTCTTAATCCTAATCCACCTCATAATCATCATTAGGGATGTGCTGCATGTCTAATCCATGATTAGGATGTGTCTCATCCTCCAACTTTTGCAAGTTGGATCCTAATCTTCATTAGCCACTAACTGTCTTCTAATCACTAATTAGCTAGTCTAATCAGTACCTTGGTCAACTCTCTCATCTCCCAAGGAATATTAAATTCCTTTTATCATCCCCATGCCCTTCCTAATGTAATTTTAAATTCTATTTTATCCTTCCAAGGACTCTCCTCTTCCCCATGTGATCATTGAAAAGTCACATCACTCACATGGGTCAAAGTCCTACTTTTTGGGAACCTTGTCTTATCCATAAGATAGTCCCAATCATGTGAATTTAAAATTCACATTTATTATCCCAACAACTTCTCTCTTCCCCCATGGAAATTTTGAGGAATACTAAAATTCCTCATATGTCACTTTCCTCTCATATGGGAACAAGAAGTCGCTTTTTGAGGAAATTTTCTCCTCATCCCAAGGTACTTGCAAGTACCTCCACCTCACATGTCCCTTTTCCAACTCACTTGTCCTTGTGACACTTCATCCTCCACATGGCAAGATGTGAGGGCTTGTGAGTTCTCAACTCACCACAACCCTTCATCTTGCTCATGTTGGAAGAATCTTAACCGTCCAATTCTCTAGAGAAATATCCCTTAAAATGAAAGATTGTATTTCATTAGGCATTCACACATTTTGGCATTCAAGCTCTCAAGCATACTTGCATTCTTTCATTCACAAAAAAACCTCCATTGTTGCATACTTTCAAGCTTCCATCTCTTGCACTTGCATTCATCCATCCAACTACCACCCACTTTTCTCATTTGTTCCTCATCTATTTTAGCTCATTTTGAATCTATTTTCATCCATCTTGTCATCGAAGGCATACAAAACATCAACTATCAAAGGGCCAACCAAAGAGCAACTCATATAAGGTATAAATTTGTTTTTTTTTTTCATCTTTATTTTGTTTGAGTTTAACGTAGCCCAATCTTGAGGTGTTAAAGTGTTGTTTTCCTTCTTTTGCATTCTATTTTGCATCATTTAGATGGGATAGCAACTCTTCCAGTCATAGATAGAACATGTGAGGGGTGTCAAGAAGAACTCCTCCAAAATAGGAGCACATGGGGTGCCCACATGGAAGGTGGAACCCACCTTGATTTTTAGTTAACTATTTGGAGAAAGATAACACTTCAATAATGCATGTAAAGATCACAGAAGTTGGGTGATATTTACATGAGTGGGATTCCGATTCGGTTGGATTAGGATTCGGTTATGGTTTGAATTTATCTTCAATTGCATGTAGTTAGTTTGAGTTGCATGTTAGTTGACTTCAGTTGACTTCAATTGCATGCTAATGACTTGAGTTGCATGATAGATAATATGTGATACATTCAGTTATGTGGGGATGATCAATCATGCATCATGTTAGCATGAATTGATGGAGAGATATGTTCCGGTTAACAAAGATTGACTTGGACCCACCTTGGGTGCCCAAGTTGAGATCTTGGAGTTAAAACCTTTGCATGAGAAGATATTTACAAGGCTTCGTTAAGTGGGGCCCATTCTTGGGCACAAAATTTGAGGAGAAGCTTGGAAGATATCTTCGTAATCAACATTGAGTTAAAGACTTCAATTTGGGATACTTAAGATTGATGAAAGGAACAGTTTGACATTTTTTTTCGTGGAAGAACTCTACTTGCACAAGAAAGACATAGATATTTGTGAGGAGCTTTATCCTCTTGTAATTGTCAGCTCTTTGGAGTTTACAATGTTCACAATTGTCTATTTATTGCAGCAAGTTGAAGAGAGTTCTAAGAGAGTAGTTTTGTAAAGCATGGCACGGGATGTGTGGATTCATGCCTGGAAACATGAGAGTTTATTGCAGGTTGTGAAGAAGAATTGTTGAAGGAAAAAGAAGCATCTCAAGCAGAATTGATAAAAATTATTATATTATTCTAAGGTTAAATATTACAAGCACTAATGATTACGGTGGTGGAGTTTTTCGAAAGGGTTTGTCCACGGTATATGTTGTGTCACTTCTATCTTCTGGTCTTATTCTTCTACAATCTTCTATCTACTTCTACAATTGGTAGAAATGAATCTAAATAGATAATCATACACAAAGAATTGTGACATAGAACACTTAATTAAATCTACAATCACATAGGTTTACAAAGTATTAAGCTACATAATTACCTCCATTTTCAACGTGTATGCCCAAGGAATCATGTTGTCTCCTATTTTAATTCATTCACATGCATTCATAATTTACCTTCTTTTTTAAAAATCAATACAAAAATCATAGAAATTCCCAACTTCACCATTAACTTCAAAGTCATAAAACCTTTAAAAATATTCACCAATGTACAAACAATTTTGGAAAACTAAGAAAAACCTTTGGTTCCAGATATGAACAACACTTTTCTTATCTATTAAAATACATATTTTATGAATCCATTAAAAATTTCCATATCATGTTGGTATTGGCATGGTATGATGGTTTATAGGTGGCATTGTTGTTCTTGCCACCAAGGTTCAAACTTGGGGTGGTATTGTTGAATGGTTGTATCCGGTTCATAAAGCTCAGGTCAAAGCATTTACCCATGAATAAAAAAATCCATATCAGTACCTCAACAATAGACTTATCATAAGTTTCATCCCTCTTTGTGGCAATAAATTTAAAATTATTTTCCTAATAATTAAAAGGAAGAGGAGAATGATAAATTCATTTCCTTAGATTCATCAATAAAGAAGTTTGCTTGGATGACTTGTAGAGGGGAAAGAACAACATCTTTGCCGCAAAGAAAGTGATATGATGCTTCAAGGCACCAACTTGGGATAAAGACTTCGGAATGCTAAAAATCTTCATTGGTTTCATTTGGCTAGTCATTGTTTGTTTGTTTCTCTTTAAAGATTCAAATTCTTCTACATGACGTCCCTAAGATGTACCCATTCACTATTGATACTTAGAGTTATTTGTACATTGACTACCACCTAAAACTTAGTATATATTCGAAGTGTAGGATAGACATCTCTTCATCTCCATATGTTATGAAATTTTTAGTTGGCAAAGAAAGAAAAGGTAGTACTCTTAGTTTTTATGAACCCGCAATATAACCACAAATCCTTCTATACATTCTTCATTACTTTCTTCAATGTATATATGATGTTTAGTATCACCTTTCACTTATTTTTCAACCATTTATTCTTCTAATATTTTATTTTCTTTTATGAGCATAATTTAATTGTAAGGGCTATCAAAATTATGTAAGTATTTATCTTCATTTGTAATGTGTTTCATTTATACATTAGCATCAGGAGAAGTGGAGTGTTGTATTCAAATAAAGAGTTTCAAAACTAAGGTCATCTTTAACCTTTTCTTCTAGAGTTTCCATCATCTTTTTCAAAATCTTGAATGTTTTGTACTCAAGATACACACATGTCAACAGAAGAATGCTTTCCTATTCATTTTCATATTCTTTGTTTTCTTTCTTGTAGGTTATGTTGTGAAAAGATTGTCCATGTACTACAATTTTTTAAGTGGAATAAGCTATTGTATTCTCTAATTGGGTTTAGGAATAATCATTATTTGCATGGAGAGTTGAATGAATATTGTTCTCCTTGTCACTAAGAAAGATCTATGATTTTTCATCACTATCCTCACAATGCAAATGATATACTTCAACATTTTCTTTTTCATCACACCAGTGACTTCACCTTTTAGTGCTTGAGTGTTTTTTTTTGCATTTGTACAATCTTATGTAGCATTTGAAATGGAGATCATATTTTATTTGGTTTGATTTGTATACCACGATAGAAATTCTCTAAAAACTATAATTATTTGTGATCACCAAGAATGTGATTTTCTTGAGAAATATGTGCAAAAAGAGAGTAATTTTCCTCCTTGCCATCACTATTACTATCAACTATTGATTTGGGCTACTTTAAATTACTTATTTATCCTTCTTGACACCAACTCATTGTTCCATGTTCTACTTTCAAGCAAAGTCACCAAAATAAATTGTTAGCAAGTAAACTTGTCACTATTATTTTTATAATAATTTGTGTGACTCATCCAATGGAAAGTGGCATGTGCTTACAAGAGTTGGAAAAATCACCATTGAATGAGTAATTTTTCTTTATGTTTGAGAGGGCAACTCCCTTGTATGATAGAAGTATTTATAAGATTTTGTGTATTTTTTATGAGAAATTACAAAAGAACACAAAAATAGAAAATAATAAAAAGAAAGAAATTAAAGAAACCCTAGACAAGACATACAAAGAATACCATCTAAGATGACTCATACCAAAGTTAAGAAAAGACACAAAATTCTACAACGCCATTCACCATATTCTTTCAAAAATGAACAGAAAGTTTCAGTTATCTTCTCTACACATAATTTCAGTTATCTTCTCTACACATAAAATAGAGAGAATAAATGAAAAGAGATTTTAACATTAACATCTTGAAACAGTTGACTCCTCCTAATGGTGAGCTACCTATTCAAAAATCTTGTATGATGTTTTGTTTTCAGACCTCATTGTACAGTTCATTGGACTCAAAAAGTTATATACAATTTCTGCACTATTTTTGTAGCCATGAGAATTGGCACAAACAAAGATTTTGTTTCTTCAAAACTTTCAATACCAATGGCTCTATTAAAAAATTCTTCATCTGCATCTTTGTCAAGGAAGTAGAAGAAGATTTGCATGAGAGTGAACCTTTTAACTGTTACTCGCAACTAATAAATCCTGAGGTCCTCCGTTGTTATTCATTCAACTTTGCGTACCCCACAATCATTGTAGTCCATGATGCCACATTTTCTTGAGACATTCATCACTGTATTTTCCAGGCCATCAGGAGTCACAGATTTTGAATGGAGTTGACTAAATAAAGCATACTTTCTTTCTTGGCGTTATAATCTGCAAATGAGACCACGATCTCGATGAAACACTCCGCGTGAATGAAATAAAGTTGAGTTGGATCTTTAATATACTTTTGGAATGACAAATTGTAGTGAGCAGTATTTGGATTACCATTTTGCAACCTCTAATGCTTTTGTGGTTAGATTCATAGAGCCCATTGACGATACCATATGGTAGGTCCATGGGAAGGCTTCTTTGTTTATGGTATATCTTCCATTGACAATAAGATTCATGAAATGCAGAACCTTCAAATTTGAGCCTCTACGACTAATGTTACAAATGGGAGAATTCTCACTACCGAATTAAGCCTTTCCAACTTTTAAGCATAGATTTCACTGTCAAGTTTGAGTATCCAAGCTTTTCCTCCTCCAAATGCTATCTTTCATTGTCAAATTGTGTGTATTTGGGCTTTTTTGCTTTTCAGGCATTTTGTCAAACAACTCATTTGCATAACTTGTGGGTGAGAAATTTAGAGACATTATGTCAAACAGTTTGTCTGCACTTGGCTCTACCTTCATTCTGCATTCATATCAAACAAGAGTGTTGCAACTTTAACATCTCACAAAATCATTATAAACAATTTCCAATTTGTTCCATTTTTTGGGGATAATGGTGAGGGTGCAACGTCTGGTTCACAGCTATAATTGCATTGGCTTGAAAGTTTTTAAAGATATACAACAAATCCATTAAGTGTATGCACCGCAACCATTCTAAAACTCCCACTTTAGCACGGGGAAGAATCTACAAGAGGTCCTGAAATTGACCTTTATAGCCACCAGTTGCAATTGTTTAACAGTTTCAGAAGCCTTTACAATGAACCCATTTGGTGTATATGGATTGCAATCTTAATCCAAACAAGAAGAATGTTGACGAATGTTGTGCTAAGCGTTTGTTTGAAAGTTTCTAAAGTCATTTCAACAAATTCTTGGCGTTGTATATGTAGAAAGCCTGCATATTTCTTGATAGAGTGCTTTTCTGAAGATTTCTCAACTCACATGCCGAATCCATGTGCATACATGTTTGTTCTAAAGATTCATAGCTTCAACAACAAGTGACAAAATTGTTTAAAACATGTTCTGATGAATGTCCACATGCTATTCTGGAGTTCCCACTATGGCACAGAGGTGTGAATGATGCTAGTTAAAGCCATGAGATTTGGCTCTACGTATGCCAATTGCATTCGCTTAAAAGTTTCAAAGCTTTTTCAAACAGATTCATTTAGGTTTGCGCTGCCATGACATAAGGGAGGATGTGGGCAACAGTTATAGAGTCTAGTTTTATTGCCCATTCATTTGCTGGAAAGTTTCTAAAACCATTTCAACAAATCTATTATGTAGATAGGCTTGAAATCAAAGTATTGCGCCATACTTTGTGTGCAGAGAAAATAGCTCTCTTGTATGAAGTTCATGCGGATCTCAATATGTTGTTCACTAATGCTCTACTGGTTTGTATGAATTATGAATGGTACTTTGATTGTCACACCAAATAATAGTGAGACTATCAACAGGAAATCTAAGAGGAAATCTAAACTTAGTCAATAATTGCAAAGCCAAAGAACCTTTTTCACTAGCTAAAACTATTACTTGATACTCATACTCTAATGATGATAATACAATAGCAGATTGCTTCTTGCAAGACCATGCAAAGAGGGTAGAAACAAGGAAAAAGACAAACCCAAAAGTAGACTTTCTATCATCAACATCATCAACCTAATTTGAATCAATGAAGCTGATAATATGAGAGTCTTTTTATTATAGTGAATGCCAAAATGTAATATCTCAAAATATGTTTGGTAGCCTCCTAATGACTCTCATGTGGATCATGGGGGAAATGGGAAACTAGGCCAACCACAAAATAAATATCAAGATGTGAATGTGTTTGGTACAAAAAACTACCAATTACTTGTATAATGTAGCATCGACTAAAGGAGTGGAACAAATAGAAGATATAATACTTGAAACCTGACTGAAATGGAGTGGAAGTGAGCTTACAATCAATCATACCAATTTTCTAAAGTAAATCAAGAGTGTAATTCTATTGAAAATGGTAATCCCCTCTAAAGACTAAATAATATGTAAACTAAGAAATTAATGCAAATTTCCAAGATCTATCATATCAAACTACTCCATCAATGTTCTTTGAACACTCTAGATCATGGAAGATGAACTACTTATAAGAATCAAGTCATCAACATACAATACAAGAATCAAAAGATGATCCCCCTATCTCTGAGCATAAACTAAATGTGTATGTTTGGAGAAGTCATCAATAAATGTGAGCACATACTTGGCCCCTAAAAATGAAGGATCTTTATGATGTTTTCTAGGTGAACAACCTTGAAAAACTCTAAATTTGTCTTCACTTGTGTGGCCTTACCTTTGGGAAAAGGATCCTAATGATTTTAAGTGAAAAACCTCAACAAACTCCCTTTGTGCATGAAATATTAGGTAGACTAATCACTAATGTTTTTGTGCTCATATGTTGTAGATACATGTAATTGATATGACCAAAGTGCTCATGCCAAAGCTTGTTCAAGGAATCTACATGTGCTATAAGGGATGATCTTGATTAACTCTCAAAACTATCAAACCTATATAAGCAAGACGCATGATCAACACAACGTAAAGCCACAACAAACTATGGACCAATGAAGCTCTTGAATAACCACATCATGAGGTGAGAACTCAAATGTCCTACTAGTGTTAGATTGAAAAATCTAATACATAGAAAGGAGGTTGGATAACCAAAGTTATAGATCTTGAATACAACCATCCTCAAGATAAATAGTACTTGATTCCAAAGCTAAAAGCTATGTAGAATCCTCCGCTACAATATAAAAGTGATGTGATAATATCTAGGGAATCATAAGATGAGAAGCTCTTGAGTCAAGTATCCAATTCATTGTTGAAGAAAAAGCTTGCATAGAAGGGGCTTGGCCTTTATCTATACTAGTGGAAGGAGACTTAGAGGATGAATTAGTGTGTTGTTGCATGGATTCTTCTAAAGCCTCCAGTCTCTTTCAATATTTGGTTATGGCATGTTTGTCTTTGCCACAAAATTATAAGGTTCTCCTAATTTCTTCTTTTTCTTGAAGGAATACTTGCCATATTTAGAAGATTTGTCATGCTTCCAGAAGTTGATTGGTTTTTCTTATTTTTCTAACATTCATGGACATTTTCTCTATCAAAGCATCCAGGGTTTGAATTATATATTACATTTCTAAAGTACCCCTAGGGTAAATGCATCTAGTCCAACTATCCATGGTCAGTTACAATTATTTATGCAGTGTAGAGAAAAGAAGAGAAATCATTTGTTCCTTTATTGGAGGAAAGGAATCATGCCTCAAACTTGGGAGGACAAAGTACCTTATATCCAATTGCAGTGACCTTAATTTATGTTCATGAAACTTGAACAACAACAACAAAAAATAATTGCTTTGACAATAAAGTTGTCACCTCACAAAAGTGAGGAAATACTTGAAGAACCATAGATACCCAAGCCACAATTCTAATTTTGGGTTGTAGCCACCAACAAAGCCTTCAATTTCTTCTCAAAATAGCAACCCTTGTTATTCTTGGTACCATTTTGTTGGTGTAAGTTAAAAAGCTTCCAACTTCAACACACATAAAAGTGTGAACAAAAAACTTCTACAAATCACCAAGGTTCTCAAAATAAATATAATTTTTATCCCTGACGATGGTCCAATTTGTTGGTGTAATTTAACAAGCTCTCAACTTCAACAAACAACAAAATATGAATAATAACTTATTGAAATCACCAAGGTTATCAAAATAAGCTTAAAATTTTTATCCCTGGCAACAATGCCAATTTGTTGGTAATTTGAGCTATGAATCCCAAAACTTTAAGGTAGGATAGTCTCTCAAGTGTCAATAGTGTCAAACCTAGGAAGAATATTGTAAAATCTATGTTCAAGTTAGGTGACTTAGGAGAAATTGTTGAGGTGGGTAATGCCTCCTCTTCTAGCTCTACAAGACAAAGGGGGTTTCCTTAAGGTGCTAGATTGATTGATGAAAAAAAGAATTGAATACTTACCTTATGCCAAACTATACCCTTTACACAGTGTATCCCAATATTGGTTTCACAATATATTGATGTGTTAGTTTGATAAACAATTCCACACCTTTAAAAACTAAGAACTTATCAAGAAAAAAATTGAACTAAATGGATAAATCTAACCCTTACTTATAGTTTACCTCTTGCACTTGAAAAGATAGAAAAACTACCTAACTTTTATCAAATAAAATAATCTTAGCGGATCATTTAGGTGTCGGGGTGAGAAGTGGATTTTATAGCAGATTGATGCATATTCCAATAGGGAAACATAGTCATGAGTTAACCCAAAACATATAAACAATTGAAAACCTAAATAGGGAACCTTAGTGAAGATTCTGCCAAAGACTATACTTATCTAAATACATATAAGAAAATAACATTCTACACATGCATTCAATGAAATAACTAAATTTGTAGAATATTAGGAGAGTCTATTTATTTATCCATTTACAAACCTATATATTTCTTTCGCTATTATGAATAGATATAATACAAAATCTTTGAAAAGTTTTTGCAGTCATCTAGTTGACCAAATAATCATATAAAAATCATAAAACATCTAAAATATCAATAGAGACACTCAAACAAGGTTGATCATACACTTTAAATTTTTCTTCTGGAGATTACAATAAATCATTTACATACTTTGGGTGAACCCAATTCACCAATTTACAAAATGGTTATCTTTCTCTTTTCTGGAATAAAACTCTTAGCTGAATGTTTCTTTTTGCTTTCTATTTTTCTCCAACTGATTTCCCATGTATTCAAAATAAAATAGGAAGTCTTTATATCCTCTATTAGGTTACTAGAAATGGAAATGTGCATACTTACATGGGGCCCCTAAAAATTAGTGATTGCTTGTAATTGTAGGTGTTAGCCATGTCATCTTGATAGAGATTTCATTTTTTCGCTTCAAACATACCCAATCACATCCTTACTTTACTAGTGGAGCATGGGAGTCTATATCATATCTCTAGATATCACTTTTGGCCATTAATAGTGCTCAAGAAAGGAGGGAGAGTTGGTGAGAAAATGGCTACAAGTAAGTGGGCGAGTTAAAACACCCAACCACTATGTTTAGCACTCAAAATCCTTTTAAGAAAAAATTATTTAACAAGCTACCTACTTCCTTATTTCACCTTTTCCTACTCACTTTAATGCTTTAAGTTCCTATTGACACCAAGGAGAAGGTTTACAACTCAAACCATATCCCTAATGACTACAACTTGACAATTATTTTCCAAAGGAATAAACAAATGCCACTTGTCTTTCATATGAGGCCCTCATGATCATTGACTCATCTTTTTTAGCTAATGGTGCAATAATTTGAAAGTGTTAATGTTGTTATCCTCTAAATTATGTTCCTAGATGACATGTCGATGATCTTAACATTTTATTGACAATTTTGTTATGTTTCTTTTCTCATTGAGTCTCAAGTATGAAGGGCCCCACCAAATTTTAATTTGGTGAAATTGACCAATGACACAACATTTAAACTCGGAATGGCTGACACAGTTTTAAACATTGTGATATGCTAATACGCAGTGCCCATTCCTTGTCTTCAAAAAAAAATTAAAAGGACTATAGACCCTTGACAAGGTTGTGAGAACTTTGTTAAGAACTAACAAAAGTTCTAGAACCACTCCAAACTTTGATAAAAATAAAACTTGGTGAAACAACAACACACTTTAAAACTCTACCCTTAGGAAAAGACCTTAACAAAAAAGCACCAATCTTTGATGAGGTTTGGAGAACCATGTCGAAGCCCAACAAGGTTATGAGAACCTCCAGAAAAGCTGAAAAACACTTAGAATTCATTTCCTTCAAAATTTGGTGAAGTAACAAGCAACTTCATCAAGTTCTAAATAAACCAATATTTTGTCATCTTGTATTCTTCAAATGGTTCTGAAAACCTTATCATGCTTCAACAAGGTTGTGAAAACCTTATCGAGAGCTGAAAAAAGTTTCCTAACCTTATTACTTTTTCAACACTCCACTTTCTTTTGATTTCTCTAAATGTCAGTTAAACATGGAAACGACATAACCACAATTGGGAACCATAAGAGGTTTGAAAACTAAATTGAATATCCACCAAACAGATGATCAATCCACACTTTGTAAAGTTAAAAATACCATATTATTGGGCTTTGACAAGGTTGTGAGAACCTTTTTGGCATCATAAATTTTAAAACCTCCCCAAAATGTTGATAACACTTAGAAACTTAAGAGAAACATAGGGAAAATTAATAGATTCAAAAACCTTTGCGGAACTCCTACAAGGTTTTCACAGCCTTGTCAACTTTTGACAAAGGTTTTGAAAACTCAAGGGAAGATCGAAAAAAGGAAATTAGCCAACTTTTTATGGTTCAAAGTGAACAATTGGTTGAAACAAAAAGTGAGAATAAATAAGTTAAATACATGCATGCCCAACTAAATAAAATCTCATATGGTTATTGCTAATAGGCCAACAAATGAAAAGTGTAGACTCATAGAGTAGAATAAATCAAAATGAGACACAACATAATGTGGTGCCAACATGAACAATGAATTTTTCTAGGTGAGAGGTCCAAATCCCATCTACATAGCTATTGGAGGCATTGGTGGGGTGTCTCTCAAAGGAAAAATTATGGCAGAAGAACATGCTATGCCTTAGGGAAATGTGATTAGTGAAAATATGAGCCTCACACATTTGGTTAGCATCATCATTTATAAGTTTAGAACCTATACTGTGTGAGTAGGGGATATGATTACCTAGCTTAACCATTGAATCCTTAAGGAACATGGAGATAGAGACATACACTAGGTTGAGATCTAGGATGATTTTACCCCTTATAAAGGTAGATCTAGGATTGGAATCTTTATCAACATTTTTTTTTCTCATATTTTTCTCATGATTCCATAAAGTGCTAATTGTTTACTCTTTTTGTTTCCATTTCTATTAACGAGTCTTTGGAAATTGTTGTCTTAGCGTCTCTAATACATACTAGGTTGCAATAGTTCTTCGTGCTTTCTAAGAATAACATTTGACAAATAGGATAATGTCCTGGGCACACTTATTTATATAATCTTGAAGATGAATCCCTAGCCATTTTGACAAGACCTACCATTAATTATGCCATAAAGGTAGATGGATCATGCCAATTCTTTGAATTTTATTTTTTTTCTATGATTAGCTATGGATGCTAATGTGGAAGCTAGTTGTGGTCCTTTGGCACATGAATGGAGTCACTACATGTATACTTGTGCATAGTCAACATGTGATTAAATGATGTGACCAAGGTTTTCTTCTATTCTAGTGTAACTTTTCTTCCTTTTGAAATAGATTTTTAGTGCATTAGGAAGCTTAATCTAATGAATGATATGGATTTTTCTCATTTTCTTATAGTTATAATTTTCTAGGAAATAGTGACAACTATTAGATTGGGGTGATGTGGCAAGATTAATGGTTTGTGTTGGTTTATTGCAATAAAAGATATGACCTTTTTGATGGATGGCTATGATTATAACATATAAGAGATTGGAGAGCCATTGAGGTTTCTATCAAAATTCTTAATTTTTTATAAGATTGATAGTTGTTTTCAAATCAAGACTAACATGGCAAGATTGACTTAACCCATATTTTTTCTTTAGAGAAAAACTTAGTATTGATTGTAGTTTATGATGGTAGTAGAATTTCACTTCCTATTTTGGATTTGGAATAACATTAGAAGAGAGATGAAAGGACACATCAATTTTAAACAATATTAGTTCAATATTTGGGAAGTAGATAAAATGGGAAAATGCAAGAGGAAGGACTTATGTACATGGGTGATATTGCAACACAACCACAATGTTAGGGTAAAAGAAAACTATACATAGGAATAATACATATGACATAGGAATTTTTTACAAAATAAGAAAAAGGAACTTATTGCTATGACTTAAGGAAAATCATGTACACTAGGATTGCAATATAGTTCTTTTGAGCATTGAAAGCTCAAATACATTGGCCTTCCCCAAAGAGATTCTATTTTATTATGATGTATCAATTTTACCTTGCTCCAGTCCCACTCGAGCAAGAAGTCACCTAATTTGAAGTACTAAATCATGGCTCACTTTTTGAACAAAATTGTTCTCTAGTTTTTGGTCATCTTTTCTTGTGTATTGGTTCATTGTTCTTCTAGTTGTAATAAATCAACCATTGTAGTTGATATAGCTCCATTATTTTAACCTCTAATTTGAAGATGATACTTAATGTTGGTAATTCTATGGAAATAGGCATCCAAGCTTCTTTTTTGTAGACTAAACTATAGTAATATGCTCCCTTTGCATTCTTTGGAGTTATTTGATCAACCAAGAGGGATTTTCTTGAGTATGTGTGTCATTGTTACTTTGATTATACTCTCATTCTCTTAATGATTCTCAATATTATTTTAAGAATCTAGCAATACATTTCCTTATGGGTATTATTTTAAGGATTCCTTGAGATATATCTCATGTTGTTGAGAAAATTATATAATTGTGGTTCCTATGAATACCTTAGCATTATCAATGATGATGGTCTTGACAACATTGAATCTGAGGATTATATCTTTGAGGAAATCAATGACTACAAACTTAATTGCATTCACTAGAACCCTAATTATAAATAGTTTATCACTATGAGAATTAACTTGTGGCTATTGTTAGATGAAGGATTAATCACATTTATGAAATTGAGTCCCCACATAAAAATGATTGATTTTTAGATATGGAAGTTTTAGAGTGGAGGGTGTCTTTTTCTTCTTCTTTCCAATGTAGAACTAATAATTTTGATAATTATGCACCAAAGTATGTATATTTGTGATGTAGCTAGTAGTGTCCACCCAATTTTTATTGATAAAATTATCTTAAGATAGTCAAGACCTTATCTTGTTTTATGCATCAAAGAAGTACTCCATGTTTTACCAAAATAAGACACCTTCTATCAATATGTGTGATATTACTTGAATCTTGTAGGATATTTTATGCATGGGGCTCAAATCCTTGGGGTATTACACTAATTCTAGGTCCAAATTTTATCTTTAATCCACCCTAATTGACACTATTTTCTCTTATCACATAATAGATTAAATTTCATTGTTGTCCTTCTTCTAACTCCTCATGGTCAAGATCATCTTCTACTAGGTGCTAGCACAATGATATCCCTTTGACAAAATTTGTGGGTCTTAAATCTATATAGCATTCTAGGATCTTAATTATCCAATTGGACCTTTTTTATTGATGTATCCTCCCAAGATGAATTCCCTAACATTTGAGTGCACTACCATAGTTATTATCTTGCTTGTGGATAATGTGTACTTGAATTATTTTAGTGCTTTAACTAGAGTGTATGCTTGTTTCTCCATAAAAGTGTACTTCTCTTATGTATCTTTTAAGTTTTATCTAAATAAGGTAATGGGATTCTCCTTGATGTTGTCCTCCCTAATTATTTGAGTGAGTATTGGTGTAATGTTGACCTTTCCTTTTTAAACATATAGAATGAAGTCCTTACAAAAGTTAAGGAACACTGGGGTGTTATTGATCACTTTCTTGATAAGCTCAAATGCTTGATGCCCTTATTCTATCCAATTGAATTATTTATTAGTGTGAAAAAAGTTATATCACCTAATTAGTTCTTATAAGGTCATATTCATAGGATTAAGACACATTTCATGGTCTAATTTAATCCTATCAAGGGTTCTATCCTTGTCTTTATAACAAGGGTTTCTCTTTATATTATAATAATATTTAATTTGCATCTAATAAAATCTTGAGCTTCATATCAAATCATTTGCTTATTTATTGTGCGATGGGATGTTTTAATTATCAGTGATCTATCAAGTGATGTAAGGGTTAAATCATGAACTCCAACATGGTACTAGAGATCCAAATCTATTTTCCTTTTTTTAGAGTTTCATTCTTGATCATTCAAATAGTGCATCATGGAGAAAAATGACATCATTGTTACATCTAGAAGGTGTCAAAACCCTAGGATCACATGTCCAACACCCAAAATTGGATTTTAGATCAATCAAGGTATTTTTTATGGGGTCTTGGGAATCTCATGATGTAATAAAAAATATACATATAAAAACTAATGGTGAATAAATGCAAGTCAATAATATCTCAGGATAATACTTGCTTTTACTAAGTGAATAAGCACACCTTTATTACTCTAGTGTTGTAGACTTTCTTAAGGTGGCATAAATAAACTATGGGTATCAAAATTTTGTTGTTGATATGCAAGGAGGATTATTTGTATGGTACAATAGTCATGCATCCTATAGGCCATTAGATGAATCTAACATTATTAGATTGAGCCTTTAATACTCTTTTATGTAGTGTTTCTCCTTCAATTTTTTGGAAAGATCCCTAGAAGCATGCTACTATTGAAATGGTGACAAGAGAGATCCAATGTCTCAAACCTGTAAATTCTTCATTCATCAACAACACACAAATGATTACATTTTATGGATTTATAAATCCATTTAACTTATTAACTGCCCAAACCACTAACTACCTACTAAATAAAAACTAACATCTAATAAATTACCCCTCACAATACAATCAAATAACTCCTTTGTCCCAAAAAATGCCACTTTTTTTGCAAATTTACAAGTTATGTCAAAGTACTAATCTAGCTTCAAACTAAAATTGTGAAATTATAGCAAAAAATATGCAAAAAGTGTATGTATAAAAATGAAGTGCTCTTTAATACCTTCTTGATGTCACAAGAATAAAAAAATGGAGTTCAAAGCAAAAAGTTATGAGCTTGGAGGTTGAAAAAAAGTTCTAACTTCAAGCTAAAAAAATATGCATCAAACAAAAAAATTCTAAAAAATCACTCACACCACTAGAAAACTCACAGAGCAAGCTTTCTGACAATATTTTATTTTCAAAATTTGGCCTCTTAGATCAAAAGTATTGTAAAAATAAAAAGCTCCATTTTAAGGCTCGGAGGACCAAATCTAAGAGAGTCTGCCAGCTTTACCCTTGCAGCCCATTCACCCATTCAAGTGGAACAACCCTTCATGAGATAGGCATTGATTTCATAGGTGCCATTAACCCACCTTCAAGTGCAAGTCACAGGTGGGTACTTACTGCAACCGATTACTTCACAAGATGGACTGAAGCAGTGGCTTTGAAAGAAGCCAATGAAAGTGTTGTGTTAAATTTTTATGATGATTTGGTAACTAGATTTGGAGTACCTGAATCAATCATTTCGAATAATGCATAAACATTTTTTGGATTAAGAGTAAGTGATTGGGTTGTCAAGAATGGTATTCACTTGAATACATCATCAAACTATTACCCTCAAGGTAATGGTTTGGAAGAATCAACTAACAAGAATCTGATTAGAATTATCAAAAGGATTTTGAAGGATAACTAGAGACCCTGGCACACTGGTCAAGCTGAAATCTGCCTTGTGGGAAAATAGAATAACTCCAAAAAGATCCATTGGAAATTCCCCTTATATGTTGGTGTATGGTAAAGAGGCAAGGGTGCCTTTATTTGTTGAGCTTCTTGCTCTTGATATTATGAATTAGCTTAAAATGTTTGAGGAAGAAGATCCAATGGTTGTCAGATATGCACAACTCGTGGAGCTGGAAGAAACAAGGGATAAAGCCATGAAAACAATGGAGTTGTACCAACTCCAAACAAAGAGAGTTTTTGATAAAAAAACAACACCTAGGGTGTTTGAAGAAGGAGATGTGGTACTTAAGTGGGACGAGTTAAAGAGTAGGCCAGGAAAGCACACTAAGTTTGATAGTATGTGGAGTGGCTCGTTTGTCATTACTGAGTGCAAGGAGCACAATGCTTTTCAATTATAAAAAAATGGATGGAGAAGCTCTGCCTATCCCAGTCAATGGGATACACCTCAAACTCTATTTTGAGATATGATCTACCTTGTACAAGTTAGTTTAGGTTTTTATTTCCTCTAAGTGTTGTTGCACATTAGTTGAAAATGCAAGTTTTTAGTTCCTCTAAGTGTCATTTTGCACAGTTAGTTAGTTTGCTTTGGGTGTTTTGGTGTGTTTTGAACAAGTTTCCAAGGTATCATGTACTAATCTAAGTGAGTTACAACAATGTATAAGGTTGTTTTTAAGTTGTGTCAACTTTTAGGTGACTCAGTACCCAATGGATAAGCTTTAGGCAACTAGTCAGGATGTTTAGCAGGAAAACATATAGCAGATGTCACCATAAATGTTACCTATTTTTGCTACTGGCCCAAAAAGGTACTGTTGTTTATATTTTACAAGTGAAAAAAAGGTACATTTTAAACTTTGCTATGTCACATTCACGTGTATAAAGAAGTATTAGAAGACTACAATACTACATTGCCTCATGTAGATGCATATAACATAACATAGGAAAAAGTGCACAATCCTTCCAAAATGTAGTCTTTAAATTGATAATGATAAGTGTATAGTGTCCCTCACAAGCCGAGGGACTGGCTATTATAATGTATATAAAGAAAAGACTATGCATTTACAGATAGAAAAAGAATGCACATAAAGAGAAGGGGGACCTGTCATTGCCTGAATGACGAATCCCGGTTGCCTTGTCCTGCATCATCTTTAGTCTCTCCCGCTTGTTCTACTTCCAGTTGATGCTCTCCTTGTTGCTCCTAGGTTCCTTGCATCTGTAAGAAGAATGTCGTTAGAGCAATGAAGGGTCACCAATCTAAATATGCACAAACATCCATAAAACATATAATATGATCTTCATAAGCATTAAAATAGATAGCATACCATAGATGTCCAAGAAAACAAAAGAGTTATCAAACACATCTATCATATGCTCTATTTATCTAACATGTTTCCTCCTTGTGCAGATATAGGACAAATCTTTGTTATTGTTTTGTTTCAGCTGATTACAACATGTGGAGTAGAATGTGGCTCCCACGAGGGTTGAGCCCAACATGCTACCCTCTTATGTTTTAAGAGGGATAGGAAATTGAGCAACTTGATCAAATCAATAATAAACTTATTCGTGATGCATTAAATCAATGTGGAATCATATCAATTGATCAAATTTCATTATCAGATTCAAAAGATGCAACAAAATGGTGTGAATTATCAAGGAAGATTACTCTTCATCGTTTCATAATGAATCAACCAATAGGCTACCATCATGCTGATCAAAGGGGTAGTCATTTCTTCTTGGAAATCTTACTCTGCTAGATATGTCTTTCAATCTTCTTAAGTGGATCCAAAGTCCATTTTAATAATGATATGAGTTGTATTTCATTGTCATCAAATTTCCAACAAGCCAGTAAAGAAGGGAACAAGAACAAGGACAACCACCATTCAAAGATGAAACAATGTCTCTTCCCAAGAAATAGATGATTTATGTGATAATGGTGAAAACTGAAGCACAAATGCATCAAGTTCAATTATGGATAATCATTATGGATGAGTTACTCAATGAGGTCTTACGGGTTATCAAGAGCTATCATGAGTTACACGGAGTAGCACAAGGTGAGCAATTGAATGCAAGGTCAAAGCCATCATGTCAACAGGTTGTCTCGAAGAGCAATGCATGAGAAATGAAAGCACATTGATGGAGATGTGTAACTGACATGCATTGTCAATCAATCTTGTATGAAGCAGTTGAATATACACACTGGGCTCAAATTAGTGCAACAGGGTAATTTCATGAGGTGGTCACATTCAAAATTTTCATTTATACTTAGATGTCACAATGGCACAAACTGAGGTAGACCTATGAGGAGTATGACATGCCTACAATGACAAAGGTCAAGAAGTATCACAGTCACCATGATAGCATAAGTGTGGCAATGAGACGCTAGAATTTCAAATTTTAAGTAAGCTCAATATTCTTGATCACAAAATGAGTTCAACTAGTAGCTCTTCATTAGGGGATTCGATATCCAAAATGAACAAGCACAGTATGGCAAGTTTGAAATCATGGATATGAGAAGTGTAATTGTCATACTAGTAGCTTAAAGATGCTATGAAATGAGAGAGTTGGATTGTTGAATGAAAGATAGAATCATTTCTACAGTGGTAAAATAGGCTCTGAGATGCCTAATGTTTGATCTTGCACAATCAAGCAACATTGAAAGAGATGCTATGAGGAGGTTGTAGGGTGATAATGCATAAAGGAAATAGAGCAGTCATAAGAAATATCTGACATACATTCATGACAGTCAAGCTGGTTGCAACTCTATTAGGACTTAAAAGCAATAAATGAGGAGCAGTCTAGAGGGCAACCAATATCAAGATCATAGTTATAAAAGATGACAAGTCTCCATAGAAATAGAAAAACAATGAAATTTTTGCATAAACAAAGGGTCTATATGCCATATTGAGACAATAAATACAAGGAGGCAATCACAATGCATACTAATGACAAGGGGCAGTCACAACTATACACATGAAGGGATACTGAAAGCTAAGGATGTATAGATAGTTGTGAGTGTTGTTGCACCTTAATTTAAGTCTGTAAAGTGATAACATGTGCATTAGAGTGCAGCCAATAAGAAAGCATAGTATTATGACAATTATTAATGGACTATTTCCCTAAATCAATCATACCAGATTTATAACAATCTTAGAGTTTGTGGTTAGTTTTTCATTCATGAAGAACACTAGATGTGACCTTAAGACTATGACTATGGTTTATAAGGAGACTTATGATGAAGACAATGCCAAGAGCCAACTTTCACAAAAGTCTAGTGATAATGAAGATTGATACTTTGAAGGGTAGGTCTATGTCAAGAATGGTCTTTGCAATGAGAGGACAAGGTTTTATTAGAGGAATAAAACAAAGATAAATAATAACTACAAACCTAATTCATTGAATGAGGATACACCATGTAATGGCATTTTGTTGTTCAAGGAAAATAGTACAGGGTATTGGAAGTCAAGGATCAGTCATACAAGGGTAGATTGCAGTTTCATGTTTGAGAGAAAAAATCTTTATGAAGACAAGAGGAAAGAAAGATATTTTAGGTCATCTTCTTGTTCCAATTGTAGAGGGAAATTATGAATGCAAGAGCCATGCCCTATGAATGTCTTGCATAAACACAAGAGTGAGTTAATCAGTGGTAGAGACTGTGTGGTGCCTCTGATTGGCATGCAAGATAATTTGATTGGAAAGGATTTACAACAATGTGGATTATCCAAAGTTCAACAAAATGTACATCTTTGTCATGAAATCATAATCAATGTTACTGAAGTGCATATGAAAATAGGTGCTATGCATCATGTTCACCAAAGGCAAATATAAGTATCCATTCTTAAGAAGATTCTTGTGTAAATTCTTGTGAGTTAGCTACTTTATTATCAAACAAAGCTGATGTAGTTGACAATAAATTTTAATGGTAGCCATGAACATGTGATGTGGAGCAATGAAATTTTACATGCTTCAAAATGGAGTAAACCAACAATGCTATCAAAATGTGTTTTCATTCAGCATAGAGTACACTGGTCATGAGCAAGAACAAGTTTCTAAATCATTTTCTGCGAATAAACTGATGACCCAGAATAGCCACGAGGTCAAAAGCAAGGAAACCCTCAAGCTATGGTTTTGCAAAAGTAAAGAATCCTCGACACAGAAGATGCTTGAAAATGCATCAAACTCCCAGTTGGTACTCTCATGGCCGCAGCCTGAGAGAGTCATTTATTTTCACAGAGGCACAAACCCACTTAGGGTTTTGTTATTAAAGTTCAAATACAGAGGATGATAAATGGGTTCGAGCTCGTGCAAGAGTAAGAGCTCCCAGAAAATGGAGACAATATGGTGAATGGCCACAACCATTGAAGGGTTGCAAACCCCATGAAATATCAAAACAAAATGAAAATAATCTTTTCTCTAAGAGTGTCATCCAACTTTACATCATGGGTTGAGTCCATAATACATCATTTTTGTAGAAAAATAAAGAAACACACAATGTAGGGTCGTGGCCAGTGAAGATAAACACATAGCCATCAAGTGAAATACGTAGAGGAATGTATGGCTACAACCATAGAAACAAAGATAGTCCACATCATTTTGCAAGGAACTTGAAATTTATATAGGAAATGTCAAATTTCTACAAGCATATGTGTGGAAGCAAAAAATATTCACAAGTTTCCAACACTATAGAGCTCGAATTTGGCTTGTTTTCTCAAAAATAAAGTCATAAATTCAGAGGTTCAATAGAAAACTTACCCTCTTTTGATTGCTGAAAGAAAGATGCATGAAAAGCAGTGGGTTTTTTCCCTTTTTCTTCTTCCAAAAAACTCATAGTCAAGCTTCCATTGCGGCTTGAAATGGAGAAATATTCCACAGAAAAAAGGTATAAAGATACATTAGAAAAACACAGAAGTCGTGGCCTTGAAAGGATTGAATGACTTTCAAAATGGAGGAAAAGACATATTTATGACGTGGAATAGCACTTACCAAATTTTCCAGCTACGAATCTTCAAGAAATCACTCAGAAATCACCATGGAGGAGCTCAAAAAGTGCCATAAGGAAACCCTTGGTCGGCGGTAGGAAGAGTTCTCCATAAAGTTCGATGGTAGAATGAAGTGATTTTTCCTTCATTTGCATTGTTTTAGGGTTTGAAACCCTAGTGAAAGCCAACTGCAAAGGTATTTTTTCCTTTGTTTTAAAATTTGCAAACACAAATTAATGTGTCCCACGGGCTAAGACTTACAAGTCTTATGCCTTATGTTGATTTTGCCTTGTATTGCCATTTTTGAAAACCTACGCCTTAGTGTTTTTTATGAATTTATCATATGTGCCTTAGTGATTTTTTATGTCCCCTTGTAAGTTGTAAGTCTTTCAAGACTTATGTTATTGCATTATCTCCCATTGAGACCAAGCTTTGCTTTATATTTTGCATTGATTTTAAAATGTGTGACATTTTAATTAAGTGGTATTTTATAAATCACTTAATTATGAATGTTGTTTTAAATGCAAGATAATGGTGAGTTGTGCTTTATGAATGCCTTAGGGGAGATTGAATTTATTTGATGCTCTTGTAAGCCTTTAGGGGTGATTGAAACAACTATTGTCATTTTGCATTTATTTTGAAATGTAAAACATTTTGATTAAGTGATGTTATTATAAGTCACTTAGTCAAAGTTTTATTCTAAATGCAAAATAAGGTCTTTTCTTTTTCAAACACACAAAGGGCATGAATCAAAGCATCTTGGAGACATAATGATGATGGACCAACATGGAGAAGGTGTGTGTGGTTTATCTTTGACTATGTTTGGAGGGAATGGTGACCATTTAGAGGCAATTTTGTCATGCTTTTAGTGTGATTTGGGTCTTGTCTTGACTTTGCTTCATTTGGATGATATTTTGGGGTGATTTTGGAAGGTTCTTTTTTTGGATTTTTTGCTGCATCTGACCAGGAGTTTCTAGAAACACATGTGTGGGATAGTTTGATTTTTTGGGCATAAGTAACTTCAAACAGAGTTTTTGAAGTGAGTTTTTTCTTTCTAGCAGAGTGGTAGCTTGTTTTTTGGAGTTATCTTTTCACCAGGAGCATGTATAATAGTTCATACCTTGGTTTTAATAGAGATAAGCAGTTTGACCTTCTCATTTTTCTGTTTCATTGTATGCATTTTGATGATTTGATGCAAATGCTTGTGAATTTTATCACTCCTAGATTTGTGTCTCATCAGTGGCATCTTTAAATAGAAAAAATATGCAATTGCAGGTTGTAAGTTGTGTTGTGTAGTAGAATGTTTTAGTTGTGAAAGTTTATTTCCTTCTAGGAGAGTGCATTGCAACCTTCTTACAAAATATTGATGCAAAACATATCAATATTGAGTTGTGTTTATCAGGCTTACAGTTAAATAACTTGTGTATGCAAGTTGTTTTACAAGTTTTAGTTAGTGACTTGGTGTATCACCTTTTAAAGCTTTCAATTAAGTTTCATTTTTATGTTTCCTTCTTACTCTTTGCTCATAAAAGCATTAGTTTAATAGTAGTTTAGGTCACACCATTTAGGAGCCGACCTTATCTGGAGGTCCACTCCAAGCTTAGGCAACCCACAACCTAGGAGTGTTCCCATGTTGCTTCAAATTTGCTAAGTTCTACAACTTGGCAAGGGTACAAATTTGAAGAGTTAACATGTACATTAGAGGCCTTGCTTATAAAGGCGAGGTGAGAGATAAGATTAGACAATATTGTGACATGTGTCTTAATCCTATGTTATGAGACAACTAACTTGACAAAAAATTCAAAAAGATAAGATAGGATAAGATCTTTTCTAGACAAATAAGACTTCTAGAAGATCACCTAGGACCTAAGTAAACTTAACACATCGTGAATAAGTCCCCCTTGCTAGGATTACCTAGGTACAAGACATTTATTCACACCAACATTATGTGCTTATTAAGCATATCCCATTTAAAATAATTATAGTCTAACACTATTAGATTATTGATTATATACGAATGATAGTTTTGAATAAGTGTGACCTTCAAGCATTTTGCCACCCCTTCTTCTATATTTAAGGAGACTCCCTTTTATTGAGAGGGTGTGAATTTGGAGATTTATAGTGAATTATATATCACTATGCACATGGGGTATTGTTGGTCATGGAAAAGTATGTAGAGGAGTGTCCCCAGATTTAGTCTAATTTTAATATATTTTTTGTAAGTGTTTTAATAAAGTGATGCTTTATGGGGTTTTTTACTTGAAAGGATTTTCCCCATGCATATGTTGTGTAATGTATAAAATATTTTCTTATATAATTCTCATTTTATTTATAATGATTAGTATCTTAAGATCCTAATTTCTAACAAATTCTCTTAGTTACATGTACTACTCTAGTAATGAAATTAGTGTTGTAAAATAAGGCAAACTTCTATAAATCTAATCTTTTTGATAAATTATGTAAATATGAACTAATGATCATGCCATCATTTGTTTAACCATAAAATAAATATCTAGAAATATAAATTAGCAAACCATAATATTTAAACACATGACACCAAATGTACATAGATAAACCCTTTTCAAGAAAACACTCTAACATCAAAGAGAGCACAAGTTTGTATTGATATTTAAATAAGAGTACCATAATTAACAAAATTCTTAATTTAATTTAATAGCATTCCAATAACACCCATGTACATGTAAATAACCCATGAAGCCTATGTCCAATGCATACAATATATAGAGAAGAGTTGAGAGGAAATCACAAGTGGATTATGAAAACCAAGACCACCCAAAGCTATGGTATGACAAAAATTGAATGGTCCCATGTGAAAAATCAATACATCCATGAATAGAAAATGTAAATCCCAAGCATATTTTACCACTCTACTTTATGGGCACACTCCCCCAATACAGACACTCCAATGTGAGACCGATAAACATGTGTGACCTACCTAGTAATAAAGAAGACAATCCATTCTCTCTCCTAGCACCTAAGAATGTGAGAGTAGTGTTAATGATCTCTAATCAATCTATAACCACCATTGTCATACTCCACCTTCTTTCTTGAATATCCTTGCAACTAATATTCCAGGTTAATTAGAAGAAAAATAATAAAATAAAAATATATCTCAATTACATGGGTGTCTAATACCCATTCCAAGGAAGTTGTAGATGCAACATTAGACATTAGAATTATAAGTAAATATCACACTATCCTAAAAATTAGGTCATTCTTAGTGTATGCAATCTTTATATTTCTTTAAATTAATATATACATGTTGAAGAGAAAGTAAACTGTCATAGTGTGTATCATGTTAGGTTCCTTCCTTGTACTTCTGCATTGAAATTAAGTAATTGATTATATAAACCTACATATGTTATGAAAATATGTGTTTAAATGCTTATTAAATCTATTTCATTTATCTTAGTAGATATTTGTTAATAAGATTAATGGATTGGTTATTCTTAGTCAGCTTTCTTGCATGCTTCTTGTGCATAGCATTATACATAATGCCTATATGTTGATCATATAGTGAGATCGAATATCCCTTATCTAGCTAATTTATGGTTTAGTTGCACTTGCATCACTATACCTTTGTATACCTTTGTGATTGATTGATTTTATTTGTTTTATCTTCAACTTGTGTGTGTGGTTGTGACACATCATGTTGCAAGCCAAAATTAGTAAATTAAGGTGGCAACACCTCTCCAATCATGCGTATCGACACATAGTTTGCAAGTGTATATTGTCCATGTGTAGTTTTACCTTGTGTAATGCTAACATTAATATGTTGGTGTGAATTGCTTCATTATTAGTGTTGTAATTATGAACATAAAAAATGAGCCTCATTTTAATCTATTTTTTCCTT
>VDFB02000017.1:63201842-63298574 GCA_007258455.2 Sequoia sempervirens
AAGGGCGTGCACAAATTGTAGAATAAATTAACTTTCATTTATAACAATAGTCGTGGCCTCATAAGGGAGGGGATCATTTAAATCCCAAACCTTACTATCTCTAACACCAAAGTTAGCGAAGAAATCAACTAACTTATTTCCCTCTATCAAAATATGGGAAATATAAACATTATCAAAGGATTTAATAATTTCAATGGAATCCTTGATCAAGGCCTCAATTGTCCAAGACGTAGGAGATAAATTCTTCAAATTATTAATAATTTTTAGAGAATCACCTTCCAACCAAATCTTTCTATACCCTCTCTCTTTGAGCCGTGAGCAATACTATGATGTATGGCAGCCACCTCGCAAAGTGGTTTTGGTCTCCTGAGCCTCCCAGTTCCTGCCAAGGTTGGAGCCTAGCATGTTGTTTTATTATTCCTTAATGAGAATTCAAGGTTATTAGCACCACATAAAATGTTTGCAAAGGCCATATGAGAGACCTTGCTAGCACTACAGTGTTTTGACAAGGAATATAGGGCATGATAGAATACAAGGCAGAGCACAAGAATTATGCAGCAAGTACAGTGATAAGCATGATATTTTGTGTCATGAAACAAACATAATGATTCTTCATTTGTGAAAGCATAGTTACATTACAGTTAAAAAGAAAAGCTTACATATTGCAAGCCATATGTTAAGGACAGTAACAAAGAGCAATGCCTTTAGAATATTTCAATATCCCATAAAGATAATGGCATCATGTGTAATATCATCATGCTATAGAAAAAGGAATTCCATGTATTTGGCATGCAAGCCATGAGTAACCAAAGGGAATTCAAACATTTTCAGATGGTTTTAGAACTTCATCCTATAATTTGACTTCATTGATACTTCCATGTGGGTTAGTTCTGCAAGCAAGAAGAGCATAATGAGATTATGGAGGATGTTGGAAGTTTCATCATTTTGAGTTACAAGACTATGAAAAACAAATTTGATAGTGGCTTGCAAATATGTCTATGGGTATAACACTCCACCAAAACAACATTATAAGAGGACAATGGTTATGTAAGGAAGGAAGCCAAGGAATGAATAATAGGATGGTCATCTATTTAAAAGACAACATTTTTATGTGGGATAGTTGACTGAGATATAGAGGAAAAGCTCACTTTCTCTATATAGACTGAAGGAAAATGCTTTCAAAATGAAAACTGTGAAAAATAAATTACTGTTAAGTATAGGGCCCAGCCGTGGAACCCCAATATGCTTCTATGTTTTGTAAGTATGCCAAATTTATAGAAAATCACAATCAAATGGTCTTGTAATAGAAAAATGTTTATTAACTAAGACATTCATAGCATAAACATATATTATAGTGAAACTCTCGAAAGGGAATAAAGCAAAATGGAAGCAAGATTTGAGCATCCAAATAAATATGAAGAGTAATGGAAGGGTTTCGACATCATCCAAGCAAGAAAATATTCAAAAAATTCCATAAATTTAAGTATATAGCCACACCCAAAACTCCACAGTTTTGAGAAAGAGAAAGAGAAGCGACTTACCCAGCTTCCTTTTGTTTCAAATCTGGAAAAGAAACATAGATTCTAACTCAAAGAACGCTAAACTCATGGTGGCAGTATGCTAGGAACTTCAAAATTCAAGCAATGGTGGTGGCATGAAGAATTTTATGATAATCCCTATTGGCTATAGGAAGTTTCCACAAAGCTCAAAAATAAACACTATGTTTGTAGAAAGTGAAAGGAAAATACATTTTTTTCTTTACATACAAAACTTACCTAGGATTTCATGAAATTTGCGAAGAGAATCTCTGTATTTTTCTATAGATTTTAGCTCTAAGAGATGCTCTAGGAACCCTAGCATGGAGGCAGTGATGACTCAACTTCCTCTAGAAGCTTCAAAGAAAAATGAAGTGAGGCTTCATTCTTTTTACATAGCTTTTGTTTAGAGTTGAAACCCTAATCAAATACTGATATAACTTTAGGCATCTTTTTTCCTATTTTTTTTTTTAAATTGTGTTGCAACTAATATGCCCACAAGTCCTCAATGAAATATTATTTTCCTTAGGAAAATATTTTATGCCCTTTGTTAGTCTTTACATCAAATACCATGGTAAAGATTTTTGACAAGTGAATATCAGTTAGATTTTCTTCATTTACTAAGTTTTATTTGCATGTGATTTAGTTGTAAATAAAAATGGCTTTAAGGTATAATTATAAACCTTTAAGTAATTTTGTTTTTCTTTTAATGCAAAATAAAATAGTCAAACTATGAAAAAAAATTGCATATACATTAATGTAAAATAAGTGACTTAAAAGGTGTGATTATAAGCCTTTAAGTCATCTTGTTATTCCTTAATGCAAAATGGCACGTACTCCTCTTGGCCTTTATGAAAACTTGTTTAAAGAGTTATGGAAAATGTTGTAATTAGTATGAAAGCTATCTCTATTAATTGTAAACTATGATTGAATCTATGGAAGCATTGGTTTATACATTCCTTTTGGTGTTGACCTTAGGGATAATTTTGTTTGCTATTTTCTTCCAAGAACCCCCCAAACTTCCAGATAGAGGGGGAAAATAATTTATTCTTCAAATCCTCCTTCTTATAATAAAAAAGTGACCTTCCCCATTGGCAAGGTCATTTTTTTTTTCAACTAATCCTTATGCTCTTCAAAAGGATCTTTATCCTTTTGAGGGAATAGAGGGAAGTTGATTTTAATTTGCCAACATGTGGAGGGCATCTAGGAGTCTTTATTTTGCTTCTTGACTCAGTTTGAAGAATTTTTGAGATGCTTTTATGGTTTGAAAAAGTCAAAATTGACTTTTTCACCCATTTGGAGCTCTTTTGGATGAGATCTAGGGACTATATTTGTGGGATTTTTGTTGCATCCGACCCAAGGAAGCTTCTAGATCCTTGTTTAGTGCAATTTTTTGGAGTTGATGCATATATTTATTTTGTAACTCATTTTGAGTTAGTTCTTGATATGCATTTATGTATTTAGTGACTGTTCAGTTCTTTGACAGAATTTTGCAAAATTTTGTAACTCTTTGTATATGGAATACAACACATACCTTGGAATATTCTGGTCATGAAATTCTTGCCTTCTTGTTCTTGCAGCTTTGTGCATGTGGGTGATTGATCAAGTTACTTAGATTCACTGTAACAGGTTGTACAAACTTAGTTTCTGTCAATTTGAACCAGGTGAAAACATGTTGATTTTTCATTTTTTTGATTAGTTTGGTGTATCACCATAGAGATACTTTCATTTTCAGAATTTCCTTTTCAAGCATTTCTTCTTCCTTTTCCTTTCAAAATTAGTAGTTTAGGTGATATTACCAGCTAGGAAGCCTACCTATCTGGAGGTTCATTCTCATTTTGGGTGACCCACAACTCGAGGATGCTCCCATGTTTCTCTAGCTAACTGAGTTTTGCAACTCAGTTCAGGTGCAAGTTTAAGAGATAACAAAACCTATTTCTATCACGTGTGACTATACAAGTACAATCAATATTTCAAAGAATCTATTAATGCATTCAAGAACAAAACATATATCAATTTGGTATCACTTCTTGAGAGAGAAAGTTGCAGAGAATGAGGTGAAGTTTGACTATGTGCCTACTAAGGATCAGGTTGTTGATATTTTCACAAAGGATCCTCGAAAGGATACTTTTGAGTATCTTTTACAGAAGTTAGGGGTCATTTCCCCTCCTTTCAACTAGATGCATAAGTATGTGCATCTGTCTGAGAAGCATTTCAAGATATATTCTTGGTCCTGGACTGATGTTGAAGGCTACATCTCAAGAGGAGTAGGTAGTGGTTAGTGGTTGGTGCAGTCAGATGGAGCATATTATGTGCCCCTAAGGGGGTGTGTGCAAAAAAAAAATGCAATGGAAAGAAAAAGAAGTTGTTTGATGGTGTTGTCCCTTGAAATTTTGTCAAAGGAAGTAAGAGTAGAAAATTTCTATGCATATGTAGAGTGTAGATAAGTAATAGTGGAGAGAGATAGCAGTTGCTAGTAGATATTTACCTTTGATTTTTTGTCAAAGGGGAGAGAAAATGATGATATGGCCCTTTTCCATTGATGTCAAAGGGGGAGAGAGAGTCTGAAAACATGGAGGGAGCTAGAGTGGTAGAAAAAGAATAGTGCAAAAAAGGATTTGGGGGAGAGAGAGAGAGAGAGAGAGTTGGTGTTATAGGAGAAGAAGTTTGTGCAGAGAGGTTATGAAAGATTAAATATTTTTCCTAGTCAAGGGGAGTATTGCTTGTTGTAGAGTTGATGTTAGTTGCTTTTTTTATTGATTGTTTTTCAGAATGCGGGTGTTGCCATCAATGAAAAAGGGGGAGATTGTTGGAAGTTTGAATTGTTTCAGTGTTGTCATTGATGTCAACCCCTTGTATGAAGAGAGTGTTGGAATTTTGTTGGTGTTAATGATGTCAAACCCTAGCATTGAAGTTGTTGGAAGCTTAGATTTGTTGGTGTTGATGTCAACACAATGTTGTTGGTGTTGACATTGATGTCCTACTTCAATATAGTTGCAGAAGTTGTGTTTAGAGATATTGTTGCATGCATTTTTGTTGATGAGAAGTGTTACAAATACTGTAGATGTGTTGTAGAGATGTTAGTAGTGTTGTTAATGAAGTTGGTTCACTTGGTTTCCAAGTGCTTTTGGGAAAATTTGAATAAAAGAGAGTTCAAAGTGATAGAGGTGTGTTCAGTGGTTTGCTCTGCATTTCTTCATGGTTGAAGATATGCTCATGTGGTTCGGAAGTTATTTTTAGAGGTTTTCAAAGGTTTCATCAAGAATTTTAGGTTCTAGATCATACTACAATGGAAGATGTGTTTGATAGTATGCCTATATGGTGAAATAGGGTGTCTGGGAGAAATGATATTTCTTTGTATTTCTCCACAATGAAGGTTTTGGTGTTATGAATCTAGGAATGTTCTTATACTATTTGTATCTACCTTCTCTTAAATTTTTAGGTGCTAAGGTGTTTCACAAGGTTGTTTGGTGTGTTGGATGTATGTGCTAGTATGTCTAGTTGCATAAAATGAAGGTATTCTTGAGTTTTAAGTGGTTACAGTAGTAGTGGTGAATATTCTGATAATGTGGAATATTATGAGATATTGGGGAGTGTTTTGATGTGGTCCATGAGATGTTTTTGAACCTGAAAAGGTGTGTTTGGTGTCACTTTTTAGTGTTAGTGTAGGTTTTTCCAACCTTATATGCTAGTGCTAATTGTGGAGGATGAATGTTTTTGAGTAATTTTTGACAAGCGTGTTGATGTAGATTTGGGTCCCAATTAAGTTGTGGCATGATCTTCCTTCACTTATTTACTTCGTGAAAGTGTTTGGTGCAACCTATTTGATGTTGCACAATTGAGGTTCATACATTTCCTTAAGGCTGACCTAATTGAGGTTGTTTTAGGTCATGTATGGTATAAATGTAAGGAGAGTTGTTATGTGAATCAAGTGTAGAGTGTGTAATGTGAAAGATGTAAATGTGATCAAGTGGTGATCTGAGTGCGAGCTTTAATGCTTATGACTTCTAAATGCAGTAAGCAGAAGGTGTCTACATTTTAGTATGTTGAATGAGTTGTTTGTGCTTTAGTGGAACATTAACTTCGGCATAAGAGAGATGAATTGTTAGCAGTTCAAAATTGGTAGTGAGCCACCTCTTTCTTCTTCTTCTTTCTTCTGGACAATGATTCCTTTGGTAGTGAGCCACTGATAGTGAGCCTTTCTTCTTTTTCAGGGTAGCAAGCCTTATTGTATTTGGTGTTGCAATTCATATATATGTGAGCTAATCCTCACCATGTTTTTTCCCTTCTTGGGTTTTCCATGTAAATCTGGTGTTCTTACATGTTTAGATGTTTTTTCATTACTTCTTTACATGTTTACATTTTTTTAATGCATATTAATGGTTTAATGGTTGATAAGGTTTTGATAAGATATTGAGGGATTGAATGTTTTAAAGTATACAATTAATTCATCCCCCCTCTTAGTTGTCCTGTGCGTCTAACAAAGTGTACAAATTTTAGAAAGATAGGATGAAAAAGATCAAAGAGGGTGATTAAGCCCCTAGGATCTAAGATACCATGGAAAACCAACATAAGGACAAAGGGACACTCAAGATGTGTAAAATATGTGTAGCTTGAGACAAGATACACAAGCATGCAATGTTAAAGATAATACAGAAATAGATGAACTAGCAAGTTGTATTATTCCACATCTATCAAACATGCTCACATGGCTCCACTAGTGAGCAAGTTGTGTTATGCTCGGTGGCCATGAAAATATGCTCACAAGGGCTAGTGCAGTTCGGTATACACTAGGTGAGCCCCAAGGAATGAATGAGAAACACACACTAGGTCTACATGGTGTGAACTCATAACAAAAAGTGGTAGATGGAAAATTCATGCTAGGTCTATAGGCCTTCCATACATCAACCATACCAAAAGTTATACTCCTTGATAAATTTGATAAGGAACCATAATATGATCAATATGCTATACCCATGCTACACTAAGTTCAACCTCTGTGAACAAAGTGAAGCAAGAAATGACAATTGAAGATGGGAACACCAAGAAACAAGTCATTAGGGCATGAGAAGTGTGTCTCTCAAGCCTAGAATCCATCATGTTCCACTATTAGCATCAACCTTTAATCTAATAATGTCAATGCAATAATTTCAATGAAATAATGTTAATGTATGCCCCCACTTTAAAGGAGTTGCTAAACACTATTTTGTGATAAATTACTTTAAAGTAGAAAATGATAAATTCAATTGACTAAAGGGGAATGAGAGCTTATTTGGAAATCCCTGTGCCAAACATATGTTTCCAAATAAATTTGCATCATGAGAAGGAGGTTACCCCCCACATGCAATCCTAAAATAATATTTGGGGTCATCGCATGTCTTTGCTACAATGATATAATAGAGCTTGGAACCATCATCATCCCCCAAATACTTCATGAAACAAGGAACAAAAAGGAGGAATGACACATAGTGAGCAAGAACAAAGAGAAGATTTTTGGGTCAACATGGAAGAGACCTAAATGTCTCAACACCTTACATCATCCCCAAAAGGAAAACATAAGACAATGGTTACGACAAATAAAATAATGTAGATACAAATTAAAAAATGTCACAATAGATTCACTTCCTTTTTATCCTTGCACCAATGGAGTAACAAGGGTCATCCAAAGAAAGCTTACAAACATAAATACATGCCAAGCAACATAGTGTAGGGAATCACATTATACACATGCAATCACAAAGAAAATAGAAAGAACAAAGCTAGTATGACACATGCAATGCAACCTAGAAAGAAAGTCATCTGCATCCCAATCTTGTTCATCATATATGAAAGTCAAATAACTAGCCAAAGGGGAAACAACAAGTGTCATACTAGGAAAATCACCAGGTTCAACACATGGTGATGCACTCTTTTTGGGAGGATCATCACAGTTGCTCCCATCTAAGTTCATGGAAGAGGAAGTTTAGCTCATTATGCACTTGTTTATCACTCTTAACAATTTCATCATCATCATCCAAATTAATCACAACAAAAGGTCTAATGACAATGTCCATTGCATGCTCATTATTTTTTGTGTGGTGAAGGTGGAGAATTAACATGCTTTGTTTGAGTTAGTTTTTTATCTTTAATTGTAGGTTTGTTCTTTTCTTATAATTGATGAGCAATAGAATGATGTCTACACTTATGCTATTTATCCTTTCAATTTCTTCTTGCATGGTTTTTAAGTTGTGATGGTGTAGGAGTAAGTTTATCCACCATTGGTTTCTTTTATTCTTGCAAGAGACAAATAGAAGGAACCATCAAGGGTTGGGAAACCGCTCTATTTAGGTTTATAAGATTGTTTGATCTTAGGAGGAACAACATGAATTGTATGGTTATCTCTTGGTCTCTTATAGGAAATTTGGGTGGATTAATTGTGGGAGATTTGTCTTGGTTACTTGGAAGGGATTTTGGCTCAAGCATAGGTTCATAAATGATAGGTTGGGAAGGGAAAACATCCATGGAATCATGAATATTGGTAAGGTTCAATTATGCCATATTCTTTGCCTTGAACTTTTGATAATATTTTAAAAAGAAGTCCTCACAAGGCTTTATAAGTTCCATGGGTTTAGGCCAAAATAAATCTACTAAAAATTTCCCACAAAGACAAATGATTAAAATCACTATGAGAATAAAACCACTATGATGCATTGCAAAAATATCATTGCCAAATGGAAATTTTAAGTATTTATGAATGATCAATGCAATGGTATCCATGGAGAGTAGCCGTGAGTAGCCTAACTTCACATGGAATTGGTCTGACATTATGATGATGGAGAATGAGACATCTACTTGCTTTGGTCCAACTTTTAATGGGAGAGTGATCAAACCTATTATAGGGTGATAAAAAAATATTATATGTTTTGATCCATGCTTTTGATTGTTCATAATAATCTTGGTAAAGTTCATGCACAATTAATAATTCTTTGGTGATCACATTCTCTACACATACAAGATCCATTAATATCTCATTTGTAGGTTTGCCATTGATTCTTCTAGCTATGTAAAGAGGACCATTGGGTGCTATCACTATGTGAGAAAGCAATATCCATAGACAAGTTGTTTGGCACTTATAAGGTTTAGTGCCAATGAGTCCAATCATGGTATGTAAATCATCCTTGTTATCACTCTAATCACCATCCATTATGTCTTGTATGTTGTCAACATTCGTCACATTATTCTTTGTATCACTAGATTTTATAAATGAGATGGAGTGGTTTGGCATGAAATTGGTAAAGATTCACAAATTTTGATTGGGTGGAGCCATGGATTTATTTCCTTGCTCATTATCACCACCAATATGAATGCGACTAGAATCAAAATCAATGAGGTCTTGCACCAAATGTTTAAGACATATGCATTGTTTTGTATCATGTACATTTTATCAGTGATATTGGAAAAAAGCATTTGCATTATAATTCAGGGGTAAAGGCTTAGTGGTATCAAGTGGTCTAATGGGAGGAAAGGTGATTAAGTTTTTTGTCAACAGTTGTAACATGATTGAATGGAGAGTATCAGGTAATGGGTGATTTTCCTATTCCTTTCTCGAGTTAGTATTGAGTTTTTTTAATGGAAACTACTGGGGTTCAACATGATGGGTTGGTTGAGGTTGAATTATCTGTATAAAGCTCTTTTTTGGTTTCTTGAATGGTTGAAAATTGTTTTGGTGCATAGTTTAAGACTTTTCAAGATGGGTTGAAGGATTTTTGTCTATACATTAACTAAGTGAGTTATGATAATCATATAGAGTTGTGCATAAGTGTGTAAAAGATGAAAATTTCATCATCCCAAGATTGTATTGAATATTTTTTTAAAGTTTATCAATGGACATTATTTTCAGATCAACATTCAAAAGTTCCTTAATGTTGATTTGTGAGCTAAGCAATTGATAACGAGCTATAAAATTAGTGACTTTTTCATCTTTTTGTTGTTTACATTGCATGAGAGTGGGTAGAGCCATCTTAGAACCATTGTGTACTTGGAAATGGTTTAGAAAGGCATCAAAAATCTCATTAAATATTTGATTGAGCAATTCGGTAAGGAACAAAACCATTCCAAGGTTGTGTCTTTCAAGGATCTAGGAAAAAGTTTAGCCAAGATTTTATCTTAAAAAATGAAGTCACTACATAAGGCTGAGTATGCTAAAACATGGTTGCTAGGGTCTCCTTTACCAGGTCATATTTCTCAAATCTGGGAATCTCTATACCTTGTGGCATTTATGTTCTCAATATCTCCAAGGATGATAGACATATTGTGAAGGTTAGCCATTTTTCTTTTGGTTCAATGTTGTGATTTGTTGTTGGAGGGATGTGACATTTTTCAAAATTTGGTTTATGGTGGAATCATTGGTTGTGTTTTGAGATGGAGGGGAATGTGGTGGAGGTGTACATGTGTTGGGAGAACTAGTGAATTGAAATTTTGTGATAGGTGGAGGGTTTGGAGATATAATGTTTAAGTTCACAAAGCTAAAAGGATTCCTAGTGGAAATACCCAAAGTTGGAGTGACATTGTTGGTTGGTTGCATTATTGTAGTGATAATTGAATTAGTGTATATAGGAATAGAGGTTTTGGTTGAAGGGGGAGGAATTTTGATTTCCTCCTTGACTTTGGGTGTAACCCAAATTTTGGGAACAACTAGTTGATGTAGGAATATGCTTATCAACTTGATGTGAACTAGGTTGTACACACAATCTCTATTCCATGTTCATTGTTAAGCCTTCTTCTCATGCTATGTATGATAGGAACCATAGTACCAACAATATAATTTGTGCTCACAAAACCTTGAAGTTTTAATAAGGCTTTATCCATTTCTTTGAGTTTCTCTTGAGGAACATGAGCAACAATGGCTTCAACATCAATAGAATTGGAGGTCATTGGACATGTGATTTCAAAGATGGAATCCTTGACATGGGTTGACTAGTGTTAACACTATAAGTGAGAGAGTTGGAAAACCCAAGATCCACAATGGATGTACCAACACGAGATGCCATGAGTCTCAAACTATGTCTCACTGAAGTATTAGCAATAAGACACCAGGTTGTAATACTCATACAAGTTTCACCAAACCAAAAGTGTACCCAAAATGGATAAAAAGCACTAGATAAAGATATTAAACAATTAGAACTAGGAAGCACAATGCAAGAATTGAAGGAGATATTTGCAATTTTAGATTTGGAAATGATAATTTACTAATTTTAAATGTAGAAATCTGAAAATGATTACTTTTGAATGCCAATTTTGATTTCAAATAATGCACTTTTTTTCACTAATTGAACTAGATGCACACAACTATAGAAAACCATAGTTTGTGAAACTGAAACTAAGATCTAATGGTACATCAAAGTAAAGCAGATAGGGACAAATTAATGCAAAAAAATATGGAAATATGCATGTACAAGGACAGGTTCGCCCTAGGGCGAATGAGTCCTTGGATAAGGGTTTGAAAATTTGAATTATACATATTTTTGTGATATTTAAGGTCTCTACTCCTAGTTGCAAAAATATACTTTAGTGACAATTTTTCAAAAATTGATATGAAATGTAAATGCAATTTTATGACAATGTATGAACAAAATGACAGTATTTTTGAATGTAAATTTTGATCTAAATTGATTGAAACACACTTTTTTGCAATCTAATATGTAGAATGTATGCAATTTTTTTGTATTTTTATGAATTTAAATGATGTAATTATGCAAATTGTAACCCTAAATGTAATAAAAAACTAAATTATGTAAAATATATATAATGTAAAACCTAGATCTAGGGTTTCAATTATCTCCAAATCAAAAAAGATGATGCACAGTGTTGGGTTCACCAAAATGAAATATAATGGAAAGGGAGGAAGGTGTCCTAGGTCCTTCATACAAAGAACTTAGGAACAAAAGGGTATCCCCTCTTCTCAAATTTCATTAGGAAAGAGAAAAAAATCACAAAGGATTTAGGATTGACTTTCAACCTTGAGGTGAGCCAACCTTAACCTTAGATTTATTTCAAGTTTCCTTGAGCCAATAGATAGATTTATATTTAGTTGGAAATGTTTTAATGCATCTAAACTAATGAAATGATAAGACCTAGATAATAAAATGCAATTTCCCGAATCTACAGAAATGAAATTGATAATTTTTAGGTAGATCTGAGAAGGGTCTGAACACATGTACTAGGCATAAAAACTTTTGTTCTAAGCATTGTAACAGGACAGGTTCACCCTCGAGTGAATGGGTCTTGGACAAGGGGTCAAAAATATATTTTGTTAAAGTCCTCAGGTACTGAATCTGAGCTTATGTTTTATACATGTCCCACTATTAGAAAGCTAGAAATAAAATATGCAATTGAGTTTCCATGACTTGACAACAATGGTGACAACTTTGACAATATTACAAAATTGCTCCTTAAGATCTTTTACGTCCTTTCACCAGTAAATTTATACATACAAAGAGGATAAAATGTTTGCTGTGAATGGGGGTTTGCCTTATTCAAACCCCATGTTTGGTAATTAAACCTTGATAGATAGATAATGATAATTGATAAATAAAAAGAATGATGAAAATAAATAATTGCTTGCTACAACTCACCAAACCTTTAATGGCTTCCCTTAGAGGACTGACATCAACATATCAATCCAAGGAAATTAGATCTTTCTTTGCTTGAAAATGCTTGGATGCTTTAGGATAAAAAATGCATGTTATCCTTCACAATATGACATGAACACACATAAGCTTGAACATGATGATAGGACCTTGAATGCTGCAACAAATGACTAAAAATTTGCTCTTGAAATGTTCTTGACAATAATATTTTCTCTCAAGTAAACTCTTGATAGTGTGTCTTAGATTTGAATTGATAAAATAACCATGTATTTATAGGTGTTTATCTAATTTCTCAAAAAATAGATTCTAAAAGCCAACCTTTTCATCTAAAATTTAAATCATTAAAATACTACCAAAAACATATTAAAAATTGAGATTCGAGACTTAAGAAAACCCATTTTCGGTCATGGCCCAAAAGTTTAGGACACACTCATTTTAGAGTGCATACAATATTATTTGTATTAATTACATATAGGTTACCCTTTTGGGAAATAGGGAAAATAGGGCTTTGAAATGCATAATTTGGAAAATTAGGAGCTTAATTAAGTCTAATTAATTAAGGGACCCAAACATAGTGTGAAATTGTAAAGGTATACAATTTCCTACACTACAAAGTATAAAATAAGTCAATTTATTAAAACCATATGAACCTATAGACAAAGGCTATCATGACATAAATTAGGGCTACCATTCAAAGGTGTAACGTCATAGGAGTAGATCAAGAAGATACAATTTCATTAGTTTCCATCACCATAGGTGCATCACTAACATAATATGATACCTTTCTAATTATATGTTCATCACCAACAAAAGCCATAGAAGAAAAATGAACAATATAAAACTCATGGACAAATAAAGTGAGCATATCTAAAATTAAGGGATTTGTGTTAACCAACTCAAATGAGGAAAAAATAAGTACATGATAGAATAATATCTTCATAAGAAACACATCCTCATTCATTACATAAAGTGTTATGAAACTATCAAGAATCGAAGGGTCATATATCACAAAATTCTATAATCATGTCAAAATTAAAAATTTATGTAGGTATCTCAACTAAAAAAAATAACCTATGAGCTATGTCATGATGATAGATTATTCAAGGGTGGTAAATTGTGATCTTGAATAGGTCTATCACTATGATTTGAAATAGAAAGATGTAATAAAGAAATTAGATCAAACAGTTCTAATTAAAATGAAGACCAAAGCCTAGGTTTTGAAGGTATGTCAAGTTCACTAAAAATATAATGAAAATAATGATGGTACATGGATTATGTATGCTAGTTAAATGAATGCAAGAACATAATAAATAATTAATATAGATAATAGAGTTGAGATTGATAATTAAAGTAAAGTAAATGTGATAATTAAATAAGTGGATATGTTCAATACTTAGCTCTAGGATCGATGATGCATAAAAGTTGTTGCCATATTGAAATAACATGCTATTTTCTAAAATTCAACTACTATTTTTTGATGAATGCTTGAGAATCTATACAAGCTAAAAAAATATTGAGCTTTGTAAGTTTGGTCATGATTTTCATGAACTCAATTCACTATGTGGGATTGATCGATGCCATGCAAGAATGATTTGACAAACATGTGTGTGTAAAAAATGTCATATTTTCCTTGTAAATATTTGAACATATCATGATGGCATCTAGAGTCATCATTCAAGAGTTTTCTAACTCAATAAGTTATCATAATGTCTTAGGCAAAACCCCTTGACAAGTTGGATTAATGGTGATGAATGATATCAAAGGTAACATTCTAAAATATGTACCTATGGCCTATATCATGACAACATAAATTTATTTCCTTTAGGATTAAAGTTTCATCTAATAATGTGTCACTCATGAAGTCAAATGTACATTGAGTGTCTTTAAATACCATGATATAGCAACACATGGCATAGACCATGTGTTAGTTGACTCATAATAGCTAGTAGAAAGAGATGAAAAAGTTGAAATCTAAATTTCAGCTTTTGAATATTGGGGTTCATTGTTGCATTCCTCAATATTGACTTCTAGATCAATTTTAAGCCACACAAAAATGATCTACAGGGATAAAGTGATGGCCTTGAGGTAGAGAGTGAAAATATAGAAATGAGTTCTAATAGAGATAAAACAAGGACAAACATATAGTAAATACATAAGAATAATTGTAATAGAATAAAATGAAAATAGAAAAATTTGAACCATAAACCAAATTTAACGTCAAAATATACCACTTGTCGACATATTTTTAACATCAAAATATTCCTATTTAAATAGACCCAAAATGATCTAAAAGGATAAAGTGATGGTCTTGAGGTAGAGAGTGCATATCTAGAAATGAGTACTAATAGATACAAAATAAAGATAAACAATTAGTAAATACATAAGAATAATTGTAATAAAATAAAATGAAAATAGATAAAAATTGAACCATAAATCAAATTTAACATCAAAATATACTACTTGTCCATATATTTTTTACATCAAAACATTCCTATTAAAATAAACTCAGTAACCTAAGTATACTAATTTCGGCTCTAGGAAAATTCACCACTGGAAAATTCAGTGCCAACAATTCACTGCCAGAAAGTTTGCGATTAATTTTCTGTGGTCGTGAATTGTTGATGGTGAATTTTCCTTGAATTGAATTTGTCATGACGGTAAATTTTCCTGTAGAGATGAATTACCAAGGGTGAATTTGCTGATGCCATCATCACACATATTTAAGTTGAATAGCATCGTCTGCAACCTCTAATTCACATCATATTGATTATAGTATTTTAGTATTTTAAGTGTCTTTACAGTGAGCAATAACTTCGTTCATAATATATGATTGTTGGAAACTATGAACTAACATCTGTTCATTTTCATCAGACGGCTCCTTTTTAGATGCCTTCGAACATGACAAATCATAAATTTAAAAGATCCATCCATTAACCAACAGTTGTTCAGAGACTAAAAACTGACCCATCTAATGATTTCAACGATACCCATTATTAAAGAAACAATCCGAGATCCAGATATAGTCTGCGCAGAAAAATATTGATAAAAGAGAGTAATCAACTGAAGCACACAGGATGAATTCATTTTTTTTAAATATAAGTTTGAATTAATGAATGATCCAAATGCGCACTATCCAATTTTCTGATAGAAATTCAAAGAGAGACTTTACAGACAAAATTACTACCAAACTTATGACGTATGGTGGGCGTTCAGTATATAAACCTTGGGAAGAAACAATGGACTGAAATGAATGAGATGATGAAGATATATACCTAAAATTGTTAGGTTGATCGTGCTGTGTACAAATATTTTAGTCATGGACTGTGCCGTGTATGCATATAATAATAAAATCAACGCGGTTCCGTGTAGGTGCCTAAACAGGTGCCGAGTTCGAGTCTCACCCACTTCCACAATATAAAAAGGTAATGATGATGCACATGGCTAAATATTTATTTTATTGAATAAAAGTACAAGTTGACGTCATGCATTGGACGTCCACCTCCTAGTGTAAATCCTCACAGTGTCATCTTTTGGGTGCGCAAAAAATGTAAAATAAAAGGGATCACGTATGGGTTATGGTTATTGTAGGAATATATGTTTTTAGAGTAAGTTTTTGGATTCAATTGTGTATGTTTTTACATCAATTTTCGGATCACATTCAGTGATTCATCATGGAAGAGGAAAGTAAAGAATTGGAGTGCAGATATGACCTTGAAAGGGGGAAGAGGTGAGGGAGAGCACTGGTATCTAAAGGAGGTTCAAGGATTACGTCGATATAAAATTATATGTATGTTAATATGTTAGAGAGTATGTGTTTGTGCATGGATGCGCTACAAATTCTAGTTACATGTGGCGAGATTAAACAATTAATAATAAGTGTTAAATAATGGAATGGAATAAATTTAGACAAATCTAGATTTTATTTTTAAGTATTCTCTGATTATGAAATATTTGCATACATATTTAAAACATAAAACAATGCAAATGAAAAAAAGAAAGTTGTCATTAAATTGACAAAAAACACTATGAATTGAAATAGAATGTTCCCATCTAATTGTCAAATCAATATTTATTTGGCTTTTATATGATAAATAAGATTTTGGAGGTTTTTACCTATATTTTGAAGGTTTTTACAATTAAATAAGATTTTAGAGATTTTTACCTATAATTATTTTTATTATTAATCAGTAATATAGTTTTAGATTTATGGTTCATGTAAAAGGAGTGTGGGCGCCCTTAAGTAACTTAACACCAAAATATATGACATGTCCATATCTTTTTCCATTAAAAAGATATCAATTAAATAACATTAAACACATATATTATCTTGGGAATTGACTAACATCAACTTATTCACATCATATTCATAAGACTTGGTGGATAAGCTTGAATTAATTAATGATCCAAATGCGCACTATCTAATTTTCTGATAGAAATTCAAAAAGAGAGTTAAAAGACAAGATTAGTACCTACCAAACTTTAATTTGAAAACGTAGCAAAGAAGTGCTGCACTCAGATTAGTGGGGCGATGATTATATGTACCTAAAATTGTAAAGTTGATTATGCTTTTCTTGTCTGGTTATAATATTAAATTGATTGTTATGCAAGTATAATAATAACAATTTAATGGCTGCCAATTCTTTGAAGGCTTTTCACGTTGCACAATGCCATCTTTTACACCCAAGAATCTTAAAATAGAAGGTATCACATAGCTGAGGGTTATAATGCTTCTATTATAATAGATGTAAATAATAATACAAGTTTAAGAGTGATTTTTTTTTATTCGTAAGCGTGTTTTAGACTGGAGTTATGAATCAGAGAGGTTACAAATTGGGGATTGCGGGTCAAGTTTATGAGCACATTGGATCAATGGAGACTGCAGGTCAAGCTTGCGAGCACATTGGATCAATCAATAACATTATGTTTCCACAGTCCATTATCATAAGTAGTCGAGATTTCTGGATTAAACTGTGTGTTGTTTTTTTCATCAACGTTTCGGATCATACTCCATGATCCATCATCAGGATGATTAGCAGATAGATCATCAATAACATTGGATCAATCGATCAATGAAGGTCAAGGCATAGTGCCTACAATCACAATAGCCCAACGGAGACTTGAACCTTGGTGGCCACAACAACAATGCCACCACTTAACCATCCCACCATGCGATGAACCCCAAGAGGTCTATAATTACTAATTAAATTTTTTATACAACATTGTAAGTGTGTACTAATTATCTTTTCATAATTTATAGGTATTGATACAACAGAGGTGGTGAATTTTGAGATGAGTGACATCACTGTAGCAATATTTGATGTTGTGTCCATTGACCATTGACATTTTCAATATTAATTTTTGTGGGGTATAGAATTGATTCTGCAATAACAAGGAATTTAGAGTTAGAGTAGAGAATGAAGTGTAAACCATATACTTGTGTGTCTTTTTATAAAGATATTCTTAAAAATTGATGGGTAATTGACCTCATCTTCATGCTCCTAATAACCATAAGTTAATTTCCCTCAACCTCAATTAAATTAAAATTATTACTAAAATATGATATTAACAATGTCTCAAACAACATTTTAACAAAAAATGAGATCAAACCTCTTTTGTCTTTAACACTCAGATTCAACCATGAGACACCATGGAGTTGAACCTATCTAGAATAATAGTTACACCATCTGTAGAATAACCTTTATGCTATCTTAAACATTGTTAAAATGAAAAAAAGATAGAAAAATGCATATAATTATTAATATTTTTTATAAATAAATAAATGTATGTACCATTTCAAATTCCTTTATTTATCATTTTCATAGTTAATGTCTTTTTAAATAAAGTCAACCAAATTTGTAAAACTAACAAAGGTTACTTGAAATATAGCAACAATATTCCGTAGCAATAGAGAAAGCTAGTAGCCTCAATGTACAAGAAAAAAAGAATTTCTAGTAAATTTGAAAGTAACTTCAAGTAACAAAGCATGCATGTTTATGAGCGAATAGGCTACATATAGTGTGTGATTTAAGCCTCAAACAAGTCTCACGCTGCAAACAACTATTGAGTCATCAAATTTACAAGTTTCAACTATTGTTTGATGGTAAACCAATTACCATTTAATGGTAAAACCTTCAAAATGTCAGGTAAAAATCTCAAAAATCTCACTTAAAGCCAGATACATATTGATTTTTTCCAACTAGATGGGAACATTCTATTTCCATTTGCAATTTTTTTTGCTAAATTAATGACAACTTTCCTTTTCATTTGCATTGCTTTATATTTTAAATTTGCATTCAAATATTTCAAAATAAGAGAATACCTAATTTCTTTAAGGAAAAAATTTAGATTTGTCTAAGTTTATTTGATTCTATTATTTAGCACTTATTATTAATTGCTTAATCCACCCACATGCAACTAGAACTTGTAGCACATGGCATCCATATACACCCATGCACAAACACATACTCTCTAACATATTAACATACATATAGTTTTCTATTGGCATAATCCTTGCACCTCCTTTAGGTGTAAGTGCCAGTATAGTTTCGTGGAATGAAATAAACTTAGAAAAATCTATATTTTTAACTTAAAATTAAAGATTATTTGTTAAGGATAAAGTAGTTTTTCATAAGATAAGATATGATAAGATTTTGGTTAATTGTTATCATTATCAAACACATTGAAACATATTAATTATAATTTTTATCTCCAATTTTTATTATCTAATATTTTTATCTCAAAATCAAAACAATTAATAATAAGTGCTAAATAGCGAAATGAAATAAACTTAAACAAACCTAAATTTATCCCTTAAATAAATGATTGATATCTATTAAGAAGAAAATAGTTTTTTAATAAGATTAGATATGATTTATCATCATCCAACATATTAAAACATATTAATTGCAAGTTTTATCTCCAATCTTTATTATCTAATATTTTTATTTCAAAAATCAAAACAACTTTAATAATAAGTGCTAAATAGTGGAATGAATAAACTTAGACAAATCTAGATTTTTCCCTTAAAGTAATTATGGATTATCTCCTAATGATAAAATATTTTTTAAATAAAATTAGATATCATAAGGTTTTGATTAATTATTGTCATTATCCAACATATTGAAAAACATTAATTGCAATGTTTATCTTCAATATTTTTCTCTCAAAAATCAAAACTATTCATAGTAAGTGCTAAATAATGATAAGTAATTATTTTATTTTCATTTTAAAAAATATTATTAAATATATTAAATGAATTGAGAAACATATTGAGTACATTTCCTAATATTTTTCCAATAAATGAAATTTGTCCAAGTCTTATAATTTATAACTTTATTAATATATGATTTATTTATTTTTTGGATTTTTTTAGGCATGATAAATACTTAATTTTGGTGGGCACTATCCACACTAAATAGTCTATTGACTAATTAAAATAATATTTGGTAAAAGAAGATGAGAATTTCTCATGATCGTATATTGAACATTCTTATAATAGTAGTAGCCCCTCTTTTTCTTGGTACAAATATCTTTCTTTTGACTCTCAACATTTATTATTTGGGTAGGCAATAACATAATATGTTGGATAGTCTCTATTGATATTCTCTTATTTCTTGATTTAACCTCCATGTGCAATAGAGTCACCTTAGCCTTCTTAGCTAGAGGTATTTTTTTACAACATTTTATCTTTTATCTAGTTATGCATCAATTATGAGAGTAAGCCCTTATGTAACTACCACTATGATCTTTGTTACACAAATGGCATCACCATACTTTTTTTTTTGATACATAAGATATATGTTTTATTAATATTAAAAAAAGATAAAATTTACAATCTTCTACTAGTGGAGGGGAACACCAACCATGAGACCAAACAGAATTAACATCAGCTACCACCAACTAAGCTTCAACCCAAAAAACTTTTCCAACATTACAGAGGAAATCCCCTACAAAGGCCCTAAGCAAACCCAGCCTCCACTACCCACCAAAATAGGAAACCACCACCCATCCACCAAAATAAACATACATGGGAAAGACAAAAAACCCAACTACAAAATTTGCAAAAAAAAAAGGCTCCCAAACCAAACCCATACTCACAGGAATCCATTGGCCTTCACAAAGGCTGCAAAATCCACTATCCAATCGATGTCCAGCACAACCATGAGATCGAAAAACTTTTTCATATACTCCATAGCGATGACAACAATCATGTGATGCCTCATTAGAGCCGAACCCTTCAAGTCGAGCAGAAAAGGGTAAATTTTCACTGCCTCATCTGAATTCTTCACCATCTCCCAGTCTCCATGGCAAGGAATGCCCTTGCCCACAATGGTGAGATTCAACACCTCATCCACACCCACCAACAAATCTTTTTGAAAAAAAATTTCCAACAACAATTTAGCCTCCACCTTCGACACATGGTTGTCTAGAAGGGATGCCAAGAACCTGGAAGTGATATTCGTGTTATCCCTTCCAAACTTACTTTTTCTCAAATGGTCAGAGCCCAACACCATTTTCACCACCTCTACCAACAAAGAATCAATTTTATTCATATTCCTTTTAAGACGTTGATTTGAGACCTCCTAGAAGGCCATTTGGCATGTTGCATCACCATACTTTACTTCCCCTTGAATTTTATTTTTTTAATTTATTTAAATGGTTGTTGCAAATTATTATATATATATATATATATGCATATATATTTATATATATATATGTATATATATATATATGTATATATATATGTATGTATATGTATCTGTATATGTATATGTATATGTATATATATATGCATATGTATATGCATATGTATATGTATATGTATATGCATATGTATATGTATATGCATATGTATATGTATATGTACATATGTATATGCATATGCATATGTATATATATGTATATGTATATGCATATGTATCTGTATATATAAGGATTAAATAGCCCCTTTACATATTTTTGAGGACTTGAAAGGGCATTCAAATGGGATATTTGAACTCATAGTCCTTAAAACTCCCCCCTTAGAAAAGAACACCCTGTAGTACATATTTGATTTTTTTTTTGACTTTGAACCTCTTCACCCTCACTATTGCTCATTATTTTTTCAACAAATCAAAACACAAATAAAAGTACAAATACAAAATTAAAAAATATATATTTCAAAGTATTTGAAACTTTGGAAATAATGCAATTTTTTCTTGTATAAATAAAAAATGAATTATAAACTTACCTCAATTGATTTATTTTTGATGCCCTCTTTCCTTCTTCTCAATGTTCTTCTCTTCTCTTCTCAACTATTCTCTTTATTTGTTTTCTTCACAAAATAGAAAATGACAAAATACATCTTTTTTTGTTTTTACTTATTAGTGTGGTTGTTTTAGGTTTAGGGTTGGTATGAAGGAGTGTGGGGGTTAGTGTGGGATCCCCCATCCTTTTATTTTTCAATTTTGTGTTTTTGAAAATACTTTTTAATTGGGTCATAAGGGATGACTAGTCATCCCCTATTGTTTCTTAGACAAATGCATCTTGGAGACTATTGTCACATGAAATTGCACCTTGTTGAACATGAAGTTCAACATTCCAATGACACAATGGAAACAACCTCAAGGTTTGGGACCTTTGTGTCTATGAGGTTGAATCTCCAAAGAAGGCTAGATTCCTCTTTTGATCCAAGTGCAATGTGTTGGTCCAACCCAACACATGAAAACCTACCACTATCCTACTCTAACAACTCAGGAGAAAATGGGAGAAAGAAAGCATGAAAGGGAAATGGAGGTGGTACGCCAAGATGGAAATTTGTTTCTTCCTAGATGAGATTGCACAACATGTTGAAGAAGGACGAAGGGACTCAAACAGATCTATATTTGGTTGATTCCCAAAGGAAAGCATGGAGGTTAGGGTTTGACATGGTTTTGGAAGGAAAGTGATATTCTCAAGCAACAACTGCAAATGAAATAACTCAAACATGCATGCATGGAAAGAGAAAACAAACACTTAGATATATAGACCTAATGAACTTACACAAAACATAAAAAAGTTAAGAGCTCGACAATCTTGATTGATTTCATTGATGTAGAGGCAACAAGCCAATGTTTACAATTGCAGAGTGCAAAATACAGGTCCGCCAAAGAAAAATCTCAAATGAGCTAGAGGAAGAACCCTTAAAATGAATACATTTATTTCCTTTATAGATCAAGCATAAATTAGAACCACAAACTAAACCATAACCCTAACCATAGTTAACAATAAAGTTTGTGCGTGAAAGAATGGAGCCATCCCATTAAAATCATGATTCTAAGGGCATAGATCCATCAGGAAAGTCAACAAAAAATAATAAATGAGCATGGGTACCCATAAAATCCACTTGCAAAATTCAAGGGAGCAATAAATATTGTCCTTGAAGCCAAAAGTTGAAATAGGCTGCTTAGAAAGTGGTTTGAGCATTAATGTCGTCACCTAGAAAAAAACATGTCAAAATCTATGAAAAAGGTTGGGGCATCGGGCCTGAAAAGAAACCTTTGCATCATTAAATGGTCCATAGGCCTAAAAAGCAACACCTTGTTGGACATCAGACCTTGTGCATCCCTCGTACCTCATACTTCATACTATATTGGCACTGACATCGGGCTTCGGAGATCGGGTATGAGGCTTACCGCTTACTGCTTACCAAGGAAAAGCACAAAAGGAAAGGGAAAACACCAAATATTGAAAGGACTCATTAGTTGTCAGAGATCGAGGGTCAAGCTTACTAAAGACAAGGCAAAGCGGTAAGAGGTAAGACAAAAGTGTAACATTTGAAAGTTCGAACAAAGGATTAAATAGCCCCTTTACATATGTATATGTATATGTATATGTATATGTATATGTATATGTATATGTATATGTACATATGTATATGTATATGTATATGCATATGTATATGTATATGCATATGTATATGTATATGCACATATGCATATGTATATATAAGGATTAAATAGCCCCTTTACATATTTTTGAGGACTTGAAAGGGCATTCAAATGGGATATTTGAACTCATAGTCCTTAAAACTCCCCCCTTAAAAAAGAACACCCTGTGGTACATATTTGATTTTTTTTTTGAATTTGAACCTCTTCACCCTCACTATTGCTCATTATTTTTTCAACAAATCAAAACACAAATAAAAGTGCAAATACAAAATTAAAAAATATATATCTGAAAGTATTTGAAACTTTGGAAACAATGCAAATTTTTCTTTTATAAATAAAAAATGAATTATAAACTTACCTCAATTGATGTAGTTTTGATGCCCTCTTTCCTTCTTCTCAATGTTCTTCTCTTCTCTTCTCAACTATTCTCTTTATTTTTTTTCTTCACAAACTAGAAAATGACAAAATACATCTTTTTTTGTTTTTACTTATTAGTGTGGTTGTTTTAGGTTTAGGGTTGATATGAAGGAGTGTGGGGGTTAGTGTGGGATCCCCTATCCTTTTATTTTTCACTTTTGTGTTTTTGAAAATACTTTTTTATTGGGTCACAAGGGATGACTAGTCATCCCCTATTGTTTCTTAGACAAATGCATCTTGGAGACTATTGTCATGTGAAATTGAACCTTATTGAACATGAAGTTCAACATTCCAATGACACAATGGAAACAACCTCAAGGTGTGGGACCTTTATGTCTATGAGGTTGAATCTCCAGAGAAGGCCAAATTCCTCTTTTGATCCAAATGCAATGTTTTGGTCCAACCCAACACATGAAAACCTACCACTATCCTACTCTAACAACTCATAGGAGAAAAGGGGAGAAAGAAAGCATGAAAGGGAAATGGAGGTGGTACACCAAGATGGAAATTTGTTTCTTCTTGGATGAGATTGCACAACAACACGTTGAAGAAGGATGAAGGGACTCACACAAATCTATATTTGTTTGATTCCCAAAGGCAAGCATGTAGGTTAGGGTTTAACATGGTTCTGGAAGGAAAGTGATATTCTTAAGCACCAACTGTAAATGAAATAACTCAAACACACATGCATGGAAAGAGAGAACAAACAATTAGATATATAGACCTAATGAACTTACACAAAACATAAAAAAGTTGAGAGCTTGACAGTCTTGATCGATTTCATTGGTGTAGAGGCAACAAGCCAATGATTATAATTGCAGAGTGCAAAATGCAAGTCCGCCAAAGAAAAACCTCAAATGAGCTAGAGGAAGAACCCTTAAAATGAATACATTTATTGCCTTTATAGATCAAGCATAAATTAGAACCACAAACTAAACCATAACCCTAACTAAGGTTAACAATAAAGTTTGTGCATGAAAGAATGGAGCCATCCCATGAAAGTCATCATTCTAAGGGCATAGATCCATCAGGAAAGTCAACAAAAAATAATAAATGAGCATGGGCACCCATAAATCCACTTGTAGAAGTCAAGGGAGCAATAAATGTTGTCCTTGAAGCCCAAAAGTCAAAATAGGCTGCTCAGAAAGTGGTTTGAGCATTAATGTCGTCACCTAGAAAAAAACACGTCAAAATCTATGGAAAAGGCTAGGGTGTCGGGCCTGAAAAGAAACCTTTGCATCATTAAATGGTCCATAGGCCTAAAAAGAAACACCTTGTTGGACATCATACCTTGGGAATCCCTCGTACCTCATACTTCATACTATATTGGCACCGACGTCAGGCTTTGAAGATCGGGCATGAGGCTTACCACTTACCGCTTAGCAAGGAAAAGCACAAGAGGAAAGGAAAAACACCAAATATTGAAGGACTCATTAGTTGTCAAAGATTGAGGGTGGAGCGTGCTGAAGACAAGGAAAAGTGGTAAGAGGTAAGACAAAAGTCTAACATTCAAAAGTTCGAACAAAGGACTTAGGTGAATTTGGAAGAAAGGGGACCCCAAGAGAGAAGGTTAAAACCTTTGAGATGAAAATGGGGCTTAAAGAAGAGGAAGAAGGGAAGAGAGATTTTTAGGAATCGAGCATCAAGTGGATGCCTTACGACTTACTGCTTACCATGAAATGGTAAACGGTAAAGGGGAAGAGTGAATCTCAACATACAAAAGTAAGTCACCGGGGGTCAAGATTTAGGTGGAGGGTATAACACTTGTGAAGAAAGGAAGAAAGAAGGAAAGGGAGAGCTTGATCCTCGATGCCCAAAAACAAACACTTGGTTGATTTTCCAAAATTATATAGGGAATCGAGGGTCAGAGGGAAGGCTTACCTCTTACCTTAACAAAGGTAAGAGGTAAAGGGAAAGGCCAAAGTCCGACCCCTGAAAGATCAACACTTAGTTGATTTTCAAAAGGGAGGTTAGGGGGTAGAGGGAAAGGGTTAAGCCCGATGGGTGAAACCCATAAATCTAGGAAGAGAAATGGAAGGAAAGGGAGAAGAAGAAGAAGGAGATTGAGGAAGATAGAGGGATGCAAGGAAGCAAGAAAGTGATAGCCTGAAGATATAAAAACACAACACTTAGCCACTTTTAGGAACCTTCAAGGAGAATTTTCGTAAGACAAAGCATGGAGGATCTCTCATATCGGTTATCAATGATGGGCCATCAAAGGGTGGCGTGAAATGTCAACATTTATGGAAATTTCTATAGGATGATTGTCTGCTAGTCATGAAATATAGATGCCTTATCAGTCCATTGGGCATGGAGTCATGAGGGTAAAACTTCAATAGTTGGGCCTCCTCAGAGAAAAACAAAACATGTGTAGGTTGCACTTGGAGAAAAGCATGGAAACTAGGAACATACATTCCCTTAAGGAGAATGCAGGATTTGCAAAGGCACTTCAAGGAAAGAAAGATATTTAAAATATGTACATGATTCAACATAAAGCAAAAAATGGAAATTTGTTGCTGTCAAAGATGAACCTTTTGAAGGAGATGATCTCCCTCAAACTATAGTTGTAGACCTCACCTAGCTGCAACCACTGAAAACTATTGCCAACATGCATGTAACTACACAAAATTCCTGCAAGGTGAAGGATCACTTCACTATAAACTTTTCCATTGTAGGGAAACCATATGATGCAAGTGTCAGACTCTTCTAACAATGGTGCCTCAAGTGAACATACAACAATAGGGGTGAAAATTTTAGAAGATAAGTCAACATCCAAAAGCAAACCTTCTGTAAAGGGAAGATAACTCACCTCACAAAAGGATATCTACCATTATTATTACCACTGTCCTCCTTATTGCATGAAATGAAATAGAAAGGGAAAGTTTCCAACTCATATGGTGATGAAAAATATGTCAAACCTATTTTTTTATCTACACAAGGAATCTCTTCTTCATGCACCTCAAGTGAAAAACTTTGAATCTCAAGCATACTATCAAATTGAACAACATGAGCACCATTGTCCAAGAAGATGTGTGGCTGCTCAATAACTACTGAATTACTTGCATTGACACACTTCATCAACACAAACCTTAGGTTTTTGAGACACTTCAGGTGAAGAACTGAATTCTTCGTATTGCCTCTACGTTTTAATCTCTTTTTGGCAACTAGCTACAACAAAATCAAACTCTTGGCATATAATGGCTACCACATCCTCTATTATTTCCCCATTCTTATGCTGCTACCCATAAAGCTCTTGCTTCGAGGGTGAAGATTTAACATCCAAGCTTGAACAAAAAGCTTCTAAATCATCCTAGAAGAGGTCTTCCACCTCAGAACTGTAGACCTTAAAAGATTGGGGATCTTCATCCACAATAATAGAGGATAAACATGTTTGTTGCTACTGAGCTCCAAAACCATGGAGTTGTCTTCATCCACCAAGCTGATACCAAGTTGATCAAAGGCCTCTACTGATGTAGGTATATGTGATCTATCCTCCCCATCTTCAACAAAACAAGAAAGGAAATCAAAAGAGAGGACTAGTTCCTCCAATATGTCAATTTTTTTCTACCTTTTTAGTGTCTTGCTACTACATTTGGCTATCTTCAATTGTTTCTTGCATCACATCAAGACACACACTATTAAGAGCACTAGTAGAATTTGGAAAATAAATGACTACATGACTAAAACTTTTAGTCGCAACAATTAAAGAAGACTAAATTCTACTCATTTTTTGCAACACATTTATAAATGACTAATTTGATCATCATAAGTGACTAATTTGACTGTTGGATAAAAAACACAACTAAATAATTAGTCACACAAACAAAAATTAGACAGTATGATATTAAAGTGGATAATTACAAAAAATATTTCGAATTGAGGAAGTGAGATGTATTATAATATAATATTTATATTATAATATACTAAAATATTTATATTATATAATATTATAATATTATATAATATTTATATTATTTAATATTATATTTATAATAATATTATTAATATTATAATATATTTAATAATATGTATTGTAATTTAATTAACATACTCTAAAACCCTCATCGAAACCTTATTTTTAGCATGTAGCTCACTGAATTAGAGAAGTGAAAGGTGAATACCAATGAGGAAAAGTTTGGAGGAGCTGAAACCAATAGCGATAGGGAAAGCAGCAAACAACAGTGGAAAACATAGGTAATAAATTTATGGGATCTTGGCCGTATTTTCATTTTAATAAACATAATCTAAAACCTTCATCAAAACCTTATTTACAAGTTGCAGCTCACCAAATTGGAGAGGTGAATGGTGAATACCAGGGAGGAAGAGTTTGGAGGAGTAGAAACCAATAGTGGTAGGAAAAGTAGCAAAAAAATGGAAAAAAATAGCCTTCAGTGTAATAAAGTCGCCAAACCCTTATGGAAAATAGAGATATATTGTTAAAATCCCGAAGGTTTTTCAATGGTACTTTAGGAAGCAGAATGATGGTGATCGAGTTTTATTCCTCATTACTATTATGGGGAAAGTGTCTTCCTTGATAAAAGACAACATTTTGGGGTTTGCAAGTGGGCACACTTCTCAACAGGCTCGAAGGCTGAGGGTTGGCATGGTGGTTTCTCAATGTGTCATGGAGAATAATTCATTCATCCTCCACTAAAGTTTTGGCTTTCCTTGTGTAAAATTTATTTTCTTTTCCTATTAGCCTCATTCTATATACATCTTGCTTCATTTGTATGTTCATGTCTTTTCTCTACATTTAATTGTGTTGGTCGCTACTCTAGGCTATTGCTTGAAACCATGGGAATTACACACTGAATTAATGGTGGATTGAATGATCCTATGGACAACCCTAATGGGGTCTCTAATTGCACCACATAAGCCAAAACATTTCATGATTTGTTGGTGGTTGAGTCTATTAGTATCTCTTCATCTGATTCTCTCATCCCATTCTCTGACTGTGAAGATGGTGGTGTTCAACAAGTTGGAGAAAGGAAAGGTAAGGGATCTTCTTATAAACCTAATGTTTTAACTATCTCTACAAATTTAGAAATGTTTGAGGCTATAAGCAGTGACAAGTGTAGATTAAAAAATATTGCTATTTTTCTAGCTGCTGTTGATTGTAGTAAGATACTTGCAAGGTAATATGTTGATGATTGGTTCTTAAATGTTTGGGGAAATAAATTTGGGGTAAGAATTTCTTTCCATTGAATGGTCCAAAAAGAGTTTTCAATGGTGCTTCAGGAAGCAGAAAGTTTCATAAATCTTATAAAAATGTTAACAAATTTTGAGTTTTTTTTATTGTCGACAGGAACAAAGCAAGGAGAAAATGCAAAACCACTACCTTTTAGATGCATTTACAGCCCACCCCATGTGCAACAATGGCATCACTAAAGAAATGCATTCACACCAATGAATTTTTAGCTTTAGTTTTAGTTTTTTTCAGTTTTAAAAGCATAATAAATCAACAATTTCCATACTATGAAAGATTTTGTCTTCAAAAATCTCTATATAGAGTTCTTTGTAACATATTTTATATAAAGTTTGAATATAAAGTGAATTATTTTCCAACATATTGTTGTTTCAATCTTGTGAGCAGATTTGTTGAAGTTTTATGATTGTTTCAGTTTAACTTTTCCAGTATAATATAAGAGCTTTAAATTTTTATATCTTTCAATCACAACAGAATTTCAATGACAACTTCTCTTGGTTTGCAATTTCATAGACTAGTTATTGTAGCAACGTTCTCCAAACATAGGAGTTTACATACACATCCAAAAGTATTAGTTCATAAATGACTAAATAAATGACTACCATGACTAAATAAATGACTAAACAATGACTACAATGACTAAATAAATGACTACAATGACTAAATAAATGACTATCGTGACTAAATAAATGACTATCATCACTAAATAAAATGACTACCATCACTAAATAAATGACTACCATGAATAAATAAATGATTACCATGACTAAATAAATGACTACCATGAGTAAATAAATGACCAGTTAACAACAATCAATGACTAAATATTACCAAATTGATCAATCAAAACAACCAATAAATGGCTAAAAAAAATTTAGTCATGAATTTCGTCACATTATAAATGACTAGCAATAAACTACTAATGGTCTCATGACCAAGCTAATGGTCACATGACCAATTTTTAGTAGTTTTTTTAGTCATTTATTGTTGTTTTTCTACTAGTGGAGCACATGAAGACTCCTCAAGAATAGCCTCTTTACTCCTAGCTCAAAACTGCTCCTTCCTCTATTCTTCTGAACAACTTGGATCCCGTACCATAGGTCCATCTTTAAAGAGTGAAATAGCTATAGGGGAGAAAAATGGTCAAAAGGGAATTGAAACTATTGTTGGGATTCTAGAATGGGTTGCTCAATAGGAGCAAAAAGCTAAGCCTCCTCAAAGATGGGTTCTTGTGAGGAATGGAGGCTTTCAAAACTTGGGATCTCCAACATAGGAGATCTACTTGATGACACAGGAGGTTGAAAATGAGCTTCAAGAAGCTGATTAGGATTCTTGAAAAGTTCTAAAATTTTTGTGTTTGAAAACCTCCTACACAACAGGTTGTTCTGGAACAGATGGAGGTGTTTGTTTGAAACTAGGGACACAAGGGGCTGCCTAAGTCTTGGGAAATTGTGCTAGAGTGAGGGAAAGTCTAAGTTGCTCTTGCCTAGCAACAACATCCTTTTCTATATACTCCTCTTTTTGCCTTCCTTGTGCCTCCAACTATTGCTCATGCCTCCACTGAGCCTCTATATTTTACTGCTGAGGATAGTGAGCTTCATTAGCAAGCTCATCCTAATGTGGGAAACAACCTTGCTGCCCCTGATAGGCTTGATTATCCCCCTCCTCCTATTGTAGGTAAAAATATTGCTTCTCCTTAATCTCAATCAACTGTCTATGGAGATCCCTCATCATGGAAATGAGTTCACTTGTATTTTGGGGCTGAAATTGAAGAATAAGGAGCTTCTTGAGGTTGATGATGGGAATGTGTAGGCATTCAGGAAGTTTGAGTAAGGTGGGTGGGTCGTAAGCATTTTGAGAAGATTGAGAACCCACAACAATAAGGTTCTATGGAATGAAATGGGAGGCATACACTATTGATAAAATGTGTCTCAACCTTGCAATTATATAAAGGTCATTGTTGATGGGATATATATATATACACTAATAGGTGTAATATACAATGGTAGCAACGGGAGGAGTGGGATGCATGTAAAGAATTTTTTTCTCTTTTTTATAAAACTCCTAAAATGTCTGACATACATTAAATAAATGATACTTGATGTAAATCTAGACTGTTAATTATTAGGTTTTAGATCTCATGGTGGATATTTTATTGGCCTATCTTGACCTAGAAAGTAACCCTATTTTATGAGGGCATTGTACTATGATTGTAGACAGTGATGTATTATGAGAGTCTGATAGTGAACGTGTTAACTCTGAATCTCTGGTTGGTGATATTCCTATGAGAAGCTTGCTTTGCAAGTACATTGTAATCTTTGTGATTTTTTAATAATATATTGGGAAGCTTTTGGAGTGTGGTTTTCCCCACTTAAATCACTGTGTTGTGGTATGCATGACACTAGTAGAAATTGGAAAATAAATGACTAGGTGACTAAAACTTTTAGTCACAACAACTAAAAATGACTAAATTCTACTAATTTTTTGTAACTCAGCTATAAATGAGTAAATAAATGACTAATTTGGTTGTTGAATAAAAATTATTTAGTCAAACAAATAAAAATGACTAAATAATTAGTCATTTATTTAGTCACAATCCATTTAAATAAATCATTTCAGGAATCAAGAATATAGCCCACCAAAATACTCTAAAACTTTAATAAACATACTCTAAAACTTTTGTCATAATCTTATTTTCAAGCATAGCCCACCAAAATGGAGTTTTCATTTTAATAAACATACTCTAAAACCTTTGTCGAAACCTTATTTTCAAGCGTAGCCCACCAAAATGGAGAAGTGCTTCAGTAAAGAATGACAGAGAATGGTAAGGAGATATGTGTGACAGGAGGCATAGGATTCATTGTTGTTTATCTCGTTCTTGCTCTGCTCAACAAAGGTTACATTGTTCACACTGTAGACACCTAAAAATGACCTAGGCCTGCAAGCTTCAGTTTTACCACTTTCGTCTTAACATAATTATGACATTTAATTATGTCCTTGGTCCACATTCGACTATTGATTAAATAATTCATAATTATTTAATTAATTCATGTCATTTATTCTTCATGATTATTAAATAAATAAATTTTATTTATTTATTAAATACGCCATTAATTGTCTAAGTCTTCCCTTAATTAAATAAATCTCTTAATTTATTTAATTTCCCTTTCTGCATTTAATTCTTCCTCATTATTAAATAAATGAATTACATTTATTTATTTAATATGTCACTAATCCTCTTAATTAAATAAATTGATTAATTTATTTAATTAATTAATCTTATCTAAATTAAATAATTAAATTTTATTTAATTGCCAATTATTATTTTCTCATTTTAAATAAATTAAATTATTTAAAATGTCATCTCAATCTGAACTGTCAGTCCATTTTGATAAATAATCTGAAAAAGATTATTTATTATCTCACAAAATCATTATTTTGAATTAATTTAATTCAAAATAGTATCTAATCTTTTAAAAATCAAGCAATCGGGCAGATTCTTGATTTTCTAAATCGAATCTTCAATCCAAATCTTATCCTTTTGATTTTTCGAATCTCACAAATCAAGCAATCTTATCTTCTTGATTTTTTGAAAATATTTATTTCTTTAATTAATTTCCTCATTTATTCTCCACTGTCGATCCTATTATCTGAGATATTAATCTGACCGTTTGATTAAGGATTTTTCCCTAACCCTAATTAGGGATTCTCAAACTTAATTTGGGCCTCTCATTTTAGGTTCTTGTCATCAATTAATCTCGTCCATCCATTTGAAATGACATTTTCTATAAAATGGCACTTTCCTCTCACTTTTTGATGACACAGGCACATGCTAACATTTTGCATAGACATTCTAGACATCTATTCACTTGCATTCTTAGATTTATCATAGCATTTGTTATAGTCATTTGATCAAGTCTTGGCATTTGTTTAGGCATAGACATTGACAATTATAATTATAGGCATAGGCATTTAGACATATCATAAATCCTTCAAAGCTTGGTGTAGGACTCAGGCATTTGCAGATTTTCTCACACGACGAATCTGAGGGCAACATTATCCAGCAAGCAAGAAGGTATTACAAAAGGGAATCATGGAAGTCTCGACGATCAGGTATAATCATTTGGTATTTTACTTCCTTTGTGTTTCGTAATATCTTTGGGTTTCATTGTCATTTATTGTTTGTTGCTAACACTCCTAATCAAACCTAAAAGAAATCCCTTGATTACACACACTATTGTTTGTAATCTAGGTATTTAATTGAAATATATTTGCATAATCTCAAATTCCTTCAGATGCTTTTGAAGTATCAATGTATCCTATATCTAGGGTTTAGAATGATTTCTTTTTATTTAAAAAAATAAGTCAAATGCTTTTGAAGTATCAATGTATCCTATATAGGGTTTAGAATGATTTATTTTAATTTAAAAAATAAATAAATGATGTATTTTCCTATGATTAGATAATGTGGAGATCTCCTAAATCTACCCCATCACATTATCCTCTTTGGCACTATATTCATTACTTCAGCTGCTAGGCTTTTGCATGTGACATCTTTAATATCTTTATGATAGTGGATTTTAAATAGATCTCAGTCTTTTCTTTAATCCTTATCATGGTAACCCTTGGGTTCCATAATCCACCTTTAATCTCTTCTAAGAACATTATCTTAAGCTAGACTGCATAGTATGCATATAAATCAAGTCCTTCATACCTGCCATTGTTCCAAACCACCACTCACTGCCTCGCTTAAAATGCTACCTCCATAAGCACAATAACATGTTTTAAAATCATGGTTGCCAGTGATTGACCATTAAGGTCACTACGTTCATCAAGATACAATGATATTTTTGTCTTCAAACTCAAGGCATTATGCAAGATAACATTGTGAATTGTTTGTTGTGTACAGTTTGATTTTCTTGCACATTTACTACTTTGCTAACTACCTTTAAGACTAGATATTGCACCCTCGGTTGCAATCTCAAACAACTCACTCATTGCCACTTGAAGATTCCTTTCATGAGCATCCTTCTATAAAATCAAACTATGCACTATAGACTGCCTACTTACTTACTACATGGGACTCATTATTTCATGGTATTATGAGTCTTAAGATCCTTCAACCTTATTGTCACTACTACACAATCCACAAGGTATTATTCACTTTTCTCGCATCTTTGATGAGTCTCAAAACACTGCTCAAACATGCAATCCACTACCTCCATTATACAATGGCTAAGAAGAAACACTGAACCTGTGATTACCACTATTACTTTATTTGGATAGTCATTCCCTAATTTCATTTTCCTTGTCTAACACTACCAATATCATTTGAAAAACCCTTAAGGTCAACAAGGGGGAAAGGAAACTCTGATAAAATCTTCACTTTACTATGCAAGGTTTGAACTTTAATATCTTGTCATTGCTTAGCCTCTTTTTTGACTATCACACCTCAAGTGACTCCCATTCTTCTTACCATAGATCACATTTACAAATTTCACTGAGCTACATAGTGTGCTTGTTATTGGCTACAATCTTTAGATTGCAATATTTTTTTATTGGATACAATGTCTCAATCTTTCTGGTATTACAACCTCACTAATCCACTAGAGTTATGGTTTATGTTTCTATAGAGGCCTAGGGTTTGCACCGTAGTCATGCTCTTACCAATGCTTCTATTGGTATTGAAAAACAACCTTAAATCTTGGGTTAGAAAATTAGTTGTCTTGATAGGGTTGTGGTATGATCTTGGATAGTATCCTAGAGTGTGTGGGAAGCTTGTGTTTGATCATTAAGGTATGTAAACTTGATCATGGAAATGTATCATATATAGCATGGGTCTTGCTTTTAATACTTTCCATCATGGTTATTAGCATATCACATTATTATAGTTCGTGGTAACCCAAGATTGCATTCAAGTATGTAACAAACCTAGTTTGTAGTTTAAGCTATACAATTTTAAGTAACATTCATAAGGTTTATAAAATCTTGATCACTCTCTAGAATAGCCCATTAAACATGGGTTGTTCTTGAATGCACTAAATAATTAATATAATTATAACACAACCACTCTGCATATCAACTAGAGTTATAGGCTCTTTATTGCAGCAAGAGGTAATCGCTCTTGGATCATGCTATCATTACATTGTAACCTGTTAAACTTGATTCAACCTGATGCACCCAATGATGATTGGCACCTAATTGTGATGGCAATGATTTTTATATGAATTGTGCTCATATGAGTTCCTCCATTTCTATCACAACATAGCCACATTAAACTTGGGTCACACATGAATGCATCATGTATTTGTTATAGCACATTGGTGCCACATGACCAATAGAGTTATGTATCAAATAATTACAATCACAATAATTTTTTCCTCAGTTGTGCTCTTATGGTGACTCCATTACTATTACAACATAACCCTTTGGACTTATATTGCTCAAATCCTTGCATTGCTTATTTTCTCTTTGGAATGGCTTCATGGATTTTTGTGATTTATATAGCTTTTGTTTTCATAGTAAATGACATCGAATTCTTTCTGAAGCTGAAATGATTTATTAATTATGGTTTTATGATGATCTTGAGTTTTAGTTAGAAGGGGTTAATATGTGGCATTTTTATGTGCACAAAGAATAGATTGTGATGCAACATTTGGGTATGAACGGTTCAGGAAAAATTGGATTGCTATCAGTGACATAACTAGGTTGGAGAGTACCTTAAGTCAGTGTGAAACACTTCCAAGTGTTTTTGCTTGGAAGTAGAACCTGAGTGTAGGAATTTTTGAATATTCGACAGAGGAAGTTCCTTTATTCTAAAGATAAAATCATAAATCTGTTGGTCCAATTTGACATCCAACCTGAGATCTTTATTATCCGATAAAGAAAGAAAATCATAAATTTGCTAGCCCAATTTCATATCCAATTTGAGGTCGTGAAGCTCTGACAGAGGAAGTTCCTACATTCTAAAGATAAAATCATAAATTTATTGGTCCAATTTGAGATCCAATTTTAGGTTGTGAAGCTCTGAAAAAGAAAGTTCCTACATTCTAAAGGTAAAATCATAAATTTGCTTGGTCCAATTTTAAGAATTTTTCTTTTTAATTATACTTTCTAATATTTGGCTTGATACAAATTGTTACTTTAGAATTATGGTATTTTTTTTCTTCTAATGTTTTCAACCCTCATTTCAGGGAAGAGCTTCAAAGATGGTTCCTTCAGATGGAGACTACACTTTTCCACTATAAGTTCCATCTAGAAACACCAGAAGCTCAGGTACTATTGTACTCAGGTACAACAGAGTTTGAGGTGAATTTCACTTAGTATTTTATGATGATATGGATATGTTTTAGCCTATAGTTAATTGTTGTAGCATAATAGATAGGCTAAATAGTTGTTCATATACCTTTGTTTCATAATTGTTTGCTTCATTTATTAGATCTAATACAACCTATTGTATAGAAGATGCTCTCAAAATCATAGTAAAATCCTTTATTTCGAGATGACTGTTCAGAATCTTCCCATCATAACAATGAACAAAAGCATCAGCCATTAACCTGAAATTTGCAAGAGTTTCATCAAATTCTACCTTTCCACTCTCTTTTTCATTCTGAATTTTATTCCCAATTTCATCCATGAAGAACTTCCTCATCCTATAGATTCTACTATTAGCCATAACTTTGCCAGGTGTCGAGGATAGCTTTGAGTTTTTACCCAAGCAAAAATTGGTAATTCAGCCTTACTTGGGTAAAATAGAAAAAACCAAGCAAATTAGAATCTAAGTACAAACAATGGCTTACAAGCTCTCTACAATAGTCAAGAGAGAAAGAAGCAAAATATGAACTGAGAAAAAACTAAGTTTTTCTCCAATATATGCAAAGTGTCTCCAAGAGTGAGAAGGAAAAATCTAACTGAATTGATCTCCAGAATATAAAATTCAACCTGATTTTTTAGCATGAAGAAAAGTCCTCCAAAATAGAGTTCAAACTGCCTCCAAATTGGATGAAAAAGATGGAAAGTTTCTATCTCAAGTGGGTTGACCCAAAAGGACTTAAAAATCAAGCCTAAATTGACTAAAAACTAAAATAGAATCTCCAGTTTCCTTGGTTTTTTCTATTTTACCCAAGTGAGACTCAAACTAAAAATAGAAAGATTCGTTCAAGCCTTGTTCTTATTTTACTGCATTCTAAAATAACAATTATTAAGGATATTTACAATTTTTGCAATTTTAATTTTACAGAATAGAAAGGGCGAAAAAAACTTGAGTCTTGACATGATTTTTACAAAAATACAAGGCACAATATATGGTTTTGATTTGAATTTTCCAAGTATTGAACATATTTTGATTTTATATAAAAATCATAAAAAATGGCTAAGGTTCATAGGTATATGATTTTCCTAAAAATCACAAAAATGACTAAGGCATATTGTAGCCTAGGGTTGAACACACATATACCATGAAGGTATTAGTGAAGGAATTTTAATAAAAAACAATGTGACAAAATTCACAAGTCAAATTTAGGCAGCTGGGGATTTAACCCTAGAACAAAACCAATCAAACCCCTAACTTTCAACTCTCATTTTGCGTTTGGATTTTTGGAAAACTTGGCTCTGCTAGGCACCACCATGAGATTAGGGTTTGAGCTTGATTCTTCCACCATTCTTGTTGCTTTCATGTCGAACCTGTTTAGGAAATCGTTGGTGAGTATCTCTTTTTACATTCTATGTAAAAATCCCTTCAATATCTTCATTTTGAATGCATTATTAGGCCTTTTAGTTGTGACCATGATTAAATTTCTGATATATCTCTCATTCTTTCACATTCTGTTGATGCCTTTCCTTCACTTTGGGGTTGTCATGGTTGTATTGTCTTGAGTTTTTGGAGATTTTCTGTGGGAAAACCCACAATCTTTGAGTACATTTTTCATCAACACAAATTTGGTAAGCCTCAGACCTTGCAAGTTATTTCTTTATTTTCTATAAAAGTAAGCTCAATTCAATCTCATTGTGAACAAAATAATGAATATATTTGTTTCTCTACATTCTTCATGCAAGTTTTATGTATGCTAGGTTCATGATTTCTTTCATTTATGAGGCCTTTCTTGATTTTATGGTCGTGGCTTCATAAGGGAAATTATAGGTCTTTCTTATTTTGAATAAGCTTGAGGGTTTCTCCATTTTTCCATATGTGACAAAAAGAGGTAAATGTTGTTCAATTTTTGAGAGAAATGAAAAGATATTACTTCTGTATGTAAGGCCACAACCTCTTTAGTTTTTGGGTGCCTCTCAAAACTCTATAGAAGTTTGAGCCTCTTCATTTTCTATATTCAAGACTTCTCCATACAAAACCTCATGAGTTCGGCCTCACAAAAGGAAATTTAGACCATTCTTCTTGAAACCCTAGTTCGATAATGCTTTTTTTGGGAAATGCATTTTCTTGCTTCTGAATAAGATAGGAAGGGGATAATACTGTTTACTTTTCTGAAAGGAATGAAAAGCATCTCTTATTACATTTTGGGTTTGCATTTTAGAGCACATTCTCTACAAATTTTGGGTATTTCTCCACTTGCATTTTTTCATTCAAAGCTCCTCATGGTTGCCGCTGTATTTTGTATTTTCATTCTATAAAGAAATAAATGAAGGGATTTTTTCAATTTCTTCCATTTACTACACTGGATTTTTATTACAACATGTTTTCATTTGGAAAGCAAATGCACTTGCATGTGTTATAAGGACTCCAACACGGTGGGTTGTAGTTCATTCGACATTCCAAAAATATGCATGAAACAATATTTCTTATCACTACCTTGTCTCTTTAGAAGCATCAAACACATAGTTGCAAACCCTCTTTTTATAAAAAAATGAAACATGCCAGGGTGCTGCAATGATTTGAATATGATACCTTTATTTTACCTTAATAATGATGTTATCCATACATTGCAAAATTCATGCTTTCCTTCAAATTTTGCATATAGATTTATGATGCTCTCCATACATTGCACCGATAGTTGAAGATGAGTGTTTTATTTGTGCTATGACTTTATCTGTTCTACTTCATTATTGTTTTCTCATACTGTCAATGCTCATTTACTCCTCCTAACCTTGAAAAGAACATAGTTGTTGTCTTATCATTGATGGTGGCCTATGTGAGGTACCTTGACATCAATGCACGTAATGACCATTTCAAATCAGCACTTCATGAACAATAAATTCTTTACTACCCCCTATATGTGAGCATTGTTTGCCACTACCTCTTGTTTCTTGATGGTTGTGCCTCCAAAATGCATACTTCAAAAAACATAGACAACAAAATAAAATGTTACAAGGAAGCAATAAGCATGAAATCTTGATGGAAACATAACTCCTTCAATGAAGAAATGACACATTTAAATTATGTTATGTATATTTCTTAAGCATTCAAATAAGCCATTGTTCATTTGTGATTTTCACTTCATTGCACTCTTGGGTTGATTGCTATGAATGATCAATGTGCCTTTGACTCCTAAAGCCACTTTTTGAATCACTCCTTCAGCTGAAATGTTTGTTTACTTGAGAAATATGAATGTGCGCTCCTATCTCATTCCCCTCTTGAAATTTAGGGGCAACATGTTGGGCTCAAACCTTGTGGGAGCCCATTTTTGCACCACATGCTATGATGTCAATAGAAATGAATCAACAACATGATTTCACTTGTACTTGCACAGTGAACAAACATGTAAGATATAAACAATGAAGCTCAATTTTCTTGTGATGTTTTGATTTTTAGGCTCTCTTGAATACATCTGATACTTGCTCAACTGAATTAAAGCATCATAGGAATATGCTATATTTTTGTTGATAGGGCACATAGGAAGATTCATATCGAGAGCTCTAACCAACCCTCTTATCATGATGCAAGTTCACTTGAAGATTAGGAGCGAGGAGGAGCAGGCAGTGATGAAGACCAACACCAAACTTCAACAGGAAATGATGGATATGTTTCTTCTTATATGCTCCCTTTATTGCTTTCATCTCCAGATGTATAGTGTATTTCCAATGTTTCTTTAGTTCAACTACTCCCACAGCTTTTGTGGGAAATTTGATTACTCCTTTCTTTCCAATGAATAGAAAAGCAACACTTATGCAGTCTTGTGTATATTCCTTTCTCAAAATGAATGAAACATTACATAAACGATTGAAAGCAACATCTTGTGTTTTCCTTTATGTTGCAAAAAACTGAATAACAAAAATAAATTCCATCTTTTTTAAGCACCTTAAAATATGGAATTGTTAAGCATCTAGTAGAAATTTTGGAATACCTTTCACATTTAAAATTAATCAACTCCTTCAGCTCTACCAAATTGAGTTGTAGGTGAAATTTTGGTAATAGGTATATGAACAACTATTTAGCCTATCTGTTATTCTACAACAATTAACTACATGCTAGAACATGTCCATATTAGCATAAAATAGCAAGTCCAATTCACCTCAAACTCTATTGTGGTAATTGCTTTGTAAGGAAGTTTGCACTCCATGAACATTCTCTGTGCACATCAATATGATGGTTATTATCTCAATCTCCTTTGTTAGAAAAATAATAGTGAAGTTCATTACATAAATCATGACCATTTTGCAGTGCTATGATCCATTTCTCTTTTACTTCTTTCTCACTGTGTTCTCAATCACCATGTGCAAATGACTTAGAGGACAGATCTTTGTCACCATTTGACAATAACTTTCATTGTTTGTAGACTATTTGTTATGATTCAATCACTATTTGATAGTGTTCTTCCTTTCTCGGTTCTATAGGACATAGGACAATTCACAGTTTGTAACTCTCTAACAACGGTAAATAGATACAATAAAGATATTTAAAATTTTAGAAGTGGATTTTTTTTGAATTGCTAAAGCCTATTTATCTGTTTTATAACTTAAAATTATTTAAGCTATTTGAATAGCTAAACTTCACATTATAAATATTTAAAGTACAATAGAATTAGTTACTTAAAATGATTATAGATAATTTGAATGAAAATTAGTAAATTAATACTAATTTATCTTTTCCTTTTGTGTGTTTACAGGGTTATTTCTTCTAGCATTTGTTAGGCCTATTTTGGATTCTATGGAAACAACAAAGGCAGTTCCACATCCAGGTCTAAATGTGGTGATGACACATCCTTCTATGGTGAAGTTTGTAGGATGCACCCAAGAAAAGATCTAAAAATATCAGATTTTTAAACCTTCAGATCTTTGAGGTCGTTGCAAATTTGATTTGATTTTTGTATAGCTGAATGGATCTAAAAAATTGTTGCTAAAAAATGATGTAAATTAAAATGTTATTTGTTTAGAATAATGTAAGGGTGATATTTTTCACTTGCACAATTTTTTTTGTCTACCTTAAGATAACCCTTAAAATTATCATTTTGTTAATCATAATATTTCATTGTATATTTGTATTTTGTTAGATTGTATTGGATAGTTAATGGTTAAGTTTTGTTTTTTTAAATAAATTCAGCATAATATACTTTCCATGTACTTCTTTTCATCACCTGTAAATCTAAATTTTTGTTACTTTTTGTGATCATAAAAAATAGAGATGATTTTAGTCTTTGTGAAATATTTTCATGCATGTTTGAGATCTCTACAAGGTGATGAAAAAGGCCCTAGGGTTTGGTAGGGTTTTGAGTATCCTTATTATTTTGATGGTAATGTTGTCACTAAGTTTTCTCCTTGCCCAAATATAGTCACCTGAGAACTACCATGATGCTCTTGACTGTAAATTACTTTGTTCTCCCTATCTTCTCACTGTAGGTTTGACTCTTCAACTCTACCAACTGCCCTTCCATCTCAGTGTCTTTTCATGCTCTTGCATCTATCCTCTTATGAATTTATTCTTATGACTCTGAAAGCTATCACTAGGTCTATTATGACTATTAGGTTTTTGAGGGTATATGATTTTCTACTATGAACTCTTAGATTTTCATACTTTTGATGACAGTTCTCCAAGGATGTTTTCTCACTAACTTAACTCTCTATATATTCTCCATTATGCATTGAAAATTCATGGTTTCTAGTTAACTATTTATTGGTGTAACCATTGCCATATTTCTTGGGACTTTCATCCTTGTAGGATAGTTTCCTTATAGATATAAATGTAATTTAAAAGGTGCCCATAAATATTGACAAGTTTCATAAGATTGTTGTGTCAAGGTAGTAGATGGTCATGACAAGTTTCATAATATTTCCATACTGCAAGAGCCAAGAAGACACGGTGTGGTGTAGCGGTAACATCTCGCATTAATGTGAAGGCCAAGCAATAAATGTGTGGTATGGCAGTAAATCAAATACTTCTCCCACATCCCCACAAGAGCCAAGAAGACATAGTGTGGTGTAGCAATAACATCCTGCATTAATGTGAAGGCTAAGCAATAACGGTGCAGTGTAGCGATAACATCCCACATTACCGCAAAAGTTGAGCAATGATGGTGTGGTGTAGCTGTAACATCCCACATTATCGTGAAGTTCGATCAATAACTGTGTGGTGTAGTGGTAACATCCTGTATCACCACAAGGATCGTGCCAAAATGGTGTGGTATCACAGTTAAACTATAAAATGAAATATCACATTTCTTTGAGGCATTTTTTTAAAACAATTTGCTTGCCTTGTGTATATTGTTTCCACATTTTCATGTATGTCTAGCAAGGTACTTGTAACTATAACATATGACAAAAAAAGGCACAACTTCATTCATGGCAAAAAAAGGCACAACTTCATTCATGGCAAAAAAGGCACAACTTCATTCATGACAAGAAAAAGGCACAAATTCATTCATGTATGTCTTTTTGAATTGAGACTAATAGTAATGTTGTTGGTTGTATTAAGGAAAAACTTCATTCATGGCAAAAAAGGCATCACCTTGTTGCTCATATCTGATGGCACTAATTAATGGGGGAATGGTTGCTTTATGGCCTAAGTCATATAACACCACTCTTCTCCAATTATCATTCAAGAATGCCATAGGATCCCAAATTGGATTGACTATCAACACAAAGGTGAGTCAATTCTCAACAAGGAAGACCTAGGGGGGTTCTTTAGGCTTTGAAGGGTTCACCACCAAGCAAAAGCTTGGAAAAGGAACCTTAAAATTCAACTCACAAAACCTAGTAATGCAAGCCAAATGATGAGTGCAAATGACAAAATTAAGTAATAGCAAGTTAGGACGTATGTACCTAGGAAGTCTAGAAATGTAATGAGGATTCTAGAAATGTAAAAATGTTGTCAAACTATGTTAGGGAGGACTAAGACACCCTTATTGTTGTCTTAGTCCTACTACTATTTTTTGGGGTAAATACAAAATCTTTGGATGTCAGAATAGAATCTGAAAAAATCTCTGCAAAATACCCTTGGGAGGACTAAGACGCCCTTATCGTTGTCTTATTCTTGTCTTGAATTTCTAAAATCTCTAAATGTGATCCTGAGGCTCAATGTTTGCACTTCCTTCTTCTTAGATCTTAGGTCCTGAAACTCCAGATCTGGCATATAGGTGAGTTTCTATGAAAATGACAACTTTGCAATGCAACTTTGCAACTTTGTATTTCAAATGATCTTCAAGTCTTCAACCTAAATTTTCAAACACAAACATGCAAGAGAGGAAAAACTTGTTGATTTTTAGTAAATGGGGGTTTGCCTTGGTCAAACCCCTTTGTTGGTAATTAAACCTTGGAATGAAATAGAATAATGGAGGGAAATGATGAATGAACAAAATCGAATGTTGCAACTCACCAAACCCTTGTTATAAAATTTGTAAAATTGTGTGAAGTGGCTAGCTGGAATGTAGATCTTGAATCAAAGGAGTTCTTAATAGATCTTGACTTGAATTGCTTGCTTGAATCAAAACCCTACATCACAAATGTTAGCTCAAAAACACACATGATGCAAGAATATCTTTGACATGATGCTTGAATCTTGATGATGGCTCCAAATTCTTGATTAATTGCTCTTGAATGCTCATGTCAACTCAATTATGCTATTATGAATGCTCATTCAACTTGCTTGGTAAGAAATGAGTGAAAGAACCTTGTATTTATACTTATTCATGCTTAATATCCCAAAATTACACCACAAAAAGCTGACATATAAATTCATTAATTAAAGGAGGCTAAATCCTACCAAGATTTGAAATTAAATCCCAAAAATAACTTGAGGACTAAGACACCCTAGGTGGCATCTTAGTCCTGAGGCTTGAAACTTAGGGCACAAAATCCAAAAAGGGGCCTAATTAAGGTGACTTTGAAATCAGGGTCCCAAGACCTTTGGGGGACAAATATGCCCTAGGTTTCTTATTAGCCCCAATCCAAAAATCAAGGACACAACCAAAATTATTAAATTATCATTTGTCCTTTGATGTTTGTCGGGATTAGTCATAAAAAAAGATATAATTTATTAGGCTTTTGGATGCAAAATAGGACCAATTAAGACATAAATAAGGATAAATAAAGCAAGGAAGACCCAAACAAGTGTGAAAATGTAAGCGTATGCATTTTCCTACACTACAAGCATGTTGCATATAAAGGAGGAAAGATTCTAGCCAAGTTATTGTTGACTGCATTAAAGGAGAGAGCTTCATATATGGGACATGATCAACACTCTTCTTCTTAGATTCTACACGTTACAACTTGCTCCAAGAAGATTTCCCACATTGTGGAAGTTTTAAGAGATGAAAGGGGCATGTGCTCACATTGAAGGGATTCAAGCATGTGTTTCCATCGTTGCAGAAGTTTTTTGGAAAATTTTCTTTCTTGCAGTCATTTCTTTGCAATATTGTAACTCGTATTTTCAACCTTGTGATTGAAAATAACAATTGTAATACTCTATTTCTAAGTTGTAATTAGAATACCTTTCTTTTATTAATAAAGTTCACCGATTTTTCCTTATCAATGGTTGTCTTATTGTGTGCAATTGATGATTGATGTGTATTTCTATGTTTTATGCTTAAATCCTGAAATATCAGTCAATTAAAATGACTAATTATACTACTAATTGACATGATCAATTAATAATTATTTATTGACTAAATATACTACCAATTGACATAAATCAGTGAATAGTGAATAAAAATGACTAAATAAGTGACCAATTAACAACAATCAATGACTAAATATACCAATGAATAAAAATGACTAAATAAGTGACCAGTTAACAACAATCAATGACTAAATATATTGGTGAATAAAAAAATGACTAAATAAGCGACTAGATTACAACAATCAATGACTAGATCAACAACTAAATAAGTGACCAGTTAAATATATCAGTGAATAAAAAATGACTAAATAAGTGACCAGATTACAACAATTAATGACTAAATCAATGACTAAATTATTAGTGGAAAAAAATGACTAAATAAGTGACCAGATTACAACAATCAATGACTAAATCAACAACCAAATATACTACCAAATCGATCAATCAAAACAACCAATAAATGACTAAAAATGGTTTAGTCATCAATTTGGTCATGTTATATATGGCTAACAATAAACTACTAATGGTCACGTGACCAAGTTCAGTCATTTATAAGCAATTTTTAGTAGTTGTTTCAATCATATATTGTTATTTATGTACTAGTGTGATATTTATGTCTATTTTTGTTTAGGTTTCTGTAACTGTTAAAGATCTCTAAATTTTTTGCATTATTCTCCTCTCAGGATTAGTGTAGGAAGTTGTTTTGTGACCTTAGCTTCCTTACAAGTGGTATCAATTCCTAATCACATTTGGTTTTAGTTGTGGGTTGTTGGGTTTTTTGAACTAATCAAGATTTTAGTGGGAGCTTGTGCAGAAGATACTTTGTGATCTTGTTACAGGATTTTTCAGATGGCAAGTTCATCAAGGAGAATAGAGGTGGATAATTTTTTTGGAAATAATTTTGAAATGTGGAAGCTTAAGATGGAGGATCTATTGATGGATTGAGATCCATGGGATGTTGTTAATGAGAATGTTTCAAGGCTTGCAAATCCTACTCAGGCTGCTCAATATGTTAATATGGAGCATAAAGCCAAGGGTCTAATAATATTGTGCTTGGAAAAATCTATTTTAATTAATGTCCTTGAAGAGACCTCTACACAAAAACTATGGAAGAAACTTGGTGAGATGTATCAGGCTAAATATTTAGTGAACAAGATTTTCTTGAGGAAGAAGTTGTATTCCTTGAGAATGGAAGAGGGTGGATGAATCAGAGACCACCTAGAAGCATTCAATATGTTGGTGGCTCAATTTGCATCAATTGGTGTCAAAATGGATGAGAAGGAGAAATGTCAGATCTTGCTCTATTCTTTCCCTAATTTGTGGGATTCTCTTGTTATGGCTATTGGGAGTACTTCTGTAATTTTAAAGAATGGAGATGTGGTGGGTTCTTTGCTTTTTGAAGAGATGAGGAAGGTATCCATCACTTCCAAGGAGGCCCTAAATGTTCATAGAAGATCTAAGGAAAAAGGCAAGAAAAATGAGAAGCATGAAAAATCCAAGTCCAAGGGGAGATCTAAATTTCCTAGAAAGTCCAAAGTTATTTGTTGGAACTGTGTAAGCCTGGACATGTTCTTAAGGAATGCAAAGAAGAAAAGAAGAAGAAAAAGAGATTTGGTTTTGATTCCGATTCTAAGAAGGAAGATGACAACACATTCATTACAGCTTTGGCAACTTGTGTAGGTAATGATGCACGGTTAATTGACTCAAGTGTATCTTTCCATATGACCTTTAATAGAGATTGGTTTTCTGAATATGAAGAATTTGATGGAGGTAAGGTGTACTTGGGTGATGATTCTTATTTAAACATTGTTGGTCATGGTAAAGTTAAAATTAGGTTTTCTAATGGTAGAATAAAAAGGATTAATGGTCTATTGCATATCCCTAAATTAGCATGCAATTTGTTATCTGTAAGCAAACTAATAGATGTGGGTGTGTAGGTAGTATTTTATTATGTAGGATGTAAGATGGTTAAAGACCTGCTATGGTGATTGCTAGAGGTGTTAGATATGGAACATTGGATAAGCTTGATGCATGTATTGTTGAGTGAAATATTACTTCTGTGAAAAGCAAGTCTATGGAAGAGGTGAGGGTTTTACCTTCAACAGATGGTCATGGCTTCTATGTACCCAAGGGAGCTCTTTCTTCTGAATCAAAGTTACCTATAGAAACAACTATGTTATGACACTCTAGATACTTGGCCACATTGGAGACAAGGGTCTAAGGACCTTGAAAAATAAAAACCTTGTTAAAGGTTTGTCTGATTGTAATCTTGAATTTGATTTTTGTGAGCATTGCATTTATAGGAAAAAACAACATTTAGTTTAACTTGAGTTCTCATAAATATTGTGGTGTATTGGATCTTATTCATTCTAATGTGTTTGGTCATGTAGATGTTCCTTCAATTGATAAATCCACATATTATGTTTTATTTATTGATGATTATAGTAGGACATGGGTATATTTTCTAAATAGAAAATTTGAAGTTTTCAGTAGATTTAAAGAATTTAAAGCAATGGTTGAGTTGTAGACTGGAAAGAAAATAAAATGTTTGAGGATTGATAATGGAGGTGAATTTTTCTCTAATTATTTTGATAGATTCTATAAATATTGTGGTATTCATAGACAAAAGACAACTCTGTATTCTCCACAATAGAATGGAGTTGTGGAAAGAATGAACAAGACACTGATGGAGAGGCTAGGAGTATGTTAAGTGGTGTTGGCCTAGAACAAAGGTTTTGGGATGAAGTTGTTGCCATTGCTTGTTACCTAATTAACAAGTCTCTTACATCACCTCCTTTTGGTAAGATGCCTATAGAGGCATGGCTGGGTCACAAGCCTTCATTAAGTCATCTTAGAGTTTTTGGTTGTGAGGCATATGCACATGTGCCAAAGGAGAAGCAAATAAAGTTGGAAAACAAGGATATGAAATGTATCTTCATCTGATATTGTTATGGTGTGAAAGGATACAAGTTTTGTGATCCTATTGCACAAAAGGTAATATATAGTAGAAGTGTTATTTTTAGAGAAACTAAGCCTTCTGTTATATTGCAGCTAGAAAAAAGTAATGTAAGAAGATGTGATTCAATTTCCTTCTACACCTGAGAAATTTGAATTGAGGCCCATGGATAGACAAATTGAGGAGAGCTCATCTAGATCTAAATTTTCAAAAGAGGAGGAGGAACCTCCAACTCAACTTGTTCATAGGTCTACAAGGCATAGACAATGACCTGAAAGGTATAGACCTGATGATTAGAGATGTATTTTTTCTTTGAATACTAACATGGATGAACCCAAATTTGTAGAAGAGGCATTAGGTATGAATGATGTAGAATCTTGGAAGATTGTTATGGATGAATAAAAAAAATCTTTGAAAAAGAATGATACATGGGATATTGTACCATTTCTTGACTAATGAAAACTTGTTGGCTGAAAATGGGTGTTCAAGAAAAAGATTGGTTCAGATGGAGGTAGTGAGAAGTACAAAGAAAGGTTGGTTGCAAAAGGTTACTCTCAAGTTGAGGGTGTTGATCATGGTGAGATATTCTCGCCTATTGTAAAAATGACATCTAGATTAGATTTTTGATTGCTATTACTACTACTTATGATTTAGAGGTTGAGCAAATGGATGTGAAAAATGCTTTCCTTCATGTTGACTTGGAGGAGGATATTTATATGACACAACCAGAGCACTACGTGGTGAAAGGTAAAAGTAAATTGGATTGCAAATTAAAGAAATATTTGTATGGCTTAAAACAAAGTCCTAGGATGTGGTACCAGAAATTTGATGCATATGTGTTGAGTTTGGTATTTGAGCATTCTAAATTAGATCATTGTGTTTATTATAAAACTGATGGTGATCATTTCCTATTTATTGCATTATATGTTGATGATATGCTATTTATTGGCAAAGGGAAAGGTATGATTTCCGAACTGAAATCTCAACTTCCTGCTAAATTTGAAATGAAAGACCTTGGTGCAGCTAGACACATTCTTGGGATGAAAATTAAAAGAGATAGAGATAAAATAAAGCTATGGTTTATCCAAAGTAAGTATGTAAATTCAATTTAACAAAGATTTAACATGCAAGATTGTAGACCATTGTGTGTTCTCCTTTCTATTGGAACAAAGTTATCTATTTCATATTTTCCAAAATCTCCATTAGAGATGGAAGACATGAGTAGAGTTCCTTACTAGAGCGTTGTTGGAAGTTTGGTGTATGTTATGGTTTGTACTAGACCAAAATTTTCCTAAGTAGTGGGAGTTCTTTCCAGATATATGTCTAATCCTGGTAGATTTCATTGGGATGCAATTGAAAGGGTCTTTAGATATTTGCATGGTACCTTAGATTATTCCTTGTGTTATCATAGTAATGTTACTGAAGATGAGCTTTCCCTTAATATTCATGGTTATGTGGATTTAGACTAGGTAGGTGATATTGATAGCAGATGATCCACCAATGCTTATGTGTTTACTTTATTTGGTGGTACAATTATTTGGATGAGTAAGTGATAGGTTGTGGTTGCTTTGTCCACTACTAAAGCAGAGTATATGTCAGCTACTCATGCTTGTAAAGAATCCATTTGGCTTAAGAGACTATGTTCATATATTGGAATAAAACAAGTTGTAGTGATAATTTATTGCAACATTCAGAGTGTGATATGTCTAGCCAAGAACCCGACATTTCATGCTAGGACCAAGCACGTTGATGTATAATATCATTTTGTTTGAGATATGGTCGAAGATGACAGGGTGAAATTGGCTAAGGTAGAGACTTTGATGAATGTTGTTGATTCTTTAACTAAACCTATGAGCACAAAGAAGTTTAGATGGTGTTAAGAGACTATGGGCCTTTCAGCCCCTAACAATTAAGAGACAATGTTTACTCCCTCTCGTTCCTCTTGCAAGGTGTTCGAAAAGTGGGAGATTTGTTGGGAAGATGTGTCTCAACCTTGCAATTACATAAAGGTCATTGTTGATAAGATATATATATATTTCCTAGTTACACCGATAGGTGTAATATACAATGGTAGCAAGGGGAGGAGTGGGATGCGTGTAAATAATTTTTTGTTAAATTTTTTAGAAAACTCTTAAAATGGCCAACATACATTAAATAAATGATACATTGTAAATCTAGATTGTTAATTATTAGGTTTTAGATCTAATGGTGGATATTTTGTTGGCATGTCTTTCCCTATAAAGTAACCCTATTTTATGAGGGTGTTGTACTACAACTGTAGATGGTGATGTATTATGAGAGTTTGATAGTGGTCGTGTTGTCTTTGAATCTCTAGTTGGTGATACTCCTGTGAGAAGCTTGCTCTGCAAGTATATTGTATTCTTTGTAATTTTTGAATAATATATTGGGTGGCTTTTGGAGTGTGGGGTTTTTCTCCCGAAAGGGTTTTCATCACATAAATCACTGTGTTATGGTATACATGATATTTACTTCTATTTTTTTTAAGTTTTTGTAACTGTTAAAGATCTGTAAAAAAATTACATTATTCTCCTCTCAAGATTAGTGTAGGAAGTTGTTCTCCTACCTTAGCTTCCTTACAAAAATAACCTGATATTGCTCATTGGAAGGTGAAAAGTTGGTGTTATTATGGTATGGGGTAGTGTACATATGCTTTCAATTGAGATTCCACATTTTTATGAATGAAAAAGACAACAAATACTTTGAAATTTTGAAAAGAAAGCAAAGGACTACCCAACCAAATATTTTGGGTACATACCAATAGAGTCACCCAAATGATGTTGCAAAGTCACCAAGTGCTTGTAGGACTGCCTCCAAAGGTTGAAATGTTGAAGAAGGCACCACTTCTTCAACAACATGAAGTAGAACTAGTATTGCTTAACCAATAGATTTTGAATGGAGTCGCCATGGTGTTAGAAGGAATGCCTCAAAAGGAAAGATATATTGGAGAAAACACCAAATTCATCAGTAGAGAGAAAGTAGTCCCACCAAGCATGCCAAAAACTGTTGTCACATGAAACTACACCCTGTTGAACACAAAGTTTAGCATTCTAATGACACAATGGAAACAACCTCAAGGTGTGGGACCTTTGTGCGTATGAGTTGAAATCTCCAAAGAAGGCTAGATTCCTCTTTCAATCCAAACTTGCAATGTGTTGGTCCAACCCAACACATGAAAACCTACCACTATCTTACTCTAACAACTCACAAGGGAAAAGGGGAGAAAGGAGCATGAAAGGGAAATGGAGGTGGTACACCATGATGGAAAGTTATTTCTTCCTGGCAGAGATTGCACAAAAACATGTTGAATAAGGACTAGGAGACTCACATATATCTCTATTTGTTCAATTACCAAAGGAAAACATGGAGGTTAGGGTTTGATAGGGTGCTGGAAGGAAAAGGATATTCTCAAGCAGTAACTGTAAACGAAATAAATCAAACATACATGCATAGAAAGAGAGAACACATACTTAGATATGCAGGTAATGAACTTACAAAAAACATAAAAAAGTTGAGAGAGGAAAGCTTGATCGATTTCAATGATGTAGCTCGACAACAAGCCAATCTTTACAATTATAAAGTGCAAAATACAAGTCTACCAAAGAAAAACCTCAAAGGAGCCAGAGGAAGAACCCTTGAAATGAATACATTTCTTGCCTTATAGATTGGGCATAACTTAGAACCATAAACCAGACCCTAACCCTAACCAAGGTTAACAATGAAGTATGTGTGTGAAAGAATGGAGCCATCCTGTGAAAAGCGATCAGGGCATGGATTCATCAGGAAAGTCAACAAATAACAATAAATGAGTGTGGACACGGATAAAATCCATGTGCACAAGTCAAGGAAGCAATAAATGTCATCCTTGAAGCCCAAAAGTCAAAATAAGTGGTTCGAGCATTATTGTTACCACCCAAAAAAAACACATAAAAATCTACGAAAAAGATTGGGGTGTTGGGCCCGAAAAGAAACCTTTGCATCATTAAATGGTCCATAGGCCCAAAAAGCAGCAACTCGTTGGATATCAGACCTCGGGCATCCCTTGTACCTCATACTTTATACTATATTGACACCAACATCGAGCTTCATAGATTGAGCATGGGGCTTACCTCTTATCACTTAGTAAGGCAAAGCACAAGAGGAAAGGGAAAACAGGGTGATCCCATAATACTGGTTTACAATTTCTGGGAGATCTTATTTTTTGCTGAAATCACATATTTTTAGAAAATATAATGGTTGAAGCCTTAAAAAGTTCCATTTAAAGGATTCCAATTGTAGATGGTTTGATCGAATCACCTTAGATCAAACACCCTTGGATAGAACCTTGCTAGTTTTAAACCATACCTATAACGGAGTCTCCTTTACACCTATCAAAATGTTGATAAAAAACCACTTTTGATTTACCTTTTGGAGGATCAAATGAATTCATTAAAAATTTATTTTTTGTAAGTATGTAGTATTTATTATAAGCTTCCCAAAAAGTATAATTTTAAATAAATTTAATTTTATTATTATATTTATTTTTTATTTCTTGTGAATGTACATAGGTTTTTCACTTAAAATCAAGCTCTATGTTTTGCATGTGTGGAAAAATAGTAAATTATCAACAAAAAAATTGAAAAATATCAATGCACTAGATATTGAATTCCTTGATCCAAAAATAATAATAATTGAATTTTGATACATATAAAAAAAGTTATGTTGTATATAGTCAGCCTATGTATGAATTGTAATTGGTTTGACTTCAAAACTTGGTTAAGGAAAAAATATTCAATAAAACACTAGGAAACCAAATGAAAGCACTAGATATCATAATTACAAATCTAAATTTGAAAAAATTATAATTTTATCCTTCATGGAAAAAAAATTATGTTGTATACGATGAGCTCATCACTCCTTAAAAATGGTGTTTACTAAAAAAAAATAGTTTTCGAAGGAGATGGAAAAAGAAGTGCAATCTGATTCCAAAAATTTTGAAAAAAATATATTTACAATCTATAGACAAAATGTCACAAATCGCTAGTTTGCATCATCTTCAAATTCCTCACGGTTTAGCCGCTATAGGTGCCCAAAAGTGAAGATTTAGTTAGAAAAAATAAGTTCAGTGTCCAGTTTGGCCAAAAATTGTAAACCAATACTGTGGGATCACCCAACATTGAAGACCAAAAGGACTCATTGGTCATCAGATATCGAGGGTCGGGCTTACCGCTTACCACTTACCAAAGACAAGGCAAAGCAGTAAGAGGTAAGAAAAAATTTTGACATCTGAAAGTTTGAACAAAGGACTTAGGTGAATTTGGAAGAAAGGGGACCTCGGGAGAGAAGGTTAAAACCTTTAAGAAAAAAATGGGACTTAAGGAAGAAGGAAAAAGGGAAGAGATATTTTTGAGAGTTGGGCATTGGGTGGATGCCTTATGGCTACAACTTACCATGAAACGGTAAACGGTAAAGGGGAAGAGTGAACCCCGACATGCAAAAGTAGGTCATCAAGGGTCGAGGTTTGGGCAGAGGGTTTAGCGCTTGCGAAGAAAGGAAGAGAGGAGGAAAGGGGAAGCATGATCCCTGATGCCCAAAAAACAAACACTTGGTTGATTTTCCAAAAGCATATAGGGAATTAGGGGTCGAAGGGAAAGCTTACCTCTTACCTTAACAAAGGTAAGAGGTAAAGGGAAAGGCCGAAGTCTAACCCCTCAAAGATTAGCAATTAGTTAATTTTTAGAAGGAAGGATAGGGGTAGAGGGAAAGGGTTAAGACCGATGGGTGAAACCCAAAAAGCTAGGAAGAGAAATGAAAGGAAAGGGAGAAGAAGAAGAAGGAGATCAAGGGCGATAGAAGAGGGATGCAAGAAAGAAAGCAACAACCCAAAGGTTTGAAAACACAATGTACTTAGCCACTTTTAGGAACCTTTAAGGAGAATTTATGCAAGATGGCCCATGTAGGATCTCTCAAATCAGTTATCAATGATGGGTCATCAAAGGGTGGCATGAAATGTCAACATAGACATTTCCATTTTTTTGTAAGTCAAGTACAGCTAGGGGACATATTTTACCCAATCTAGATGTCCTTAAAATACCCTCTATAGGGTATGGGTTTGAAAATGCATCCCTTGGATACACAAAAGCTAGCGATTTGTGTCATTTTCTCTATTGATTCATTTTACTATTTTTAAAATTAAAAAATTCTTTTTTTTTTAATTATGTTTCATTATTATTTTATAATTTAATAGTGACTGACATTTTACTAATATAACACATAAATTTTACTACAAATATTCTTTTGTAGGATTTCTTATAATTAAATTGTTAACTATAATATCTATTGCATAGATATTTTTGATAAAATTTTAGTATTTATTTATTTTTTGATAGGAAAGTTGCTACCATAGGGGAAAATCCCATATATATATGGCTTTAAACTTATAGAATTGGGGAGCATATGGCAAAGAAAATGCAAAGAAACTAAAGAGCACACAATCTACTAAGAGGGGGGTGAATTGGTAGATCTAATCAATTCAAAATTCTTAACTTTTTTATGATTATCAAAATATATGATTCTTCACAACTAATCCCAAATAAGAAATTAAAACATAGAAGCACAAAGCACACACAAGAGAACACCAAATATACATGGAAACCCAAGATGGGAAAAACCATGATGAGAATAATTGCTTGGATCTACTGTCCAAATCTAGCCTCATAATGCAGAAATATACAAGTGAATTTTACAATATGAAGTAGGCACCAACATATAGAGACACAAATCCCCTATTGTATTTGTAGGCACCAACCTACTAGAGAGAACAATCCCTAATTGAATCAGTATAGTAGGTAGAGAACTAGTCCTACTAGAATACAAGGATAATTCTTGTAGATATTCTATGTATCTCATACATGTGCCAGAGTCACAACTGACACTCTTCCTCACTACATTTGATCTTCTAATATAGACACATACACTGAAATGCAACTCTCCCTTTTATCTTCACCACCTGGAGAGCCTCTTCAATTTTCACTAGTGATCGACTATTCTTCACATAGGTGTAATTATTCTTCACACAGTCACACAATACATCTGCACAACAGATAAATATATATGTGACATTGCATTAACACACTTCTATGTTAGCTAGGGATCCACAAATAGCCAGGATAACATGAGATGAACCTAAATTCAATTTATATGAAATGTGTATAGGCCAATCCAAAAATAATTTTTTTTGTCTTCTAAAGAACAAGATACTATGTGCTACCATAGGAACCTTAAGCAAGTCCTATCTTAACACCACACACAAGATTTGAATTTTGCACACCACTAGCCATTGCCACATAGGCCTTGAACTATAATTGTTTGACATACAGACACATAGAACCTTTTGTCACTTTAATCTTTTTGCATGTTAAACATATGCTTCAGAAACTCAAGAATATGATAGAACTAGTGTAGAAATACTCTCCTCTAAAACCACTAAGAAAAACTGCATTTTTGAAAGAATTGCATACCATAATTGTATTGCTAGAGAAATCTCTCTACCCTGAGTTCAATAAACTGAAACATTCCGATATAGACTTCCAGACCACCATTGTCATAGTGAATAGATGTAAGAAAGATATTGCAAGCATAAAAAATATATACAACCACACCTTAGCAACTAGTAATATATATTTATTGATTTTGCATCCTAACAGTAAAATTACCAACACTGATCATACTAAACTTCTGACATATAACATGCTTCAAAAAATCTTCAACAAATCTTTAGCAACTCAAAATGATAAGTTGAGGGGAATATAATGATAATTCAAGTACCATTACAAGATTAGCTTCACACAAAGAACTCCTTTGACATCAAACTTCTTACTACAACAATGACATTACTAAGAACCTTTGACGTTAATGACAACCTATGTTCAACAGTCTCCCCCTTTTTGGTTGATGGAAAATAGCAAAATGGTGGGCCACCAAACCAACTAGCTACACATAAAGATATTTTTACCCATTAGAATGATTTCTCCCCCTTGGAAGATATAGAATTTTGAGTTTCATTTCTCCCCCTTTGAAATCAATGGCAAAGGTCAACATCCAAAAAATATTCCTTTCTCCCTTAATCTGTATTTCTGGTACCCTGCACAATCTAGAAACTTGTTTCCTGGGTAGACTCCCCTTGAGTCCATACTTCACTACTTCTAAACAACATTCTGCAAGACCACCAGGCCTTCTTATGATAGGGAGACCAATCTCCCCCTCAACTTGTGTTTCCTCTTGATTCAAGAGGAGGGAGCAATAACTCCCAACTTCTACCAGAGAAACTCAAATGTCTCCTTAGGAAGTGGTTTTGTGAATATATTTGCTACTTGCTCCTTTGTCTCAACATAATTCAAGTTTGCCTCCTATTTTGTAACCTTCTCCCTTAGAAAATGATACTTGATTGTAATGTGTTTTGTCCTTGAGGCATTATTGGATTCTTTGAGATATTTATGGCTCTGGTGTTATCACAAAGAAAAGTGATAGGTTCATCAAACTCAATGTTCACCTCCTTCAAATTTTACTTCATCCACAATTCCTAAGTGCAACATGATGTTGTAGTAATGTGTTATGCTTTTGTTGTAGATAATGAAACAAATTCCTATTTCTTGCTCAACCAAAACACCAAACTGTCACCAAGAAAGAATGCTCCACCACTTGTTCTCTTCTGATCATCTATGCATCCTTCCCAATTTGCATCTGTGTATGTAGTCAGAGTGAAATTTTTACTCTTTGGATACCATAGTCTGAAATCCTAGTAGCCTTAACATATTTGAATATTCTCTTCACTTCTTTAACATGAGTTTATTTAGGTGCTACCTGAAATCTAGCAACCATTCTAACTATCTGCATTATATCTGGTCTAGATTTTGTCACATACAATTTAAACTAGTAATCATAGATCTGTACAAGGTTTGGTCTACCAGAGCATATTCATCATATTGACTCAACTTACATCCTATAACCATAGGTGTTCCTATTGGTTTGCAATCTTCCATCTTGAACTTGCTTAGCATTTCCTTTTATGTACTTATTTTGAGAAATGAAAATGCCTGTCTAATTGTGCAATTTGCAACCCAAGAAAGAAAGATAATTCACCTAGCATAGGAATTTTAAATTCATTTTACATTTCCTTCTAAAACACCTTGCACATGTCATCACTACTACCACCAAAAATGATGTCATCTACATAAAACACAACTATTAACAATTGATCACCTTTTGTTTTTATGTACAAATTACTATCTCCACTTCCTCTTCGGAACCCTTACTGTTGCAAGTATCCATCCAACCTTGAATACAAAGCTCTGGGAGCTTGTTTGAGTCCATACAAAGCCTTCTTCAACCTACAAATATAATCCAGATTATTAGAACATTGAAACCCTTTTGGTTGTTCAATGTAGACTTCTTCTAGCTATCCATTTAGAAATGTTGACTTCACATCCATCTAGTATACATTGAAATTATTGAATGTTGAAAGAGATAAAAACATCAAGATTGCTTCCAGTATTGCTATAGGAGAAAATATCTCTTCAAAATATATGCCTTCAACTTGAGCATACCCTTTACATAGAAGTCTAGCCTTATTCTATATCGCTTCTCCTTCCTCATTCAACTTGTTTCTAAAATCCCACTTGGTTCCAATCACATTCTTCCCTTTAGTTGTTTGTATAAGTTCTCAAGTTTCATTCTTATTGATCTAATTCATCTCTTCATCCATAGCATCTATCCAACCTTTCTCTTTGCTTGCTTCTTTATAGGACTTAGGCTCTATCTTTAGCAGTAATGCAAAGTGTAATTGCTCATTTTCTATCTCAAGTCTCTTCCAAGTCTCCTATAATCTGGTCTTCAGAGTGATTCTTCTTAACATACTTTGCTGGAGTTTTTGTAACAACTTGTAAATCTTCAATACGACCGTGAATTGGTTCTTCATCATCTTCTACTTCTAAAATACCAGTAGATTGAATTATTTCATCTACTCTCACATTTGCACTTTCTACAATCCTCTTCAACCTTTTATTAAATAACATCTATATGCTTTGCTTCTCAATGAATAACCAAGAAAAATACCTTCATCAGATTTGGAATCAAACATATCCGAACTTTCTTCATCCCTTTTGATGTAGCACTTGCTTCCAAAAATCTTGAGATGTCTGACTGATGTCAGTCTTCCTCTCCATAACTCATATGGTGTTTTATCAGTCTTGCATCTGATCTGAGGTCTATTCAAAATATACATCACTCTGAACTACTTCTCTCAAGTACATATCCAATAGATTTTCTTAACTCAACATTGTTCTAGCCATCTCCTATACTGTTCGATTCTTCCTTTCTGCAACTATATTTTGCTGCAGTGTTCTAGTAGAAAAAAACTGCCTCTAGATCCCATGTTGTTAATAGAATTTATCATACTTGTCAGAAGTGAATTCTCCACCTTTATTTGATCTCAAAACCTTGATTTTTCTTTTGGTTTCATTCTCTACTAACCCCTTGAATGCCCTAAACTTTTCAAATGCCTCAAACTTCTCTTTTTATGTTTATTGGTGTTTGAACTTGATCCTATTTAAACTATTTTCATCTTTTGTTTTATATTTAATCCTACATAAACTTTGAAAGTCTACCTTTTTACCACAAACTTTTTTATAAATACTATAATTATAATTTTTTAATTTTTAAAAAATAATAAAAATATTATTCATTAGAAAACACAAAATAAATAAAAAAATAACATGAATAGAGGTTGAATATCATCATCTACAGCCTCTTATTCATATCATAACGATCTTTTAGAGGAATAACTTCTTTCATAATATATGGTTGGTGGAAACTATGAACTAACTTCTGTTCAATTTTACTAGATAGTTCCTTGTTAGATGCCTTCCAACATGATAAATCATTGATTTGAAAGACAAATCCATTAACCACCAGTTGTTCAAAGACTAAAGACTGCCCATCTAATGATTTCAATAGTATACATTCTTAGAGCAATAATCCAAGATCCAGATACAGTCTGCACAGAAGAATAGTGTTTAACAAAGTAACCAACTCAAACACGTACAATGAATTCATATTTTAAAAATATAAATTTGTGGATAAGTTTGAATTTAATTATAATTCAAATGGGCACCATCCAGTTTTCTGATAGAAATTTAAAGAACAAGTTACAGACAAGATTAGTACCAACCTTATAACTTAAATTTATGGTGGTAGTTCAATATGAAAACGTAGCAAAGAAACAACGCACTGAAATCAATGGGACGATGAAGATATATACCTAAATTATGCTCTGTACAAATATTTTGATGATTGAGTTTGCTCTGTATGTATATAATATTAAATCGACTGATAGACAAGTAATAATAATAACGATTTAATGGCCGCCAGTTCTCTGTAGGCACCCCAACGAGGTACCCAGTTCGAGTCTCACCAACTTCTATAATATAAAAAGGTAATAAACGTCAAAGTTGACGTCAGTATTATTCCTTTGCATGGACGTCGACGTCCTTGTATTCGGGTTGTAAATCCTTACGTTGCTTAGTGGAAGTTCTAAGTACCCATGAATCTTAAAATAGAAGGGATCACATAGGTCATGATTACTTACCTTTGGATTGAAAAATAATAGTTTTCATTAAAGAAGATTTAAATAATTATAAACGTTTAGAATTTATTGGTGAGATTGATAATTTGTAAAATTAAATGTGAAAATTGAAATAATTTAAATTGATAATGTAGAAGTGTTGTATAAATATTAGAAACTGATTTATTAATATTTTATAGTTTTAGGGTTAATTAAGTCAAAGATTTTAGGGTTTGCAAAGTGATTATTTTTTGTTCTTAATCATTTATGTGAGTGGTGAATTGATCTTTGCCAATTCAGATATAAACTTACATGTGGACTTGATCTAGAACTCATATTTAATCTTGTAGAATGTAGATTGTTGGGATTTGTGTGCTTTCATTTTTGCTATATGAATGTGTGCAAGGATAGGAAGTGTTCCAGAAACTTTTGAGAAATCTACCAGATTGTGAGAGTCAATTTTGAGCCTTAATCAAATATCCAATAGATCAACTTTATGACTTGTAGTGAAGGGTTGAAGACAACAAACAAGTGTGTAATAGAGTAGATGGTGTGCTTTAACAATTCTTTGATAAATTTTATTAAAATGATCTCATAAATTTTCTATTGATAAAATATTAACATTTTCCTTGATAACTCTTAGACGATCTCCAACATTCTAGTATGATTTCAAATGAATGAGTGGATGTCCTCATGTATAATATACAAACACATAAATCAACATAATGTGCACTAAGTTGGCTCACAATGACTAGTGAAGTGGTTAGCAATGTGGAAATTTGAATTTTGGATTTTAAAAGTTCAAGGAATAGATTTGTGATTGTAAAAGTGACTTGAGTCAAATCTACACACATAGATCTAATCCAACCTTGATATAAAATATATGTGGGGATTAGATAGACAAATTTGGAGATCAAAGATGAGGGATTGAGAATCGGTTTTTCATGAGCTAGTTTGATCAAAGAATATGCCACTTGCAATCTAGTTATTGCATTTACAACACTTTAGAATCCAAGTAGGCCCAAAACAAAAGGGAAAAGGTTATGGGCACATAAAATTTTACCATTAAATTTTGAACCCACTTTGATGTGCATGTCAACTACTAGGAAATGCATATCAAAGTAAAAAAAAAAATAGTTAGCATGTGAATTAAATATTGTTTAGACACTCAAAAGAATAGTAATCCATATAAAGTAACCAATCATTCTCCAATTCTTCTTATCATGAGTTGTCTTTTAAAACTTGCAAAACACAAAACATCAAGTAGTGAGAGGCATCTATCACACATTTTGAGAGAAGTATAAACTACAACTTGCTTGAAAATTAACTATCCTTGAAAAATATGCAAAATAGAAAAGATAAGGGTAAGATGCTAAAGGACTCTAATTAGGGGGAATAAATATTTGACCATGTGAATATTTTGATAATTCCTCCCTCAACATGGGAATGAATATGAGCTTGTTACCACACAACATGACTCATAAATGAATGTTAGTAACATACACACTCCTCTCAAATTGGTTGCATAGAGTTGATGTAAATAATTGGAGAGGAGAAAACACATAAACATAATAAAACATGTAACATTGTATAATAAATTATTAAATGATAAGCATATGGACATATAAATTTGAGATAATCATGAAGGTATATGTAACAACTATTTCCTCCAATATAGAAAATGATAAAATTGTAGATATAAAAACTATAAAAGGTGTCATAAAATATGATAATCATGTAAGTACATAGGAAGGAGAAAATCATCAATGCATGTGTAAAACATTGTCATTAGTATAAGAAAATTATAAGATAATCATGGTCCCAAAGGCTAGATAAGGATCATGGAAATATCAATGGGTTGCAAAAGATGCAAGTATGACAAGGATCATAACATGTTACAAGCACACAGTGATATAATCATGATAAGGCTCATAATCATGATAAAAAACATAAATTTAGGAGTAAAATATTCAATCATATAAGGATTAGACATAGAGTCGTATTATATAAGTATGAAATCATAAGAATAGGCATGAAAAGAATCACACAAAAAATCATAAGCATGATATTGATCGTAAACATAGTAGCATAAGATATAAAATTGATAAGAATATGGGGTCATAAGATGTATACCTAATAAGAAAAATATATAAATGGTCATGGCATGAGTATACATGATTATCATAATGATCATGTAATATAGGAACATAGATATATCATAAATAATGTGATATGAAATTATAAAATTATGTAAACAAGAAACACATGAAAACTAAGAGGTAAACATGGAACATGTGAGAAAACATAAGAGTTAAAAAAGCTATAGAAGTAATAATGATAGTTATCAAGGGACTATAGGCAAGCATAATATCTAAACATGATACATGAAAATTAGAGGTGCTAAAAGGTAACATAGGAATGATGCCCCCTAAGTGGGGAAACAAAGCATAAAACATAATATAGAAGGTGAAATGAGAATAATAAAAAAATAACAATCATGGTATAACTAATATAAAACTTGTGAAATAAGAATAGCATAAGAACACAAAATATGATGTGGTTGGTTGGGTGGGTGACTCTCCACACCAAGAATTGTGGAGAGTCTGTGACTATCTGGTGGGTAAGTGAACGTTGGGGGTCTAGTTGGTGCCCATTGCAGGCCAGTTGTCTAAGTTGGATACATAGTGGCAGCTACTTCACTGGTTGGCACCTAGTTAGGTGGCGGCGTTGCATTTAAGCCCATTCTTGTCATCATAATGGTAAGGTGTTAGGCAACTTACAAAGCATGCAATATGGTAATTGACTTGCCCTTCTATGATTTCAAGGACTGATTACTACAGGAGATTTGGACAGCTTGCATCATCTCCAGTTGTTCTTATGATCGACACTCATACAGAGCAATTATGGCATGATAAGGCAATGACATTTGGAGTGATTTTCTTCAATATATTGGTGGTTGGGAAATATTTCTTTGTCATTTCATCCTAAGCCCTCATTCTATCATTCTCTTTGGTCTGCTCAATGTCATGGGGAACAGTCCAAGTTTGTAGTTGGGTCATCCCACAATAATGGGTTACACTTTTTGGCCAAACTTGACATTGAAATCAACATTTTCAGAGAAAACTTCACTTTCTGACACTTATAGTAGGTAAACTATTAGGAATTTGAAAATGATGTAAACTAGTGATTTGTGAGATTTTGTCTGTAGATTTTAAATATATTTTTTTAAAAAAATTGGAATTAAATTGGTTTTTTCTTTGCGTCTCCTTTGATAACTAGTTTTTAATAGTAAACAACATTTTTTAAAAGTGATGTATACTTCGACACGCATAACTTTTTTTCTACAAAGGATAAAATTTTGATTCTTTTTAATTTAGGTTGCTAACACTGGTATCTATTGGTTTCATTTTGTTTCATAAGTTTTGTTGAATATTTTTTTTTTAATTAAGTTTTGAAGTCAAAACATTTACAATTTAGACATAGGTGCACTTCGGCACATGCATAACTTTTTTGGTATGTATTGAAATTCAATTTTTTTTTTTTGTTAGAACGAGGACATCAATACCTAGAGGTCAAATTTACTATTTTTCCACAATGATTTTTCATCGAACTTGAGGTTCGGTGAAAAACCTATGTACAGTAAAACAATAAAAACAAAATATATTAAATTTATAGTTGTTGGAAAGCACATTTCGATCACTACAATCATCCAACTTGGTTTATCAATTTGACTCCATTTGCACCTCCTTCTGAAGCTTCGATAGTCAAAAAAATGCATAAATTTTGAAATGGTGGAGGGGAAGGTGAAAAAAGGGGGTTCATTAGAACCCCTTCTAATGAAGGGGGTTCACCCCCCTTATATGGCAAAAGAGGGTTCATTAGAAGGGAAAGGGGAGGGTTCATTAGAAGGAGGGGGTTCATTAGAAGGGGGGTGGTTCATTCGAACCCCCTTCATTAGAAGGGGTAAACCATTTTAAATTTTTTTATGAGAATTTCTAATTTTTCTTCATTTGAAAAATTGTAACCCACTATTGTGGGTTTACCCAGTGCAAATGTCCTCTGAGACCCTGACTACAATTGGGGCTGACACTCCTATAATGTTGGATTCCAATGTGCAGAAAATGCCTTTTTTGGGGGGTCATAATTGACCATCACCTCAAATTTCTACTGAAGAAATATGACCCCCTCATTTTGGTCATAGTCAAAATGATACTGGGGAAATGTTTCCTAAAAACCATAGTTGTTTAGGGTGAACATGACAATTTCTTCTCATTTTTTGGCAGTGTTTCTTGTCATTCGAATGGCTAAAAAGGATGTAGAGGCATTGGTGAAAAAGCTTATTTTGATGGAATACTTGGTTGGGCTAGAGGAATTTCTCTACGTTGCCTCTACAAATATGGGGTCCCTTGTCCAAAGGATATAGCCCAATTTTATGTGCCTAGGGAGGTGGTGAAATACTATCTATTCATTCTGGATCTAAAGGGCATGGCATTGATCGAGCACAGGAAGATTGCTAAGGTGGGGATAGATTTTCTTCAGCGGAAGTTTAATTTGAACCTTTCATTTGGGGAGTAGTGGGTTCAGGATTTTAAGGCCTTTTCCCTAGCCAATTGGCTTCCTAGGTGAGGCTAAGTCTTCTTAATAGTTGGGTTTTGGAGTCAATTCAAAGCTTTTCTTTTTTGGGTAGTTTTAGTTATCTATAAGTGTCTATTGGCATAGATAGTTGATATATGTTATGATATGGTCTTTGTATAGCTCTGTTCACCTCCTAACGAGATGGTGGTTGTTTTGGTTGATGATAGCTTTCACAGTATTGTCGGGTTGGTGGTTGTTTTAGAGATTTTGATACTTGCTTGGAAAACGTTTTGTAAATTTTTTGAATATCAATATACTTAAACCTCTTACTTATAAAAAAAACACAAAATATGATACAAAACATATTAAAGTGTAGAACATATATAAAATACAAAGTGAAAGCTAATATAATAATATAGATAAATAAAACATAGAAATTGTAAATTCCTCATAGAAAGCATTTATAGAGATCATTTTCAAAAAGTTCATCATTATCCCAAAAAGTAGCATCATATTATTCTTGCTCAAGTGCATGACTTTCCTCTTTAGTTACATGTGTTTTTTCTTGATAGGAATCAATACCATCAACTTCGTTATTTGAATTTCCATTTCCTTGATCTCTCTATCCTAATGATGGATCACAAAGTGTGATCTGAAACATTGATTAAAAAACTCAAACACAATCAAATCCAGAAATAACAAAGTTGATGTTCTTATGGATTGTGAAAATCTAATAGCACTGAGGAATCAATATTTTTGGTAAAAATATTGTTAATATGATGAATTGTAGGAAATTTACCTATTTTCCTTGTTTCTTTGAAGGTTGTTTCATAAAAAAAATTAAACTTGTTGTGCTAGGAAACATTCTACTTTGAAATCCATGAAGCACTTCCTTTATCGTGAAATACCATTTTTTGCAATATGGAGTCCATATCCTTCTTATGTGGAATAGGAGGTATAGTATGCTTGATATGATCATGTGTCATCTTGGATTTTTTTTGTTGTTGCTTTGTTCTTGTAACCTCTTTTGATATGTATCATAAATATCTTTTTCACTTTCATAAGGTTTAGCTCCTTGAGAGTTTGTATATTAGTACCCAAAGTGAAATGACTAATATTATTAAGAGGCCCATTGGATATTTTGTAATTTTTATAATTATATTGTCATGAACCTAATTTTTAACACATTGTTGTATAATTGAAGGGATGACCATTAATATCTCAAGCCATAGTCTTCCAAGCAAGATGAAAAATATATCTAAAGTAAGAATAACATGAAATAATAACTTTACTTCCTTAGGACACATCTTAATAGCTAAAATATCACAACCCAAAGTGTGAATCAATATGCTATTAGTAGTATCCAATGGTAATAATAAATAAGAATACAAATGTAGTTCAATTTTTATAGCTAATATTTTTTACCACATATATATTGAATTGATTTGTATCATCAATGAGAATGTCACCACTAACCATATCATGTACTTGGCCTACCAAATATAAGGGATGATAATGGTTATTTTGTGAGATATACTAATCCAAAAATATGATCAAAATATTTGGAAGGGATGAATAAGATGTATCTTTAGATTGTATTTGACAACTAAAATCATCCAAACTTGAGTACACATGAAAATTAATATGAAAACCAGGTATATGCAAGATCATCATGGAAAAAACAGGCCCTTAAGTGGCAAAAAATTCAGAAAAATCAGAGTTAGGAAACTTGACATAAAAATTTGAATAAGTTATTTATATTATTTCAAAAATATGTAAGAATAGAATTTGTAGAAAATTGAATTTAGTTTCTAAAACACTAGGTTTATTTTTTTTAAAACAAAATCTATTTAGTGAAAAATTTAAATTTCAATGCAGTAGTACTTAAATTTTAGGGAAAAAATAAGAAGTAGGTGTTTGTCTGACCACCCTAACCACAATAAAATGATAATAATTTTTTATAAGATTTTAGATATTAGTAGAGGACTTGTGTCCCGATGTGATTCATGTTTTTTTGTAATTTTTTTCCAAGTAAATAATTAATTATGATTTTTTTATTACAACTTTTAAAAAATATAAAAACTCATACGTCTAACCACCTTAACTTGGTCAAAACTTCATGAAATTCAATTTTTTTTTTTAATCCTATAGTCTACGAAGCATAGAATGTGATGGATGTTTCAAATTCAAAAAATGTGATGTACCGTTTGAAAGCTATATATGTTTTTCAATCAGCCTATCGATCAAGACTTTAGTCGTAATTCAAATAAAAAATGAATAATAATTATTTATTAAATTCAAAGTAAAGCATAATTTATATTGGTAGAAAGCTGAGAATCTCCTTTAAAAACTTTTTTCATTTCATTAATTTTGGGTTAAAAAAAAGTTATTAGCCACATACCCTACAAATACCCATCATATTGCCACTTTTTGGCCCATCATGATCCTACACATACCCAACCATCCATACAATATATTTCAACATGTATATGATCCATATCAATAAAATGATGTTAATGAGATGTGTTGATGTTATTGGAATGATTAGGAAACACATTTGTATAAATATCCAAATTTTGATTATTTGGATCAACTAAATGATTATCCCTTTCATTAACACCTACAATGCAATCATATTATTGTGAATCAAATTTTTCACTTTATGTTACAATACCATTATGATCCAGGTGGATCTAGGAAACCTGAAAATTTCACAGTCTTAGAACCTCATGAAACTAGCCTCATCGCATAGAGCTCACAAACATGATCTCGATGCAATTTGAACCACCTCAAAAGGAGGTCATATGCAAGAGTTATGCTTGGCCAAAGATTGGTCAAACTAGTGAACCAGGGGGGCAGAAAAAGGTAGAAAAAAATGATCATCTCATAATTCATCAAAAATGGAATCAAATCGAAGTGCTTGTCGAGACAATTCCGATGACATTCATTTTGTCAAAATTTGAGCTCATACGCAGAAGCTATCACAAGTCAAAGTTGAAGGTTGAATAGATTCTGACATGGTAGTTGACTGGATGCTGATGTGGTAGTTGATTGGATGATGATGTGGCCAGTGTAGGTGATGCAGTAAAAATTCACGTACGGTCATGCTTTATTTTTGAGAAAATAAAGTTGTGGAGGCTTATTTTATATCACAAAATCCATTTGGTGGGATTGGATTTTGTGGGATCCCAGGTGGATTTGGTGGGATCGAATTTTGTGGGATCTCAAGTGGATTTGGTCGGATTAAAACAAAATCTCATAAAAATTTAAAAAAAAATTAACCCCTTTAATAAATGAATAAGCCCAAATTTATAACTAAAATAACCTTTAATGGTTATTAAATAAAAGACAATAATCTAATGAATGAAAACAAATACCCAAACCAATATAGCCCGTAAATGGAGAAATGACAAGGGCATTATAAAAAAAATTTAAAATGGTTGTTATTGTTTTTTTTTGTAAATAAGGGAGATTGTTTAAATTTTCCTTAAAGGGGTTAGAAGTAAATGGATATTTTTTGTAAACGAGGGGTATTTGTTGGGTATTTGCTATTTTATTTATGATGGTGGTTTTTTAACCCCATTTGTAATTTTATGTATAAAAAGGGGGGTGTAGGTGCTTGAAAATAATTCAAGTGTTTGAGGGAATTTTTATGTTTTTGTGAGAAAACTTTGGAGAGTGTTTAAAGGATAATTTACAAGGTGTTTTTGTACACCAAAAATTGTAAAATTGAGAGTGAGAGATTGTGAGGAGTTTTATGAAGATTTTGGAAGCTTGATATTGTAAGAAGGCTTTTGCTTGGCGATATCAATAAAGTGGTCCAACATTGAGAAGTGGAACCAGAGACGTAGCTCAAATTGAGCAAACTCCGTTATCAAGAGTGATCTCTCTATTTCTTCTATGTCTATAATTCTTTCAGTATTTTGATTCTTTGAGTTTCCTGATTATGATAATTAAGTAATTAGTTTGTCTCTTGAATCTGGATAAAGTATAAGTGAACTCTTTTTGTCATAATTTCAAATTCATAACCACATATTTCTATTGGATCGGGGTAAAATATGTAGTTGAGAGTAAAGTACAAATTATTTGTAGCTCTTTAAATTATAGATCACATTGTAACCTTTTTGTTATGCCAGTTAACTCTATCAAAATTTGAAAATGTTCTCTTTTTATAATTCTTGGGTAGCCCCTAAAAATATGGGTTATATTCACTTAAAGGATTTGGTTAAGAGGAATGAATATTAATAAATATATGAATTATAGGTCTATGGGATCATTTTCCTACCTAAATCAGATTATTTTATAGTCTTATAGATATATCATAGGTTGTTGGCAAGTCATATCCTTATGAATCCTCAAGGAACACATAATACAATGAGAATATTTTTTTTATGGATAAAGTCTTTGATATCATACAAAACGATGTTTTCATCATCAAGTGAGATTGGTTAATATGTTTCTAATTTTTCTAATTTTGAATAAGTGTTTAAAGGATTGAACATAGTTTGGTGCTAGGAGAATATAGGAATAGTTGTTTACCACTACCATATTTTAGCACTATTTAAAAAATTTAATGAGTGCATGAAAAAATAGTAGGTAATAAATTGTTCTCTTGCCTATATGTTAGTAGTACCATATAATTTAAAATATAAGTGAGAACCACCTAAATCGTACACATGAACCTTTGAGTGATAATTGTATTTGCAAACATATTCAAAAAAATTATTTCTAGGGTTAAGCACCTATAAAGCCTCACACTGTAATCATTATATAGATAAAGAGAATAGACACAAATAATATAGTAATGCATTTGATAGAGTTTTTTTTCTCTTAATATGTAGATATTGCTATGCATTAATGGAATGAATTTGAACATTTAAGATAGTTTAGTTTATCTTTTCGTAGGATAATTCTATTTTTTTTATTTGATAGAATTAGTAGGGTGTATGCACCGTGCATAAGGGTATAATTCCTTCATGTGTTTTGGGTAGGAATTATAATTACAATTTAAAGAGTAGATGCTACAAATGATGTTAGTCTAAGTGAAAGAACACTAAGATAGGTAGAATAATTGACATGCTACACATGAAAAACATATATTCTTGGTATTCTTGTTGTATGGTACTAACCTTAATAGTTCTAAAAGTTTATTTTAAAGTATATGATCTTACTAAAATAAACTATGAGATAGATTATAATTTATATTTTATATGTGGGTAGTTGAATGTATTTTATATGGAGGATTTTACTATTACGAAGGTCAATTGTTTAAAGGAACCTTGTATGTATGTTTATTTTCTAATAAATATAATTATTTCCTCACTTATTGTGAGAAAAGAAATAAAATATTTGTGCCATCACTATGGAGATTTGTTTCTTGGTATAATAGGACACGATTAAGAGAATGATAGATGTAAGAAAGTAAAAGAATGAAATTATTCTTTTGTAGATATATCATACCTATTATTTAGACCTTGTTAGATATAGCATGCTTTATTTTGTATTGTTTATGAACTCAATAACAATGCAGATCTTATTTTAGTTCTTTTTTATATATTGGAATACTAAAGGAATGTTTCACGTTGGCCACATGGTTAGGAAATTACTTACATAGAAAATATCTTCCTTGTGCTAATTTGTAATATTTTCCTTCTCTTTCAACTATGAAATTTGTTTTTGATTAGAGGTAAAAGTGGGTTTTGATGGGGCTCGGAACCCAGTACAAGGAAAGGAAAGCTTCAAATAAAATAAACTATAAACCAGCAGTAGCACCACAACAACCTCTAAAAGATAAACATGACTACATCCATTGCATGAAACAAATAAGCAACCTGGGCCTGAAACCCCTTTTACAACTTGGTTTTAACCAGGACCAGAAACCCTTAGAGATACAAAGAAACCACCTACATCTTCCAAGAATCAGCAAACCAACCACTCATGGAAAACACCATAGAGCCAAGAAAGATAACTAGATTAATGGTGTAGGACACCATCAAACCCCTAATCAGTTCAACCTGATGGCACATAGAGAGAAACTTAGAATAGCACCTAGTCTGCAGCAAAACATGAGAAGCCAAAGATCCCAAATCATCCATGGACAAATCTAGCAACAACACCTCCTTCGAAGCACTCTAGTAATAGGAAACCAACTCCAAAACCATCTCTAAAGGAAAGAGCTCCCCTCTATTGGATAAGATGCTACAAGCAGCAAGACCACCGCAGCCAAAAATCACCAGCACCCTCCACCTCCACCTCCATAGGAGAACTGTCCACCTCAATAAGAACAGTTGAGGGAGGTCCACCTCCATAGGACCAAAGGAGAAAGCTAACGCAGTAGTCGAGCACGCATCTGTAGCATCCTTCGGTAAACATTGCACCAAAAACAAGTTGTGGACAAGGAGAAGAGTCTTAAATAAACACTAGAGGTCCACCTTAACAACTTTCACATAAGAACTCATCTGGGTTTCCATAGAAAATAACCCAACAATAAGCCAAAACACTCATCCACTTCTGAGCCTTCACAAAAGGCCAAAAAAATTGAGCCAATAGAATACAAACAAGAAGTAGCTTAGCCCAAGAAAAGACCACAAACCCCAGCATCAGGCACCTGGGGGGCAAGAGGAAAAACAACATCCTCAACAAAGAGGGTCCAAGGTCATTCAACTAGAGAGAAAAAGGCCTCATATTTTTGGCTAAAACACATCTGAGTTTTCAATAAAAGCTTGAAAAACAACCTAGCTATAAGCCAATAAACAACAACAAGAGGAAACAACATCTAGGATCTAGGAAAAATGCTAGAGAAAAACCTAGCCAAGAGAACCCAAAATGGAAAAGCGAACAACCCATACAAGAAGGAAACTGAGAGACAACCAAACCATTAATCACCCAAGCAACCCCAACACACTGGTCAGAGCCAAAGTAGGCCAAAACTCCACAGTTCCAACCAATGGGAAGTACCGCCAAACCACAAGAGGGAAATCAACAGCAACCACAAAACACCCACAGCAAAAGTCACTAAAAAGGTGCCACCAAACAGATAGTAAAGAGGGGCAGAGGGAAGCCAAGAAGAAACCAAAAAGAGAGCAGGCCAGTAAAAAGAGCACCCAAGTTGTCCCATTACACCCAATAGGACCAAAAATAAGCCCATCCTCCAACCAAACCTCCTCAGAAAACCCAACACACACTCACCAGCTGTAAAGAAAAAAAAGCACTCCCCACAAAGGCCATAGCCAGAACTCTCAAGAAGAAATACAAAGGGCAAGCCAAAAAGTAGACAAAAACCAGAGGAACAACAACATCCTCCATCCCGTTTTTATGAAATAGCAAATATTTCACCACCCAAATGGATGAAAACAACTTGCTCTGCACCACCATCACCCAACTGGAAGAAGGAAGTAAACAACACGAAGCCGTCACAACCTAACAACGAGAGCCACTAAAAAGGCACCACCAAATAGACATCAAAGAGGGGCTGAGGGAAGCCAAGAAGAAACCAAAAAGAGAGCAGGCCACCAAAAAGAACACCCAAGCCATCCCATTATGCCCAATAGGACCAGAAATAAGCCCATCTAGCTCCAACCAAACCTCCTAAAAATACCCAAAGAACACACTCACCAGCTATAAGGAAAAACAAGTGCACCCCACAAAGGCCACAACTAGAACCCTAGAGAAGAAATGCAAAGGGCAAGCCAAATTGCAGACAGGAACTAGAGGAACAACAACATCCTCCATCCCATCCCAATGAAGAAGCAAAATTGTCACCTCCCAACTAGATGACAACATCTTGCTCTACACCACCACCACCTGACTGGAAGAATTAAGCAAACAACACAAAGCCACTGCAACCCAATAGCGCAACAACAACCAGTCTAGCCACAAGCTACCATCGCCTCCCAGCAAAGAACCATCTACGTCCTCTACATCATATCCTTCTCCATCATCATCGCCTCCCAACAATGACATCTGCATCCTTTGCATCCTCTCCTTCTCCATCTAAATCATCTCTAGAATTCAAATTTCCCCCTCCTCTCCTCTTCCCACTCCTCTCCATCCTCTCCATGGAAGTTTCATGTTACAAAAAATGTGATCACATCTTTTAGGCCATAAACTATGAAATTTTTTATACTTTACACTCAATTAATATACAATAATCTAGATCATTATGGAGTTCATAGCACTAAAAATAGTTTTAAGAGTAATTGGTTTGGGTGTCAAAATGGACATGGATTGATAGGATTATCACACATCCTATTGCACTAATTTTTTAATTGATTGTAAGTGGTGAGAACATTTGAAGGAAAAAAGGTTCATCCCATAGTGTGATGGTTAAGCAGTGGCATTATTATTGTGGCCACCAAGGTTCACATCCCCACTGGGCTATTATGATTACAAGCACTATGCCTTCACTACTCCAATGTGCCTGCAGGCTTGACCCGCAATCCCCAATTTGTAGCCTCTCTGGTTCATAGCTCCAGTATAAAAAAATGCTTACAAATTAAAAAAAAAAACATTTGAAAGAAAAATAGCATAGGGTAATTGGATGAATTACTAAATATTCAATCTCGTCTTTTGTATTGATCAAATCATTGGTATTAAGTATGATTTGCATGGGTATAAGGAGTGTTATAGTCATTCAATAATGATTGCATTGTGGATGAGAATATAACATGGATATACAATACATGATTTAATCACCAATGACTAAGTTTGTGAATGAGTCACTATTATACAAAGTTAGTATTAATTTCTATATTTCTATAGGGTTTATATAATAAGGGATAAAATGATTGTATAGTTAATAAATTATTATAAGATTAATCATTATATGATGAATGGTATCATTATTTTTAAATTAGATTTAGGGTAGACACATAAAAATATTGGACTAATAATCAATGTCTCCCTTTAGATTTGAGACATGGACTAATTGCCTCTCATGGATTTGTTTATCTTTGGTGTTTGTATCAAGTGTTAACATGTCGATCTTTTGGCACAATGACAAATGCATTCTATCAAATGGTATTAGATTTGGGTCGCGGATTCAAATCCCATCGAGTGACGTTGAGGGGGGATTGTTGGACTAATCGCCAGCATCTCCATTTGGATTTGGGAATGGACTAACTGCCTCCCGTGGATCCGTTTATCTCCAGCAATTGTGTCGGGTGTTAATAGGCTAATCTTTTGATACAATAACAAACATGTTGCAACAAAAAATGTGTCTTATTTATATGTCACTTGTAAATTTAAAAACGTATGTAAAATAGTATGTTCAAATTTAATGACACAAGCAAAAGCATATTAAGTTCACAATAGATGATATCTTCAATTCTGTGTCTCTAAACTATTTTGGGCAGTACCCTTTTACTCCAAGACACATAGAAAGATTTCATTAGACACAAACTACTAGAATTGACATCATACTTTAATGACCATAACACAAAATTTTACATGAAAATATATCTCACAACAAGCTTTCTAAAAAATATTTATTTTATTATATTTTTCATATTTATTATTAATTCTTTAATTAACATAGGTTCATGACAAAAATAAAATATATGTTTGAAACATGCCAAAAAACAACAAACAATTATTTTTAAAAAATAAGACTTCCCTCTATATTGATGTTCTTCTTTCAACACAAAAGAAAGTTAATTGATTTGGATATATATGAACATAATTCTTTTTATATGTCCAATTATAATTATTTTTATTTTAAAACTAATAATAAATAAATATCCAATAATTTTTTTTTAAAAAGTATGTCTTATATATTAGTGCTAATGATCTATGTTTGACAAAATATAAATATATTTGGCATGCCCTCTTTAAGAATATTATAAAATATAAGAAATACTTTATTAATAAATTTTTAAAATAAGATAATTATTTTTATTTAAAAAATTAGAAATAAATTTACATAAGAAATAACATAAATCATTAATATATATTATCTTTAAATTTTTTGTTTAGACCGAATACAAAAAGGAAGCAATTATAATATTGATATAGTCAAGAATTTGTATATTTAAAGAATGTTTATTATTACAAAAGTATTATTGAAATTCTTATAGACTAATTTAACACTTTTAGTTCAATAAAATATTTATTATAAATATAATATAATAATTTGAAGGATATGCTCAAATTGAATAACTTAATATATCATTTTTATTTAAAAATAATGTTATCTAATTAAGAGAAATATCTTAAATATAAATTATTATATTGCTCATCAAGTTTATAAGAGTTGATAAAGCAATGTTGTATAAGTGATGATTTTATGATAGGAAAAGGCCCATTAAAATGTATATAAAAAAAAAAAAAAAACTACATGATAGCTTAGAAAATTCCAAAACCCACAATATATCAAGGTGTCATAAAAAGTGTCATAGGAAAAGAAATAAGTTGAATAATTAATTCAATTAGTGAATTGCATAAACAATCATTTAGTGATCCTTATATAGACTCGTGTGGACTATGAAATTATTTAAAAAATAATTATAGTTTGCTTTATTATAAAACAATTAACTAGTGTTATCTTTCAATTAATTAAAGGTATCTCTTATTAACTTGCCCATTTTACTCCAAAAAGGAGACTACATGCTTTTTGGTTTTGTTCTCATGCTCAGAATATTTGGAAACTTCTCTTCTCCAACCTCGTTGTGCTTTTTCTACATACTTGGTCTTGGAGAACTGCTCTTCTTGGTCTTTCTGAATCTCACAATATGATCACTTAGACCTTCAGGCACATCATCCTTAAGCACATTTGGAGATTTCAATGTATGGCAGCCTTCTCTAGCACATTTCACTCCCTACAATTTGAATGGATGATCATATACATGTGCAAACCTTTCTCTGCAGTTTTGTGTTCTTCAATCTACTCTTCAGGCTAGTTCTGATCTCAAAAAGATTATGGAGGTTCTTCAAATGCAACCCAGTACTCTTGAGCTACAATTTAAAATGCAAGATTTCCAATTTGGCAACACAAGTGTTCAGATTGGAGATTTCTGTGGTTATCCGTGAATGATGTCTTTCCTTGAATTTTAGAGATTGGAATTCGTGGTGATATATTATTATCAGCGATACTTTGCAATAGCTCTTCTAAGGATTGTATCTGTTGGGACTTATTGATGTTGTTTTCTGATGATGGACAATAATTTTTCTATGTAATCTTGTTTTCAGCTATTGTTGTCTTCATGCTGCTATGGAACAACAATTCTGGCTTTTCTTCAGCATGTCTACTATTTTAAAATGCTGCTCAATGTTGGACAACAGCTTCAATTGTAGCTCTTCTTCGTGTTTGTGTTGTTGACAACTCATATTCAACATTTTCTTTGTAATTTGTAACCTGTTTTTGTTCTTTTCCCAACAAAAAAAAAGGGTATCTCTTATTGATTACTCACATTCATGAAACATTATTTTCATGTGGGTTAGTTTAGTTATATTATGTAACAATAATCACTATTAAAAGTTGAAATGATAATTAGTCAAAATAAAATATCATTATTTTATAAAGATGTTAGAGGAGTCACTTTTGTTTTTCATGTCAAGTCAATTAGCTTGCATATCTAATAAGAGTTGCAATTGAAATAATTAGAGTGACTATAACAGTCGTTGCTATGTCATGTTGATTTCATCTATATATATGAATTTCACTCGACCCACATCCCCCCTCTCTATTGAAAGTTCAAGTATGAATTTTTCTAGTTAAGTTCCTAAGATGTGCTTGGGGTGAGGTCCAATGTATGAATATTAGGAACCATAACATCTAGTGAAATGAATGCTTTCACTATTATTTTGATTATACAAATGCATAAAATTGAATATTCTCAATGACACATTATTCCCAACAATTAATTCACCTAAACACTACCCATGTTAAATAGATGTTTACTTTGACATGTACCCAATCAAAGCTAAATAGATCATGTCTATGGATGTTTGGAGCAATCTATCTACCTTAATCTAGTCAATCCCATTAAGTTGATTGTGTCAAGATGCTACCTTCAAAGAGGTTTGTACTATGTTCTAGTAGTATTCAATGACAATGATTAATGACTAGAGTATCTAATGAACAAATGAAATGACCTCCTAAGCTATGTGCTTCAGCTAATATATATAACTTCTAGTCTATGTGAATGATATGTTTCTAACAACTAGAACTAGAATTCTGTTTCTAGTACTAATAAATAGATCATCGTGAACTCAAGCATAAATAATCCAACTAGGGTAGCTAACACTTATTTCTATTCTAGCAAGAAAACAAGTCTATCTCTTAGCTAGTTCTAGGGGCACTTCTTTCAAAGTCTATAAGTCTTTCAATAGAAAAAAATATTTTACTTGATTGCTTGCTAAAATAGTATTACTTTGGTTTGGAATAAGGCTTCATTGGTTGCTCTGAAGAAGGCAAGAAGGGGAGAATAACTAGGTTTAGAAGAAAGCAATTCAACCATAACTACATAAAGGGATTTGAATTCAACTAATATTTACCCCTTTTCTATGACCAACTAAAATTTTGGTTGAAGGATCAACTAAGATGCGTTGATTGACCTTCATCTCTATGAACAATCAAGAGTGATGGGTCAAAGTGGGGTGCCACACTATCTCTATTACTAAATTGCATAAGAGTGCCTTCTTGATCAACTCATAGTCATACTCTATTCTATACAACATGATGAGTTGAATGCTATTTAAAGACAAGTAGATGTGAGTAAAAATTCATTTTCATGAAGTGTGTGGTTTGCTCAAGCCATGAAGGACTATTTCAATTTCAAAAATTTCTTCTTTTCCACACATTCATGTATAATAGGATTAGGTATAGCATATTAGGGCATGTGCACAAATATGGGGAACCAAAAAATGGTCAAAACCAATTTTTTGTCCATTATGAACATAATGTGCTCACATTATAACATATTTTACTTATAATGCATGGATGTTATAACATGCTCACATTATGGCTTGATAGTGGCTCAATCATTACTGGTCCATAACGTGAGCATGTTACAACACGCTCATGTGTTTTACTTTCTATAAAAGGAAAAAAATGCTTTTTAGAATTTTTTAAAATTTTACATAGCATGATTGTGTTATAATGTGTTCATGTTATAGATTTCCTTGGAAGCTACCAACCCTTAGGATTGGATTTTCCTTAGGCATCTACTCCAAAGGCTTGGAATTGCATTTCAATGCTCAAATATGTGTTTTCTATAAAATATAGAAAAATAATTAAATGTTGAGTGTGTTCTCCTTCATATTTGTACATTTTTGGATGTTGATCTAAAAAAACCATAATAATATCAAGTTCTCTCTTACCTTTTCAATTACTTTTTAATTTTGGTTTGTTAAAATACCACAATAACATCAAGCTCTCTCTTATGTTTGTAACCATGTGTTTTTTTCTATATTTTTTCTATATTTTGATTAGATAAAGAGAGAAGGGCTCAAACCCATTACAAAACAGTCATAGAGGCAAAAGAGAGGAGTTTCACAAGGAATAAGACAACCAAAAAACTAAAATGACAAGCACTAAGAAAAAAAGACCAACAAACAAACAAAGAGTCTCAAAGGAGAGACAAAACTAGCTACCAAGAAGAGAGTAGCAAAACCCAGTTAAGCTTTTGACCAGAGCATGGAACCAAGATTTTTTTGGAAGGACCCAAAACCACAAGCCAAGACAGTCAAGGCAGTTTAAACCCAAATTTAACCAATAGCATCAGAAGAGGGGTAGAGTTGGAATGTAATGTCCTTCCACTTTTCAAATCAACTAAAAGTTTTTCAAGCACAAATTTTTTTTATTCTTGTGAGGTGCTCCTTTACCCTCAAAAAAGAAGTCCAACGATCTCTTATCCTCCAAAAGGATTTGATGACAACCAAGGGCAGTCCTAACCTCTTTCGTTCCCAACATCAACACCTCCTAAGGTTAAGGACCCTTAAAGAGTTCATATTTTTATGAAGTGGTACCACCGAGAGGTCTTATGATGGAGTTTCTACTCCCAGACTGATGCAGAAAGAAAAAACTACCCTCGCTATCCACAGACTCAAACTCAACTTGCACAAATTTACAATGACAAACAAGCAACATTTTATCCGATGATTGCAACAAACATCTTTTCTTTACTCAAATTCATAGTTTACAAGATCTCTCAACTTCACAGTCAAATACTCACTTGGATTAACAATCGAGTTTGATAACTATTAACAAAATGCAATTCCTATTCACATTCGAGCTTTCATTCAACAAAAGACTGAAGACAATTTAAATTTATTTTTAATTCCTTCAATCGGTCAACGCTTAAAAATAACTATGGCACAACCTGTAGTCTTTTGTATCCCTCATACGTTCTATTATTTACTCTGGAACATTGCATTTTATTCAAATTATTTATTTGGTCCCTAAACATTTCAATTTTTCCCCGTATGGTGCATCTTTATCTGTTATTCCCCCCCTCTTCACACACAGTCGTACCTTTTACCTCTCTATTTCTATTAAATCCGCACATTATAACTTCATTTAATTTGATCAACTCCTCCCATCAAGCTCAACCCACTCAGATACACAGCCTTCCTCCATTTGCCACGCTATTCCCTCATTGTTATCTGCTGTTGCAATTAAAATTGTTATAAAGATGGGGACAACAGCCCCTTCTGGTTTCCCTGTGTAGCCTCCTCTGACTCTTCCCATACGATTCCTCAAAAACTCGCGCAGCCTTTGTTAACTTATGCGCAATCCCTCCTTGGCATCAACCCCTCCTCCTGCTCTCTATCTATTCATCTTCTCTTTTATTCTTTTGATCTTCTCTTCGTAGCGCTGCATTCTTTTTACTTTTTTATCTTTTTTGAACTGCTCTCATTCATTTTTCTGCATACATATGTTACTAGATATGGTGCGCCCCTCATTCAACCATTTTCTTCCTTGCAACGGTTTCACTTCTCCATTTCTGCATTGCACCCCTTCACCTTTCTGGCCTTTTGGCTACCAGCACTGACTTTCTACACTACCATGCTGACTTAAAGTTTAGTTTTTTTATTCCTTTTAATGATTAAAAAACTAGCTAACTTCAGGAGTTCATTAAAATCAATTTATAAATGAAACATAAGAAGAGATCACGCCATCAAGATGAAGGATAAACACTCATTTCATTGTAATAATTGATCTAATGGAAAAATCAATGATTTTGAGTGATACAGATAGCTTGTTCCCTTGAGATGCTCCTGCATCATAGACCCCAAGCTTGGATCATATCTTAACACTGTTGGGCAGCTCAAAACCAACCTCAATGCAAACAAAAAAATTGGCATAAAGAAAATTCATTCTAGCTTTTGTGGCATCATCAATAATAATAAATTGACCAATGGCTTCAACAATGCCATGAATAATACTTTCATCCCAAAACTGCAAAGGGAGCTCTAGGAGACAAACCCATATAGAGAAAAATTTAATTTTACAAACATCAAATTCAATAGACCATCTTTTTAAATGAAGAAAATTCTTATCGAGAAACTAGGGACCTCCCAAAAGAACTTGAAAGTAGTCTTCAATGGAACTAAAGCAAAAAAGAAGGAACCAATTCTTCAAATCCCTCACACTCAACATACTAGAAGCAACCCAAGCCTCAGAAGCCCAACTATGAATACTATCAATGTTTGGCCAATGTCTCAAAAATCTTCCAATAAGAGAAGTTTGTAAACCAACAATAGCTCTGTCAATACACTCATTGGGAATAAATAAAACATAGTTCTGTAATAAGGGAGACAAAGGATTCATAGAATGGGAGACCTCCACAAAACTGCACTCCAACATCTCTCAACGGAGAGGAGATGGAACTCCCGAAGCATCAAAAGGAGTATTGGGTGTCTCCATCAAAAAGGGAAACCTCAAACCGAAGCCCACACCAAGGCAAGGCACAACTTCCATAACACACTCATAAGAAGGCAAGGAGTCCGACATAGGGGAAAAAGTAACAGTCTTCAAACCAACCACATGATGAAGAGGATAAAACATAGAAGTGGGCAGTAGAAATCCCCTCTTTAGATATTTACCAAGGTCATTTGACATAGATTTTGCAAGAAACGTCTTAGTAGAAGCTTCCCATTGCATAACAAAGATCAAGTGCAAATGGGTAGAAAATTGGACCTCCAACCACATTGACAAGAGTAAAACATCCTCATCATAATCCATCTAATTACTCCACCCCTTAGAGAGCTCAGACACATCACATTTATGTGCATTCATATAAGCCTCAAGGAGAATATCGAGGAGAGTATTCTCCTCCTTGCTTGAAGAGAAACCTAGGTTTGCTTCCTTAGAGACTCCACCAATGCTATTGATAGAATATCCGCCTTAGACATCAACAATGACATCAGAGACCCTCGTTGCTTCATCATCAATACTATCGCCATCCGTTAACCCACCCTCGCCATCCCTAAGCACAAAGAGTGAATTCAATCACAAGATTGAAGCCAGAGGCCTCTATTTGCCACCATAGGGGTAAGGGGACTCGGAAGGGAACCAACCCACGAGTGGGAAGCTAGCTCTAGCTCACCGACACCTTCACCATCTTCTAAATCACCATCACCCTCATCACCATTAGAAAAATCCCTAAATCCTTCACCTCCATCTCCTCCACCATTTAGTGTTTTCACACCCTTCATGTCCATCGTATACATTTTGAACATATTAAGGTTTTGATCTTTAATATATTTTGCTAGTATCTTTTTTTTGTCAAAAATCCATGTGTATATATTATTTTTTGTATTATTTTTATCTATTCATCCAAATTTGAAACAAATTACATTTTTACATTTTAGAGTCCATTCTATACACTAAAAATTTACTTTTAATTAATTTTCAAGAAAAAATGAGGGAGCATGCTCAACTTTTCATTTTTCAAGATGTGTTGATTTTGAGAAATAATTAAAAAAATCATAATTCGTAAAAAAAATGGAGAAAAAATCAAGCATAATCTATATGATGTTAGCTAGTTAAACAACTTGTAAAATAATTTTAAAAATTCAACATTTTAGGGAGAGCAAACCAAATGTTATCTTATATAAATTTCTTGAAAAATAGGAAAACTTTGTGTGCTCCCCCTATTTGAACCTCTTAATGTCTACCATTTTAAAAAATGGTGGTTTAAAAACTAGATTCCAAGCACTATAAATCATGTTCTTGTCACATCTTCATTTTTTTAGCATGACTATTTTCAATGTGTCATCTAAGATTAAATTTTACCAATTTTTAAGTGACCACTTTTGACCTCCTTTTGGTCTCTTGTTTCTATGCTCATACCCATTATTATGATTTATTTTTTATTAAACCATTTATTTGGGATCAAGCTAGCTAGGTATGGTATTACACTTGTATACACCTGAAAACGGTCATCGCATTCAATTAATTAAATACAACCTATTTGATTAATACTTCAACTACATATAAATAAGGTTTTACTTTATTTACATTGTTCACTTTCCTTTTAATTCTCCTAATTCCCATTCTCCTAAATTAAATAAACAAAAAACCTAAACATGTTTATTTAATTAATCTTCCCTAATCCTGATTAAGAATTAGAGCACATTTCTACAACTTTTTGTGTGCCACCTCATAAAGGTCACATGAAAATATTTAATAAGCCTAATTATTAATTAGAATTATCCTCACACACTTCCACCAATAAGAAAAAGCACATGGCTTTATTCCCCCACACTTCCAAGAAATTTGGAGCACATGGGTCTTTGTTTCACACACTTGGAATCCCATACATTTGGCATGCTTCCAATTGGTCAAGGGATTCTCTTCACACACATGGCATGTTGTCCTTGGTCAAGAGGACGACATCCTGATTCCTTTCATCTCCACCGTCTATCTTGTCTCCTTTGAATTTGAACTGTTGATAGGTGCCACCTCACAAAATGCTTGAAAAACTCTATAAATACACCCCTTATCCTTTGCATTATCATCCACCTTTTGAGTAATGTTATAATACTATTTGGAAATACAAATTGGAATAGAGTTATAATGCCATTTTTCATCCACACTTTGAGCATTGTTACCATGCAGGTTTTTCGTAGGAGCTTGGAGCTTTCATGGAGTCTTATACTTAGCTTTCATATCATGTGTTACTTTACATTCTCATCTTAGATTAATTAATTGCTTCATAGTTACATTTTATCATCTCCATTGCATCATAGTTACATTTAGGTTAGTTTTCTTTTTTGTTGCATTTGAGCATATGCATAACCATGGATAGTTCCCTATAGTTTTATATCATCTCACTCATCTCCACTTCTTCATCTATCATCAACATCATCCTTCGTTTCTCGTTGCATCGATTATCCTTTCCATCATTTTGTTTCATTTAGGAGCATACCACTAATCATTCCAGCACACATTTGCACATAGAAATCGTCTTAGCTTGCATATTAAGCATCAAATCTCATTTTCTAGGTAGTCATTTTAAAAACCCTTGTACCCATAGAAATCTGAGGGCCAAACGGTTTAATAAATCCCTAGAAATAGAGAACAATGATACGTATTTGAAAGGTTTGAGTGTATTACGAATAGAGTAGTTTTACTTGCTTCAAACTTTGAATGTAAACCGTCTCATTAAGGTTTGTGTTGACATTAGAATAACTCACTCTACACATTCGACACATGCACAACACTCGTATCATAACCATTCATCAAAGTTGTGGGGAGATCTTGAAACCATTAAACATGCTTTTTGGATGTGCAAGTATACCCAGAAATTTTGGCAAACAATTTTGGTTAAGATTCCAACTATATTTAACAAAAATTAAAGATGGAAATTAACACTATTAGGGTTGCATTGTTCAAAAAATATAGTTTCAAAATCTTTTCATTAATGTATACTTTTGTATATTTGGAAGCTTCGATGTAAATTTGTTTTCTCTAATCCATCCCAGCCTAAGGAAGTTACTATGCATGGCTTATTCTCTTGCATTATTTTGTAGCAGTCAATAGGGGAAACGTACTAGTAGCCTCCAAGGCTAACTTCCCGCATTCGTGTAGAGTGCAAAATAGGCCCGATTTCAAAAAAAAATTGGGCTTCTTCGTAACCGAGTTAGGACCTTAAAAAGAAAAATTTGGCTTCTGGCTATTTCAAACACGTCTTGTGGAATTCGTAAAGTGAAAGGTGGTCAAAAAGGGGGTTTTTTTACCTCCTTCCCCTACATCTTCACTATTTCGCCTATACCCGTTCATTACAAATCCAAAAATAAATAAAAAAATTGCCTATTACCAATTATCATTTCACCTATTTCAAGTTACGTTTGTATGCGGGCCCCATCAAAATATCATGTGGGTCCATTAGGAGGTGGTCCCTTTACCATCAACCTCAGCACATTAAAATATTCTCCATGTGCCCCATATTCCTTCATCAAACCATGCATATGAGCTCACCACGTACCCCTTAAGCCTTCATCAAACCACGCGTACGTGTTAACTTAACCGCGGGTTGCTGGGCAACTTTAAGCCCTAAAGTCTTCATCTCCCACGGTTTGTTTCCAGAATGTTTGTCGCTGCATCCTCTCTCCCGCCACCGACTTTGGCTTTGTGACCATGGCGATGACCTTCGGCTGCAGGTAACGTCTCCACCTCTCTTCACCTACAAGATTGCTTGTTTAATAGTGGAATTTTGTTGGGTTCGATGGTGTTTGAGTGCATTTTGGCGTCTTCAAAAATCATTTTTGTGTATGGCATGAAGGGTTTGACTGTAATCATTTATATTTACATGTGACTGCCGACTGGTAGAAAAATGAACCCTCGTGAATTATTCTATCTACGTCATCGAATTTTTGACTGCTATGCCTTTTTCTGACATTATTCTATGAAGTAATCACATGTAATGTGATTTAAACAGGACATTGATGGAATTTTGACCAAGTATCATCATGAAATTTATTGGGTATATAATAAGATACTTAATCTTCAAAGATTTTTTCATTTAATCTTATATGGAGCTGCATAAAATGTCTCCACCTCTCTTCACCTGCAAGATTGCTTGTTTAACAGTGGAATTTTGTTGGGTTCAACGGTGTTTGAGTGCATTTTGGCATTTTTTAAAATCATTTATGTGTATGTCATTAAGGGTTTGACTGTAATCATTTATATTTACATGTGACTGCCGACTGGTAGACAAGTGAACCCTCGTGAATTATTCTATGAAATTTAAACAAAACATTGACGAAATTTTGACCAATTATCATCATGAAATTTATTGGGTATATAATAAGATACTTAATCTTCAAAGATTTTTTCATTTAATCTTATATGGAGCTGCGGAAAATGTTTCCACCTCTCTTCAAACCTAATGTCAAATGCAAATAGTATTGTGATCAACATCGAGCACCACACACCTTTGAGGTAAGTGCCACATAGTAGAGCTTCATTTGCAGAAGGAAATAGTCTTGCAACCTTATTGGAAAGTTCCTAATCTTATTCAGTGTGGCCTATTTGCAATTAGTAAGAGAGTTGAAGATATGTTCTCGAGATTAATCTTCCAACTAATATTGGTTTGCATCCAGTTTCTAATTTAGATCTCTTGTGCCATTACTTTTTTTCCTTATTGGACTCTACAAATTTTACAAAAATAACTTCAGCTTGGACAGATGAATCTTGATTGCAGTATTTTAACCAAAAGCAATGTAGTAGTTGTTGCTAGATTCAAATGCACTAGATTTCAAGAGATACCTCTATCAGATTCTTTAAAGTAGGTACCTTCTCAGGAAAAGGTTCACATAATCTCAAGTTGCTAACAACTTTCTACACCTTTTTCCACAACTTGCTGTGATGGGGACCATTGTTACTCAAAGAGGTACTTTCCTGGATCATGCGGACATATTAGCCATATGTTATCTTCACTACTAGATTCAGGTACTTTCCTAGAATATGTGGATAATTTCAAAGCTCTAATCACTCTTTGTAATGCTACTTAGATCTGATAGTTCAGCCTTTTGCACAATTATTCAACAATGTTTCCAATAAATTACAAAGAAGAGGATACAAATCTGACAAAAGATGTGTATGTGCATTTCTTGTAACTACCACAATCCTTTGTCTTGTATTCTTGTATCTTAATCTAATTTGACTATATTTATAAATTAGTGAATTAGTGAGAAGATAGTATAAATTGAAATCTTGTGGGCATACATTCAAGCTATGGATCTTGTGCAAAACAATTCTATAACACCATCTTGCATTTTACATTTCTAGCATGGTGCTCTCTTATTCTTGAATTTCCCTTGTTGAATAGCATTTGCACTCTATAACTCTTGCATTTACTTCTATTCATAACACATTTAGATCTATTTCAAGTGCGTTGTCTCTTGGGAATACGTGGTCCCCAGAACAGTAGTATGAAAATGATATTTCTTCATATCATGTCTTAGGGCATTTGAGTTTGTCATCTGAATCATTCTCTGCATTTTGTAAGCCCCCTTGCATGAGACCTGAAAATAGGAAGCTTGGTCTTAGAGCTCACAACTATTTGTTGTACCTTCCTTCATGATCTGAACATATGGAAGACAGATCTACACCAAAGACATGAACTTCAAAAATGTATCAGAAGATGACAGAATCTCTTTGATCAACTCCTATAGTGTGTTAATATACTCATATACTTCATAAACAAGTAACACATCACAGTATGGGATCCTCTCAGTTTATGATCTATTTATAAACTCCCCCTTATCTCAGTTAATTTCTTGAGTTTCCTTGTTCTTAGAAATATCTGATCATTAACTGAATGGAATTGATGCATATGTGGAATCATTTGTGTCCCAAAAGAGGTGCCAGTGGGAGTTACCCATATTTTTCTAGAGGCATATACTATGTTACCACTGTCTATGTGCCCCCCTATCCACTACAACTCCGCTATTTAGTTATCCATCATCACCTGTTGCATGTCCATAGTACAATTTCATATTTTACCAGTTAAGATTACCCAACTAGAATCTGTCATTATGTGTGTCTAACTACATTTATTGCTTTGTGTCTTCTTAATCAACTTTTGATCTCCACCATTAACTTACCCATCATCACCTATTGCATGTACATAGCACAGTTCTATATTTTAGAGTTGATCTTGCCCAATATATATATATATATGTATAATCTTATATGGATAATAAAGGTGAAAATGACATGGACCTTAACATATGTAATCTGATATAGATATATATCTATATAAGACTGTACATATGTAATCTGATATATATATATATATATATATCATATTATATGTGTATAATCTTATATCGATAATAATGGTGAAAATGAGGAAGAAAACCACGGGAGATGAAGACTTTAGGGCTTAAAGCTGCCCAGCAACCCGCGGTTAAGTTAACACGTACGCGTGGTTAACTCATATGCATGGTTTGATGGAGGAATATGGGGAACGTGGAGAACATTTTAATGTGATGAGGTTGATGGTAAAGGGACCACCTCCTAACGGACCCACGTGATATTTTGATGGTGCCCGAATACAAACGTAACTTGAAATAGGTGAAATGATAATTGTTAATAGGCTTTTTTTCATTCAACACACCATTGTTTGGCAGGAAAATACAAATGTGAAAGTCAATCACCACAATTCAATGCATTCAATATACACATTCTAATGATTTTATGAGAGGCAATTTCTAGTGTCATTTTCACTACGAATTTGCATATGCTTTCACTGCATATCCTCTACAAAATTCACCACCGTACATATAACAAAATAGAAAAAAATTTATAATTCATATGTACGACTAAATTTATGCAAGCCACCTATTTTGTCAATTACACCAAATATAAAATTGATTTCCTATAAGCCACAACATAACTCAGGCATAATTGGCCACAACAAAATGAAATGACATATTGTTTCCCACGAAGATTGAATTTGCACATTGCAAAATTCAGAGCTTACTAAGGCAACCTATGCACATTACCTATGCACATTCCTCTTAAAAGGGAGCTTATTCATGTTGGTACACCCAGAATAAGTAAATTCATGTTTTTTATTTATCAGTATACCGGATTTACATTTATGTTGTCTGTTTCATTGTTCAATATACTCTTTTATATTTATGTACTCAGTGTCTACATTATTTTCAGCCATACAGAATATTCAGTTTTGACTTATGTTGTCTATTTTTATGAGTTTCAATAATTAGATTACATATTTGTATATACATATACATATACATGTACATGTATATGTATATGAAGGTACATATACATATACATGTACATGTATATGTATATACAAATATATATACACATGTATATGCATATGTATGTATCAATGTATGTGTATATACATAGACATGTATATTTATATAGATATACATATATTTATTGAAATTCGTGGTACAAAGTATATGCACAATACACACTGTCAAATAAATTTGTGCAACGGTTGTCACTAAATATATGTATATTTATATAGATGTGCATGTATATGCATATAGATATGCATGTATACACATACATATATATGTATATGTATGTCCATTCTATTGCACTCTGCCATATATGGTGTCATCATATGTAATACACGTGCTATTATTTTCAACTTCATACCAAGGATCAAAACATTGTGGATTTTAATGCTCCAATCAAAACTCTTATTGTTGTGCATGCAATATTGTAAGGATGATTTGATGTGGGAATGTTATGAGTACCGAGTACTACCCCAGTTTATTACAATTATTTTGTAGGCAAGTGGGAGCGTGGAGAGGTGAATCAAGCATGTGGATTATCAACATACCAACAAAGCTATGTTTGTTAACACAACAAACTCTATAGGGATATTTTGCTCTGAATGCTTCATGATATGTTTACATTTTCTGGTATACACATGTTCGTAAATAAATACTTTTCTTATTAGATGCTTATTTCATTGGAGGAATATATTTCTTGGCATTGGTCTCTTAATGGCAGGAATGCGAGGACTTATCTGCAATCAACAGAAGACATTCAGCGTTAATGACAGGTAAAGTCTATGACTTTACTTTGGTAATGACCTAGTAATACTGAAAAATGTGTCTTTTTATATATATGGCTGAAAGTTAGATGAAATGAGCAATAGTATATAGTAATTATGAGATTAGTTAGTATTAGATTAAGTATATATATATATATATATATTGATAGGTATATATGTACATACATATATATGGAACTATGCATATATGTATGTACATATATAGCTATATATATATGTGTGTGTGTCTATGTGTATATATATAATTAATCTGATAATTAACATGTAGTTCCATTAATTTTTTATATTGATAATTGATAAGAGTATATCATTGTCTTCATATGCCTTCATCAAACCATGCGTATGCCTGTTTACCTAACAAAGTTTTGTGATTATTTTTTATTGAAAAAGACTGAAACATAGTGTAATTAGTGAGAACACAGAAAATTATAGAAGGCTGAAACCATCATCAAACATATAAGGCATACAAATTTGAGGTTCCAATAACAAACAATAGCAGCATTAGGACATTTTATAATCATATCATAGTTATATTTTGAATCAAACTACAATAATTGATTGGGTGGTGCGAGAGAAAAACATGGCTCGAACATACTTGAAACATAATTACATCAGCATTATCACATCTTATAATCATATCACAGTTATAACTTTAAGCAGATAAACAAATCTAATTTGCAAACCAGATCGCCAAAATATATTGCTACATCGATCAAAAAACAAAATTGAATATGGACATCATCAACTGTCCATATTTCTAGGAAAAGGTGGCGGTGTGATATATCCGCCAGTAGCTAAGTCAGGTCCACTTGTAGGAGGTGATACTTGGTTAATACCTCCTTGAAGGCATGTTTCTATTTGAGCAAGTAATGCCTGGCTTGCATCAGCAGTCAATCCCATTTGTTGTGAGCCACTCCCAACCTGCATATTGTTGATGGCTGTAAAGGTTGATGTCAAAATGCTCATCATATCAAGCAGGATAGGATGATGGGTGGGTATAGGATCCTCCACTGTAGACTTAGGTTTTCTCTTCTCTGCTTGTTTTGCTTTCTTTTTTGCTTCCTTTTGTAGACGTTCATCCTTGGCCTGCTCATATCTAATGGCTTTCTCTTGCATTCTTATCATTTTCTGCTCATCTTCTATCTCTTTTCTTGCTTGCTTCTTAGCCCTTGCTGCTTACTTTATAATTGCTTATGCTTCAGGGTCTGCCTTTCTCTGCAACATCTACTCCTTCTTACTTTGTTGCAACTCCTCTTTCCTTTTCTTCTCCACCTCTTGTTGGCTAAACAATTTGATGAAGGCGTTAGATGTTAGTACTTGGGACTGCCTACTAAGGCAAAGCACTCCCGAATGACCTCTCTGTGATGTTCCTTGCACCCTCTGCACTGGAAGTTTCAAGAATTTGCTGATTGGTCTTGTTGTTTGTGATCCATCATGTGGGGTGCATGGCACAAACTCAGCTTCTTCCTCACTAATAGCATTGTCATCTTCACTTTGACCATCACTATGCTTTTGCCAATTCCTTACATTAGTGAAGTAATGTATTACTTCAGCTGGATCAACGTGTGGTGGGGAAGGCATAGAGAGGCTGACTTCTTCCTCAATTGGATTTATTTGCACTCCAGGGTTTGTGGTTGCTTCATACATCCATTCCAGTTGGCTAACTTGAGTTGGCAAACCTAGGCCTGTTGATGTAGTGGTTGTATCTTCAGTGGAGGGTGAAATAACTGGTTGAACTTCTGGTTGGAAATTTGCTAAAACTTGTTGGATTTCTGGTTGAATGTGTGTTGTAGCTTCATCACCCCCATTGCATTCTACTGCAACATCACTTGCCACTTCCCTTGCATCATATTCCCTCACAAAACCATCTATTACATCCTCATTGTAACCAAGAAGACGCAAGCATGTCTCTGCTGCCATAACATCATCTTCAATTTCCATTGTGACTAGTTCATCTTTTGTTCTAGGAGTTGCAACATCATCTTCAACAACATAGCCCTCAATTGGGCCCATGTCGTTTTCAAGGACTGACCGATTAAGAGGCCATATTCTTGTTCTGTGGAACCCACTAACAATGTTGCTTGGTTTCAAGGCTTTTCTGAAAGCTTGGCTTGCAAGACTTACCAACTCTTCACGTCCAATATCAATATGCGGGTTTGTAGCCTGCCAAATAGTTCTTTCCTCTCTAAAATATGCCTTGAATGGAGCAAAAATGCTAACATCCAATGGCTGCAGCTTGTGATTGGTATGAGCAGGCAGCGTTAGTAGGTCTATTCCTAATTTTTGTGATTGTTCAATGGTCTTGAAAGCCACGTGACTGCCATGACCATCAAAAATGAGAAGGGCCCTGTTTGTCGATGAAACCCCACCGGGGATATTAGCTTCAAAATGGTCTAACCATTTGACAAATAGTTCCTTTGTCATCCACACATGTTCTTGGATAGCCATCAATGCCCCTACCTCGCAATTAAAGATATAGTTCTGCATGTGCCTCTTTGATTTAAACAAGTAGAACCCAGGAATGCTTATCCCAGCTACACTTACAAAAGCTAGCACTGTGATCCACTCTCTACTTTTTGAAACCAAATGTGGTACATATTTTGTACCCAATTTTGCAATAACTTCCATGCCACAGTTCCTACCAGCCTGAATACTAGTCTCATCGCAGTTCCATATTTGACTTGCTCCATAGTGGTTAAGTTTGATCAAGTTCTCGAGGTTGTCGTAGAATGCTTGCACAACAGAAGAATGAACTATAATCGCTTTGTCACTGTCCACTCCTTTAGCTATTCTGATTGTCAAATTTGGGTGCCTTCTTCGAAATCCTGCCCACCATGACCTCCCGAGGACCCCATTTGTGAAAGGATTGGGTCGACCTATAGTTATTTGGGAAATTGTGGCTTGTAGTTGATTTACTTACAGTTTGTGGCACAATCTTGCCATGTCCTTGCACCATTGGACAACTTCAGTCTCCTCCTCTTCAGTTAAAATTGTACGTGGATCCCTCCTCTTTGTGGTGGTTTGTCCTAACAGCCACGCCCTCAAACTGCTAGGTGGCATACCCCACTTGATTTTTTCTGCCCTGATTGACATGTTGTGTTCTTCAACACTCTTAACTACTCCTTCCATATCAGCATATGTCCACTACCTAATGGGTACAGGTGAGGGAAGTTGCACAGTAGGTTGAACATTTGGCTGAATAGGAGGTTTGGCTTCTATTGTGTTGGTGGCTTCATCTGCAAAGTCAGGAACATCTTGTGGGGTGGGATTTGCATGAACTTCCTCATTAGGTTGTGTTTCAACGAAGTGCACCCCACGAGTTATTCTAATTGCACATTTTCCTCTTCCTACAACCCTTGTAGTCCTTCTAGCAGGTGCCATAATTTTCCAGTTAACCTGCACAGACAGTAAAAATTGAATAACTTGTTAGTGCAGCAAATAATAAAATGAGATTAGTTCATAGAATAATGTCAACAGAAATCATAGCGCTCAAACATTGACGACGCCCAAAAAAACCCACTGTTGAAAAATCAATCTTGCAGGTGAAGAGAGGTGGAGACATTTTTTGTAGCTCCATATAAGATTAAATGAAAAAAAAATTGAAGATTAAGTATCTTATTATATACCCAATAAATTTCATGATGATAATTGGTCAAAATTCCATCAATGTTCTGTTTAAATCACATTACATGTGATTACTTCATAGAATAATGTCAAAAGAAGGCATAGCAGTCAAAAAGTCGATGCCATAGATAGAATAAGACAGTCAAACCCTTCATGCCATACACAAAAATGATTTTTAAAGATTCCAAAATGCAATCAAACACCATCAAACCCAACAAAAATCCACTATTGAACAAACAATTTTGCAGGTGAGAGAGGTGGATCAAATTTGTACTGGTCTATCAAATTTGTACTAGTCACATGTAAACTCTACAGGGCTTGATACGAGGAAACAATACATGGCATGACTATATATATATATATATATATATATATATATATATATATATATATATATATATATATATATGTATGTATATATGTATGTATGTATGTATGTATGTATGTATGTATGTATGTATGTATGTATAAAATGTGCGTATGTATGTATTGCATGTATGTATGTATGTGCATGCATGTATGTATGTATGCATACGCATTGCGGCTGTGCATGCATGCATGTGCATGCATGTATATACAGGCGGTATGCATGTTCACAGTCCGATAAGAACATGACAACAAGACAAAATGAACGCCGATGGATCATTTTCACCGTCGGCACGACAACAGAAATGATTACAACAAACTCTTCATGCCATACCAAATGATTTTAAAGATGCCAAAAATGCAATCAAACACTCGATTCTTAACATATATATATATATATATATATATATGATATATATATATATATAGTAGAGGTGAGGATATATATATATATATATATATATATATATATATATATATATATATATATATATATATTAATCCGATATGATGAAACCCTACATTATACCTATATTAGGATTTATATATATATATATATATACAATCTACTATGATGAAATCAGATAATATTATTTTATATTTATATATATATATATATATATATAATCTACTATGATGAAAACCCTCTATTATTCTTATCGATTATATATATATATATATATATATATACAATCTGCTATGATGAAACCCTACACATTATTAAAGATGGATTTAGAATATAACTATGATATGATTAAAAAATGGGTAATGCTAATGTTATTATATTTGATGTATGGTATAATGTTGCTATTATAATCTTTGATTTATGATGAATGCAGGTGAAAAAAAGTAACTATGATATGATTAAATAGGGATAATGCTAAGTTGAACAGCTGACTGAAAGCAAAATTATTGGTATGCTTGAAAGAGTACATAAATATAAATTACGATATGATTAAATAATGTTAAGTTGAATAGCTGAGTGAAAGTAAAATTATTTGTATGCCTGAAATTAATGTAAACATTGAGTACATAAATATAAAAGATTATATTGAACAATGAAACATACAACATAAATGTAAACATTAAGCCTAATAATAATGTACACACTGAATATATTGAATAAATAAAACATTATGCCTGATAAATATAAAAGAGTATATTTAATAATGAAACAAACAACAAAAATGTAGAACAGTATGGCTGAAAAAAATGTAACCAGTGAGTACTTAAATAGAAAAGATTATATTGAATATTGAAACAAATGTAACCAGTGAGTACTTAAATAGAAAAGATTAAACATGAATATTGAAACGGACAACATAAATGTAAAACAAAGAGGTTGAAAATAATGTAAACATTGAGTACATAAATATAAAAGAGAATAATGAATAATGAATCAGACAACATAAATGTAAATCCAGTATACTGATAAATAAAAACATGAATTTACTTATTTTGGGTGTACCGACCTGAATAAGCTCCCTTTTAAGAGGAATGTGCAGGAGTTTCCTTAGTAAGCTCTGAAGTCTGCAGAGGATATTCAGTGAAAGCAGGGGAGAATTTGTAATGAAAATGACCATGGAAATTCCCTCTGAAAACTTCATTCGAATTGGTAAATTGAATGCATTGAATTGTGGTGGGTGAGTTTCAAATTTGAATTTTTTGTGGGAAACAATTTGTCATTTTATTTTGCAGTGGCCATCTATGCCTAAGTTTTGCCATGACCTTTAGGAAATCAATTTTATATTTGGTTTAATTGTCAAAATAGGTGGCTCTATTAAATTTAGTCAGATATATGAATTATACTATGTTTTCTGGTATATTAGGGAGCCTTACACCATTAACTGTTTATGCAGGTACCAAAAGTAGATGGAGTTAATGCATGAAGATGTCAAGGGATGTGTGGGTGATTGTGCAACTGATAGCTTATAAATTTGTTCAATGTTTTGTATTATGTCAGAATTTGGACCATTAACTGTTTATAATGTTTTAAATTATGTGACATTATGCACCATTAACTGTTTATGTATACATGTAAATATAATGCACAAGAAGCTTTAAGCCACTTGTACGTGATAAATGTTAGGTATCAAAGTAAAACAATAAAACACACACAAATGAAACATTAAACCAAAGAAAACTAAGTAAATTGAATCTCAAAATGAAACAAACAGAGCTTCTTCAGAGCCGTTCCCTTTTCCTCTATCTCCAGGGATTTGTTTGAAGCTGCTGCTCTCAGATTGTGTAAGCAAAGCTTCTCTGAATGGCAACCTGCAGAATGATTGTGCAAAGGAAAGTGCTTCTCTATCCTATATGCTGGTGGAGTGAAAATGCTAATACGGATATGCACAAGGGTTGTATATTATGCACAGGGGCTGTGAATTATGGATGCTATGATATGAGGTGAACAAGCCATGATATGGAATGATTCTATGCTATGCTATGATGCGCTAGAATGCTATGAATACTAGAAGGCTATGCTATTGCAAATTGGCTATAGTTTTCCTGTATGAAAGCTTCTCTGTGATTTCAAAGACCCGACAGTCCTTTTTATAGCTTTTTGCAGGCAAGAGCCTGGCTAGCAAAGATCAATGGCTGTGAGATTGTCTGGTAGATTTGAATGGTGAGAGATGGAGAGGTTGAGAGGAAGATGGAGAATGTTGGGAGGTTGGAGAGAAGAATGGAGCCTTGTCTTCAACCCACAGGAACAAGCTTGCACAGGAACAGAGAAATTATTTTTTATGTTTTGGTTGTTTTACTTTAGTTGTTAGAGAATAATCCCAAAATTAATTAAATAAATAAATTTATTTAATTTCATTTATGCAGAAGGTTGATTTTTGATTTTAGGACTATAGAAGATTTAATTAAAATATTTTTGAAATATTTAATTGTGATGTAACTTTAGAAAAATTAATTAAATATTTTAGGTATTTGAAATTGTGAATGGATTTAGAATTAATTAAATATTTTTGAGATATTTTAATTGTGAAGATGAACTTTAGAAGGAGAATTTAATTAAATATTTTGAATATTTAATTGCGAATGAACTTTAGAAGATTTGAAATATTTAAATCTTTATTTGAATAAAATATCCATATGGAACCAAATGATAAGTTAATATAAATAAATGCGTAATGTTTATTTAATTAATTAGAGAAATGAATAAAATGATTAAATAAACTTATTTATTTAATGAAAGTGAAGAATGAACAATATAGTAAATTACATATTTAGAATTTATTTATGGGGGAGATCAAATTAGTTTAATTAAATATTAAAAATATTTAATTAATTACCAGACTATTGTGATGTGACCATTTTTAGGTGGATACATTTTGCCCCTCTTTGAAGTGATGTGTTTTACATATTGCTTCAAAGAATTTTGAAAATTTGTATGCCCTAGATATTGACTATCGAATGTTGATAGCTATATGCCCCCTCGAATGATGAATCGATAAGATTTTGACTTTTGTGAATTTTTGAAAAAAAAAAAAATTAGATTTTTTTGGAATTTTTGGATTTTTATGATTTTGATGATGTCGATTCATCGTTTGAAAATTATGATATGACGAAAATGACTTGAAAAGATGTGAGATGAAAAATTGATGACTAAAATTGCCCCTATTGTGATAAAATGCATGACTTTGTATTGATTGTTTACGTATTGCATTGCCCTAATTTGATGATGTTTGTCTGATAATTTTGTTCCCAAGGTTGTTGGAAAACAAATAGTAACTAATAAATTTGCTTTTAAAGTTTTTAAAAACAAATAGTTGTCTGATAAGTTTGCTTTTAAGGTTGTTAAAAACAAACAGGATTTTGATAAATTTGTTTTCATGATGATGAAAAACAAATAGTTTGTTGATAAGTTTGCTTCTAAATTTGTTAAAAACAAACATGATTTCGATAAATTTGCTTTCCATGATGATGAAAAACAAATAGGTTGATATGATAAGTTTGCTTCTAAAGTTGTTAAAAACAAACATGATGTTGATAGATTTGTTTTCCATGATGATGAAAAAAAATTTGTTGATATGTTTGCTTGTAAAGTTGTTAAAAACAAACATGATGTTGATAAATTTGTTTTCCATGATGATGAAAAAAAAATTTGTTGATATGTTTGCTTCTAAAGTTGTTAAAAACAAACATGATGTTGATATTAAGATTTGATTGATTTGTCGTGATGATTTGATATTGATGTTGCTTTGACTTGATGATTCTTCCTATTCAATAGGAGAGATTGAGCGTCTTGCAGTTACGGGAGCGATTCCCAAAGACATGGAGGTTGATTCTGTAGCTTGTACAGTCGGATAGAGATGTGATCGGCAACATCAGAGGATAGCACATCGTAGTGATTTTTGCATGATGTCTTATTGATACTCTATTAAGACGTTTGTATACACACTAATATGATCCCATTTTTTATGATGTATATTATTTAACACCTTTGTACATTTTGACATTCATTTTTGAGATATATGAAATGTAGCGATGATTCCTTATGTGATGAATGTGTGATGGGTATCGATTTATCTATGCATGATGCTTATGATATGAAAATGAAAGTGCAATGTTATGATATGATATGTTATGAAAAACAAATATGATGATGTTTTTTTTTAATTTTCTAATGCAAATATGTATGAAAAATGTATGTGATGATGTTTTTGTGAATGTCAAAATGTACTTAGTCATTTATTCGAAAGATATGAAAATTTGATACTTTGCCAGCTTTTGGGAAAATCTATAAATGCCAAATGAAATTCTAGAATGAATGTAATCTATACTAACCATGCAGGGTATCTGTACAATATTTCCATTCTGAGAGCTTATTTGTGCTTTTTGTGTCATCATAGAGCATTGAAATGTTGAAAGTTAATA
>VDFB02000017.1:63298674-63568326 GCA_007258455.2 Sequoia sempervirens
CATGTATATTTATATAGATATACATATATTTATTGAAATTCGTGGTACAAAGTATATGCACAATACACACTGTCAAATAAATTTGTGCAACGGTTGTCACTAAATATATGTATATTTATATAGATGTGCATGTATATGCATATAGATATGCATGTATACACATACATATATATGTATATGTATGTCCATTCTATTGCACTCTGCCATATATGGTGTCATCATATGTAATACACGTGCTATTATTTTCAACTTCATACCAAGGATCAAAACATTGTGGATTTTAATGCTCCAATCAAAACTCTTATTGTTGTGCATGCAATATTGTAAGGATGATTTGATGTGGGAATGTTATGAGTACCGAGTACTACCCCAGTTTATTACAATTATTTTGTAGGCAAGTGGGAGCGTGGAGAGGTGAATCAAGCATGTGGATTATCAACATACCAACAAAGCTATGTTTGTTAACACAACAAACTCTATAGGGATATTTTGCTCTGAATGCTTCATGATATGTTTACATTTTCTGGTATACACATGTTCGTAAATAAATACTTTTCTTATTAGATGCTTATTTCATTGGAGGAATATATTTCTTGGCATTGGTCTCTTAATGGCAGGAATGCGAGGACTTATCTGCAATCAACAGAAGACATTCAGCGTTAATGACAGGTAAAGTCTATGACTTTACTTTGGTAATGACCTAGTAATACTGAAAAATGTGTCTTTTTATATATATGGCTGAAAGTTAGATGAAATGAGCAATAGTATATAGTAATTATGAGATTAGTTAGTATTAGATTAAGTATATATATATATATATATATTGATAGGTATATATGTACATACATATATATGGAACTATGCATATATGTATGTACATATATAGCTATATATATATGTGTGTGTGTCTATGTGTATATATATAATTAATCTGATAATTAACATGTAGTTCCATTAATTTTTTATATTGATAATTGATAAGAGTATATCATTGTCTTCATATGCCTTCATCAAACCATGCGTATGCCTGTTTACCTAACAAAGTTTTGTGATTATTTTTTATTGAAAAAGACTGAAACATAGTGTAATTAGTGAGAACACAGAAAATTATAGAAGGCTGAAACCATCATCAAACATATAAGGCATACAAATTTGAGGTTCCAATAACAAACAATAGCAGCATTAGGACATTTTATAATCATATCATAGTTATATTTTGAATCAAACTACAATAATTGATTGGGTGGTGCGAGAGAAAAACATGGCTCGAACATACTTGAAACATAATTACATCAGCATTATCACATCTTATAATCATATCACAGTTATAACTTTAAGCAGATAAACAAATCTAATTTGCAAACCAGATCGCCAAAATATATTGCTACATCGATCAAAAAACAAAATTGAATATGGACATCATCAACTGTCCATATTTCTAGGAAAAGGTGGCGGTGTGATATATCCGCCAGTAGCTAAGTCAGGTCCACTTGTAGGAGGTGATACTTGGTTAATACCTCCTTGAAGGCATGTTTCTATTTGAGCAAGTAATGCCTGGCTTGCATCAGCAGTCAATCCCATTTGTTGTGAGCCACTCCCAACCTGCATATTGTTGATGGCTGTAAAGGTTGATGTCAAAATGCTCATCATATCAAGCAGGATAGGATGATGGGTGGGTATAGGATCCTCCACTGTAGACTTAGGTTTTCTCTTCTCTGCTTGTTTTGCTTTCTTTTTTGCTTCCTTTTGTAGACGTTCATCCTTGGCCTGCTCATATCTAATGGCTTTCTCTTGCATTCTTATCATTTTCTGCTCATCTTCTATCTCTTTTCTTGCTTGCTTCTTAGCCCTTGCTGCTTACTTTATAATTGCTTATGCTTCAGGGTCTGCCTTTCTCTGCAACATCTACTCCTTCTTACTTTGTTGCAACTCCTCTTTCCTTTTCTTCTCCACCTCTTGTTGGCTAAACAATTTGATGAAGGCGTTAGATGTTAGTACTTGGGACTGCCTACTAAGGCAAAGCACTCCCGAATGACCTCTCTGTGATGTTCCTTGCACCCTCTGCACTGGAAGTTTCAAGAATTTGCTGATTGGTCTTGTTGTTTGTGATCCATCATGTGGGGTGCATGGCACAAACTCAGCTTCTTCCTCACTAATAGCATTGTCATCTTCACTTTGACCATCACTATGCTTTTGCCAATTCCTTACATTAGTGAAGTAATGTATTACTTCAGCTGGATCAACGTGTGGTGGGGAAGGCATAGAGAGGCTGACTTCTTCCTCAATTGGATTTATTTGCACTCCAGGGTTTGTGGTTGCTTCATACATCCATTCCAGTTGGCTAACTTGAGTTGGCAAACCTAGGCCTGTTGATGTAGTGGTTGTATCTTCAGTGGAGGGTGAAATAACTGGTTGAACTTCTGGTTGGAAATTTGCTAAAACTTGTTGGATTTCTGGTTGAATGTGTGTTGTAGCTTCATCACCCCCATTGCATTCTACTGCAACATCACTTGCCACTTCCCTTGCATCATATTCCCTCACAAAACCATCTATTACATCCTCATTGTAACCAAGAAGACGCAAGCATGTCTCTGCTGCCATAACATCATCTTCAATTTCCATTGTGACTAGTTCATCTTTTGTTCTAGGAGTTGCAACATCATCTTCAACAACATAGCCCTCAATTGGGCCCATGTCGTTTTCAAGGACTGACCGATTAAGAGGCCATATTCTTGTTCTGTGGAACCCACTAACAATGTTGCTTGGTTTCAAGGCTTTTCTGAAAGCTTGGCTTGCAAGACTTACCAACTCTTCACGTCCAATATCAATATGCGGGTTTGTAGCCTGCCAAATAGTTCTTTCCTCTCTAAAATATGCCTTGAATGGAGCAAAAATGCTAACATCCAATGGCTGCAGCTTGTGATTGGTATGAGCAGGCAGCGTTAGTAGGTCTATTCCTAATTTTTGTGATTGTTCAATGGTCTTGAAAGCCACGTGACTGCCATGACCATCAAAAATGAGAAGGGCCCTGTTTGTCGATGAAACCCCACCGGGGATATTAGCTTCAAAATGGTCTAACCATTTGACAAATAGTTCCTTTGTCATCCACACATGTTCTTGGATAGCCATCAATGCCCCTACCTCGCAATTAAAGATATAGTTCTGCATGTGCCTCTTTGATTTAAACAAGTAGAACCCAGGAATGCTTATCCCAGCTACACTTACAAAAGCTAGCACTGTGATCCACTCTCTACTTTTTGAAACCAAATGTGGTACATATTTTGTACCCAATTTTGCAATAACTTCCATGCCACAGTTCCTACCAGCCTGAATACTAGTCTCATCGCAGTTCCATATTTGACTTGCTCCATAGTGGTTAAGTTTGATCAAGTTCTCGAGGTTGTCGTAGAATGCTTGCACAACAGAAGAATGAACTATAATCGCTTTGTCACTGTCCACTCCTTTAGCTATTCTGATTGTCAAATTTGGGTGCCTTCTTCGAAATCCTGCCCACCATGACCTCCCGAGGACCCCATTTGTGAAAGGATTGGGTCGACCTATAGTTATTTGGGAAATTGTGGCTTGTAGTTGATTTACTTACAGTTTGTGGCACAATCTTGCCATGTCCTTGCACCATTGGACAACTTCAGTCTCCTCCTCTTCAGTTAAAATTGTACGTGGATCCCTCCTCTTTGTGGTGGTTTGTCCTAACAGCCACGCCCTCAAACTGCTAGGTGGCATACCCCACTTGATTTTTTCTGCCCTGATTGACATGTTGTGTTCTTCAACACTCTTAACTACTCCTTCCATATCAGCATATGTCCACTACCTAATGGGTACAGGTGAGGGAAGTTGCACAGTAGGTTGAACATTTGGCTGAATAGGAGGTTTGGCTTCTATTGTGTTGGTGGCTTCATCTGCAAAGTCAGGAACATCTTGTGGGGTGGGATTTGCATGAACTTCCTCATTAGGTTGTGTTTCAACGAAGTGCACCCCACGAGTTATTCTAATTGCACATTTTCCTCTTCCTACAACCCTTGTAGTCCTTCTAGCAGGTGCCATAATTTTCCAGTTAACCTGCACAGACAGTAAAAATTGAATAACTTGTTAGTGCAGCAAATAATAAAATGAGATTAGTTCATAGAATAATGTCAACAGAAATCATAGCGCTCAAACATTGACGACGCCCAAAAAAACCCACTGTTGAAAAATCAATCTTGCAGGTGAAGAGAGGTGGAGACATTTTTTGTAGCTCCATATAAGATTAAATGAAAAAAAAATTGAAGATTAAGTATCTTATTATATACCCAATAAATTTCATGATGATAATTGGTCAAAATTCCATCAATGTTCTGTTTAAATCACATTACATGTGATTACTTCATAGAATAATGTCAAAAGAAGGCATAGCAGTCAAAAAGTCGATGCCATAGATAGAATAAGACAGTCAAACCCTTCATGCCATACACAAAAATGATTTTTAAAGATTCCAAAATGCAATCAAACACCATCAAAATAACAAAATCACTAACTGAACAAACAATTTCTGGGGTAGAGAGTGGATCAAATTTATCTTGAGTCCTACTCAAATTTAGCCACTAGTCCCATACTCAAACTCTGGGGGCTGTCCCAAAGCTCTCTTGCCAACCCCTGCCTCTCTCTCTCTCTCTCTCTCTCTCTCTCTCTCTCTCTCTCTCTCTCTCTATATATATGTATGTATGTATGTATGTATGTATGTATATGTATATGTATGTATGTATGTATGTATGCTTATGTATGTATGTATGTATGTATATGTATGTATGTATGTATGTATGTATGTATGTATGCATGTATGCATGTATGTATGCATGTATGTATACATATATATATATATATATGTATGTCTGATCGATAAGAATATGACAAAATAAGACAAAATAATTCACAAGGGATCATTTTTCTACCAGTCGGTAGTCACATGTAAATAGAAATGATTGCAGTAAAACCCTTCATGCCATACATAGAAATGATTTTTAAAGATGCCAAAATGCAATCAAACACTAGATTCTTACCAGATATATATATATATATACATACATATATATATATATATATATATATATATATATATATATATATATATATATATATATATATATATATATATATATATATATATATATATATATACTCTAATCGATATGATGAAACCCTACACGTTCTTACCAGATTTATATATATATATATCTATACAATCTACTATGATGAAACCCTACACATTCTTATCAGATTATATATATATATATATATATATATATACAATCTACTATGATGATACCGTACACATTCTTATCAGATTATATATATATATATTTACGCATATATATGCTTTAATCTACTTATGATGAAACCCTGCATTGTTAAAAGAATGAGTTTCGAATATAACTGTGATATGATTAAAAAATGGGTAATGCTGGTGTTATTATATTTGATGTATGGTATAATGTTGCTATTATAATCTTTGATTTATGATGAATGCAGGTGAAAAAAATGTAACTACGATATGATTAAATAATGGATAATGCTAAGTTGAACAGCTGACTGAAAGCAAAATTATTGGTATGCTTGAAAATAATGTAAACACTAAGTACATAAATATAAATATAATGTAGCTACAATATGATTGAATAATGCTAAGTTGAATAGCTGAGTGAAAGCAAAATTATTTGTATGCCTGAAATTAATGTAAACATTGAGTACATAAATATAAAAGATTATATTGAACAATGAAACAAACAACATAAATGTAAACATTAAGCCTAATAATAATGTAAACACTAAATATATTGAATAAATAAAAGATTATGCCTGATAAATATAAAAGAGTATATTGAATAATGAAACAAACAACAAAAATGTAGAACAGTATGGCTGAAAATAATGTAACTAGTGAGTACTTAAATAGAAAAGATTATATTGAATATTGAAACAAATGTAACCAGTGAGTACTTAAATAGAAAAGATTAACCATGAATATTGAAATAGACAACATAAATGTAAAACAAAGAGGCTGAAAATAATGTAAACACTGAGTACATAAATATAAAAGAGAATATTGAATAATGAAATAGACAACATAAATGTAAATCCAGTATACTGATAAATAAAAACATGAATTTACTTATTCTGGGTGTACCGACCTGAATAAGCTCCCTTTTAAGAGGAATGTGCAGAAGTTGCCTTAGTAAGCTCTGAAGTCTGCAGAGGATATTCACTGAAAGCAGGGGAGAATTTGTAATGAAAATGACCGTGGAAATTCCCTCTTAAAACTTCATTCGAATGGGTAAATTGAATGCATTGAATTGTGGTGGGTGAGTTTCAAATTTGAATTTTTTATGGGAAACAATATGTCATTTCATTTTGCAGTGGCCATCTATTCCTGAGTTTTGTCGTGGCCTTTAGGAAATCAATTTTATATTTGGTTTAATTGTCAAAATAGGTGGCTCTATTAAATTCAGTCAGATATATGAATTATACTATGTTTTTTGGTATATTAGGGAGCCTTACACCATTAACTGTTTATGCAGGTACTAGAAGTAGATGGAGTTAATGTATGAAGATGTCAAGGGATGTGTGGGTGATTGTACAACTGATAGCTCATAAAGTTGTTCAATGTTTTGTATTATGTCAGAATGTGCACCTTTAATTGTTTATAATGTTTTAAATTATGTGACATTGTGCACCATTAACTGTTTATGTATACATGTAAATACAATGCACTAGAAGCTTTAAGCCACTTGCATGTGTGTGATAAATATGTTAGTATCAAAGTAAAACAATAAAAACACACAAATGAAACATTAAACCAAAGAAAACTAAGTAAATTGAATTCAAATGAAACAAACAGAGCTTCTTTAGAGGCGTTCTATTTTCCTCTATCTCCAGGGATTTGTTTGAAGCTGCTGCTCTCAGATTGTGTAAGCAAAGCTTCTCCGAATGGCAACCAGCAGAACGAGTGTGCAAAGAAAAGTGCTTCTCTATCCTATATGTTGGTGGAGTGAAAATGTTGATACGGATATGCACAAGGGTTGTAGATTATGCACAAGGGCTGTGAATTATGGATGCTATGATATGAGGTGAATAAGCCATGATATGGAATGATTATATGCTATGCTATGATGCTTGAATGCTATGAATACTAGAAGGCTATGCTATTGCAAATTGGCTATAGTTTTCTTGTATGAAAGCTTCTCTATCATTTCAAAGACCCGACAGTCCTTTTTATAGCTTTTTGCAGGCAAGAGCCTAGCTGGCAAAGATCAATGGCTGTGAGATTGTCTGGTAGATTTGAATGGTGAGAGATGGAGAGGTTGAGAGGAAGATGGAGAATGTTGGGAGGTTAGAGAGAAGAATGGAGCCTTGTCTTCAACCCACGGGAACAAGCTTGCACAGGAACAGAGAAATTAATTTTTCTGTTTTGGAAGTTTGTTTCACAGTTGTTGAAGATAATCCCCAAATTAATTAGTAAATAAATTTATTTAATTTCATTTATGTGATTTGATTTTTTGATTTTAGGACTATAGAGATTTGATTAAATATTTTTGAAATGGCCCAATTGTGATGTAACTTTAGAAAAATTAGAATTAAATACTGGAGTATTTAGTGTAGAATGGACTTTTGAGATTGGTAAATATTTTGAGATATTTAATTGTGAATGGACTTTAGAAGAATTTAATTAAATATTTTGAATATTTAATTGTGAATGGACTTTAGAAGAATTTGAAATATTTAATCTTTATTTGAATAAAATATCCGCCAAGATTAAATGATAATTAATATAAATAAATCGTAATGTTTATTTAATTAATTAAGAAATGAATAAGAAAAGCGATTAAATAAACTTATTTATTTAATCGAAATGAAAGAATGAACAATATAAATAAATTATTTAAATTTATTTATAGGCAGATCAAATTCAAAGATTTAATTAAATATTAAAAATATTTAATTAATTACCAGACTATGTGATGTGACCATTTTTAGGTGTATACATTTTGCCCCTCTTTGAAGTGATGTGTTTTACGCATTGCTTCAAAGAATTTTGAAATTTTCACATGATGTTGACTATCGAATGTTGATAGGTATATGCCCCCTCGAATGATGAATCGATAAGATTTTGTTCTTTTTTGTAAATTTTGAAAAAAAAAAAAATTAGATTTTTTTGGAATTTTTGGATTTTTATGATTTTGATGATGTCGATTCATCGTTTGAAAATTATGATATGACGAAAATGACTTGAAAAGATGTGAGATGAAAAATTGATGACTAAAATTGCCCCTATTGTGATAAAATGCATGACTTTGTATTGATTGTTTACGTATTGCATTGCCCTAATTTGATGATGTTTGTCTGATAATTTTGTTCCCAAGGTTGTTGGAAAACAAATAGTAACTAATAAATTTGCTTTTAAAGTTTTTAAAAACAAATAGTTGTCTGATAAGTTTGCTTTTAAGGTTGTTAAAAACAAACAGGATTTTGATAAATTTGTTTTCATGATGATGAAAAACAAATAGTTTGTTGATAAGTTTGCTTCTAAATTTGTTAAAAACAAACATGATTTCGATAAATTTGCTTTCCATGATGATGAAAAACAAATAGGTTGATATGATAAGTTTGCTTCTAAAGTTGTTAAAAACAAACATGATGTTGATAGATTTGTTTTCCATGATGATGAAAAAAAATTTGTTGATATGTTTGCTTGTAAAGTTGTTAAAAACAAACATGATGTTGATAAATTTGTTTTCCATGATGATGAAAAAAAAATTTGTTGATATGTTTGCTTCTAAAGTTGTTAAAAACAAACATGATGTTGATATTAAGATTTGATTGATTTGTCGTGATGATTTGATATTGATGTTGCTTTGACTTGATGATTCTTCCTATTCAATAGGAGAGATTGAGCGTCTTGCAGTTACGGGAGCGATTCCCAAAGACATGGAGGTTGATTCTGTAGCTTGTACAGTCGGATAGAGATGTGATCGGCAACATCAGAGGATAGCACATCGTAGTGATTTTTGCATGATGTCTTATTGATACTCTATTAAGACGTTTGTATACACACTAATATGATCCCATTTTTTATGATGTATATTATTTAACACCTTTGTACATTTTGACATTCATTTTTGAGATATATGAAATGTAGCGATGATTCCTTATGTGATGAATGTGTGATGGGTATCGATTTATCTATGCATGATGCTTATGATATGAAAATGAAAGTGCAATGTTATGATATGATATGTTATGAAAAACAAATATGATGATGTTTTTTTTTAATTTTCTAATGCAAATATGTATGAAAAATGTATGTGATGATGTTTTTGTGAATGTCAAAATGTACTTAGTCATTTATTCGAAAGATATGAAAATTTGATACTTTGCCAGCTTTTGGGAAAATCTATAAATGCCAAATGAAATTCTAGAATGAATGTAATCTATACTAACCATGCAGGGTATCTGTACAATATTTCCATTCTGAGAGCTTATTTGTGCTTTTTGTGTCATCATAGAGCATTGAAATGTTGAAAGTTAATACAAGCATCAAAGGGTATGTTAGCACCAGTGATGACCTGAGTATTGCTTTCATGATTTTTGATATAGAAAGATAATACAAGCATCTAGGTATAATTAAACCTAGATGACCTGAATATCGTTTGCATAAACAGACAAGAGTTAATCCATTTCCTATGCAAATTCTGAAATGTCATCAATGATACTTAGTAGAGCATGTCTCGCGACCAATTTGCATAGTACTAATGATTTCCTCACAAACAGCAGACAAAGAAAAATCATACTCCTTCCTTGCTTTTCCAGTTCACTACATCATTGAATTGCTCCAGAGATATGATATAAAATCAATCAACCATTCAAATCTTGCCTAAAGTATTTCAAACATTATTCAAATTAAGATCATCCAAGTTGGTTGTCAACATTGATGTTTTTGTTTTGATGTTTGTTTTGGATCATGTTGTTTGATTTCATTGGCATTGAGTGATTTTTTTTGGTGTTGTGGTTGATTTGATGCATCAATGTATGTTACGTTTTGGCAAACCATCTTTTGTCCATTTGTGAAGTTCTAAAAGCTCGTTGCCCCTCTCTTGTTTAGTCTGTGTTGTTGTCCCCAATGTAAACACAACCTATGATGGATATGTACAAATTTCATCAAGCCATGATGAAACACAAGGATTCCCGTTGCATGATACGAATATGATAGATATGTACAGATGATAGATATGAAATAGAGTGTATAAGATAAGATATATGATGTTCAAGAAGATCCTTAACCTTGTCAAGATCAAAGGTGGAAATGTAAGGAATGGGCATAGAAAGGATAATGACCATGAATGATAAGATGGATGAAACTTGTCCCTAAATGTAGAGTGCAAGAGGAATATGGAAGATAGGATATGGATGATAGGGGGATGGAGGAAGGACTTAAGCATCAAGTTTTACAACCAAATATCCCTCTAATAAACCATGGCAATGGGAATTAGAATCCTAAATGTTGGCAGATTAATGATATGATGGAAGAATCTAAGGACTTATGCAAAAGTTTGGATTAAAGGAGAATGATGGGGGATGAATGTTGGATAATGGATAGGAGGTTGGAAGCCCTGTTGATGGATAGATGGAAAGGTTGGAAAGATCAACATTGGCACACACCTTGAAGGATCGTGGAGTGATGGAGGAAAAATGGATTTAGAAGGTGATAAGTTTTTATATGAAAAATTGGAGGAAGCTTTTGGATTAGCAAATTTGGATGCTAATTTAGATTTTATTGCTTCTATGAGTCTTTTTGGAATCCACATGACTTTTGAATTTGATTTTGCTTTGTGGTGCTGACATTTTCTTTTTGATTTATGGACCTTTGTGGTCTTTAGTACCTTTTTCTTTGATGGAGCCTTCTTGGCCTTTTGATTTTCTTTTGATTTTGGATCAAATTTTCTTTTATTTTTGCATGACTCTTCGAGGAGACATGTTGATCCTTTGATACATGTGGATTTTGATATAGAAGCTTTTGATATTTGGCACCCAAATTGCTTCCAAAAGAAATGGAAGGAGTGTATTGAGATGAACGATATGGAGGTATGATGGATGAGTTAATATGGGTATAATTTTGAAAGTGGATCAAGGATGTGTGCCTTTGTTGTTCTTGAAGAATAGGAGATGGAGAAATGTGGGACCCTAATATGGATGGAAGGGTTGATGAGCTAGGGTTGGGATGATAAGAACCAAGGATAGATGGAAGGTTTGATGAACTAGGATAAGGACCTAGGATAGATGGAGAGTTTGATGGACTAGGATAAGGACCTAGGATGGATGGAGAGTTTGATGGACTAGGATACCTAGGTTGAGCCCGAGGTGTATAACCAAGGCCATGAGAATATGGATTTCTTTGAACAGAAAGGGGTTCTAGGATACCTTGCTCATGAAGGCCTAAACCTTTTCCTTTGTAATTCATAATTTCACACATTTGTTTACCAATGGGATATGTATTGTTTGTAAAACAAGATGCAAGTCCATTTTGAGGAGGATATGATATGGATGAGAGGATAGGTGTTGGAAGTAAACCAAAATGGATAAAGGTGGAGGATCCCAATTTATAGGTGTGGGGTTCATGGATAGCTTGAATAGGTGTGATAGGCTCTTGACATGGGGATGATGGGTGTTTTGATCTTGACTTGGAAAAAGATTATGAAGTGGTATGAAAGGCATATCTTGATCATGAGAAGGATAATCATCTTCATGGGATGAAAGGGTATCCTTGAATGGAAGCATATATTGATCTTGATGAGGAAGGGAATCGTGAGATTTTGTAGAAATCATATCTTGATCATCAATTGGTAAGACATCATTAAATAGGACGAAAGAACTATCATGCTCTTGTGATGCAATAGAATCATGGGATGGTATGGATTGATTAGATGATGTGGAAGGAGAATTTGGAAGAACATTTTTTTCTTAAGATGGAAGAGGATTATCATGGGTGAATAATGAAAGGAGGGGATCATCATATGGTTCTTGAGAGATGGGATCTTGATCAAAGATAGGAAGGGTTTGTAGAATGTTTTGAGTGAGATGTGTAGATTGAAATGAATCATTGGATGTAAAGGATATGATAGAAGAAGGTGATTGAATGGAATCATTATCTTGAGTGAAAGAATCGTGAGGTTCATTTTGAATTATGGGGATGAAGATAAATGCATGACATGATAGGATTCGCAATTTTATTTGATGGCTTAGATTTGGGCTTCTCAATTAACCTTTGCAAAAATTCAAAAACATTGAATTTGGATTATGTTGCTTTTGGAGGAGAAGAGGTTACATTCATATTTCTGTCAAAGGACTTCATAGTTGTGCCCCCTTGTATTTCCTTGATTTTCCTTTGGAGTGCTTTGATTTGTTGGGGAAAACTACTAAGATCATTTAATGGAGTTTTAGCTTTTCGACAATCATGGCGTTAGTATGAATTAAGGGCGCTTAGCAGAATCACGCAGATGAAGCTGAATCATGCAGATGCATCACGCGCGCTGCAGGATGAGTCACGGTGTGCGGTGAATCACGTTGCAGGATGAATCACGGGCACTTGAACCGCTAAACTGGTGTGAATCTTGCTGAAGCGTGTTTATTGTGCAATCCGCTATTTTTCGCCGTAACTTGCCGGAAAATCTGCAATAAGATGTTAAAATCCATGGGTTCGAGCTCCATGGTGGGCTTTCAAAACCGTGGTGATAAATATGTTAGTATCAAAGTAAAACAATAAAAACACACAAATGAAACATTAAACCAAAGAAAACTAAGTAAATTGAATTCAAATGGAAACAAAAGAGCTTCTTCAGAGGCGTTCCATTTTCCTCTATCTCCAGGGATTTGTTTGAAGATGCTGCTCTCAATTGTGTAAGCAAAGCTTCGAATGGCAACCTGCAGAACGAGTGTGCAAAGGAAAGTGCTTCTCTATCCTATATGCTGGTGGAGTGAAAATGTTGATACAGATATGCACAGGGGCTATAGATTATACGGAAACATGGAATTGCTATGATATGAGGTGAATAGGCCATGATATGGAATGATTCTATGCTATGCTATGATGCTAGAATGCTATGAATACTAGAAGGCTATGCTATTGAAAATTGGCTATAGTTTTCCTGTATGAAAGCTTCTCTATGATTTCAAAGACCCGGCAGTCCTTTTTATAGCTTTTTGCAGGCAAGAGCCTGGCTGGCAAAGATCAATGGTTGTGAGATTGTCTAGTAGATTTGAATGGTGAGAGATGGAGAGGTTGAGAGAAAGATGGAGAATGTTGGGAGGTTGGAGAGAAGAATGGAGCCTTGTCTTCAACCCATAGGAACAAGCTTGCACAAGAACAGAGAAATTAATTTTTTCTGTTTTGGAAGTTTGTTTCATGGTTGTTGAAGATAATCCCCAAATTAATTAAATAAATAAATTTATTTAATTTCATTTATGTGAGTTTGATTTTTGATTTTAGGACTATAAAAGATTTAATTAAATATTTTGGAATATTTAATTGTGATGTGATTTAGAAAAATTAATTAAATATTTTGGAATATTTAATTGTGATGGATTTTAGAGGAATTAATTTAAATATTTTGAGATATTTAATTTGAATGGACTTTAGAAGAATTTAATTAAATATTTTGAATATTTAATTGTGAATGGACTTTAGAAGAATTTGAATATTTAATCTTTATTTGAATAAAATATCAAGCCAAGATTAAATGATAATTAATATAAATAAATCGTAATGTTTATTTAATTAATTAAGAAATGAATAAGAAAAGTGATTAAATAAACTTATTTATTTAATCAAAATGAAAGAATGAACAATATAAATAAATTATTTAAATTTATTTATATGCGATCAAATTAGAGATTTAATTAATATTAAAAATATTTAATTAATTACCGGACTATATTATGTGTATTTTGGGTGTATACAACATGGAGTGGTTTATTGCAAACATGATGTACCTTTTTAATTCATAAGCCTGGCTTTATTTTGGCTGGTTTTTATGTTGAAAACATAATTGTACCAATATATGTTTAAATTTGTTTTTTTGTTGGTTGGTTACAAACTAAGTAGTGAACATATACTAGTGTAATGTCTAATTTTTTATTGGCATAACTACAACATTTTAATGACTAAAATGTAAACAGATATTGGGGGGACAGGTGAACGAGGAGTGAACGGCAATCGGATCATGAACAGCAATCGGGGGTTTTCCCCTACTTGTTAGAACATTGAAAGATAAATTTAGCTTCAACTCAGAACTCATGTGCAATCCCAGTTGATAGAGATTTCTAAGAAACACCAGCAGTCCCTTCTTTCATCCATGGAAACTATTACTAAGGAGCAAGTTTTATGTACCCCTTCTTTCATCCATGGAAACTATTACTAAGGAGCAAGTTTTATGTACGCTTGGAGAAATCTGATCATTTTGTAATTTATAAGCTACAATTGGTTTGTCTCTTGCAGATATGCACTGTTGATTTATGCTAATGTTGTTTACTATGTGGCTCCTTTCATGATTTTTTTTTGAAAGAGCCTTTTGTATATTAATTTTTTACTCTTAATTTATGTTTTTTTTTAATTAAAAAAAATAGTTGTGGGGAGACCTAATAGATAAGGGTTCATGTAGTTGTCAATGTCATAAAAGCATGTTATAGAAAGGAAGGTCATAAGTTATGGGCATGTCATTGTCATTTACCAAAGCACACAATAGGACTTTCATAAATACTGAAGAGTTAGTTCATTGTCATAAAGAAAAACAAGTTCACCCATCATTAATAAAATAGGGAGAATGAATATTTACATAATTTATCTTTCTATGTTTTAATATTATTTCTTATATCCATAGATGGTGAAAGTTCAAAGTTGTGTCTAATTTTTATAAAACAAATAGTCAAACGCTAATTTAACTTTTTGACTTGAAACACTAATTTTTTTAAGTGAGATATATTTTTTAAATTTTGAAATAATGCAACTTAATAAATATCAATTATCAATTTATTTTATTTTTTAATTCTTTATAAAAATAAAATATTTAACTATTTTTTATTTTTTATTTTTAAATTGACACAATAATTTTGTTATAAAATACTCTATAATGAGGCTAAGTGGAACACAACATTTTGTATAAAATTTTCTTTCATTTTTTTGTATTTAGGGGAGAGGGGCCCATAATGGAGCAAAGTCCAATAGTGGGGATAGAAGTAGTCCTCAGTGGGCCCCATAGTGGAGCACTTTAATATTCAATTGCAAAACATTTTTTATCCATAAAGTACACAAAGTGACAAATCATGTGATGCCACATCAGCGCACCAATAAAACATGACTTAGTGCACCACTATCAGTCTCACTTTTTTTTTGGGCCTTTTTGGATACCTCAACAAAAAGCATGCTGATGTGACATCATATTTGATGATGTGGCCCTAAAATGAAATATAGAAGCACATGAATTGTCAAATAAACTGATGTAAGAATTGGGAGTAATTTGAAATTCCCACGTAGGATTTTGAGAAACACTAAGTTAAGGTGCTCCACTATAGACCCCTCTCCCCTATAATTTAAAATTTTAGTGCATAGATTAGTTTCTCATTTTTGATATTTTTTTCTATTTATCAAAAATAGAAAAATTTATATCATCTTGATATGGAATCTCTTTTTAATACATTATTTTCTATTTTTAAATGAGCTTTAATTTTTTTTAGAAGAAAATAATAAACCTTATATTTTGATACTAATGACATTTTTAATAAACATAAATAAAATATAAACACTAATCAAAATATTAAAAAAATATATTCTTTTAGTTTTCTTTTAATTATTGTTTGTATGATGAGTAGAAGCTATGAGAAAATATTTTTAATTTTTTTTAATACTATTTGTTATTGTAAAGTTATGTTTAGTAGGAACTTGTATTGATAACTTGACTTAAAGTGAGACACAACTTTGAACTTTCATCCCATAAAATGACTAGAGATAAATTACTTTATAAGAAACTATTATGATATACCTCATATGAAGATATTGATAATGTTGTACCTTTTTATTAAATACATGTTACTTTGAAACATTAAAAATATTAAACATATTAATTCTATAAATTGAGATTTAACTTTTTTCATACCATAAAAAATTATGATGACTAATTATAGTTGTACTTTGAATATTTTATATCCATGTATATGAGTTTGTGTTGAGATATCTATTCAAATTATCCTTGTCCTTTCTTAGAATTTGTGAATCCTAAGATGATGAACACTTGTTGAACTATCCTATGTTCATTATAGGATAATGTTTGTTTGACATTTTTATATTTTAGGAAAGTGCATTATGATGTGTTAAAAGGATGTTCAAACATTTGTAATGTTAAGTATATTTGGGAATGGTTAATTATAATTGATTGATATAAAATTCTTGTTAATTTTAGTATACAATTATCAAATTTATATTAATTTGGAAATAGTTTAATATTAAATACATAACATTTAAACTTTAAATTATTATAAAAGTAACTAAAATTTTGATTTACAATGAAGAAAAAATAAGATAAGTATCATGTCATTTAATTACTTAATCTCAAGTTTAAATATAAAAATATGACAAAAAAACCAAAATCAATTATTATGTAGATGAATATATACAATCTATAAAATTTAGTAATAGACAATTTCACTTATTAGGATTGACCCTTTTTTCTCTTACTTTATCCTGATGATGGATCATAAAGTTTGATCTGAAACGTCGATGTTAAAAATCTCATAGAATTCCAAACCAAAAATCTCAACATATACATTATCATGAACCGTGAAAATTACATACTATTAATGAAATAAACTGTTAAACCAAACCATAAGAAAGATATTTAACACAGGTTTCTTTCTAAAAAAAATCTTATATTTCATATTTTTCAATCTCTTATGCTTCCATAAAGTCATCTATGAATATCATTTATGAATGGGGAGCCAACACACCACCTCCACATGATGATTTGTAAAGTCTGTAAAGCGATTTGAATTAGTCGTTAATGTAGGAAAAGACTGTACCCACTTGCATAAGGACTCCTATACAGTTGTCAAAGCCAGTCTTCCATTATAAAAACTGGGAGACACATATTCACATGTAGAATTTCACTACAAAATTGAAGTCCAATAACTCCTTTGCCAGCTATCAAGAGACTGTCTCCTTCCCATATGAAATGGGCAATTATACATTTACCAGTAATAAAATTTTATATCACAATTTTAAATAGCTCTGGAAAAATTCTTAATAGGTCAAGCAATATAAAGTGAAGGTACATTGTTCAATATAATAGGCCAATAGTTATTGAGAAGCTTTTAAAAAAATATTAGCATTATTCCATGCTATTACAAACTCCTTTTTTTTTTTCTTTCAAAAGGATTTTTTCTTTAAACTCATTGACTTCAACAGAAAATATTGAAGTCAAGAACTCTAATTTACTGTACAAAATCCATATGCAAAGGAGATGAATATTGAAGAACCTAGCAAATATGAAGTCTAAAGTCCATCCTAAGGCTGCTGAAAATTGTAGCACTAAAGAGTGAGGGTACATTTACAACCTAATAATTCAATAATAGTCTCTTATGGGAAACAGCAATGGACATAATTTAGGACGTCATCATCATTCTCACAAACTCCTCATAGTTAACCTGTCCATCTCCATCAACATCTGCTTCCTTTATCATCTGCTCAACTTCTTCATCCGTCAATTTTTCTCCCAAGTTGATCATTACATGTCTCAACTGAATCAAAAAGAAAACTTTCAAAGTTAGAGAGCCAGTTCAACTCTCAGATCTCATAAACATCATTAAAAACTTTCATTTCATGACAACTTCTAAATGACATTTTATATATAAAAGCAATCACCAAGAAAATCGATAACAAATATATACATAAAAATGCAAAAGAAGTTCTATTTATCTGATCAAAAAAAATTGCTTGGAAAAAAGAAACTAAATTTGGGCTGTTCCCATTTATTATGATCGTCAGCGAGTTCTCTATTACTGTGCTTAACATCCTTGTGTGAGTTTATTCCAAATTTACAATAACAAAGTGCAGTTTTTTTAATATGATTGTCAGCGAGTTCTCTATTACTGTGCTCAACGTTCTTGTGTGAATTTATTCCAAATTTACAATAACAAAGTGGAAGACTGATGTTTTTGCTACAGATGTGCAAATTTATTTCACAATACATGACTTTTTAAATATCTGAGCAAAACAAAAACAAAAACTTTATCATTCCACAAAGCTCTACTTACTACTAGCGTATTAGTTTATTAAGAAATACACACCAAAAAACAAAAACAGAATTCAACAATCTCCCACCGGTTACATCAAATTTGACAGATATACATGTGCATGCCTTCATATAGTTAAACATAGATAAACACTTATTAGAATCAATAAGGACCCACAGCATGGTACTCAAAGAGAAATTGACAAAGGGACTAGACTACAAGGTTAGTCATGAACTGACCTCAGAAGCTGAAATGAAGCCATTTTGGTCCTTATCAAACACTTTGAATGCTTCTCTCAGTTCTTCATCTGTATCTGTCTCCTGAAAAACCCATATCAAAAACATTAACTACCTCTAAATTGTCAATTCATTTTCCTAGTATAGAATACTACAATTATAAAACCACATTTACCCACTAACATACCTTCATTTTTCTTGCCATGAGATTCAAAAACTCACTAAAATCTATGGTTCCATTGCCATCAGCATCTACTTCACTGATCATGTCTCTCAATTCTGATTCTGTGGGATTCTGTCCCAAGGAACGAATAACTGTTGCAAGCTCCTTGGTGGTAATACAACCTACAAAACCCAATACCCAATAAACTCAATCATACTCAAAAACCAAAAAAAAAGAAAGAAAGACTATACAAATACTATGCATAAATCACATGATATTCACCATCACCATCTCTATCAAACAGACTGAAAGCCTCCTTGAACTCAGCAATCTGCTCCTCTGTCAAGTTTTCCAATGCCATCCCTATCTCAATTCACTAGACCTTATGAAATATATTAAGATTATACCTTAGAGAGCTATGGACTTGTATTTATAGATCAAGCAACGAATCCCAAGGCAACCCACAAAATAATCCTACCTCCCTACAGATCCACACACCAAGAGGATACAACTGTAAACCTTCTTGCAGGCCTGTACCGTTGGGAAAAGACTGAATAATAAAATACCCAAATGAACAATCCAGTCTGGATTGTTGTTATTTTTATGCATAAACAAGGTGGGCTACGTGGAGATTCTATTGGTTCGGTTATAGAGGTATTTTTGCATTAATAACTCTGCTGAACACGTCTTTGGGAGACCTGTATATCTTTTCACGCGGTTTCTATGGAAGTGAGCCTCTGGTTTCTCAATTAATATGGTTTTAGATAAATGGGATCTTTGACCTTTCTAAATGTGAATTAATGGTGCAGTTGCTTTCAAGGGCTCTTGCATGGCGAGAGTAAAACAAAATTTATTGGAACTCACGCTCAGACTAAATTCAATTGCAAGATTCCTAGAAGCCTATCTGTAGAGCAGCTTTACACGGAGTTAGGATGGACTTGGTCCAACCACCCACTTGTGTCACATTTGGTCATGTTTGCTTTTTATCTTTCTCAATGTGGGTATGTTTATTTTCCTTGAATCATAGTCATGATAGGCTGTTTCCCAACACGGGAATAGGTGGAAGTGTTTTTACCCTAGTCAAGGACTATAGGTTGAGGTAGATTAGGGTGTTCCACTTGAGGTAAGGTAGAGTAGAGGAAGTAGTTGATATGATCTATAGTTTATTAATATTTGTCTAAATATCTATTTAAGATGAAATAATATAAAGATTTTATAGATTAGGGTGTCTGACCAATGTAAAGTGAGATTGACTTAGTGAAGAAGTGGGTAAGAGAGAAAAGCAGGTTGTTGACAGGACAGATTGTTTGTTAATATTTGTTCAATGCATATTCAAGATGAGAAAACGGGACTAGATTGATTTGGATGTTGAACATGGGGTTATATTTATTCAATGAACATTCATAATGAAAAAACTAAAGGAATAGATTGATTTTGATATTGAACATGGGTTAATATTTATTCAATGCACACTCATGATGAGAAAACAAAAGGACTAGATTGATTTGGACATTGAACATGGACAAAGTAGATGGTATAAGGAGATTGACTTAGTGAGAAAGTGAGGAAGAAAGAGGAGGTTGTTGACATTACACCTAGTTTATCAATATTTTTCAATGCACATGTGAGATGAGATGGCATACATAAGTGAGAACTAATTGTATTCCTTATGATAAGAAGGTTTCAAGTTGTGGGTGAATTTTTAATAATTAGATTTTGGATACATAGGGTTTGATTTAATTTACTTTGACTATGAAAATCATTTGAGTACTATGCTTCACATGTGTTAATAAGCTCGCCTAATTATATCAATTTCAATAACCTCCAAAAAGAAAGAAATTGGAAGAAGATGCCATGAATATTTGCAATTGGAGGATTTCAAAGGACATCATCTTTTTCAACAACAAAATTGTAAATGACAACACATGTTAGAAAGCTTACTTATTAAATTTACAAAATATACAAATATAATATATTTGAAGGAAAGTGAAATATTCATTCAAATATTAATAGAGGTTGAGGGCAAGACTATAAATTATTGTTAACTCTTTTACCATGAGTTTCAATTTGTACCAATCTATCATGAAGGTATATGTGAACAAGATTGAGAGGAAGTTGTGTAGGTGGACAAGAGACTGTTGGTCCTATTAATAGACATGAAGAGTAGATCTTGGTTATGAAAAGTGATCCTGTGAATAACTATATAGGGAACTTACTTTTGATTACCGATCACTACAAAATTCTTGACTAAAGGAATCATTTCATTGTCCCCCTAGTTTTCAATTCATGTCAGAAATGGATACAACAAGAGGCGTCATTAGGAACAAATGATTATTTAGAATATGGATTATACACAACTAATCCATGTAGGTCTATAAATTTAGATAGAGGTATTCTACATGCCTCAACTAGCCTCATTTAGAAGAAAGGCTTAGACATTCCAACTTATAATGCCTCATTCTGAATAGATACACCCTAATGTACTTCAACCAAAGATCCATCACTCTCATTTCCATATTAACAGATAGTGCAAAGACAAAGATGACATTCAAATTATTTTGTATACATATATTGAAAGAATTAGTTTTGAGTGGATTCATGGTAGAGCACATGGCTTCTTATAATCATTGTTGAGGAAATTAGAAATTACCCTTATCACTAATGATTATAGTATTATTTTTATTGATAGATGGTTGTGACTATACCTTGATTTTATCTAACTTGGCCCATCTTATGATTTATTATGCATAGTTTTATATCTTAATGATTGGTTGGATATGATGAAGATTTTTTAAGATGCTCTTAGCCTAGATTTAGATCAAAGATATTCTATAATTATATAATGAGTATGATGATTTTGCATTTCAAACTCTATTTAATATATGGAATCATCAATATGGATTTACTTAACAAAGTATGGTTGAGGACTATTTATGATTTCGATTTTGATTGATTAACATCCTTATCATATCCAACTCAATAGAACTCAAAGACTTGATTTAATTATAATTGAAGAATGTGTTGATATGGTAGATGGTCTTATATGATGGACTATATGAGATGTGCAATCTTTTATGTTGGTCAACTCATTATTGACTGTGTATATTCATCGGGAGTTACTAATAATTTGGGATAAGGAAACATATATAATGATGAGATGGATGAGCTTGTGCCTATTGAGCCTTATTAAAAGACACCAAGTTCAAGGGAGAACTTGGTCCATACAAAACATTCATGTGTTCTCATTTCTTCATACTCTTATATTAATTTTTAAAATATCATGTTTTCTATTTATTCATTATTAATAAATTTATATTGATGTATTTTTAATTAAGATAATATAGGCTTATGTGCATCTATAGGAACAAGAGACATCATTCTATAAGATCTCAATAAAGTAGGGCATTATATAATGCCCCACCTATATAGTACTTGAAAATTTTGTATAGTGATGATATTAATCAGTAAAATTATTTGATTGTTTATTTATCATGTAGGATAAGATTGGATTTGATAAATTAATCTAAGTAGATTAGTATTTTGCATAATCATCAACATTATTAGATTATGTGGAATCCCTTTTGAATTAATAATTTATTTGTGACAAATAAATTAATCGGGATAACTATGTAATTTATTTTTGTACATGAAATAAGCATTCCCTAAGGTGTGACCTAGGCTAATATAATAAATGCATACATATATAAGCATAAATCAACCTACCTATAAATAATTCAAATGGGATAGAAAATATGAAAGGAAAGTTATTTTTGCATCTACAATTCCTAATGTAAGGATATGAATTCTTGATTCTAGAGCTTCACAACATATGGCTTCATTATAGAGTTATTTCTATTCATTTGAGTCTTGTACTTTGTAACCACACATCCTAATGGGGAAAAACCTATATATTTATGTTTATGGGAAAGGATCTATTGGCATGGGAGAAGGTGCTTTCAATGATTTCTATCCTTGTCAACAAATCCGCTTTCCATCTACAAAAAATCACATAGTGGAATAGGGAAGAATAATGAGTTTACACCTAATTTAGTGACTATTAGAGGCTTGGAGAGTAGAGAGATAACTTTTTAATAATTATTGATCATGAATCTCACTTGTACACATTTTTACATTTTTCCCTTAATGATATTTTAATCCCTTTTAATAATACTCACGCTTATGCATCTAGTGTGAATTGTGTTTATCAAAAGAATTTTGACCATTTGAAATTTTTTGTTCTTTCATCCACTCTAATTCTTGGGACTTCTACTGAGATTCAATCTCTTCCACCTACTAAAAATCTTCAAATTTTAGTGTTGTTGTGGCTTCCAATACTTGTTCAACAAGATTCTTCTTGTCTTTTAGATTCAATTTTGTGGGGTGACTTTTTGATAGGTATTGTAAATTTGTTTGTGAGCCCCATCTTATAAATTTCGAGGAGACATGTAAGAATATTTATTTCATCTTTGATAATACTTACAACACATATGTCATCATATCATCTTTATCTTTGATATTGTTCACCATGAGTCTTCACAAGTTTTTAGATTGGTTTCACCTCATTGCACTATGACATCCTTTGATTCTAACATGTAGACACTTTAGTATTTTTTAGAGGTAGATATTATGAGACCTCTTCCCCCATATCTCTTGGATTTGAAATTTATTCTACACAAACATTGGATTTGTTTTTTATTAGAGGAAAAATAGGTTTTGATGGAACCCAAAACCTAATACAAGCAGTTTTTGAAGGGACTCGAAACAAACCATTGGATTTGTTTCTTCCCAAAGGGAGAAAATATTTTTTCCAAATTTGGACGCTCTTTAGCATTCATCATTAGCATAGGACTCACTTCTCTATGAGGGGGATACATGATCTCACTCTTTCACTTGTATGGGAGGGATATTAATTATATATTGATGATAGATGTAGTCCTTGGGGGGTTATGTTCATTCCTCCTTCCATCACTTGTACATGTTTATTTGTATGTTTTATTAGTTTTGGAGAGGATCTTTTTCCTATGACTTTTCTCTTTTATTCTAATTTTTGAGATATTTGTACATGGGTACCTAACAAGGCCTTATAATTGAGACCCATATTCACATTCTTACATTTTTTTGTTACATTACTCTTCAAGAGGTTTTTATGCAAATGAGGTTATATAATTACCTAGCTATTTCTCATCTAGTTCTTATTCACACTTAGTTTAAGTTTACCTAGCACACTTATAGGTCATTTAATTTTTATCTTGTGTCATTTGATTGTGACACTTTTCATAACCCTATGTTGTCCTATATTTAGTGTTTCCTATATATGCAAGGTCCCTCATATACATTATAATGCATGTATGTATTGTATAACCTAGCATTCATTTCTTGGTGTACTCTCATTTAGAAGGTGTTTTTAGTTTTGCAAGTGATCCTAGTTACTTGAATATATTGTGTGACTCTTACACAAAGTGCTCTAATCATGCGCAAACCTATTGATTGTTGGAAAATTTAAATAATCTACATGAACTCAAAGTTAATGTAATAGAGGTGTAGGAAGAGTTTAATCAATTGATGATAATGGAAGTACTTTAACCTAGTAGCCTTACTTTTGACCTATTTAGATTACATGCATGGTAGGATATTTTTAATGTTTCTATTTTTCATATAATTACAATCTATTTATAGTTTGGATTAGATATGCATACTTTTATTTATAGTTTTAACATTGAAAGTTTATCTTCTAAGATTTTTAATGTTATGTTTATATTTATATTCCCACCACATAGCCTTTACAACACCTTCATGGCCTTGATAGTGATTGAATAAATTAGATTGTTTCCATTCTATGTTATCGGTATCTTACATACCTACATAATGGTAGTTTCAAATATGTGCAATCAACTATTTTGAACTAAAAATTTGTTGGTCATAAGCCTTTAGTTTTGCATCCCACATTCCCAAGCAATATGAAAAAAACATAAGCAAAATTTAAGCTGAGTAATTTGCAAATTTAAAGTGATTATGTATTTCCATGTAAGACATGCATAAACAATTATCTTTCTAGATTGTACCTAAAGAAAACCAAAAAGGTCATATATCAAGTGACCTAGCATAGGTTGTCCTTGTCAATCAATTTGACTATCTTGATCATGGATACACTCATAAAAGTGGACTAAAATTCTAGCCTTTCTAGATCACCCATGTCCAATTCAACACGTGCATTGCACACTTTTTCTCACTTTTCCATGTTTGATTGCACACACTCTAGGATAAAAGTAGTTTGTGTTGAGAACCTAAAAATCATATGCACATCACAAGCTAAATTATTACTATATAAATAAATTGTTTCACTGTCACTCTCCCATTACATAAAACAAATTGAGGGTACACAAGAAAATTATATATATATATATGAGAGAGATGAATTGTTTGTTGGGATGAACAATTCTTTTTGGATTGAAACAATATCTATATCATTCATGCATGGTATTTTTATCATTTCAATCCCATTTGATATATCTTCACATTTAATATTCTAACTCAAATACTTTATTCCATCATATGTTATCCTATAGAGATAAAATTGAAACCATATGCTTTAAATCATTTATCATTTCCTTAGAGATTTAAATTGGAAATTTACAAATTATTAACCTTTGCAAAAGAAAAACAAAGACAATTGATCAATATATAAATTTGAGCTACCTTATAGCTATAAATAAATATAAAAAATAAAAGAGAATCAAGAAACTAAACTTCAATATGTTTCTTAGAAAAGGAAGGACAAATGTCATATCCTAAATCCACAACCATCACCAAATTCAAGACTTTTCAAGAGAATAGTAGAATCTAAGTGGCTATGTTGATACTCAAGAATTTAAAGAAAATAGTTTTTTAGGGCTATGATTAGAGAGTATGAAAATTTATGTTTGTATGTCTAATTTTAATCTGTGTTTTCATTTCTTCAAGATAATTTCAATGCTTTCTTTCTTCAACTATGGGGAGCTTGTATAGTAATCATTACATTATTTCCTTGATCATGGGGAGCTTGTCTAGTAATTATTGCACGTTCCATGAAACAATATCCAACTTAGACAACTTGTTTAACCAATCATTAAATTTATTTATATTCTCACATTTGACATATATATCAACAAGAGAAAAATTTACAAATATATTAGATTTAAACTCATTAATGATAATTCTTTCATGTACCTATTACTAATTTTTAGCTACCAACTAAATTAGTAAAGTTTTATCAAGTAGTTATTAAACTAGGGGGTGAGAAAAAAATTTGATATTTAAATAAATTAGATCAGAAAACCAAGCATTCAAAGATTTATCAGGTACAGGTACATGTTTCATAGCTATTTAATCATGTTCAACATTTTAACATGGGGTGTAAAATGGGCTTCCACAAAGGTTGAGCCCAGCATGCTACCTTCTCAGATTCAAAAGATGCAACAAATAGTGGTTGCGTGTTTCAATCATATCTCGAAAACTATGATTTGGGTTTTCATAATTTTTGGATATAAATTACAAAACAATGAGGCAAAAAAACACTTTAAATTTCTCACTAGCCCAATTTGTATTGCTTGAGAAATATTCACCACTTCTAAGGAAAAAAGACAAATGGACCTTTTTAGGAGGATTGTAAGGCTCAAAGGGCAATTCTACATTACTTTTGAGATACCACATGGGTTGACCATCACTCAAGGAAACTTTTGGACACTTAATCACTCAGTTTGCTCCAGTTTTGAGGCCTTTTTTTGCATGTTTTTTAAGCTTGCACGATCAAAGATAATTCATCATGCATATTGGTGAAGTTGAGAGTTAAGTCTCAATATTATCATTTAATTTTGAAGTGAAAAATACTTAGCTTGTATATTTTGCATAATTTTAAATAAGAAAAAATATGTAATTAAATATTAAAGGTAATATTTTATTACCTTAATATTTACCATGCAATGTAAAAAAAAAAAAAAACTCACATGATAAATATTAAAATAATCATATTGATTATCTTTAATATTTAATCGAATAGTCCCTTTTTTCCCAAAATCATGCAAAAAAAAAATGGAGCAAATGGTAAGACATAACTGCAGTTTCACATCAGCTTTGAAGTTTAGATATTTTGACTTTAATTATCTCCTCTTGGCTTTTTGAAACCCTTTATTGTATATAGGAAAAAGACTTAGTCTTTTTTCCTTAGTTCTTGATTTTATTTGTTTTTGCATTTTGCATAGAGAGATCTTGTAACTCAGATTTCTACACAATTAATATTATGTGGCATTTTTTATAGGTTAATTTTGGAGTCTTTATGCAATATTTTCCTGTTACTCTCTTTTAGAATCCATAATTTTACCTCTTCAGAAATAATGAAAAGTATCTTTACAAATAATCTGATGAAGTTATTTTGTTTTAATTATCCAAACTTTTAAGTTTGTCTTATTCATTATCATACATTCTTCACAAGTCTTAGGTAGTGTGTTCTTTTCATTTTGAACTTCAAATTGTGAGAATTTATTTTCCTTTTTGAAGTATCAAACTGTTTGACTATCTTAAGAAACACTTTTGTGAAGCCATTTCTGAATTGTGTAAACAGATTTTTGAAAATAATTGTGAATCGTTCTATAAGTTTTATCATCATTTAGGTGCATCACCAAGGTTTAAATTTTAGTTTATGCATTCAATTCAAGCCTTCTTCCCTCTTCCATCAAAGTTTACAGTTCATCATTAGAAAATCATAAAAGACGTCAGCCTATAATCTAGAGGTTAACTTTCAACGTAGGGTACCCACAACCTGAAAGTTTTTCCATGTTACATAGGATTGCAAAGCATCTTTGTTTTCTCATTCGAGTGCACTCTTGTTGATAACAATACCTTTCTATCTAATTCCATACTTGACATGCCAGAACATGCACTAAGAATGCTTGTAAAAATAAAATGGTTTGAAATCATACCTACTAGTTGTAACTAGCAAAATAATTTTAGGGGTTCTTCATCGTTTCCATTTTCAACATATCTAGCAACCAATACATTCCATGAAACAAAATCCTTCTTAGGCATCCTATTAAATAGCTATCATGCATCCCTTATGCCCTCACATTTCACATACATAATAAAAAGGATACTTCTCATAAAGACATCTAAACTAAATCCAATCTTAACATTGGGAACATGTACCTACTTACCATGTTGCATAGGCTACTAAACTGGAACATGACATAACAACATTAGCCAATGACATGATTTAACTTTAAGCTCACATATTGTATCTCATAAAATAGTTTCAAAACTTACATCTCATGCTCTTACTTATCTTATCTTATAATTCAAACAATCCATGCAATAACATCTCATTGGAATATTTTATTAAATAATTCATATGTCATATATACATTTTATACATATATCTATAATATCATCTATTCAACATTCTAAATGCATACTTAAATCATATTTATTAATTAGTTAAAATTCAAAATTATATCTTATTTTCAATAAGATCAAATGTGCATCTAGAATTATGGATAAACAATCAACATGTCTGCTAGAACACCTCCGACTACATCATCTCACGAAATTATTAGGAGCTTCCTTTTTGCTCGGGTCTCGCCATTTGCCATGTCAACATTTTCAGCCAATGGATTAGGAAGCTTCTTTTTGCTCTGGTTTCTCCATTTGCCATGTCATCATCTTTAGGAGCTTCTTTTTCCTTGGGTCTCTTCATTTGCCAATGGTGTTGGTTCCTAATTGACATGGTGGCCGTCGATGACTTTGATGGGAGGCAGCAGTTTCTTCTTAAACAAAAGCCTTGCTTTATACACATAAAAGGTATGCTTTGTGTTTCTAAAGTTGTGGACCCTGGCACTTCCAACTTAGGCCTTGATAGCCAGTTGGTGGGCTCTATATCTTTTATCTCTTACAAAACAATTAAGAATAGCGTGAACCATTGGATCAGGACACCCAACGGCTGGTGAGTGCCGAACAAACTCAAAGCTTTATCTCTCTTTCTTCTGCGCCATTCAAAGATGGGCCGGCTGCCATTATTCTATAGCTTATATGATCTTGGAAGTTTGAACCCCTTTTAATACGTAGCACAGACACTTTGGGCTTAAAGCGAACTAGAAGTCTTCTACTATGAATGACGACAGCTAAGTGCTGATTATCTTCCCTGTTCAATCCCACTGGAAACTTGCGGTCAAATTTCTAGATTACAACACCTGATGATCTTTGAACCCCTTCTTCTACATAATATAGACACGGAGGCTTAAATGACTGAAAGTCATCTAATATGAATGATATTGGCCACGTGTTGAATCATCTGCCATGTTTAAGCCCACTAAAAAACTTGACTGATACCTACCAATGAAGAATCCCATTCCATTGAAAATAGCAAGATCTGGGAGAGAGTCAGAATGGCTTGTTTCATGTCTGGACGTAAGATGGGGTCTTCTTCAATACACTGCTTTGTCAATAAGGCCATTTTTTTTTTCAACAAAGTGGAGGTTATATAATTAAACACGAAATTTTAGAAATATGTTTTAATTAATGTTGAGAGGCATTCTACAATGATAGTAATAAAGATTCAAATAGCATGAATAGATCATCAAATTGAGGTATTTTATAAGAAGATTGACAATAGATCATTGACTAAGAGGCAATCGTAAGGGGTGATTATAGATAAATCACCAACTTGAGGCATTTTTTATCAAATTTTAGTGAGAGATGTCTCCATGAAGAGGACAAGGTACTTTTAATTCACTGTGAAAATGGAAGATCTGTTAGAAATGGTGAAGGCAACAAAGATTCAAATAAAGATTTTTGAAGAAAAATGCAAAAGAAAACATAATCCTAGAGCTGATAAGAGTGACGAAGAATAGGAAGCTAGTCCTATTGAACAAAGTGAAAGTGAAGAAGAAAAGGAAGAAAGGAGTTTCACATATATAACAAGTATTAGTACTGACATTTTGAATTATTTTAGTAGTTTAAATCTTGAATAATTGATAGATTGGATCATTGATTTAGAAGAATATTCTGAGTGTGAAGATATTAATGATTTGAATAGGATATTTTTTTCTAAAACTAAGTTAGAGGGTCATGCTACCATTTGCTGGAAAAAAAATCAATTAGAAATAAATAGAAAAGGTAAATCTAGCATTAGAAAATGGGATAGAATGGTGAATAAGCTGAAATGTAAATTCATTCTTGCAAATTATCATTTATATTTTTTAAAGAAATTGCATAGTTTGAGAAAAAGGGATATAACTATGAAGGATTATATTAAGGAATGTTATAGGCTAACAATCAAAACGGACTACCATGAGGAAGGATATGAAAAATTGGCAAGATAATTCAAAAGATTGAGGGGACCAATTCAATATGAATTGAGTATGTTGAATATCCAAATAATGAGAAATAATACTAATTTGCACTAACTTGTAGAGGAAAAAATTAAAAAATGATTTAAGAGTAGACAAAACCAAAAAAGAGGAAGAGGAGAAATACTTTAGAGAAGTAAGCCTCAAATTGAAAATAGAAAAACCTATAAGGAAGATATTGAAACAAGGAAGATTGATTGTAATTATAGTAATACATACTACAATGACACAACAAATTGATACCAAAGAGATAGAGGAAGGCATGAAATAAATTATGGAAGATTTTTCTAAGGAAAATGTTTCAATTATGGAGTAGAAGGAAATTAAGTGTTTGAATGTTACCAAGTTCAAAGAAGCACTAGCCCTTAGAAATATATCACAAGAACTACATATGTAGAAGAAGAATCTAGATAATCATAAAATCTAATGTGGTGGGACTCAATCTAATAGTGTCAACTTTTGCTTGAGTCCCTACCATTTGGCACATTGAGGCCTCATTTTTTCCATCACATATAATCAATATGAGATATCTCCAAGTGGTTCCACATTTTTTAAATTTTCCTATGTGTTGGTCTTCTTCATCCCCCATATGCCTATTATTTCCATAGGTCACACAGCTAGGCCCAGAAGTGAGCAAAAACAACAGCGGAGGCTGACACCCGAATGGTTATGGCTTTTGAATATTACTGAATAAACTTACTACAAGAAATTTTTATATGAAGAAACATACAATTCTTACTTGCAACTACTATTTTTGATACTCAAGGTCACACTAAGCGTATGAGTAGAGAATACCCAAATATTTGTAGACTTCCTAAAACCTTAAAACTCTCTAAGACTCAAATATGGTTGATGCCCAATACACTTTCAAGTGTGCTTATTTATAGGACTAAAATGACCTAAAGAGCAAGTAAAAGAGAATCATATCGACACTACGAAATAAATTGGTTATATAAAAAATGAGGTTTTCAAACCAAAAATATGGTTGACAGTGACTATCCTTGAGAGCTATATTTTTTGGATTCAACTATGTGAATTTATTTGCATCAACATTTTGGATCACACTTTGTGATCCATCATTTCTCTCATTCAACTCTTTTTTTCATCCTGATGATGGATCACAGAGTGTGATCCAAAATATTGATGTGGATAAATTCACATAGTTGAATCCAGAAAAAATAGCTCTCAATAATATGGACTATGGAAATATAATATCTCTAAGTGCCTATCATTGTATATTAAAGCTATACGTCAGATGATAAGTATTATTCTCATCATAACTCTCACTAGAGCTTGTGTCAAGAGATGGGGCCCATGGTTCAAAGTCTAAATCAGTGTACACATCTTCCCAATTTAATGGCTTCCGCTTGGCATGGCTATAGAATCTATGATGAACGTTCAACCATGTTGATGTCAATCATAAACCAATTATGGCACAAAATAAGATTCCCATTTCAATTGTCTATTAATGACAACAACTACCACCATGTCTTGAGTAAAGAAGAAATCAAGATTGATGTGTTGTGATCTTGCATGGAAAAAATATCTCTAATATGATTAGAGGGTCATGAATCACAAGTGATCACCCAATTGAAGAAAGGGTGTCATATCAAATTAATGAATTGCATATATTTCTTATCATTTTCAATCTTTAGGATGGTAGAATCCCCATAATCATCTTTATAATAATGAGTAGTAATAAAACTAAGATGTTATATACTTTCAACATCAGTAGTTGCATTTTGCAAGTAATATTTACTCCTTTCATCAAGATATCTCTCTGAGAAAATTGATTTAATCCTCTCAAATATACATTGAATTCTTTTTGCATATCAAACCCTGGATAGCTTGGTTGGCCAAAGCTAGAAGCTTGCATAAAGACTCCTAGAAATGTCTATTGAGATGATTAGTGACTATGGTGTCTTTACTTGCTATGTGTTGAGCTTCACAATTAAATTGGTTCAAATATGCTTGCCACCAAATATATTTACCTCATCCATCCTTATGTCCAAGTTCCTTACCTTTAAAAGTTAAGAATCTACTACAATCTGTTATGATAATGATTTTTTTTAAATGCATCAAATTTAAACAATCTTTTTTAAGGAATTTAATGTTCACCAAAGATTTTTTTATCAAAATAAATTCATTTAGATTCACATCATCAAGAAATATACCACTAGTGTATTTTGATGTGTATTTATTTCCTTCTTAAACAAATACTAAGTGTCCTCCCCATGCAATATCATATGCATCTAGATATAGTATGAATTCATCAATACTAGGAACATGAAGAATAGGGATATTACTTATCTTTTTATGTATCTTGTTGTAGTGTAAAAAATTGTATACCTTAACAATTTCATACTATGTTTTTCCCCCTAAATTATTGGGCCTAATTAAGTCCCTAATCTCTTAAATTATGCATTCCAAGGCCTATTTTTATCCTTTTCTGACAAAGTTGCAAGCTTTAAATAAATACAAATAATTAATGTTATCATCCTGACACTTAATGTCCTAGAAAATAGGGCAAGGACCCATACACCCATGGGCATATAGGTCCCCCTATCTTGTTGGGAACCAATTTTTAAATGTTTTTAGTGGAATTTTCACATTTATAATTCAAGTTTCAATTTTCGGCTTTTGGAATTTTATTTCAAGAAATTAGAACAATTGCACATAAATACCTAGCTATTTTACCATTTGAAACCTAACAAGCATTAACAAGAGAAATATTAGAAAAATTATGATCAAGAGAACTATTGAGCAAGTCAAGAGTAGCATTTCAAATTTTATTGTAGCAATTCAAGATTTGACATCATTTCAAATTTTGTGTATTCATGTCTTGTGAAGGCTAACATTGTTGTAGGTCTCCAAGCATTCAAGCATTCAAGCAAATCTATCAAGAAAGATCCAAGATCCTTGAAGTGATGTGTATAACTTTAGTCCTTCAAGGAAGCCATTGAAGGATGGTGAGTTGCAGCATTGTGTTCATTCATCATTCCTTCCTTTCGATTATCATTTCTATCAATGACATTGTCATTGTGGAAGTGGAAACACTAACACGGGGTTTGATTGGGGCAAGCCCCTAAAATGGCCCAACATTTCCCCTCTTTGTGAATGTGTAGGTTATAGGATTGAAGAGGATTGAAGGAATCTTGAAGGAAAATTCTCCATTTTTGCATTTGTTTTCATATATCTTATCAAGTCATGGAAACTCAATTACAAAATTCACTAACGATAATCCGACAAGTTTGCAACCTGGAAACAAAAAGTCAGATCCAACATTAGAGGAGTACATAATAAATTTTAGGACCCCTATCAAGGACTCATATTCCCCTGGGAAAATGTTTCCCTCTGCACATGTTATCTAGATTTAGCTTTCGGTGATAGGTACACATCAATCTGCCTTCTCTAGATCCACCTGCAATTTATAGTTTTAGTCTGTGCATTTCCGGTATATTGAATTTGTCATATCAGGTCATACATCTCAATTAGGTTAATCATTTCAAATCATTTCCAATCTATTTCCAAAACTCTAAGAAAGTGGATACAAGTCTTATTGGCTCACCTCTTTGGTTGATAGTCAATCTATTCACCTTGTTGATCTACCTTTCTAATGAAATATAGAAAAAGGATTATAAAAAGAACCCTATTATTTACACATACAAACATTAAAAGGGCTCTTCCACCTTTTTCTATATTTCATTTTGGTGAACTTGAGATTTTGACATCGTAGATTTTTTATTTGGTAGTCTTTCAAACCCTAGATCTAGGTTTTGCATAATTTTGTCTTGCATTTTTCATTTAGGGTTTCATATTTGTGTCATCAAAAATTCATAAAAATCCAAAACTATTGCATCCATATTGCATCATAACTAGTATTAGGGTGTGTTTCAGTCATTTAGATCATATTTTTAATTCAAAATTGCATTAAAAAAAGTGTCATTTTGTTTCAAAATTGTCATACATTTACATTTGTATTACATTTAAAAATTCTGGAAAAGTAGTCACTATCAAACCTGTTTGCAGATAGGAACAACAACTTAGACATTTAATTTTTCAGTTTTCAAAACCCTGAACAAGGATCCATTCGCCCTTAGGCGACCCTATCCTTGTACAAGTGGATTAACAATCTTTTTCACATTTGTCTATCTCTGTCTACTTAGTGGTTTACAATTTCTCAGAGGAACTGATTTTTGCTGAAATCACATATTTTTAGAAAATATAATGATTTAAGCCTTGAAAAGTTATATTTAATGAATTCCAATTGAAGATGGTTTGATCAAACTACCTTAAATCAAACCCCCTTGGATAGAACCCCACTAGTTTTAAACCATACCTATAATAGAGTCTCCTTTACACCTATCAAAATGCTAATAAAAAACCACTTTTGGTTTACCTTTTGGGGGATCAAATCAATTCATTTAAATTTTATTTTTTGCAAGTATGTAGTCCTTATTATAAGCTTCCCAAAAAGTATAATTTCAAATAAATTTAATTTGATTATTATATTTATTTTTTATTTCTTGTGAATGTAGGTTTTTCACCAAAAATCAAGCTCTATGTTCTGCACATGTGGAAAAATAGCAGATTATTAAAAAAAAATTAAAAATATTAGTGCACCGATATTGAAGTCCTTGATCCAACAAAGAAAAAAATTGAATTTCGATGAATACAAAAAAATTTACGCGTTATACGGTTGCGCTATGCCTGAATTATAATTGGTTTGAATTTGAAACTTGATTAAAGAAAAAATATTCAATGAAAAACTATCTAACCAAGTAGAAGCACTAGATATCAGAGTTGCAAATATAAATTCAAAATAAATATAATTTTATCCTTCATGGAAAAAAATTTATGCGTTATACGGTGAGCGTCACTTTTTTAAAATGTTATTTTCTGAAAAAAACTAGTTTTCGAGGGAGATGGAAAAAGAAGTGCAATCCGATTCCAAAATTTTTGAAAAAAAATATATTTAGAATCTATAGAAAAAATGTCACGAAACTCTAGTTTGCATCATCTTCAAATTCCTCATCATTTAGCTGCTATAGGTGCTTGAAAGTGAATATTTAGTTAAAAAAATATATTTGAGTGTCCAGTTTGGCCAAAAATTGTAAACCACTATTGCAGGATCACATGTTGCAAATCTTAATTTGAAATTCATAACTGCATTTTATAAAGAAGTTTGCATTTGGTTCATTTGGTAAAAGAAAGTGCACTATTTAGGGTCAAAATTTGTATTCAAAAGCAACATTTCTAGATCTTTGCATCTTGCAATTAGTCAATTATTAAATTTCAAGTCTAAAATTGCATTCAAATTTGTTCAAGCATATTTCACATCATTGCATACTTGAATTTTTGCATCAAATTGGGATACATTAAGCAAATTTTGGAAAATTCTTTACTATTTCAACTGTTTGCAAGTAGAATCAACATTCTTAAATAGTTTAATACATAATCAAACTTTGAAATTTCAGAACCCTTGACCAAGACTCAGATGCTCTTGGGCGACTCTATCCTGTTGTGCATTGTCAAAAAAACTTTTTAACAGATCTTTGTTACTGGGTTTCCTATTTTCTCCTGTTGTTTGATTCTTTTTTCTAGTCATTTTGTTGTGTTTTTTTATCAGTTTAGTGTTCATAGTGGGTAAACTTCAACATTTTGGAACTTGTATGAGTTTCAAGACCTAGTGTCCTTTGCCAATACTTCAATCATACGAGTTCTAGACTTATGGCATCCTGCACTTGTTTTACATCCATTTTCGATCATGAGTCTTCTAAGTCTTTCATGACTAGTGTTGTCAATACTCAACCCATCTAGGACTCTATTTTTTATGCTACCATACCAATGACAACCTTACAAACACCTATCTTCAAAGACGTTGAGGCTATGGTTGCCCATGTTCTCAAAGACAAACTAAGAAAAATGGACAAGGATTTATAAAAACTTCAAGATTATGTGAGTAACGAATGTTTTACTAGTACAATGATTCCTATAATTGACAACACATGAGGAAACAGCTTCATGATGATCATTGATTAGAAGTTGTGTGCAGCCTAGCCCACATAGTTGATAATAATATATACCTACAATGGCTAGTTGTGCTCAAGCTTTGGAATACACTCAAAGTCAAGGATTCCAAGTCAATTATCCCTCCCTACTACCATATCCTTTATTCCTACATACACAAATACAACTGTTACTTCAACCATACAACAAAGGATTGGAACAACTTCAACAATAGATCTCTCCACTAGAAATCATTATGGTTTTTGATCCTCACATGTCACACCTCAAATTCCATCCCCACTCATAACTTCACAACATAGTATCCCACCAACCACATACACCATTCCACCATATTCACCTCATTCCCAAAACATGTCAAGTAATGATTTTGTCATAAACCAACTCTTGCAAAATGTGACATCACTTCAACAGCAAATCTCAACAATGAACCAAAATCAAAGTGGACAACCATCACAATATATCAAAAGGATCACATTGTCACTTGAGATATTAAAATCACAAATGCCATAAAAAATAGATATCCCCTTATTTAACAAGTACAATGGTAAAGGGGGCCCTAGTAACCACATATTAGCATATACCACCACATGTGCAATGACTTTATTTTTTAGGATAAGCTCCTAGCTAAACTTTTCCCTAGGTCATTGAAAGACATGGCCTTGGAATGGTTTTGTTCATTACCAAATAACTCAATCCACTCATTTGATGAGCTTGTTGATGCTTTTCTCAATCACTTTCAAGTCAACATTGGTCCTAAGATTAACATAACTAATTTAATGTGATGCAAACAAAAACAAGGTGAAAAAGTTATAAATTTCATAAACTGCTATCAATTGATATTATCACAAGTCAATCTAACTCTTCCTGATGCAGAAATCCAAAGAATGTTCATTGACAATTTACAAAAGGACATAAGAGAAAAAGTCTTATTAATGAAATTTCCATCCTTTATAAGCTTATGTATGGTGATTTGTGACTATCAGAATTTTTTTAGTAACTATGAAGAATCATCTTCATCGGCCCTCATATTGAGAAATCTGAGCCCATACATCAAAACAATTTCCAACCATTCAAGAAGCCAAACAAGAAATTTCTAAAGACAAATCCATCCCAAACAAATCATGTTGAACCTCAAGTTGCGGCCATAAGTTCAACCCCATATCAATTTAGGGAAAAAGATAAATCTAGTTTACCCCTCTATCTGATTCCCTCCATTTAATTATGTTGCAACTTTTGGGTAATAACCTAATCCTCTTTCCTCCAATTAGATCTATGGATACAACCAAGCCTCTACCTCCAAGCTTTAACCCAAGTGTCAATATCACCATACAAATGGACATGATATGAAATGATGCATGCAACTTAAACATCAATTTCAAGGGCCTCATTGATTCTAATCGCATTCAACTAGGTGGTGTTAATGATAAAGGGAATAAGTCACTTGCCCGACCTAACCAAAATTTATAATTTTTTACCAATCCCATGCCTAATCATGCAACCAACTTTACATGCAAGCTTATGGGTGTATGGGTCCTAGCCCTATTTGCTAGGACATTAAGTGTTGGGATCATAACTATAATTATTTTCATTTATTTAAAGCTTGCAACTTTTTTAGAAAACAATAATTTAAATAGGCTTTAGAATGAATAATTTAAGAAATTAGGGACTTAATTAGGTCTAATAATTAGGGGGCCAAAACATAGTATAAAATTTTTAAGGTATACGATCCAATTTCTAATATGTTTTTGGCAGCATTTTCACATTTAGAATTCAAATTTTATTTGTCAACTTTTGGAATTTGATTTTTGGGAAATTAGAATAATCGCATATAAATACGTAGTTATTTTACCATTTGAAGCCTAAAAAGCATTAAAAAGAGAACTATTGGAAAAATTATGATCAAGAGAACTATTGAGAAAGTCAAGAGCAACATTTCAGAGTTTATTATAGCAATTCAAGATCCAACATCATGTCAAATTCTATGTGTATTCATGTCTTGTGAAGGCTAACATTGTTGTAGGTCTCCAAGCATTCAAGCATTCAAGCAAATCTACCAAGCAAGATCCAAGATCCTTGAAGTGATGTTATGACTTCAGTCCTTCAAGGAATCCATTGAAGGGTGGTGAGTTGTAGCATTGTGTTCATTCATCATTCTTTCCTTTTGATTATCATTTTTATCATTGACATTTCCATTCTGGAAGTGAAAACACTAACACGAGGTTTGACTGAGGCAAGCCCCTAAAATGGCCCAACATTTCCCCTCTTTGTGAATATTCAAGTTATAAATTTGAAGAGGATTGAAGGTATCTTGAAGGAAAAATCTACATTGTTGCATTTGTTGTCATATATCTTGTCAAGTCACAAAAACTCAATTATAAAATTCACTGACGATAGTCCGACAAGTTTGCAACCTAGAAATAGAAAGTCAAATCCAGCATCAAAGGAGTGCAAAATCAATTTTAGGACCCCCTATTAGGGACCCATATGCCCCTAGGTGATTGTTTCCTGAGCTGCACATGCCAAATCCAACTTTCAATGATATGTACACATCAATCTACCTTCCCCAGATCCACTTGCAATTTATAGTTTCAGTCTATGCATTTCCAGTTTATTACATTTGTCATATTAGGTCATATAACTCAATTAGGTTAATCATTTCAAATAATTTCCAATCCATTTCCAAAACTCTAAGAAAGTGGATCCAAGTCTGATTGGCTCACCTCTTTGGTTGATAGTCAATCTATTCGCCTTGTCAATCCACCTTTCTAATGAAATACAGAAAAAGGATCCTAGAAAGAACCCTATCATTTACACATACAAACATTAAAAAGGGGTCTTCCCCCTTTTTCTATATTTCACTTGTTTGTATCAGCAATATATTCTATAGACCACTGGATCTTATTTAAATCTTGAGGGTTTTTTGGAGTGGTTCTCTATCAAAACCTGCATTTGGATAAAAATTATTTACATAGTTTATGATTCCCAAGAAGGCTTGTAAAGTATTCTTATCAAAGGGAGTCTTAAATTCCAATACTTACTCTTTTATGTGTGGTTGGAATTCTAACACACCATTATTAACTACCATATCTAAGAACTTACAAGAGTCTTGACACCATGGAATTTTATTTAGGGACAAAAAAATCCTAGAATTAAAAGCTAACTTATAAAATGTTTCAAGATGGAATTTATGGTCATCAAATTCTTCATTAAAATTATAATGTCATCAATGTAACACAAATAAAATATTTGCATCCCCTAGATATGGAATCCATTCTTTTTTGAAAATATACAGGGGCATTCATTAGCTTGAATGGCATCACAGTCCATTCATAATGTTTGAATGGACAACTAAAAGCAGTCTTGTATCGGTCCTCTTCTTTGACTTTGATTTGATAAAATCTTGATTTACAATCAAATTGAGAAAATACCTTGGAGAACCAGTAACCTTTTCTAAAAATAAGATTTATGATGAATTAGATATGGAAAAGGAACAATAATAGCATTTAACATTTTTCATTTATAACTATTCTCTTATTTCCTCTCTTTTGTTTTGAATTTGTATTTACCATGGATGCATAACAATAGAAAGGAGACTGGGAAGGTTTTATATACTTCCCTTAAGTTCTTCTATTTCTTGTTGGGTGTCTAAATAGCCATGTGAAGCAATAAGTATCTTCTTCCTTGGCTTTATTGTATTTTCTAATTGCAAATTGATCTCCATTGTAGGAATTTATTTCTCTTGGAAGTTCTATGGCTTTTCAAAACATATATTCTTGATAAGTTATTCCTTAAGATCTAATAGAGGTCCTAAAGTATAAATTCTCATGGTAGCTGGATACTTTTCTGCTACATAAACAGTCTTGGAGTACTATTTTTTCTCCCATTAAGTGTGAACATGATGTTTTTATTTGTACACCAATATGATTTATATTTGAATGAAATTTCTACACAATAGTATGTATACTAGCATCTAGTGCATTGCAAAGAAATCACGTGTAAAATCATGTCCTTCTATTACAACTTTATGTTGGTGTTTATATTTGTATACACCTAAAATCGGTCAAGACAATTAATTAATTAAATACAAGTTATTTAATTAATGAACCCCTTTAATTTGTCTACTTATAAATAAATGTTAAACTTATTTATATAGTTCATACCTTCTAATTCTACCATCTTAAATCACATTCTTCTAAATTTAATTAAATAAACAAATGTCAATAGTTTGTTTTATTTAATTAATAATCTTCTCACTAAATTTAAATTCTCAAATTTGAATTTAGGCACATGGCTCCAACTTTTCCTCTTGCCACATCATCAAGTGTCACAGGAATTTAAATGTCTAATATTTAAATGGGAATTATCCTCAACCAATTCCAAAACAAACTTTGGACACTTGGCTTTTTCACACATTTTATTCCCTTATACACTTGGCATGGTGTTCACAGTCAAGGGAACGTCCTCCGTGATTCCCTCTATAACTTCTTCCATCTCCACCGTTCATCTTTCTAGCTGAAATCTTGACCGTTGATTGCTGCCACATCACAAGATGCCTTGGAATTCCTATAAATACAGCCTCATGCTACAACATTTGCAATCCCATCTTTAAGCAAACTTATTATGCAAAAATCCTAAGAGAGCATTTAAGCATTTAGAGCAACTTAGCATTTAGATATTTGCATTGTAGAAGCATTTTAGTTTAGAATCATGGTTTAATTTCATAGTTGCATTTTAGTTATCATCTTAGTTCTTATACATCATTTGCATCATAGTCTTTAGCATCATATCCATTGTCACATTACCATTATCATTTACAACATAATATCATAACATCATTCAGCTTTCTTATATAGCTTATTCAATCATGTAGGACCTTAGATTCTTGCATTCTACAGCATCTCATTTCTTAGGTTTTCATCCAAACAATCATAGTGCAATATACAAATCTGAGAGCACTAATGATTTAAAGGATCCTTGAGAATAGAGAACAATGGAACGATTTTAGAGATTTGTTTTGTTTTAATTTGGTTAATTCAGTGATTCGGTTCTCTAATGTAATACGTTTCATTGGTTTGTGTGTTTTTATTACTAATTTGCTAACTTACACTAATTCACACGAAACATTTGGGTGCCCACCGTGGGGCTCGACCCTCATTTTTAACAATTTCTAGAAATTTTTTGTGAGCAAGTTGGATGTGAACTTCTTTTAGCGTGACCATGAGTTCTTGCAGCACATATGAAACATATTTTAGCAAATCTGGTCCCTGTTACGGCACATCCAAAACATATTTTAGCACATTTAGTTCATGTTACGGTGCATACAGAGTATCTTTTGGCACATCAAATTCTTGTTTCGGCGCGTACAAGGGGTTTTCTAGCGCATTTGGTCTTTATGTTAGTGCATTCAATAGCTTTTCTAGCGCATAGAGTAGTTCTTTTAGCGCATAGAAATGATCTTTTAGTGCATCTAATGTTTGTTTTAGCGCATCTAGTTAATTTTGTAAAATTTCAAAATTTCAAGAACTAATTGATGTTTTCTGCTTGCAAGTACTTTTATACATTGTTCAAAGACAAAGATATCAAACTACCAATGATGTATGCAGGGGCTGGAGTTGTTTCATTGTCTTCTTTTAATTAAATTAGGAACCTAGTTTAATTAGAAGGTTAAAGAACCCCTTGCCTTTTGTGCTTGAAGTGATAGGCCTATACTCTCCCCTTAATTGGGTGACTAGAATGTCAGACTCACTATTTTATGCTTTGTTAACACCTTTAGAAGGCATGTCATAGTGGGAAAAAGTACCCACCCTATGGGAATGACCTAAGCAGGAACAACTAAAGCCAACTTTTTTGACCCACTATAATCAAAATCAAATTCGAGGAAAGTCCACTATTTGACGATAGTGTGCACAAGATAACCATTCCCAAAGCCTTTTTTCTAAAGGTTGGGAGGTCTCCTAATGGAGTTTATCTATTGTCACACCAAACAAAAACCCTTGTTATGAACCTTAGTGTAGAAGCCAACCGAGTCAGTCTCTGAACACTTCTAATATCATAGTGCAAGGGGAGGGAAGAATTTTCCCCAAAAATACTCACCATATAACCATCAAGGATTATTGGCCAAAGGTGGAGGATTCGACCTTGGTTAAGACCCGTGAGAGGCAAAAACATGGGTGCCCTCTAGGGGGTGACACGGTTGTGTGAGCTGACATGGTTGTACGATGTGGGTTGTGGTATTTTAAGTGACCCTTGAGAATATAAAAGTGCTTGAATTGTCTTCTCTTATGTTATACCTGTGGAAATCAAAAGAATCAAACTAAATTCTTTAATACACACTCAATGTTTAGTTCCTAGGTGGAAATAATTGTTTGACGCACTTGCTACTATGTTTGAAGTCATAATTGAAGAATTCATCCATTTAAACCATTCAATTCCCATAATTCACAAACTGGAAAAAAGGAAGCAAAAGTCACTATTCAGAAAAACATCCCTTGGAAACATCACATTCACAGATTCAAAGCCAAATAACCAGACAGATTTGCAAAAACACTGAATATTTCTAGACTAGCTCATTCATCCTCTGTTTTAGCACACCCACTGCATTTTCTAGTGCATTCGGTCCCTGTTCTAGTGCATTCATAGCATCTTTTAGTGCATTGAGTCCATTTGCTAGCACATCTAAGGTACAATCTAGCCATCTTAGTCATTGTCCAGTGCATCTAGTCCAGCTTTTAGCACATATAGTTCCTATTCCAGCACATCTCTAGATACTTTTAGCACATTCACCTACAAAATACCCAGTTGAAATCATATTTAGGAGGGGCAGTCTAGTGCATCACTAGCTTTTTTTGGCACATTTAGTGTGTTTTTTGGCACATCTAAGGCATCCTTCAGTGCATTGATTCTAGCTTTTGGCGCATACAGTGCGTTCTCCAGTGCATTTATTCTATCTTTTAGCTCATTGAGTCAATTTACTAGTGCATTTTGGGTACAGTCTAGTGCATCCAGGTTGTTTCATAGCGCATTTATGCAATCTTTTAGCACATCCATACCATGTTTTAGCACATCCAGTAAATTCAAAACCAAAGAGCTAAATTCATCCCCTGTTCGATAGTTTGAACCAGAATTAAGGATCTTTTCTAGAACAGAAGCATTCCTCAGTCACACCAAAGTCTTAAACTTGTTGAAACTAACATTAGCAAGTGGAATTCTTCAAATTAAACCAAGATCTAACACCTAAAAGTGCCTAAATCATCAAACTTATCATATCTCTAATTATTAAGCTAAGTTTCATCATTAGGATTTGTCATCCTTTCATCACGAAACAAAGTTGTATAATCAAATTTAAAATTAGTCTCATCAATAGAATTTTTCATTCTATTTGACTTATATTTTATCCTTGGCACCTCTCCAAACAAAGAACAAAAGTTTAGTTAAATTATAACACTTGTATGCCCGTTCAAACAAGATTACAAAAGCAGAAACTCGAGGAAAAAGAACTTGAAACTCAAAAAACCATGGTTGAAACTAAAGAAAATCCATTTCATAATCTCCACAACACTGAAGGTGAGGAAATAACTGAGGAAGACATCCAACATGCTCAACAAGATCCAAATTTCCACAAGTTCCTAGAAAATATTTTTGAAAGGGATGGGGAAAAATACTTCCTAATGTTGGCTAATCAAGGTATCAAACTTCCACCTGACTTTGATGTTAATCAATTAAAAGAACCTCCTAAAAATCTTGAAAATGATTCACAAAATACAAAACAAGTGGTTGCATTAACTCATCAAATGAAAAACCTCCAACAGTAGATTCTTGACATGCAAAGAGGAACCTCAAAATGATACTTGTTGCAAGACATTTATCCATATCCTTTTGATCAAAGTGTAAACATGATTCCTTTCCCCAAACATTGTGAATTTCCAAAGTATGATAAATACAATGGTAAAACAAATCCAATAGATCATGTAAGGGAATTTTGAACCATGAGCCTTGAATTTGCACACGAAGAAACTTACTTGATGAGATTGTTCCCTCGAAGTCTAGGTGGACAATGCTTGGAATGGTTCTCCAAACTTGCACCACCAATTAAAACCTCTGAAGAGTTAGTTAATAAATTCATCACTCAATACTCCTACAACATTCAACATGAGATAATAATGAAAGACCTTTGCAACACCAAACAGAAAAAGGGAGAATCATTCCTCATATTTTTGAAAAGGTGGAAAAGATTGTTTGCAAGATATTCTCATCCCATACCTAAAAAGGAAAAGATGGAAATCTTCATTGACAATCTAAATGATGAGATGAGCTATAGACTTGAATTGCAATGTCCACCTACCTTTGAGAAAATGATTGAAAATGGAATCAAAATCGAAGAAGCCTTGGTCAAGAGAGGAGTCATAAAAATTTACAATGAAGGAAACAACTTAGCAAGTTCCTCTAACATTTACAACAGAAATGATAAACCAAAGTTTTGGCAAAGAAACAAGAATGTTGGTAATAATGATGGTGCAGCTGAAACACAAAACGCAAAACCAATATTCAACTTGACAATAACTGCCACCAAGACCCATCAAAACAACAATCCAACCAACAATCAAAAAAATAACCAAAATTTCAATCAAAACAACAATCAAGGTAATACTGAATCTAAAACACCACCATATCACACATCATCGAATCAAAGAAGATTCACACCTTTGGGACAGTCATTAGAATCAGCATTAAAGGAGCTTCTTGCAGCCAAGGTTATAACATTACTAGAGGCAAGAAATTGGGAACCACAAGTTAAACCTTCATGGTGGAATGATGCACATTATTGTGACTTTCACAGAAAAAAAAAGGACATAAGACAAATGACTGCATGCAATTGAAAAATTTGATACAAGAATTGATTGATAACAAGATGATATTTGTAGAAGGACCCCAAACAAACAATGATCATGGAGCATTCAAGAATCCTTTACTAAACTATGAAAAGGGGGAGTCCTCTTCATCTAACACCAAAGGAAAAAATTTGAACTATGTTTATGATTCTACCATTCATTACATTGAGGTAGTTGAGAAACAAAACAAGGACATCGAAATCAAGGGCCAAAGAAACATTGCTAGAGCTGAAAATCATCGCCATGATATCCACACTAAACCACATCGAATTAATGACATTGTACCAATAAATTTGATTTCAAACTTTGTTGCAAGTGACAATCAAATTAATGTCATTTAAATTAGAGAAAAACAAGACAACCAACCAGTCAACACAATCACAAGAGGGCAAGCTAAAGTAACATTGAAAGGAGTTGCCTCCTCTACATCCAAAGCAACTGATGTCCCTGTAACTCAATATAACATAGTTGACCAATTACAGAAAATACCAACTCAAATATCCATATTGGAACTCCTCAAGATCTCACCAACTCACAAATAAATTCTAGAACAAGCTCTAGTAGCCACCATGATACCAAATGATCTAGAGGTTTGCCAATTTCAAGCTATGGTGGGACACTTGACCACACCTCATTGCCTATCATTTTCCGAACATGATGATGTATTAATCAACCATCCACATAACATTGCCCTCCACATTGAGGTTTTAATTCACAAACACCAAATCAAATGCCTTCTAATAGATGGTTGAGCTGGCCTAAATATCTATACTTTGAAACTCATCTATGCACTTGGATATTCAGAAAATGCCATTGATGCTAGAAGAAAAATCACTATCAAAGCCTATGATGATGAAGAGAGATCTTCCCAAGGACTAATTGTGTTACCAATTCAAGTGGGACTAGTTGTAAAAGATAGTCTACCAAGTGTTAGACAAGGAGTTAACATACAATATACTCTTGGGACGTCCTTGGATTCATGAGATGCAAGCAATGCCCTCAACGTATCATCAGTGTTTGAAATTTCCTTTCAATGGGCAAGAAATCACCATTTCAGCTAATTCCAACAATCCACAATATTGCAACACACTCAAAACAACCCAAGATACTTTTGTGCCACACAACAGGGAAGCTACAACTCCTAGTTCATCTAACAATGAAAGACAACTAAATTCCTTGTCAAAATGGGTTGAGAAAAAGGACCAATCAAAGGATAAGTGTATCAGTGATTCTACTATATCAAGTAAAAAAAGTCAATCAAGTTCTTTGTCAAATCAACTTGAGAAAAAGGTTCAATCAAAATACAAAGGTGTTGGTAATTCTACTCCATCAAATCATGAAAGACAACTAAATTCCTTATCAAAATAGGTTGAAAAGATCCAATTGAAAGAAAAAGGCATGGGGGAATACTCATTTGAGCAATCATTGTGTCTATCACAACTATTATCTTCTCCAAGTCATATGGGCAACCATCCACATCAAGACAACAATCCTCACAACCAACCACGCTCTTTGATGGCAAGTTTGTAAAAGCGGGCACTTTAGTGGATGAATCAGAAGACAAGGATGTTTTGAATTGGTTGTACAAGGATGAAGAACAATCACAAGCAACAACCTCCAATGTACAAACATAGCAATATGGAAAAGGTTTTACAATCCTAGAGAAGATGGGATATGATGGAAAAGGTCATGTCAGAAAATGAAAAGAGGGTATCATAGAACCATTACAACCTATCATAACCAATTCAAAGGACAAAACAGGACTAGGATACAAAGAAGAATCAAAAGAAGAAACCAGGCAGCAAGTTGTTGAGAGAATACTCCAATTGTGAGATAGTTTCACAATGGATTCAAATGAATATGAATGGGATTCCCTCTTTGAAGAGTCCTGCCATGACAAATAAATTGATGTGATACAAAAGTATGCACTAACATGTATGGAGGAACAGAGCTTGAGTTCTAGGCCACTTGAAATTGGATCACAAAATATCAATGACTCAAGTGAAGACGATTAGACTTCGAGTGAGATAGATACTTCGGAAGAAAGTAACATCATAAACCTTGATATTGCTATTGAACACTTTGACAACATTTCCATCATGACACTCACTCCTTTTGATCTTAGCCAATCTAACGATTCCTTGCCACTGGTACACCCTAAACTAATTTATTGGGACCAAAATGAGCTGCTTGACATACCTGTCTTTCCAAACAATGATGCCATTGTGAATATCCTTTGCTTTGATAATCCTAAAACATGTTCCATCATTGAATCTCATAATGAAGCTTCAGATAAGGGGAGTGTCAAATCTCTCAGCTGCAAAACAATGAATACCAAAAATAGATCTAATGGTGAAAGCCATTTAATCGCAGTATTAGATCAAGAAAAAGTAAAAATAAAGAGCGCATCTAATGGTGAAAACCTCTTTGAGGCACCGAAAGATGGGAGATTTGACACTCTTCCCAAGCACTATCATGAGAGATCTTCAGTACTGATTGAACCTACACAATCCATCAACATTGGTACAATGGAAATAGTCAAGACTTTACATCTGGCAGCATCCATGATAGAGGAATAAAAACCAAGTTTCACTAAATTCTTTGAAGAGAGGCAATTCAACTTTTCTTGGTCCTACGCTGATATGCTAGGCATAGATCCAGATCTTATCATGCATCATTTATCACTACCACCTAGAGTTAAGCTAGTGAAGCAAAAGTTGAGAAAAATGCATCCACATATCACCTCTTGGTGAAAGCTGAATTGAAGAAGCTACTGGACACAGGATTTATCCGTTCTATTGATTATGTTGAATGGATCTCCAACATTGTACCAATTTCAAAACCCGACTATAGTATCAGAATATGTATGGATTTTAGAGATCTCAACAGGGCTTGTCCTAAAGATGATTTTCCTTTGCCTAACATTGACATCATCATGGATTTTATAGTGGTTCATGCAATGGTATCACTTATGGATGGATTTTTAGGTTATAACCAGATAAAAATAGCACCAAAGGATCAAGAGAAAACTACTTTCACATGTCCTTGGGGCACATTTTGCTGGAATGTGATGCCTTTCAGATTGAAAAATGCTAGAGACACAAATCAACATGAGATGACCACTATCTTCCATGACATGATGCATACCTTTATGGAAGACTATGTAGATGACTTATTGGAAAAATCATTCACTAGAGAGGGACATATGGAAATTTTAGACAAGATCTTCACCAAGTTGGAGAAATTCAATGTGAGATTAAACCCAAAAAAATGTGTGTCTGGTGTGACACCAACTAAACTTTTGGGATATATTGTATCAGCTAAAGGCATTGAGGTGGATCCTATGAAAGTCAAAGCTATCATGGAGATGCCTCCTAAAAATATCAGTCAACTCAGATCTTTGCAGGGATGATTTCAATCTATCAGGAGGTTCATCACACAACTGGCAGATAAAACTCATCCTTTCAATCATTTATTACACAAGAATGTTTCTTTCAAATGGGATGAAAAATGTGAAGCAACTTTTAATCAACTGAAGTTGTATTTGATGTCACCACCCATACTGGTACCGCCAACTGAAGGAAAACCATTATTACTCTACATAGCAACAACAGAGATATCTTTGGGCGCTCTAGTGGCACAGGAAGACTCTGCAGAAAAAGAAAGTGTCATTTATTACATCAGCAGGACCTTGAATGGTTATGAAATCAATTACACATTTATTGAAAAATATTGTCTGGCGGTAGTATTTGCTACTCAACAACTAAGACACTACATGTTAACTCACACCATCAAACTCATAGCTAAAATTGATCCATTGAAGTATTTACTCAGCAAAGTTGCCCTGACAGGAAGACTAGCTGAGTGGGTAACGATATTGAGCAAGTTTGACATCCAGTATGTGGACAGGAAAGCAATCAAGGGTCAATCCATAGAGGATCAACTAGCTGAAACACCATTACACAATGATCATCTAATGAGCATTGAGTTTCCAGATGCATATGTCCTTACAGTGTCAACACAATAGTGGATGTTATACTTTGATGGCTCTTACACGCAACATGGACCAGGCGCAGGAATCTTGTTTGTCATGCCTCAAGGAAATACCATTCCAAAGTCCTCGAGGTTGATGTTTCCTTGTACTAACAACATAGTCGAGTATGAAGCATTGATCATTGGAATTAAAGTGGCAGTCGAATGGAAGATCACATAGTTACAAGTCTATGGTGATTCCCAACTAGTCATTAATCAGGTGAATGATGACTACCAGACAAAAGATGATAAATTGATGTTGTATAAAAGAATGGTTGGTGACTTCAAAAAGTACTTTATGGAGATCAAATTTGAGTAGATTCCAAGAGACGACAACAAATCTATTGATGCTATTATGAGTTCATGGTAGAACAACTATTTAACCCTGCTTATGATAACCTTGAATCCCAAGTCATATACCATATAGTTGAAGCTAATGCTTCTATCTATGGGAAAATCTACACCTATCTACAAGAAAATACCCTACCACCAGATTTATCCCAAAACCAAAAACAAAACTTTATTCGACAAGCAACTTGACATACCCTGATAACCGATGTACTTTACCGACGAGGTCTTGATGGTACTCTCCTTCAATGTCTTGAACGTAACGAAGCTGAAACCAATTTATGTGAGGTTCATGAAGGTAAATGTGGCACACATTCAAGTGGTCTAACTCTCGCTAAAAAACTCCTACATTTTGGGTATTACTGGCCGAATATGGAGGAGTCATTCCAATATGTCAAGAAGTGCCAAAAATGTCAAATCCATGGAAACCTGATACATGCCCCAGCACAATAACTATAACCATTCGCATCAACATGGCCTTTCTATCAGTGGGGATTGAATCTTGTAGGTAAGATTCATTTGTCATCTTCCAATGGACACAATTTCATCATCACAACCATAGAGTACTTCACGAACTGGATTGAAGTTGTTCCCTTAACTACCATCATCGACAAACAAATTGCATCCTTCATCCTGAATTATATCATCTATTGGTATGGCATTCCTCAATCCATTGTCATGGATAATGGTAGACCTTTCATGAATCAGGATTACCAAGAACTTTGTGAGAGGTTTCATATCCAACATCAGTTTTCTACATCGTACTATCCTCAAGGAAATGGCCAGGTAGAGGCATCAAAAAAAACCATCCTAAAAATCCTGAAGAAAATTGTCAATGATGCTAGACGTGATTGGCACATTCAACTGAACCCTACTTTGTAGGCTTACCAAACTAGTATCCACACCCCAACAGGAGCTACACCCTATTCTCTTATATATGGATCAGAGGCCATTCTACCTATTGAGTTTGAGCTACCATCACTCTGTGTGTCACTAAAAGGGATCATTTCAGATGAAGATTATCAAGTGTCTAGGCTGCAAGAGTTAGAACTATTGGATGAACATCGTTAGAAAGTTGTGGATCACTTGAAATCCTATCAACAGAGGATGTCAAGGAGTTACAATCACAGAGTAAAACCAGGAACATTTCAAGTGGGTGACTTGGTCCTGAAAGAAAATCCCCGTAATCAACAAGATCGAGAGAAGGGGAAATTTGAACCAAACTGGCTTGGTCCCTTTGTCGTTGTATCAATCTTCAAATTAGGATCATATCAATTGTCTATGCATTAAGGGGATTTATATGATGAACCTATCAATAGCTTGCATCTCAAGAAGTTCTACACCTAGCTTATCCAGTGTATCAAAAAAATTCTAGAAAAAATACAAAAAAATTATAAAATGTCTTGAAAAAATGGTTTCCTTGATGAAAACCTGGTGAACAGGCATCTTGGTGATAACCAAAAAAATCAAAAAAATCAAAAAATTTGAAAAAGTGCAATAAAAACTAGTGAAAACTTGGTAATAGGTGCTATTTGTGATAGATTATCTTTTCCATCTATTTGAGCATGTTGACCATTCACTTTTGCCATCATTCTTCCTATCATCAAAAAGCCTCATGTACATATCCTGGCATTGCGGTCGTGTCTCACCCTAGACTGGGGGAAAAATCCTAAACTCACTAGGGGCAAAAAACTTTGAGCTTAAACCAACAAACAAATAGCAGTCAGACAACGCAAAAACCACAACGATCATAGTGCAACAACTTAACATTGAATATCAATCACAACCATGAACACATCAACCATGCATATCCAAACAACTAAAATTAATCAAATCAAATCAAATTTAAATGGATGATGTTCCTTCTGAATCATGGCTTTATCACTTGACATGACTATTCAATTGTTGTACTTTGATTTTTGTTATCATATCTCTGGAGCAACTCGATGATGTTCTGAACTAGAGGAGCCAGGAAGGAGTATGATTTAAATTCTTTGTCTATTGTCTGTGAGTTATTCTTTATTACTATGAAAATTGTTGTGAGACATGCTCTACAAAGTATCACTAATTACATTTTGAATTTTCAAGGAAAACAATCAACTCTTGTCTATTTACGCGAGAAATTCTCAAGTCATCTCGGTTCAATTATACCTAGATGCTTATGTTAACTTGCAATATCAAAAATCATGGAAGTAGTACTCAAGTCATCATGGTTTAATTATACCATTGATGTTTGTACTCACTTTCAACATTTTAAAGGCTCAATGATGATAAAAAGCATGACAAATCAATTGATACGATGACAACATTTGCAAATTAGATCCGCATGGTTCAGTTAGATTGCATCCATGAACTAGTTTTTCATCTGTCTTTATGGGGTTTCCAAGGTTGGAACAATTTCACAATGATGTTATCTCTATCATTAATGGATTGAGTACATTTGACATTAACCAAAAACATATCATTCTCCTATAGTTTCATAATCATTTGCATACATTAGAAAGCATTCTCATGGCATATATACATTACCACATCATTCATTCATCCATGCATTACATCATAATATCCACATCAGAAAACACAAAAATGTTAGAAATAGGATGCCATTTAATTGCAATCCTAAACATTATTTATTTCATGTATCTCCTAAGTCCATGGAAAGTGTTACACAACACTAGGATTAGAAAGAGATTAATATTTGATGAAATAATCATGTTAATTGACATTTGTAATTAATTCTAAATGTTAGGAGAATGTGAGGGTGTCCATTATGAGTTCCTAAATAATAGGGGCACATGGGGTGCACACATGGTAGGTGACACTTACCTTAAGTTCAGTTAACTATTCGAAGTAAGAGATAACACTTTTGAATGCATGTAAAGATCCTAGGATTTAGGGTTTGATGTTTGCATGCATGAAGTTCAGTTTAGTTCAGTTCAGATCAGTTCAATTCAGTTTAGTTTAGTTTAGTTCAAAATCAGTTTAGTTTAGTTTAGTTTAGTTTAGTTCAATTCAATTATGGTTCAGTTATCTTCAATTAGTTTTAGTTAAAATGCTAGTTGAATTCAGTTAACTTGGAATGCGTGACTAATGACTTGAGTTGCATGACAGATAACAGGGACTATATTCAGTTAACAGGGGATGACCATTCTTGCATGAATGGTGTTGAGAAATGTTTCAATTAACAGGAAATGACTTGGACCCAACTTGGGCACCCAAGTTGGCTTCTTGGAATTAACTCCTTTGCATGGTAATATATTTCAAAAGGATAAGTTATGTGGGACCACTCTTGGGTGCCTACTTTGAGGATGAATCCTTGAAGATATTTACAAAATACAAGTTGATTTGGTACTTCAGTTTGGGACACCCAAATGCATGAAGATGAGGATTTGACATTGTTCTTCACGGTTAAACTCTACTTGGAAGAGATAGGTGTACCTTTTAGGGATAGGTCTTGAGCATTGTAATTGTAACTCAACTGGAGTTTACAAAGTTGATCAAAGCCTATTTATCTCAAGCAAGTTGAATAGAGTTATTATCAATTTTATTGCAGGTTGTGAAGAAGATTTGGTGAAGGCAAAAGAAGCATTCTCAAGCAAGAATTGGAGCTATTGTAATCTACTGCAGAGATTGAATAATAGATTAATTCTTGGTGGAGTTTTTTCCCGAAAGGGTTTCTCCACAGTATATGCTTGTGTAATCTTTCTAATATCCTATCTAATTCTTCTATAACTTTTTTCTTCATTCTACAAATGATAAAATGAATTAATCAGATAATCACCCACAAAGAATTTGTAACAAAGAATACATATTTAGATCAAAAATCATAAAGTTTTACAAAGTATTAAGCTACATAAACACCTCAATTTTCAACAAAAAAAAGAAGTGCATTGCATCTCACTTGCATAATCTAAATCATTTCATATAGTTGCATTAAGAAAATGGTCCATTAAGAAGATTGAAAGACATATCCAACAAAGTAAGATTTCCAAGAAGAAATTTTTTTTGAGGAACATGATCGATAATCAGGTTTCCCTATAAAGATATAATTCCATTGTTATGAACATCTAAAATCAGTAGTGAAGATAGATTTTCTAGGGTGTATGGAATACAACCTATGAATTTTTTATTACTAAAATCCAAGACTGACAAAAGACCAACTGGATCAACAAAAAATGATGGAACAAGGGGTCCTGTCAGATTATTGCTCTTCAAGCTTAAATGAGTGAGTCTCTTCAGATTTCCAAGAACTATGGGAAAGGCTCCAGTAAGTTGATTATTTGTTAAGTTAAGCTTCACAAGACCTAAAATATTTCCCAACTCTATTGCAATACTACCAGTGAAGAGGTTTTGAAGTCTTGCAAACTCAAGTAAGCATAATCATCACATAAACATCACACATCATTTGCATAAACAAATCCATCTCACATAGCATAAAACATCATCCATAAATCATATAGAATCATCATCCATATATCATCATATCATCAATGCATCCATACATAATCATCACATAAACATACATAAACATCACACATCATTTGCATAATCAAATCCATATCACATTGCATAAAATAATCATCCATGAATCATATAGAATCATCATTCATACATTATCATATCATCATTGCATACATACATAATCACTATCTAAGAATCATTTAAGCATGAGCATATTAACACATCATATAAGCATCATAAAACAAAAATTAAATGCATCCATCATAGATCACATATAGACACATAGATCGCTAATCATCGCTCCATATCATATAACCTCAAAATCATAATGTCAAGTGTACAATGATATCCAAATGTGTAGAGAAATACATCATCAAAAAAAAAATGGCAGTGTATCATAATGTCTCAACTGAATCAAGGAGTACGCATCATGTCCCAAATACAATAAATTGATCATCATCACAGAGCTATGTGGTGCTCCCCCCTGACAGTACTAGCCCTATACCTCCCATACCACCTAATGGTCCTTCCCCTGGATCTTTATGAGGTGGTGGCCCTGTCACACCCTTGATGGCAGTCCTAGTGTGAGTGTGACTGGCAGACTGTACGTAGCTCTCTTGATGCTCTAGAGGAACCACCTCATGATACTTTGGCCTATAGAACTCAACCTCCCTGGTAGTGCATTGTACCTCTTGGAAGTAGTTAGTTATACCTGTACCCTCTGCAGCCCTTTGTAATCTCTATGCTACTCCCTCTACCTACTCAACCCTTTGCCTCAAGGTATCCCTCTCAGCTATTACAGTGGCAACTTATGCCTGTGTTTGAGCCTAGGCCTGGGTCTGTGTCTATAGTAAAGCTTGTACCTGCTCCAGCTAACCCTGCAATGTTTGCACCTGAACCTATAATGTAGCTATCTGTGTCTTTTGCTACTGTGAGGGTAGCCAAATTTGTACATGTTTTTGTGTTGCAACTACCAATGATCACCTCTTCCAAGGCACTCTAAAGTCTCGAACATCTATCATGGGCCCTGCACCCCCCTCATCTCCTCCACCACCATCGCCTCCATCTTTGTCTCCCCCATCACCATCTCTGTCTCCTCCATCTCCATCCCCATCCCCATCCCCATCATCACTGCTCTTTGCCTCCTCCTCATCTCCTCCATCTCTCCTCTGCCCACGTCCATGTATTGTTGCCCTCTCCTCATCATCTAACAATGGCACCAACTCGTCAGGACTGGATATCCATGGGAATGGATGTAGGAGGAAATATTATGCATACTCCTCAAATATTAGAGCCTCAATAATCTCTAGATGATAATCCCAAGTAATGGCTTGTAAACCCTGATACTCCTCAATTGTAGCATCATATGATAACATAGGCCCCCACTCTATCGCATTAATCTGTCACCATGCATAATGTGCCACTCCCTGAGGCATGCCCTGTACCCTGCCATATTGTCATAGTACCTTCCTTAACAGAAATCTCTCAATGATAAACTATGTCCTCCCAATCAGGTTCATAGATGAGCATAGAAATGGCATCTCGATGTCATCCTCCAGCCACTGCTCACAATCAAGGTAGGCCCGCCATGTCACTGTCTCCAGATTATCCAGTACTCTCCTCCAGTACTCTAGTTTTCTCAGCTTAGGCTGAGCAACTGGACCTGTATATGCATGAACATATGGTCTCATGGTTATTTGCTGCCTATCTACTACTAGATGAGTGACTATTATATGTTCCCACGCCCATATCTGAAGCAATGTGACCCCAGCTGATAAACTGGCCCCTTAGAGATAAACAACCTGATTTAAATAATGGTATAAATGGGCAAGCATGCAGCATCCCCAAGCATATCTGGTACCTTGAGTAATCATACTCTTAAGTATCCAACCCCATCCAACTAAAAGTCCCTTCGACCTATGGTCAGGACATAGAAATCCTCCAATGAAACCAGCAAGCACACAAGGAAATATAGCATATGCATCAACCATCTCTCGCTAGGGAATCTCGTAACCACAAATCTGATCATCCTCGAACACTCTCCTCAATGCATCAGTCCCACCCTGCTTGACAAAATCATATACAACCAGCTCCCCAATGACTGGAATCCTTAAAATGCGGTAGACATCCTCTAGTGTCACTATCATCTCACCAATGGGAAAATGAAAGGTGTTATGCTCATTGTGCCATCTCTCTGCTAGTGCAGTCAGAAGCCCCCAGTTAATCTGATGTTGGGGCATGTCAATCAGTGAGGTCAGTCCACATTTTCCAAAAACATTTAGATCAACCTGATCTAAATGCAGAATCAATTCTTAGGTCCTCAGGAAGCGCTCCCAAATTTATAGGACTGTCAAAGGGTCTTATCATCATAACATATCACAAATCAACAAATCAATCAATCAAACATCAATCAACCTATCAATCTAATCAGCTCTGATCAGATTTTGATTGCATCTCGTGAGTGTCTATCATTGATCCTCACCTATCTTGAGGACAATCATTAATTTATCATTGATCCTCACCTATCATGAGGTCAATTATCATCATCCTATCATTGAATCTCACCTATCATGAGATCAATCATCATCGAATCTATCAACATCATCAATCATCATCAAATCAAAGGTTGACGCGATCGAAAACCATCGAAAATAAGGAGTTCAATTAAAAATTCATCATTTTTCCCTAGATGCACTAAAACAATGTCTCAAAGTGCTAAAAACGTGGATGCACAAGAGAATTTCATGGATGCGTCATAACAGGGATTCAATGCGTTGAATTACCAAATGTGCTATCAAATTTGATAAATGCGCTAAATTCCTCTATCAATGTGCTAAATGATTCTATGTGCTACAACATTGACCTATTGCGCTAAATTACATCACCTATGCGCTAATAAACCTTATGCGCTAGAATAGTTGTCATATGCGCTAAACATCTGGCTCTAAGCGCTAATTCTCTAGATGTGCTAAATCCCTCTATGAATGCGCTACAAAACTAACCCTAAGCGCTAATCTACTGTATGCACTACAATAGTCATTCCATGTGCTACATCAGTGCTCATATGCACTAAAACATTAAAAAAAAAATTAACATGAAAAAAGGCACGAAAAATGAGCTTCAAAAATCACAAACAAGTTTCATGTATCTCCTAAGTCCTTGGAAAGTGTTCTCAAACACTAGGATTAGAAAGAGATTAATTGTAAATGAAATAATCATGTTAATTGACATTTGTAATTAATTATAAATTATAGGAGCATGTGAGGGCATCCAAGATGAGTTCCTAAATAATAGGAGCACATGGGGCACCCACATGGAAGGTGGAACTCACCTTGAGTTAAGTTAACTATTTGGAGTAAAAGATAACACTTTTGAATGCATGTAAAGATTGTAGGAGTTAGGGATTAATGTTTACATGCATGAATTTCAGTTTAGTTCAGTTCAGTTATGGTTCAGTTATCTTTAGTTAGTTTTAGTTGAATGCTAGTTGACTTCAGTTAACTTGGAATGCATGACTAAGGACTTGAGTTGCATGATAGATAACAGGTGACTACCTTCAGTTAACAGGGGATGACCATTATTGCATGAATGGTGGAGAGATATGTTTCAGTTAATAGAAAATGACTTGGACCCACCTTGGGTGCCCAAGTTGGCTTCTTGGAGTTAACTCTTTTGCATGCTAAGATATTTCAGAAGGCTGAGTTAAGTGGGCCCACTCTTGGGCACCCACTTTGAGGATAAGCTTTGAAGATATCTATGAAATCAAGGTTCAGTTGTGACTTCAGTTTGGGATGCCCAAATGGATGAAGCTCATATTTTGGCATTGTTCTTCATGGTAGAACTCTACTTGCAAGAGATAGGCATACCTTTTGTGAGATAGGAATTGAGCTTTGTAATTGTAACTCTTTGGAGTTTACAAAGTTGTTAATTTCCTATTTATCTCAAGCAAGTCTAAGAGAGTTAGTATTAGTTTTATTGCAAGTTGTGAAGAAGATTTCGTGAAGGAAAAAGAAGCATTCTCAAGCAAGGATTGGAATTATTGTAATCTACTTCATAGATTAAATAATACATTGATTCTTGGTGGAGTTTTTTCCCAAAAGGGTTTCTCCACGGTATATGTTGTGTATCTTCTATTCTTCTATCTAATTCTTCTACAACCTTTTTTTTTCATTCTACAAATGATAAAATGAATCAATCAGATAATCACCCACAAAAAATACATATTTAGATCAATAATCATAAAGTTTTACAAAGTATTAAGCTACATAAAAACATCAATTTTCAACATCTAAGCGCTAATTCTCTAGATGTGCTAAATCCCTCTATGAATGCATTACAAAACTAACCCTAAGCACTAATCTATTGTATGCGCTACAACCGTCATTCCATGCGCTACATCGATGCTCATATGTGCTAAAACATAAAAAGAAAAATTTAAATGTGAAAAAAGGCAGGAAAAATGAGCTTCAAAAATCATAAGGAGGTTTTTCGAGGTACGTATCAAAGGTCCATATGTTGTCGAGCAATTGTGATTTCACATGCGCTCGAATTGGTGTGTGTGGTAGGGAATCACCATCTTGCTCAAATTGCTCAATCTCTCAATCACACCAAGTTTTCAAAATTGAAAATGCACAAATGAAATTTATAATCACTCTTTTTAACCTTTTAAAGGTTAATTAAGTGGGATTTTTATGGGAATGATTTATTTTATCTTTCAAAGGGATTAATTCATTAATTCATCACTTAGGAGATCTAATATCATTTTTCGGGAGATAAATCGTTTCTAAATCGTAAAATTTTGAAATCATCAGAAAATCATTAAAATTTCAAAAAAAATCAAAAAATCCTAAAAAATTCAAAAATTCATTGATTTATCTCCCAAGGGGGCATATGTCCGTCATCACCTGAAAAATTAGCCTCTGTAGCATCAAAAAAATATTTTGTCAGCATCACTAGCAAATTTTTCTTTGAAGCAACGTGTCAACACATTACTTCAAAGAGGGGCAAAATGTATACACCTAAAATCAGTCAAGACAATTAATTAATTAAATACAAGTTATTTAATTAATGAACCCCTTTAATTTGTCTACTTATAAATAAATGCTAAATTTATTTATATAGCTCATACCTTCTAATTATACCATCTTATATCACATTCTTCTAAATTTAATTAAATAAACAAATGTCAATAGTTTGTTTTATTTAATTAATAATCTTCTCACTAAATTTAAATTCTCAAATTTGAATTTAGGCACATGTCTCCAACTTTTCTTCTTGCCACATCATCAAGTATCACATGAATTTAAATATGTCTAATATTTAAATGGGAATTATCCTCAACCAATTCCAAAACAAACTTTGGACACTTGGCTCTTTCACACATTTTATTCTCTCATACACTTGGCATGGTGTTCACAGTCAAGGGAACATCCTCCATGATTCCCTCTAACTTCTTCCATCTCCACCGCTCATCTTTCTAGTTGAAATCTTGACCGTTGATTGATGTCACATCAGAAGATGCCTTGGAATTCCTATAAATACAGCCTCATGCTACAACATTTGCAATCCCATCTTTGAGCAAACTTATTATGCAGAAATTCTGAGAGAGCATTTGAGCATTTACAGCAACTTAGCATTTAGCAATTTGCATTGTAGAAGCATTTTAGTTTAGAATCATGGTTTAATTTCATAGTTGCATTTTAGTTATCATCTTAGTTCTTATACAACATTTGCATCAAAGTCTTTAGCATCATATCCATTGTCACATTACCATTATCATTTACAGCATAATATCATAACATCATTCAGCATTCTCATATAGCTTATTCAATCATGTAGGACCTTAGATTTTTGCATTCTACAACATCTCATTTCTTAGGTTGTCATCCAAATAGTCATAGTGCAATATACAAATCTGAGAGCACTAATGATTTAGAGGATCCTTGAGAATAGAGAACAATGGAACGATTTCAGAGATTTGTTTTGTTTTAATTTGGTTAATTCAGTTATTCAATTCTCTAATGTAATACATTTCATTGGTTTGTGTGTTTTTATTACTCATTTGCTAACTTACACTAATTCACACAAAACAATATTTATTACAAAAATATTTTTTTCTTAAACTAGCTATATAGACACATGTTTGTGAGTTGTTCCCAATCATTAATAATGGGAGCTTTGTAGAAAGATGAGGATGCACCAATATCAATTTAAGAATCATAATATTTTTCATTTATAAGAATTGAAATGTATTGAGAGAATTTTCCGCTCAAAAGTGCTACTAAATATTATGATTTCAATTTTGGATTGGGATTTGGTAAGGGAAAATAGAACAAGTTTTACTTTGGTTGGGTCAACAATATGTGGGATTTTTTTCACAATCTTCTCTTCTAGTACTTCTTGGATTTTTATAGAAGAAGAGAATTGTTCAAGGATATCAAGATATTTAGTATAAAGGGGATTTCTTAGTTATAGGAGGATTCTCTAGGAATGAAAAAGCAATCATCAAAATCATCTAGGGCCTTTTGTATTTCAATTTTTACAATCTTGCCAAAAGGTTTGGACTTTACTTTTGTTTTATACGGCTTGATTTCGGTAAATTTGGTTGTATATGACTAGAAAGAATAAGTAGAAATGTAAGGAACTAGAACACTCATCTTCATCAGAATAGTCATGAGATTGGTACATACTTGAATTTTGTCTTCTATATGGACCTCTTATTATAGGAAGGCCTCTAGATCTGAAAGATCTATTCATCATGACTGTTGAGATTTCTTTATCTACATTTGGATCAAAATATTGATTCTTATTCTTGTAAGTTTTCAACTAGCTAATGATTTTTTTCTATATCAGTATTTAGATATATTATTTAATAAACTATTCATAAATATTGTCCTAAATGTAAATATATTCATCCTCATCTATTATATCTCACCACTTTGCTATTTCATAGGAATAAATAGCTATAATGGTAGGGTTTTTGCATGATCATTGAGGAGCTTTATGGCCTAGTTTATTGTAAATATAGAAAAATAAATTTTGAATGAGATATTTTTGGGGTACAAATAGTGATGCTTAGGAGCATTTCAGTGTTTACAAGGAAATGAGTGATGTCGGTAGGAAATCCTTTTCTTTTTTATTACTTTTTATTGTCTTTATGGCTTTCTTTTGCAAAAGGATTGCAACCACAAGTAGCACTTTTTGGATACAAGGGAGCAAGCCTTTTGGCTTGGTTATTGGTAGTTTTTTTAAAAAAATTACAATAAAAAATAAACTGGAATACATGATCTCAAGCATATTGGATAAGTTCATTGGTACCTAAGTGTGTTCTAGAGAGAGACCTCTGATAGTCATGTATGAAAGGACTTTATCAAACAAATGATATGGAAGGCCTTCTAAATACTTGATTTTATAAAATTCTTGTTTATCTATTTTCATGTCATAAAGAAACATCATAAATTGATCTTAGGCGCGGCGGCACTCCCATCAAGGGAAATTAGACAAATCATTGTGTTGAGGCAAAGGATACATTTATAAGTATTAAATTTGCTATGGATAGGGGTTATTCTAAATTATGGGTGGAAGGAGACTCGTTAAACATCATCAACTACCTATGTGTAACCCATAAGCCTAGCTAGAGTGTTGATCAATTGATTAAAGATGCTATTATGATGTTGAGATCTTGTGAGGAAACTCGTGTTTCTCAAATTTGTCGAGAGGGAAATTCATTGGCAGATTTTTTCGCTAATGAAGGTGTCAGAGTTAATGAGTATAGAGTGTGGGAGGAGTACTCTCTCCTTCTCAAGGAAGCTAAGATCTTAATGTGAAATGATGGATTTGAATGAGTTTATGTGGTGGATTTATTTTACCAACAGTACCGTCTTATACTTGCACGCTTTGTGGGTATTGCTTAGCTTGTTAGCTATCAGTCGAACACTTCTTGCTAGGGCTTTTTGCGTACTAGTATTTGTGAAGATGAGGGGGGACTAAAGTAGAATTGAGAGTCTGAGAAAGAAGAAGAAAATTTGGAGGATCCTCCAACATGGGAATTTTATGCCTTTCCTGGAAAGGCTTCATGGTCATGATCCCAATGCTTCAGTGGAGTTTGTTTCATGTTGGCACATTCATAGATCCAAGGGAATGGTTGTTGACATCAATGAGGAGCTTATAACTACTGTGACTGGGTTGCCTATGGTTTTCTGCAAGTTCTTCAAAGATAAGAAGAGCAATGAGGAGGTAATGGCTCAATTTTTTAAAGATGATGAGTGGAAGAACTCATCAAGATGGAGGCTTGGGGCTATGAGCGGAAGTCTCTCAAGAATATTTGGGCAGAAATAGCGAAAATTATCATGCGATATGTGACTCTAGAAGGAAAATTCACTGCAATCCTTGGTCATCATTTTACTCTTTTAAATAATTTTAGGCATGGGTTGTTTATTTCTTTTCCTTTCTTTCTCTTGTCCTCCATGGAGGTCTCTATGTATGCACACGTGAAAAATAGGAGGGGACCAGTCTTGCATGAAGGTCTAATATTGTTAATTTTGGAGCATGTTAAAGCCCTAATTCATGCCTCCTCAATTAAGGTCAAGGAGAAGACCTTAAGTGATGAGTCTATCTCATCTGGTTTAGATACCAGCATGGTGGAGGAAGAGGAGTGGAATGAAGATGGTGAGGATGGGTCTCCATCCTCGGTGGTTGCCCCTTCTAAGAAGAGAAAAAAGGGTAGCCCTAAAGGAATTTAATGGGAAACCAAGCGACTTATTCTTCATGAGTTGGAGTCCCAATCTAATGGTAATGACATGAAGGTGGGTTTTGGGGATTCCAAGTCCAACAGAGATTTTGTGGATATTGGTCAGGTTGATGTTGAGGTAGGTGGTAAGGAGGAAGGTTTATAGGAGAATGTTGTGATCATGGAGGCCAAGGAGAAGCCTAGAAGGGATTCTAAGTGCATCACCAAGATGAGGAACCATGCCACAAAAGATATGGTAAAGGATACCACGGAGTAGTGCAAGGAAAAGGCTCTTGAGGAGAAGGCAGTGGAAATTGATGATTCCTCAATTCAAGACACACCAAATGTGGAACATTTTGGTGATAAACCTATGCAGGAGGAGGAGGGTGTTGAGCAAAAGCATGCAAAAGCGAAGCCTCTTAAGGTTAACCCCTTGTCGGAGGACTTCTCCTATCTTAATGATGGCACCACCTCAATGTTCGAGCTCCTTGACATGGTGAGGGCGGGGGCCACTAGTACTTTCAAATTGGAAAAATGGACTCTACAAGAATTCAACAAGGTTAACATCAAAATAAGGGGTTTGAAAGAGAATGTATAGAATATTATAAAAGGATCTATCTCGAATATTCTAATTGATAGAATTGTTGATCTTGAATGTTCTTTTACTGATTTTAAGTCCTTATGTGAATAGTGCCTAGTTGATTTAGAGGCCAAGGTGTTGGACACCAACGAGGATATCAAGAAATTGCTCCATGCCTCTCATATTTTTGTTAAGAATAGTGTGGAATCTTTGGAGATCCTATTTCATAAGATCAGTGAGCTTAGAGAGGACCAGTTGTATTTTTCTAAGATGATAGAGAAGGAGCTAGTGGCTAAAGGAAAAGGGGAAAAAGGTGGAAAGGATGATGCTAAAGGCCCTACTGCTAGAGGGGTGGGTGACTGGAGGAAGTCCTATGAGGACGAGAAAAATAATTATTGGACATGATTGGGCTCCATAGGAACTAGAAACTTGAGGTGGCCAACACCTTAAGAAGTATGAAGTAGTGTTTCGTTCTTTGTGTTTTTTGTGTATGTTTCGTTGTTGTTGGGTCTCAATTTCTTTCTTGTTATTTTGTTACTTTTTTTGTTGATGGTTGTTGTTGATAGTTTAGTATTTCATCTTTTGAGCAACATTTTGTATCTACAGTTATAAAGGGTTTTGGGTTCCTTCAAAACCTATTTTTCCCATATAATCAAAACATTATAAATTGATTAGAATATTCTCCAAATTCTTTGAGATCACAACATTTCATCTACAAAACTATTTTAGCTTTCCTTTCTTTCTTGCAAGTGTCTTCAAGGAAAAATTCATCAACTAACAAATTATAAAACATTTGAAGAGCATTTTCCTGTATCCTGATATTATTTTCTATTTTAATCTTGTTGTATGCTTTTGCATACTTTTCTTCATCTATTTTTTAACACCACCATTTATTAGTGATTCTCCATAAATACTCTACAGCAAGTTTGATTGCATCCCCTGGTGTGATTTGAGCAAGATCAAGAATAATCCCAAAGACAGTAATCCATGCTTGGATATATGGATTTGGATCATGGATATGATCAATATTTAAATACCAAGGTTGTACAGGATATTGGCCATGCATTACAAACAAATTTGGCTTATCATTCCTTTTGGATACTTTTATATGAGTCTATAATTGAAACTATTTTGTAGAAGCAAAAGAAGAAGGGATTAAAAATGATGGATTTTACTTTCTTCGTTCTTTGGCCAGTCTAAAGCATCTTCTAATACTTATAATTTTATATCAACTTGATCAAATTTGGAAAGGACACACAACATCATCACCAATCTTGTGAAGATTGTTCAAAATCTAATCATGTTTTGTCATATTTGAGGCTTATTTTCAATCATCATTAATCATTTTTTCTAAATAATTTACAGTAGTATGAGTATCAAAAAGATAATCACAAAAACTTGAAATATAATTTTTGTGTCTAAAATATAAAGAAGGTTCTTCCTCTTCTAGCTTAGAAGGTTGGAATGCATATTGAAACATAGACACAAATTCATCTATTATCTTATAATATCCTCATAGAGGAGGTATTTTTCCATCTTTATACAAAGAAATTTCTTCTTTGTACCTTTGGAGTTTTCCTTCTCAAGGAAGAGATTGAATCATGCCACAGAAAGGGTGTGGCTCTCTCAATATTTTATTTCCTTTTTCTTTCTCTTTATTCTTCCTAGAAGGATTTGAACCTTGATTAATTGATTCTTCTAATTCCACAACTAAGTTTGTGTGCCTTCAATTCAGAGTTGAACTAAAAGAGGATCAAGCATAGTGGAAAGAATCCTCCAAAGGATTATCACTAAATTATCTAGAGGACAAACTCTTGGGCACAATGTTTATCTAATTACCTTTTACTTTATGTACAATTCTAGTAGCTTCTAGAAGCTTGGGAGCTACATTTTTCATCTATTCAAGTCTCCAACCTGCGCAAATGTAAATAGTATTGATGCACAACCTTTCTAAAGTTGCACTTCTCCATTGAAGGTTTTATCATAGGGCGGGTTCTCTAATACCTTTGGATGTTTTGTATTTGTCATAGAGTACAAGACTTGGATCTAAACTGAGGCATATTTAAATTTCCCAAAATATATTAGACCATTTAGAGAGGTAAAAATTCCCCAACAATCTAAATATCCATGCTTAACTTCTAGACAACCATGGTCTCTAACAACTACCTTGAGATTAGGATAAAAGGAAAAAAAAATATAATTTTCAAACAATTTGGATAATTGGATAGGTATTGGACTTTTCTTCTATCACAAAGAGCTAAGGATGTGAATGGTTGAATATTTTTAGGTACACATAACACTATATAGACAATTACGACACTGAAATGAACAAAATTCACACCTTTATATTTATAGATGTATTCTATTTCCTCACTAGGAAGTACAAATAGTATTTTGATTTTAAATTTTTTATTAGGATCATATTCTAATGTTAATTCAACCACTTTCATCCTAGGAATAACAAAATTATTAAAACTTGACCTTGATATAAAATCTTTTAATGGGTTTGGATGTAACACACTCTTCTTATATACATTTTCTTCTTTCAAAATAGGAGGCTTATAGCTACTTACAAATCCTATAATAATTTCTTCAGAAGTATCAATCTCTACAACTTCTTTAGCAGCCTTCATATTATCTTCAAATGATTGTATCTATGGAAATTCACACAATCCTTCAACACTTTCTTCATTCACTATTTTGACTCCATCAAAAGAACTAGAGAATCTTTAGAATTCAACCATTTTCATATTATGAGTTATTGGACAAGATCTAGGATAATTTATAAGGGTTTTATGAGAGAAATACTCAATCCACAAGAGGAGAGTAACAAGGTGTCAATAGACAATAACCAAAATAATTGAATAATGAGATAATATAATGGCTCAAATCTCAACTCAAAAGAGTAACTCGACAATGATAGACACTTCACTAAACCGGAATAAAATTTATATAACCTTACAAATGACTAATAAAGATCTTTTTTGGCTTTGATACCTTTTTTAGAGGTCATACAACTAAGAAGAAATTAGTAGAATACCTGGTAGAGGCTAACGATTGAATGGCTACAACTTTTAAATATTACTAAATAAACTTATTACATGATTCTTATCATTTATTGGAAGTTGTAAAGGTAAAAAAAATTAAAAGTGTGGAGTTTTTATGTTCAAATTTCAAAGATTATGCTAAATGTATTTTTTTTTAAGTTTACCATCCTAGCATACTTTTCACCCAACTCTTTATTTTTCCCTTTTCATTATCAAAGTTGCAAATTTTCTCTTATGGACATGCTTTTCCTTGAACCCCTGCACTCTAACAATTTACATTAAGCAACCTTTCAAAGTCTTGGTGTTGGTCACCTTCTTATTTGCATCCCTTGTGGTATGACCTGTATGGATGTTGAACACTTGGAATACTGAGAGGGGGGTGAATCAAAATTCTATTAAACCATTCAAACATTAGCCATCCATTTACCAAAACAAATTCAACTGCAATAATGAATGAAAGCATGAAACATCCACAAGATCACATAGCACATGAACACTAGGATTTTTACGTGGAAAAACCAAAATAGGAAAAAACACAATGAGGGTTAGCTCACAATATATTATTTCCGGATATAGTAAATTACAAAAATGATCACCATAGGTGGACTCACTGTCCAGTGGACTCACTACCCACAAAGAATGTGATAGAAGAAAGAAGGGGTGGCCCATAGCCTATTGAATTGCTATAATTGCATCTACAATAAATGTTGGATTATAGTTCCAATGAAATACAAAACAATCTTTGCACCGATCTAGATCAATGCATTGTTCTACTTTGAATTAACACAATTCGCACAAATATGATCACATTCACATAACACACATATAGGTGGAACACTATACATGTCATCTATCACACATCTCTCGCACCACTCCTACAAAATACCAAAATCAATCTCCTATATGTATCCACATCAAGTGTAACTTCAATTAGGTCGGCCTAATTAGAAGTAACACACAAAATTCAACTTGTCGTCCTCATTTGAAACATTTCATCAACATCTCACGCCTTAATTCAAAATTCAAATTACATAAAGATAGGTTAGGATGGACCCAATATAGGTATTACATAAGATTGCAACACATTAATCCTTCAAACGTGTTAGGTCGGCCCCAATTAAGACCTAAACACAAAAAACCTTCATCTGTTTACCCAATTCACCACACGAGGAACTCAAAACTCGATCTCATCTAGAATTCCTACTCAACTGACATCTAAAAGCTTATCTTCAGCAATTTAACTCAAAATAATCATTTGTGAAGGAATTTGGAATCTCCCACACCGACACTCTATATAGAAAATAATTGCAATATACAGAACTAAACTTTGTCATTCATATCTTCCAGGATACTTCACTAAATAATCAAAACTCTTGGATTTAGATGCATTTGATGATCACCAATTTTTTTTTTATAATTGTAGAGTGATATCTCTATTTGCAGTGGAGTGCAGACCCAAAAACTGATGCACTGAACCATTGTATTGGCAGATTTGATACTTAGGCATTTTTTGTGTAGCTATACTTTTCGAACCAACTTATATCATATACAAATGTCTTAAATAACACTTCTAAATCATGCTATAATGATACACAACCATGTTGACATCAATGACAACACTGGATCATGCAAAATATACATACCACGTGTTACATACCATGTTCATGTTGTTGGACAACATCATCAACGATAATCTTCCAATAATGGAGTACTCTAAATCCTTGGTCTTTAATAAGTGGGCCTTCTTTTACTTGTCACATAAATCCAAAGTTCTAAAACTCTCTAAAGTGGACTAAATATTGACAAGCAAAAATGTCACTATGTTTGAAAGTTTATGAAGTCGCCAAATTACCAATTATTGGTATAAATTATGTGTTATCCCTAATCCTCAACTCTCAATAATTTCTTTAATATATATTTTCAGAGTCACTAATGCACGGGTATTATAATTTTCTTATTCTTGGTATGGATTATGAGGTATCTTTGACCTTCAATCCCTAACATGCTTAAAACCCCAAAACTCTCACATTTTACTATCCCCGTACATGACCTAGGTCACCATTAGTGACAAAATTTTCCCACCTATAAATATTTATTCTAAAATTCCCAAAGCATCACACCTAGGATGTTATCCAAGAAAAAAAATCTTTAAAAGAACAACAAAAGAATGAATCCACAAGACATGGCAAAGGTTTTGTGGTGACATTCCATATCATGTACAAGCACAAAAAATTGACACCACTAAACCAAGCATGGTGTAGATAAGTGGAAGACTTAAAAATCATGTGATGAAGTCACCATGATGATCCTATGAGAGATCTGAGTTTCACCATGATAGAAATCAAGTATTAACCCACAATCATGTTCTCTCATGAACAAACACAAGGGTAGGATGACGGAAATCATATACCTCAAATTCATTCCCTAAAATTTCCAATGACATTCAAAACACCAAGGGAAACCTATACAAAAGGTGGGATAATTTGGAGATAGCATGCCTTAACTAAACCAATTTCCTAACACATGGTACACTTACCAATATAAAATTAGAAATATCTCCCAAACAAGGACATACAAACACAAGGAGGAAACCTACATAAGAGGTTACTCAACTAAGGGTATAAGCCCTCAACTAATTAGAATGACAAATAATCAATTTTATGCAAAAATCATGTTTCCCAATGCATAAGTGGGAGTATCTTCAAAATTATGGCACTTGTCACAAAGTGATGACATGGTAAAACTCAAAACACCAATGGGAACAACTTCCATATACAAATATTAGTCAAAAAATGCTAGGAAGTTCTTGTTTTATGAGGGTTCGAGGATGTTAGAGCAAACTAGGGGACTCCAACACCCTAGAGGACACTAATGCCCAAGGGCTTTAGAGCTACCCTCTAGAGTCCACTTCTAGAACTAGAGTCTATTCCTAGTGTTGGAATCCAACTTTAGCATTGAAGTCCAAATCTAGAATTCAAGTTTAGTTCTAGCATTGTAATATTTTTATGGCATTGTGATCCTAAACATAGATTGAATGGAAAAATTTGTATAGGTCTCATTCTTAAATATAATTCCATGGACATGCACACAAACAAATTTACTCAAAAAATAACCCAAAACACCTCTTACCACCTAAGATTTGGACAAGAGATTTCACTGTCTCAAGCATTAGCAAATGAAAGAGACACTTCCTAAATTTTAGGGAGGTCTATAGGGGACTCTAAAATGAATCTAATCACCTAAGAGAGGAAGGAAATTCTCATTGAACACCTCACTCACTCTCTATTCATATGGATAAACCAAAGCACCTAGATGAAACCACCTATGATGAGTTCGACACAAGGATAGGGGAGTAAATCTTAACATCCCAATGATACCATAATTGAGAAGTTTCTAACACATTAAGTTTTTTATCCTCAATCGAATGATTCTCTAAATTTATTTTACCAATATATCAAGAATGATGAAAAGTATAAGAAATAGCATGTGTGTCCAACACCAACATTGAGACATGACAAAATTAATGATAAATCCATCACCACTTATATGGGTAGTTTACAATCCATCCAATAGGAGGTTCCAATATAAATGATACAATCACATATGAGGACTCTAATGTCCTAAATTATATATTTTACAACCTTTTTACAAATGAAATAATAATAAGCAAATAATTTATTTTCATCTTGCACATAATGTTGTGCCACTCTAACAAATCCACTAGTCCCCAACCATTGTTGAGAGCCACCCAACCATGTGGTACCCTTAGGTCCAACCCACTATGTTAGGGGGTAGTCACATGGGAACAACAAACACACTTGTGCAAAACAAGGGGAATATGGCTCACACACATACACCAAACATTATGAATATCGCAAATAAGAACACATACAACTAAGATATTCATCAATCACACACACATGGTGAGATAAATATCTCACATTAGAGACTAAAAATAATGGAAAGAAAGATGAGGATCCAAGACATATGACAAAGAGTGTCATCACAATAGCTCAAATTCATGTCTAAGAAAAATTGAGTATGGATCCCAGTCACAAAGTGAGGGTAACTAATGACAACCAATATATCATCCAAGTGTAGCATGTCCTTTATGCTCATATTGATCCTTTACAAGAACTCTATGTATGTTACCAAATTACATCTTAAATTATTGTATTTAACTAATGAATTTTAATCATCACTTCATTAATAACTCTTAGCCTCTTGTATCCTTGAATCACTTTGGTTTTTGGTCAATATCAAGAGTTGCTCCTTCTGCACACTCTATACCTTAAATCCTATGTTCATCCCACCAAATTACTATTTGGGTGTGACATGGAAATCAATGTAACAAAATAAAATATAATTTTTTGCGATAATCACAAAAGATTATAAATGGAAAAATATTAAGGAGTCATGTTGTCACCTATTGTAATTCATTCATATGCATTCACAATTTGACTTTTTTAAATATTTGTCAATGCAAAAACCATTGAAATTCCCAACTTCACCATTAACTTCAAAGCCATAAAACCTTTTAAAAAAATCACCAATATACAATTTTTTTTGGAAAACTAACACCCTTTGGTTCCAAATATGAACAACACTTTTCTTATCTAGTAAAGACATATTTTATGAATCCATTAAAAAAATTCATGATCATGGCTCAACAATAGACTTATCATAAGTTTCACCCCTCTTCGTGGCAATAAATTTAGAAAATTATTTTCCTAATGATTAAAAAGGAAGAGAAGAGAATGATAAATTCATTTCCTTGGGTTCATCAATAGAGAGGTCTTCTTGAATGACTTGTAGAGAGAAAAGACCAACATCTTCACCGCAAAGAAAGTCATATGATGCTTCAAGGTACCAACTTGGGATGTAAACTTCCCAATGATAAAAATATTCATTGGTTTCAAATGGATAATCGTTGTTTGTTTATTTTTCTTTAAAGATTCTAGTTGTTCAAAATTATTCTACATGAATTCCCTAAGATGTACCATTTCACTATTGATATCTAGAGTTGTTTGTATATTGACTACCACCTACAACTTAGTATATATTCCAAGTGTAGGATAGTCATCTCTTCATCTCCATATGTTATGAAAGTTTTAGTTGACAAAGAAAGAAAAGGTAGCACTCTTAGTTTTTATGGACCCACAATATATCCACAAATCCTTCTATACTTTCTTCAATGTATATATGATGTTTAGTATCACCTTTCACTTATTTTTCAACCATTTATTCTTCTAATATTTTCTTTTCTTTTATGATCATAAAATTGTAAGGGCTATCAAAATTATGTTAGCATTTATCTTCATTTCTAACATGTGTTTCATTTAATGTATTAGCATCAAGAGAGGTGGAGTGTTGTATGCAAACCACATGAATTATTGTAAAGATATTTTTGAAATAAAAAGTTTCAAAATTATGGTCATCTTTAACCTTTTATTCTAGAGCTTCCATCGTCTTTTTCAAAAACCTTGATTGTTTCATAGTCAAGATACACACATGTCAAGAGAAGAATGCTTTCCTATTCATCTTTATATTATTTGGTTTCTTTCTTGTAGGCTATGTTGTGAAAAGATTGTCCATGTACTACAATTTTTAAAGTGGAATAAGTTATTGTGCTCTCTAATTGGGTGTAGGAATAATCATTATTTGCATGGAGAGTTGAATGAGTATTGTTCTCCTTTTCACTAAGAAAGATCTACGATTTTTCATCACTATACTCACAATGCAAATGATATACTTCAGCATTTTATTTTTCATCACATCACTTCACCTTTTAGTGCTTGAGTGTTTTTTATTGCAATGTATTATTCTTATCTAATGCAACAAGAGTCACCATTGAAATGAGAAAACAAAAGATTTTTTTTCTCTTCTTTTTGCATTTGTACAATCTTATGTAGCATTTGAAATAGAGATCATATTTTATTTGGTTTGATTTGCATACCACCATAGAACTTCTCTAAAAACTATAATTTTTTGTGATCACTAAGAATGTGATTTTCTTGAGAAATATGTGCAAAAGGAGAGTAATTTTCTTCCTCACCATCATTATTACTATCAACTATTGATTTGGGCTACTTTAAATTACTTATTTATCCTTCTTGACACCAACTCATTGTTCCATGTTCTACTTTCAAGCAAAGTCACCAAAAATTTGTTAACAAGTAAACTTGCCACTATTGTTTTTATAATAATTTGTGTGACTCATCCAATGGGAAATGACATGTGCTTACAAGAATTGGAAAAATCGCCATTGAATAAGTAATTTTTCTTTATGTTTGAAGGGGCAACTCCCTTGTATGTTAAGAGTATTTATAAGATTTTGCGTACTTTTTATGAGAAATTACAAAAGACCACAAAAATAGAAAATATTGAAAAAAAAAAAAAAAAATTTGAAAAGCTCTAGACAAGACATACAAAGAATACCATCTAAGATTCCCCATAGCAAAGTTAAGAAAAACCATTCACCATATTCTTTCAAAAATTAACAGAAAGTTTAAGTTATCTTCTCTACACATAAAATAAAGAGAATAAATGAAAAAGAGATTTTAACATTAACATCTTGAAACAGTTGACTCCTCCTAAGGCTGAGCTACATATTCAAAAATCTTGTATGATGTTTTGTTTTCAGACCTCATTGTACAGTTCATTGGGCTCAAAAAGTTTTATGCAACTTTTGCACTATTTTTGTAGACATAAGAATTGGCACAAACAAAGGTTTATGTCTCTTCAAAACTTTCAATACGAATGGCTCTATTAAAAAATTCTTCATCTGCATCTTTGTCAAGGAAGTAGCAAAAGATTTGCATGAGAGTTAAGCTTTTAACAGTTACTCGCAACTAATAAATCTTGAGATCCTCCATTGTTATCCATTCAACTGTGCGTACCCCACAATCGGTACCCCATGATGCCATATTTCCTTACATTATATTCCTAAATAGGCTTTATGTGAAGCACTTTACGTGCAACTTCTGTAAACATTTTCAAGACATTTCACCAAACAGTTTGCAACCATGTTCTGTAGATGAAAATTTGAGAGACACAATGACAAATAGTTTGCATGCATTGGCTGTAAGTGGATGTTCTCAAAGAATTTTATCAAACATTTCACAGTCGTTAGCCCTACTTCGACACCTTGTATATATGTTTACCAACGCACTTGCAACTTCAACCTCTGATAAAAGTCTACTTCAGATAGTGTTTTCAATAATTCTCTATACACTTTACTATTGTCATAACTCAAATGAGTCATCCTTCGCAACCTTTACAATTTAGTCCCCATGTATTTCAGAATTTGACTCTTCAATTTGTCATTTTTTTCATGTGATGAAATCAAGACACAGGTTCAATTGTTGCTGTGAGGTGCAGAAATCGATAAGGCAGTTTTGAGACTTTCACAAGCAATGCCACATGATACACTAGCTGCATCTATTCTTTTACCTTTGGTCGTTTATCAACGTGCGTAGTGCCAAGCTTAGATAAACCTTGTTAAAAAATGTAGAACCCATTCATCACTGTATTTTCCAGGCTATCAGGAGTCACAGATTTTGAATGGAGTTGACTAAATAAAGCATACTTTCTTTCTTGGCATTATAATCTGCAAATGAGACCACGATCTCGGTGAAACACTCCGCGTGAATGAAATAAAGTTGAGTTGGATCTTTAATATACTTTTGGAATGACAAATTGTAGTGAGCAGTATTTGGATTACCATTTTGCAACCTCTAATGCTTTTGTGGTTAGATTCATATAGCCCATTGACGATACCATATGGTAGGCCCATGGGAAGGCTTCTTTGTTTATGGTATATCTTCCATTGACAATAAGATTCATGAAATGCAGAACCTTCAAATTTGAGCCTCTACGACTAATGTTACAAATGGGAGAATTCTCACTACCGAATTAAGCCTTTCCAACTTTTAAGCATAGATTTCACTGTCAAGTTTGAGTATCCAAGCTTTTCCTCCTCCAAATGCTATCTTTCATTGTCAAATTGTGTGTATTTGGGCTTTTTTGCTTTTCAGGCATTTTGTCAAAGAACTCATTTGCATAACTTGTGGGTGAGAAATTTAGAGACATTATGTCAAACAGTTTGTCTGCACTTGGCTCTACCTTCATTCTGCATTCATATCAAACAAGAGTGTTGCAACTTTAACATCTCACAAAATCATTATAAACAATTTCCAATTTATTCCATTTTTTGGGGATAATGGTGAGGGTGCAACGTCTGGTTCACAGCTATAATTGCATTGGCTTGAAAGTTTTTAAAGATATACAACAAATCCATTAAGTGTATGCACCGCAACCATTCTAAAACTCCCACTTTAGCACGGGGAAGAATCGACAAGAGGTCCTGAAATTGACCTTTATAGCCACCAGTTGCAATTGTTTAACAGTTTCAGAAGCCTTTACAATGAACCCATTTGGTGTATATGGATTGCAATCTTAATCCAAACAAGAAGAATGTTGACGAATGTTGTGCTAAGCGTTTGTTTGAAAGTTTCTAAAGTCATTTCAACAAATTCTTGGCGTTGTATATGTAGAAAGCCTGCATATTTCTTGATAGAGTGCTTTTCTGAAGATTTCTCAACTCACATGCCGAATCCATGTGCATACATGTTTGTTCTAAAGATTCATAGCTTCAACAACAAGTGACAAAATTGTTTAAAACATGTTCTGATGAATGTCCACATGCTATTCTGGAGTTCCCACTATGGCACAGAGGTGTGAATGATGCTAGTAAAAGCCATGAGATTTGGCTCTACGTATGCCAATTGCATTCGCTTAAAAGTTTCAAAGCTTTTTCAAACAGATTCATTTAGGTTTGCGCTGCCATGACATAAGGGAGGATGTGGGCAACAGTTATAGAGTCTAGTTTTATTGCCCATTCATTTGCTGGAAAGTTTCTAAAACCATTTCAACAAATCTATTATGTAGATAGGCTTGAAATCAAAGTATTGCGCCATACTTTGTGTGCAGAGAAAATAGCTCTCTTGTATGAAGTTCATACGGATCTCAATATGTTGTTCACTAATGCTCTACTGGTTTGTATGAATTATGAATGGTACTTTGATTGTCACACCAAATAATAGTGAGACTATCAACAGGAAATCTAAGAGGAAATCTAAACTTAGTCAATAATTGCAAAGCCAAAGAACCTTTTTCACTAGCTAAAACTATTACTTGATACTCATACTCTAATGATGATAACACAATAGCAGATTGCTTCTTGCAAGACCATGCAAAGAGGGTAGAAACAAGGAAAAAGACAAACCCAAAAGTAGACTTTCTATCATCAACATCATCAACCTAATTTGAATCAATGAAGCTGATAATATGAGAGTCTTTTTATTATAGTGAATGCCAAAATGTAATATCTCAAAATATGTTTGGTAGCCTCCTAATGACTCTCATGTGGATCATGAGGGAAATGGGAAACTAGGCCAACCACAAAATAAATATCAAGATGTGAATGTGTTTGGTACAAAAAAATACCAATTACTTGTATAATGTAGCATCGACTAAAGGAGTGGAACAAATAGAAGATATAATACTTGAAACCTGACTAAAATGGAGTGGAAGTGAGCTTACAATCAATCATACCAATTTTCTAAAGTAAATCAAGAGTGTAATTCTATTGAAAATGGTAATCCCCTCTAAAGACTAAATAATATGTAAACTAAGAAATTAATGCAAATTTCCAAGATCTATCATATCAAACTACTCCATCAATGTTCTTTGAACACTCTAGATCATGGAAGATGAACTACTTATAAGAATCAAGTCATCAACATACAATACAAGAATCAAAAGATGATCCCCCTATCTCTGAGCATAAACTAAATGTGTATGTTTGGAGAAGTCATCAATAAATGTGAGCACATACTTGGCCCCTAAAAATGAAGGATCTTTATGATGTTTTCTAGGTGAACAACCTTGAAAAACTCTAAATTTGTCTTCACTTGTGTGGCCTTACCTTTGGGAAAAGGATCCTAATGATTTTAAGTGAAAAACCTCAACAAACTCCCTTTGTGCATGAAATATTAGGTAGACTAATCACTAATTTTTTTGTGCTCATATGTTGTAGATACATGTAATTGACATGACCAAGTGCTCATGCCAAAGCTTGTTCAAGGAATCTACATGTGCTATAAGGGATGATCTTGATTAACTCTCAAAACTATCAAACCTATATAAGCAAGACGCATGATCAACACAACGTAAAGCCACAACAAACTATGGACCAATGAAGCTCTTGAATAACCACATCATGAGGTGAGAACTCAAATGTCCTACTAGTGTTAGATTGAAAAATCTAATACATAGAAAGGAGGTTGGATAACCAAAGTTATAGATCTTGAATACAACCATCCTCAAGATAAATAGTACTTGATTCCAAAGCTAAAAGCTATGTAGAATCCTCCGCTACAATATAAAAGTGATGTGATAATATCTAGGGAATCATAAGATGAGAAGCTCTTGAGTCAAGTATCCAATTCATTGTTGAAGAAAAAGCTTGCATAGAAGGGGCTTGGCCTTTATCTATACTAGTGGAAGGAGACTTAGAGGATGAATTAGTGTGTTGTTGCATGGATTCTTCTAAAGCCTCCAGTCTCTTTCAATATTTGGTTATGGCATGTTTGTCTTTGCCACAAAATTATAAGGTTCTCCTAATTTCTTCTTTTTCTTGAAGGAATACTTGCCATATTTAGAAGATTTGTCATGCTTCCAGAAGTTGATTGGTTTTTCTTATTTTTCTAACATTCATGGACATTTTCTCTATCAAAGCATCCAGGGTTTGAATTATATATTACATTTCTAAAGTACCCCTAGGGTAAATGCATCTAGTCCAACTATCCATGGTCAGTTACAATTATTTATGCAGTGTAGAGAAAAGAAGAGAAATCATTTGTTACTTTATTGGAGGAAAGGAATCATGCCTCAAACTTGGGAGGACAAAGTACCTTATATCCAATTGCAGTGACCTTAATTTATGTTCATGAAACTTGAACAACAACAAAAAATAATTGCTTTGACAATAAAGTTGTCACCTCACAAAAGTGAGGAAATACTTGAAGAACCATAGATACCCAAGGCACAATTCTAATTTTGGGTTGTAGCCACCAACAAAGCCTTCAATTTCTTCTCAAAATAGCAACCCTTGTTATTCTTGGTACCATTTTGTTGGTGTAAGTTAAAAAGCTTCCAACTTCAACACACATAAAAGTGTGAACAAAAAACTTCTACAAATCACCAAGGTTCTCAAAATAAATATAATTTTTATCCCTGACGATGGTCCAATTTGTTGGTGTAATTTAACAAGCTCTCAACTTCAACAAACAACAAAATATGAATAATAACTTATTGAAATCACCAAGGTTATCAAAATAAGCTTAAAATTTTTATCCCTGGCAACAATGCCAATTTGTTGGTAATTTGAGCTATGAATCCCAAAACTTTAAGGTAGGATAGTCTCTCAAGTGTCAATAGTGTCAAACCTAGGAAGAATATTGTAAAATCTATGTTCAAGTTAGGTGACTTAGGAGAAATTGTTGAGGTGGGTAATGCCTCCTCTTCTAGCTCTACAAGACAAAGGGGGTTTCCTTAAGGTGCTAGATTGATTGATGAAAAAAAGAATTGAATACTTACCTTATGCCAAACTATACCCTTTACACAGTGTATCCCAATATTGGTTTCACAATATATTGATGTGTTAGTTTGATAAACAAATCCACACCTTTAAAAACTAAGAACTTATCAAGAAAAAAATTGAACTAAATGGATAAATCTAACCCTTACTTATAGTTTACCTCTTGCACTTGAAAAGATAGAAAAACTACCTAACTTTTATCAAATAAAATAATCTTAGCGGATCATTTAGGTGTCGGGGTGAGAAGTGGATTTTATAGCAGATTGATGCATATTCCAATAGGGAAACATAGTCATGAGTTAACCCAAAACATATAAACAATTGAAAACCTAAATAGGGAACCTTAGTGAAGATTCTGCCAAAGACTATACTTATCTAAATACATATAAGAAAATAACATTCTACACATGCATTCAATGAAATAACTAAATTTGTAGAATATTAGGAGAGTCTATTTATTTATCCATTTACAAACCTATATATTTCTTTCGCTATTATGAATAGATATAATACAAAATCTTTGAAAAGTTTTTGCAGTTATCTAGTTGACCAAATAATCATATAAAAATCATAAAACATCTAAAATATCAATAGAGACACTCAAACAAGGTTGATCATACACTTTAAATTTTTCTTCTAGAGATTACAATAAATCATTTACATACTTTGGGTGAACCCAATTCACCAATTTACAAAATGGTTATCTTTCTCTTTTCTGGAATAAAACTCTTAGCTGAATGTTTCTTTTTGCTTTCTATTTTTCTCCAACTGATTTCCCATGTATTCAAAATAAAATAGGAAGTCTTTATATCCTCTATTAGGTTACTAGAAATGGAAATGTGCATACTTACATGGGGCCCCTAAAAATTAGTGATTGCTTGTAATTGTAGGTGTTAGCCATGTCATCTTGATAGAGATTTCATTTTTTCGCTTCAAACATACCCAATCACATCCTTACTTTACTAGTGGAGCATGGGAGTCTATATCATATCTCTAGATATCACTTTTGGCCATCAATAGTGCTCAAGAAAGGAGGGAGAGTTGGTGAGAAAATGGCTACAAGTAAGTGGGCGAGTTAAAACACCCAACCACTATGTTTAGCACTCAAAATCCTTTTAAGAAAAAATTATTTAACAAGCTACCTACTTCCTTATTTCACCTTTTCCTACTCACTTTAATGCTTTAAGTTCCTATTGACACCAAGGAGAAGGTTTACAACTCAAACCATATCCCTAATGACTACAACTTGACAATTATTTTCCAAAGGAATAAACAAATGCCACTTGTCTTTCATATGAGGCCCTCATGATCATTGACTCATCTTTTTTAGCTAATGGTGCAATAATTTGAAAGTGTTAATGTTGTTATCCTCTAAATTATGTTCCTAGATGACATGTCGATGATCTTAACATTTTATTGACAATTTTGTTATGTTTCTTTTCTCATTGAGTCTCAAGTATGAAGGGCCCCACCAAATTTTAATTTGGTGAAATTGACCAATGACACAACATTTAAACTCGGAATGGCTGACACAGTTTTAAACATTGTGATATGCTAATACGCAGTGCCCATTCCTTGTCTTCAAAAAAAAATTAAAAGGACTATAGACCCTTGACAAGGTTGTGAGAACTTTGTTAAGAACTAACAAAAGTTCTAGAACCACTCCAAACTTTGATAAAAATAAAACTTGGTGAAACAACAACACACTTTAAAACTCTACCCTTAGGAAAAGACCTTAACAAAAAAGCACCAATCTTTGATGAGGTTTGGAGAACCATGTCGAAGCCCAACAAGGTTATGAGAACCTCCAGAAAAGCTGAAAAACACTTAGAATTCATTTCCTTCAAAATTTGGTGAAGTAACAAGCAACTTCATCAAGTTCTAAATAAACCAATATTTTGTCATCTTGTATTCTTCAAATGGTTCTGAAAACCTTATCATGCTTCAACAAGGTTGTGAAAACCTTATCGAGAGCTGAAAAAAGTTTCCTAACCTTATTACTTTTTCAACACTCCACTTTCTTTTGATTTCTCTAAATGTCAGTTAAACATGGAAACGACATAACCACAATTGGGAACCATAAGAGGTTTGAAAACTAAATTGAATATCCACCAAACAGATGATCAATCCACACTTTGTAAAGTTAAAAATACCATATTATTGGGCTTTGACAAGGTTGTGAGAACCTTTTTGGCATCATAAATTTTAAAACCTCCCCAAAATGTTGATAACACTTAGAAACTTAAGAGAAACATAGGGAAAATTAATAGATTCAAAAACCTTTGCGGAACTCCTACAAGGTTTTCACAGCCTTGTCAACTTTTGACAAAGGTTTTGAAAACTCAAGGGAAGATCGAAAAAAGGAAATTAGCCAACTTTTTATGGTTCAAAGTGAACAATTGGTTGAAACAAAAAGTGAGAATAAATAAGTTAAATACATGCATGCCCAACTAAATAAAATCTCATATGGTTATTGCTAATAGGCCAACAAATGAAAAGTGTAGACTCATAGAGTAGAATAAATCAAAATGAGACACAACATAATGTGGTGCCAACATGAACAATGAATTTTTCTAGGTGAGAGGTCCAAATCCCATCTACATAGCTATTGGAGGCATTGGTGGGGTGTCTCTCAAAGGAAAAATTATGGCAGAAGAACATGCTATGCCTTAGGGAAATGTGATTAGTGAAAATATGAGCCTCACACATTTGGTTAGCATCATCATTTATAAGTTTAGAACCTATACTGTGTGAGTAGGGGATATGATTACCTAGCTTAACCATTGAATCCTTAAGGAACATGGAGATAGAGACATACACTAGGTTGAGATCTAGGATGATTTTACCCCTTATAAAGGTAGATCTAGGATTGGAATCTTTATCAACATTTTTTTTTCTCATATTTTTCTCATGATTCCATAAAGTGCTAATTGTTTACTCTTTTTGTTTCCATTTCTATTAACGAGTCTTTGGAAATTGTTGTCTTAGCGTCTCTAATACATACTAGGTTGCAATAGTTCTTCGTGCTTTCTAAGAATAACATTTGACAAATAGGATAATGTCCTGGGCACACTTATTTATATAATCTTGAAGATGAATCCCTAGCCATTTTGACAAGACCTACCATTAATTATGCCATAAAGGTAGATGGATCATGCCAATTCTTTGAATTTTATTTTTTTTCTATGATTAGCTATGGATGCTAATGTGGAAGCTAGTTGTGGTCCTTTGGCACATGAATGGAGTCACTACATGTATACTTGTGCATAGTCAACATGTGATTAAATGATGTGACCAAGGTTTTCTTCTATTCTAGTGTAACTTTTCTTCCTTTTGAAATAGATTTTTAGTGCATTAGGAAGCTTAATCTAATGAATGATATGGATTTTTCTCATTTTCTTATAGTTATAATTTTCTAGGAAATAGTGACAACTATTAGATTGGGGTGATGTGGCAAGATTAATGGTTTGTGTTGGTTTATTGCAATAAAAGATATGACCTTTTTGATGGATGGCTATGATTATAACATATAAGAGATTGGAGAGCCATTGAGGTTTCTATCAAAATTCTTAATTTTTTATAAGATTGATAGTTGTTTTCAAATCAAGACTAACATGGCAAGATTGACTTAACCCATATTTTTTCTTTAGAGAAAAACTTAGTATTGATTGTAGTTTATGATGGTAGTAGAATTTCACTTCCTATTTTGGATTTGGAATAACATTAGAAGAGAGATGAAAGGACACATCAATTTTAAACAATATTAGTTCAATATTTGGGAAGTAGATAAAATGGGAAAATGCAAGAGGAAGGACTTATGTACATGGGTGATATTGCAACACAACCACAATGTTAGGGTAAAAGAAAACTATACATAGGAATAATACATATGACATAGGAATTTTTTACAAAATAAGAAAAAGGAACTTATTGCTATGACTTAAGGAAAATCATGTACACTAGGATTGCAATATAGTTCTTTTGAGCATTGAAAGCTCAAATACATTGGCCTTCCCCAAAGAGATTCTATTTTATTATGATGTATCAATTTTACCTTGCTCCAGTCCCACTCGAGCAAGAAGTCACCTAATTTGAAGTACTAAATCATGGCTCACTTTTTGAACAAAATTGTTCTCTAGTTTTTGGTCATCTTTTCTTGTGTATTGGTTCATTGTTCTTCTAGTTGTAATAAATCAACCATTGTAGTTGATATAGCTCCATTATTTTAACCTCTAATTTGAAGATGATACTTAATGTTGGTAATTCTATGGAAATAGGCATCCAAGCTTCTTTTTTGTAGACTAAACTATAGTAATATGCTCCCTTTGCATTCTTTGGAGTTATTTGATCAACCAAGAGGGATTTTCTTGAGTATGCATGTCATTGTTACTTTGATTATACTCTCATTCTCTTAATGATTCTCAATATTATTTTAAGAATCTAGCAATACATTTCCTTATGGGTATTATTTTAAGGATTCCTTGAGATATATCTCATGTTGTTGAGAAAATTATATAATTGTGGTTCCTATGAATACCTTAGCATTATCAATGATGATGGTCTTGACAACATTGAATCTGAGGATTATATCTTTGAGGAAATCAATGACTACAAACTTAATTGCATTCACTAGAACCCTAATTATAAATAGTTTATCACTATGAGAATTAACTTGTGGCTATTGTTAGATGAAGGATTAATCACATTTATGAAATTGAGTCCCCACATAAAAATGATTGATTTTTAGATATGGAAGTTTTAGAGTAGAGGGTGTCTTTTTCTTCTTCTTTCCAATGTAGAACTAATAATTTTGATAATTATGCACCAAAGTATGTATATTTGTGATGTAGCTAGTAGTGTCCACCCAATTTTTATTGATAAAATTATCTTAAGATAGTCAAGACCTTATCTTGTTTTATGCATCAAAGAAGTACTCCATGTTTTACCAAAATAAGACACCTTCTATCAATATGTGTGATATTACTTGAATCTTGTAGGATATTTTATGCATGGGGCTCAAATCCTTGGGGTATTACACTAATTCTAGGTCCAAATTTTATCTTTAATCCACCCTAATTGACACTATTTTCTCTTATCACATAATAGATTAAATTTCATTGTTGTCCTTCTTCTAACTCCTCATGGTCAAGATCATCTTCTACTAGGTGCTAGCACAATGATATCCCTTTGACAAAATTTGTGGGTCTTAAATCTATATAGCATTCTAGGATCTTAATTATCCAATTGGACCTTTTTTATTGATGTATCCTCCCAAGATGAATTCCCTAACATTTGAGTGCACTACCATAGTTATTATCTTGCTTGTGGATAATGTGTACTTGAATTATTTTAGTGCTTTAACTAGAGTGTATGCTTGTTTCTCCATAAAAGTGTACTTCTCTTATGTATCTTTTAAGTTTTATCTAAATAAGGTAATGGGATTCTCCTTGATGTTGTCCTCCCTAATTATTTGAGTGAGTATTGGTGTAATGTTGACCTTTCCTTTTTAAACATATAGAATGAAGTCCTTACAAAAGTTAAGGAACACTGGGGTGTTATTGATCACTTTCTTGATAAGCTCAAATGCTTGATGCCCTTATTCTATCCAATTGAATTATTTATTAGTGTGAAAAAAGTTATATCACCTAATTAGTTCTTATAAGGTCATATTCATAGGATTAAGACACATTTCATGGTCTAATTTAATCCTATCAAGGGTTCTATCCTTGTCTTTATAACAAGGGTTTCTCTTTATATTATAATAATATTTAATTTGCATCTAATAAAATCTTGAGCTTCATATCAAATCATTTGCTTATTTATTGTGCGATGGGATGTTTTAATTATCAGTGATCTATCAAGTGATGTAAGGGTTAAATCATGAACTCCAACATGGTACTAGAGATCCAAATCTATTTTCCTTTTTTTAGAGTTTCATTCTTGATCATTCAAATAGTGCATCATGGAGAAAAATGACATCATTGTTACATCTAGAAGGTGTCAAAACCCTAGGATCACATGTCCAACACCCAAAATTGGATTTTAGATCAATCAAGGTATTTTTTATGGGGTCTTGGGAATCTCATGATGTAATAAAAAATATACATATAAAAACTAATGGTGAATAAATGCAAGTCAATAATATCTCAGGATAATACTTGCTTTTACTAAGTGAATAAGCACACCTTTATTACTCTAGTGTTGTAGACTTTCTTAAGGTGGCATAAATAAACTATGGGTATCAAAATTTTGTTGTTGATATGCAAGGAGGATTATTTGTATGGTACAATAGTCATGCATCCTATAGGCCATTAGATGAATCTAACATTATTAGATTGAGCCTTTAATACTCTTTTATGTAGTGTTTCTCCTTCAATTTTTTGGAAAGATCCCTAGAAGCATGCTACTATTGAAATGGTGACAAGAGAGATCCAATGTCTCAAACCTGTAAATTCTTCATTCATCAACAACACACAAATGATTACATTTTATGGATTTATAAATCCATTTAACTTATTAACTGCCCAAACCACTAACTACCTACTAAATAAAAACTAACATCTAATAAATTACCCCTCACAATACAATCAAATAACTCCTTTGTCCCAAAAAATGCCACTTTTTTTGCAAATTTACAAGTTATGTCAAAGTACTAATCTAGCTTCAAACTAAAATTGTGAAATTATAGCAAAAAATATGCAAAAAGTGTATGTATAAAAATGAAGTGCTCTTTAATACCTTCTTGATGTCACAAGAATAAAAAAATGGAGTTCAAAGCAAAAAGTTATGAGCTTGGAGGTTGAAAAAAAGTTCTAACTTCAAGCTAAAAAAATATGCATCAAACAAAAAAATTCTAAAAAATCACTCACACCACTAGAAAACTCACAGAGCAAGCTTTCTGACAATATTTTATTTTCAAAATTTGGCCTCTTAGATCAAAAGTATTGTAAAAATAAAAAGCTCCATTTTAAGGCTCGGAGGACCAAATCTAAGAGAGTCTGCCAGCTTTACCCTTGCAGCCCATTCACCCATTCAAGTGGAACAACCCTTCATGAGATAGGCATTGATTTCATAGGTGCCATTAACCCACCTTCAAGTGCAAGTCACAGGTGGGTACTTACTGCAACCGATTACTTCACAAGATGGACTGAAGCAGTGGCTTTGAAAGAAGCCAATGAAAGTGTTGTGTTAAATTTTTATGATGATTTGGTAACTAGATTTGGAGTACCTGAATCAATCATTTCGAATAATGCATAAACATTTTTTGGATTAAGAGTAAGTGATTGGGTTGTCAAGAATGGTATTCACTTGAATACATCATCAAACTATTACCCTCAAGGTAATGGTTTGGAAGAATCAACTAACAAGAATCTGATTAGAATTATCAAAAGGATTTTGAAGGATAACTAGAGACCCTGGCACACTGGTCAAGCTGAAATCTGCCTTGTGGGAAAATAGAATAACTCCAAAAAGATCCATTGGAAATTCCCCTTATATGTTGGTGTATGGTAAAGAGGCAAGGGTGCCTTTATTTGTTGAGATTCTTGCTCTTGATATTATGAATTAGCTTAAAATGTTTGAGGAAGAAGATCCAATGGTTGTCAGATATGCACAACTTGTGGAGCTGGAAGAAACAAGGGATAAAGCCATGAAAACAATGGAGTTGTACCAACTCTAAACAAAGAGAGTTTTTGATAAAAAAAACAACACCTAGGGTGTTTGAAGAAGGAGATGTGGTACTTAAATGGGATGAGTTAAAGAGTAGGCCAGGAAAGCACACTAAGTTTGATAGTATGTGGAGTGGCTCGTTTGTCATTACTGAGTGCAAGGAGCACAATGCTTTTCAATTATAAAAAATGGATGGAGAAGCTCTGCCTATCCCAATCAATGGGATACACCTCAAACTCTATTTTGAGATATGATCTACCTTGTACAAGTTAGTTTAGGTTTTTATTTCCTCTAAGTGTTGTTGCACATTAGTTGAAAATGCAAGTTTTCAGTTCCTCTAAGTGTCATTTTGCACAGTTAGTTAGTTTGCTTTGGGTGTTTTGGTGTGTTTTGAACAAGTTTCCAAGGTATCATGTACTAATCTAAGTGAGTTACAATAATGTATAAGGTTGTTTTTAAGTTGTGTCAACTTTTAGGTGACTCAGTACCCAATGGATAAGCTTTAGGCAACTAGTTAGGATGTTTAGCAGGAAAACATATAGCAGATGTCACCATAAATGTTACCTATTTTTGCTACTGGCCCAAAAAGGTACTGTTGTTTATATTTTACAAGTGAAAAAAAGGTACATTTTAAACTTTTCTATGTCACATTCACGTGTATAAAGAAGTATTAGAAGACTACAATACTACATTGCCTCATGTAGATGCATATAACATAACATAGGAAAAAGTGCACAATCCTTCCAAAATGTAGTCTTTAAATTGATAATGATAAGTGTATAGTGTCCCTCACAAGCCGAGGGACTGGCTATTATAATGCATATAAAGAAAAGACTATGCATTTACATATAGAAAAAGAATGCACATAAAGAGAAGGGGGACCTGTCATTGCCTGAATGACGAATCCCGGTTGCCTTGTCCTGCATCATCTTCAGTCTCTCCCGCTTGTTCTACTTCCAGTTGATGCTCTCCTTGTTGCTCCTAGGTTCCTTGCATCTGTAAGAAGAATGTCGTTAGAGCAATGAAGGGTCACCAATCTAAATATGCACAAACATCCATAAAACATATAATATGATCTTCATAAGCATTAAAATAGATAGCATACCATAGATGTCCAAGAAAACAAAAGAGTTATCAAACACATCTATCATATGCTCTATTTATCTAACATGTTTCCTCCTTGTGCAGATATAGGACAAATCTTTGTTATTGTTTTGTTTTAGCTGATTACAACATGTGGAGTAGAATGTGGCTCCCACGAGGGTTGAGCCCAACATGCTACCCTCTTATGTTTTAAGAGGGATAGGAAATTGAGCAACTTGATCAAATCAATAATAAACTTATTCGTGATGCATTAAATCAATGTGGAATCATATCAATTGATCAAATTTCATTATCAGATTCAAAAGATGCAACAAAATGGTGTGAATTATCAAGGAAGATTACTCTTCATCGTTTCATAATGAATCAACCAATAGGCTACCATCATGCTGATCAAAGGGGTAGTCATTTCTTCTTGGAAATCTTACTCTGCTAGATATGTCTTTCAATCTTCTTAAGTGGATCCAAAGTCCATTTTAATAATGATATGAGTTGTATTTCATTGTCATCAAATTTCCAACAAGCCAGTAAAGAAGGGAACAAGAACAAGGACAACCACCATTCAAAGATGAAACAATGTCTCTTCCCAAGAAATAGATGATTTATGTGATAATGGTGAAAACTGAAGCACAAATGCATCAAGTTCAATTATGGATAATCATTATGGATGAGTTACTCAATGAGGTCTTACGGGTTATCAAGAGCTATCATGAGTTACATGGAGTAGCACAAGGTGAGCAATTGAATGCAAGGTCAAAGCCATCATGTCAACAGGTTGTCTCGAAGAGCAATGCATGAGAAATGAAAGCACATTGATGGAGATGTGTAACTGACATGCATTGTCAATCAATCTTGTATGAAGCAGTTGAATATACACACTGGGCTCAAATTAGTGCAACAGGGTAATTTCATGAGGTGGTCACATTCAAAATTTTCATTTATACTCAGATGTCACAATGGCACAAACTGAGGTAGACCTGTGAGGAGTATGACATGCCTACAATGACAAAGGTCAAGAAGTATCACAGTCACCATGATAGCATAAGTGTGGCAATGAGACGCTAGAATTTCAAATTTTAAGTAAGCTCAATATTCTTGATCACATAATGAGTTCAACTAGTAGCTCTTCATTAGGGGATTCGATATCCAAAATGAACAAGCACAGTATGGCAAGTTTGAAATCATGGATATGAGAAGTGTAATTGTCATACTAGTAGCTTAAAGATGCTATGAAATGAGAGAGTTGGATTGTTGAATGAAAGATAGAATCATTTCTACAGTGGTAAAATAGGCTCTGAGATGCCTAATGTTTGATCTTGCACAATCAAGCAACATTGAAAGAGATGCTATGAGGAGGTTGTAGGGTGATAATGCATAAAGGAAATAGAGCAGTCATAAGAAATATCTGACATACATTCATGACAGTCAAGCTGGTTGCAACTCTATTAGGACTTAAAAGCAATAAATGAGGAGCAGTCTAGAGGGAAACCAATATCAAGATCATAGTTATAAAAGATGACAAGTCTCCATAGAAATAGAAAAACAATGAAATTTTTGCATAAACAAAGGGTCTATATGCCATATTGAGACAATAAATACAAGGAGGCAATCACAATGCATACTAATGACAAGGGGCAGTCACAACTATACACATGAAGGGATACTGAAAGCTAAGGATGTATAGATAGTTGTGAGTGTTGTTGCACCTTAATTTAAGTCTGTAAAGTGATAACATGTGCATTAGAGTGCAGCCAATAAGAAAGCATAGTATTATGACAATTATTAATGGACTATTTCCCTAAATCAATCATACCAGATTTATAACAATCTTAGAGTTTGTGGTTAGTTTTTCATTCATGAAGAACACTAGATGTGACCTTAAGACTATGACTATGGTTTATAAGGAGACTTATGATGAAGACAATGCCAAGAGCCAACTTTCACAAAAGTCTAGTGATAATGAAGATTGATACTTTGAAGGGTAGGTCTATGTCAAGAATGGTCTTTGCAATGAGAGGACAAGGTTTTATTAGAGGAATAAAACAAAGATAAATAATAACTACAAACCTAATTCATTGAATGAGGATACACCATGTAATGGCATTTTGTTGTTCAAGGAAAATAGTACAGGGTATTGGAAGTCAAGGATCAGTCATACAAGGGTAGATTGCAGTTTCATGTTTGAGAGAAAAAATCTTTATGAAGACAAGAGGAAAGAAAGATATTTTAGGTCATCTTCTTGTTCCAATTGTAGAGGGAAATTATGAATGCAAGAGCCATGCCCTATGAATGTCTTGCATAAACACAAGAGTGAGTTAATCAGTGGTAGAGACTGTGTGGTGCCTCTGATTGGCATGCAAGATAATTTGATTGGAAAGGATTTACAACAATGTGGATTATCCAAAGTTCAACAAAATGTACATCTTTGTCATGAAATCATAATCAATGTTACTGAAGTGCATATGAAAATAGGTGCTATGCATCATGTTCACCAAAGGCAAATATAAGTATCCATTCTTAAGAAGATTCTTGTGTAAATTCTTGTGAGTTAGCTACTTTATTATCAAACAAAGCTGATGTAGTTGACAATAAATTTTAATGGTAGCCATGAACATGTGATGTGGAGCAATGAAATTTTACATGCTTCAAAATGGAGTAAACCAACAATGCTATCAAAATGTGTTTTCATTCAACATAGAGTACACTGGTCATGAGCAAGAACAAGTTTCTAAATAATTTTCTGCGAATAAACTGATGACCCAGAATAGCCACGAGGTCAAAAGCAAGGAAACCCTCAAGCTATGGTTTTGCAAAAGTAAAGAATCCTCGACACAGAAGATGCTTGAAAATGCATCAAACTCCCAGTTGGTACTCTCATGGCTGCAGCCTGAGAGAGTCATTTATTTTCATAGAGGCACAAACCCACTTAGGGTTTTGTTATTAAAGTTCAAATACAGAGGATGATAAATGGGTTCGAGCTGGTGCAAGAGTAAGAGCTCCCAGAAAATGGAGACAATATGGTGAATGGCCACAACCATTGAAGGGTTGCAAACCCCATGAAATATCAAAACAAAATGAAAATAATATTTTCTCTAAGAGTGTCATCCAACTTTACATCATGGGTTGAGTCCATAATACATCATTTTTGTAGAAAAATAAAGAAACACACAATGTAGGGTCGTGGCCAGTGAAGATAAACACATAGCCATCAAGTGAAATACATAGAGGAATGTATGGCTACAACCATAGAAACAAAGATAGTCCACATCATTTTGCAAGGAACTTGAAATTTATATAGGAAATGTCAAATTTCTACAAGCATATGTGTGGAAGCAAAAAATATTCACAAGTTTCCAACACTATAGAGCTCGAATTTGGCTTGTTTTCTCAAAAATAAAGTCATAAATTCAGAGGTTCAATAGAAAACTTACCCTCTTTTGATTGCTGAAAGAAAGATGCATGAAAAGCAGTGGGTTTTTTCCCTTTTTCTTCTTCCAAAAAACTCATAGTCAAGCTTCCATTGCGGCTTGAAATGGAGAAATATTCCACAGAAAAAAGGTATAAAGATACATTAGAAAAACACAGAAGTCGTGGCCTTGAAAGGATTGAATGACTTTCAAAATGGAGGAAAAGACATATTTATGACGTGGTATAGCACTTACCAAATTTTCCAGTTACGAATCTTCAAGAAATCACTCAAAAATCACCATGGAGGAGCTCAAAAAGTGCCATAAGGAAACCCTTGGTCGGCGGTAGGAAGAGTTCTCCATAAAGTTCGATGGTAGAATGAAGTGATTTTTCCTTCATTTGCATTGTTTTAGGGTTTGAAACCCTAGTGAAAGCCAACTGCAAAGGTATTTTTTCCTTTGTTTTAAAATTTGCAAACACAAATTAATGTGTCCCACGGGCTAAGACTTACAAGTCTTATGCCTTATGTTGATTTTGCCTTGTATTGCCATTTTTGAAAACCTACGCCTTAGTGTTTTTTATGAATTTATCATATGTGCCTTAGTGATTTTTTATGTCCCCTTGTAAGTTGTAAGTCTTTCAAGACTTATGTTATTGCATTATCTCCCATTGAGACCAAGCTTTGCTTTATATTTTGCATTGATTTTAAAATGTGTGACATTTTAATTAAGTGGTATTTTATAAATCACTTAATTATGAATGTTGTTTTAAATGCAAGATAATGGTGAGTTGTGCTTTATGAATGCCTTAGGGGAGATTGAATTTATTTGATGCTCTTGTAAGCCTTTAGGGGTGATTGAAACAACTATTGTCATTTTGCATTTATTTTGAAATGTAAAACATTTTGATTAAGTGATGTTATTATAAGTCACTTAGTCAAAGTTTTATTCTAAATGCAAAATAAGGTCTTTTCTTTTTCAAACACACAAAGGGCATGAATCAAAGCATCTTGGAGACATAATGATGATGGACCAACATGGAGAAGGTGTGTGTGGTTTATCTTTGACTATGTTTGGAGGGAATGGTGACCATTTAGAGGCAATTTTGTCATGCTTTTAGTGTGATTTGGGTCTTGTCTTGACTTTGCTTCATTTGGATGATATTTTGGGGTGATTTTGGAAGGTTCTTTTTTTGGATTTTTTGCTGCATCTGACCAGGAGTTTCTAGAAACACATGTGTGGGATAGTTTGATTTTTTGGGCATAAGTAACTTCAAACAGAGTTTTTGAAGTGAGTTTTTTCTTTCTAGCAGAGTGGTAGCTTGTTTTTTGGAGTTATCTTTTCACCAGGAGCATGTATAATAGTTCATACCTTGGTTTTAATAGAGATAAGCAGTTTGACCTTCTCATTTTTCTGTTTCATTGTATGCATTTTGATGATTTGATGCAAATGCTTGTGAATTTTATCACTCCTAGATTTGTGTCTCATCAATGGCATCTTTAAATAGAAAAAATATGCAATTGCAGGTTGTAAGTTGTGTTGTGTAGTAGAATGTTTTAGTTGTGAAAGTTTATTTCCTTCTAGGAGAGTGCATTGCAACCTTCTTACAAAATATTGATGCAAAACATATCAATATTGAGTTGTGTTTATCAGGCTTACAGTTAAATAACTTGTGTATGCAAGTTGTTTTACAAGTTTTAGTTAGTGACTTGGTGTATCACCTTTTAAAGCTTTCAATTAAGTTTCATTTTTATGTTTCCTTCTTACTCTTTGCTCATAAAAGCATTAGTTTAATAGTAGTTTAGGTCACACCATTTAGGAGCCGGCCTTATCTGGAGGTCCACTCCAAGCTTAGGCAACCCACAACCTAGGAGTGTTCCCATGTTGCTTCAAATTTGCTAAGTTCTACAACTTGGCAAGGGTACAAATTTGAAGAGTTAACATGTACATTAGAGGCCTTGCTTATAAAGGCGAGGTGAGAGATAAGATTAGACAATATTGTGACATGTGTCTTAATCCTATGTTATGAGACAACTAACTTGACAAAAAATTCAAAAAGATAAGATAGGATAAGATCTTTTCTAGACAAATAAGACTTCTAGAAGATCACCTAGGACCTAAGTAAACTTAACACATCGTGAATAAGTCCCCCTTGCTAGGATTACCTAGGTACAAGACATTTATTCACACCAACATTATGTGCTTATTAAGCATATCCCATTTAAAATAATTATAGTCTAACACTATTAGATTATTGATTATATACGAATGATAGTTTTGAATAAGTGTGACCTTCAAGCATTTTGCCACCCCTTCTTCTATATTTAAGGAGACTCCCTTTTATTGAGAGGGTGTGAATTTGGAGATTTATAGTGAATTATATATCACTATGCACATGGGGTATTGTTGGTCATGGAAAAGTATGTAGAGGAGTGTCCCCAGATTTAGTCTAATTTTAATATATTTTTTGTAAGTGTTTTAATAAAGTGATGCTTTATGGGGTTTTTTACTTGAAAGGATTTTCCCCATGCATATGTTGTGTAATGTATAAAATATTTTCTTATATAATTCTCATTTTATTTATAATGATTAGTATCTTAAGATCCTAATTTCTAACAAATTCTCTTAGTTACATGTACTACTCTAGTAATGAAATTAGTGTTGTAAAATAAGGCAAACTTCTATAAATCTAATCTTTTTGATAAATTATGTAAATATGAACTAATGATCATGCCATCATTTGTTTAACCATAAAATAAATATCTAGAAATATAAATTAGCAAACCATAATATTTAAACACATGACACCAAATGTACATAGATAAACCCTTTTCAAGAAAACACTCTAACATCAAAGAGAGCACAAGTTTGTATTGATATTTAAATAAGAGTACCATAATTAACAAAATTCTTAATTTAATTTAATAGCATTCCAATAACACCCATGTACATGTAAATAACCCATGAAGCCTATGTCCAATGCATACAATATATAGAGAAGAGTTGAGAGGAAATCACAAGTGGATTATGAAAACCAAGACCACCCAAAGCTATGGTATGACAAAAATTGAATGGTCCCATGTGAAAAATCAATACATCCATGAATAGAAAATGTAAATCCCAAGCATATTTTACCACTCTACTTTATGGGCACACTCCCCCAATACAGACACTCCAATGTGAGACCGATAAACATGTGTGACCTACCTAGTAATAAAGAAGACACTCCATTCTCTCTCCTAGCACCTAAGAATGTGAGAGTAGTGTTAATGATCTCTAATCAATCTATAACCACCATTGTCATACTCCACCTTCTTTCTTGAATATCCTTGCAACTAATATTCCAGGTTAATTAGAAGAATAATAATAAAATAAAAATATATCTCAATTACATGGGTGTCTAATACCCATTCCAAGGAAGTTGTAGATGCAACATTAGACATTAGAATTATAAGTAAATATCACACTATCCTAAAAATTAGGTCATTCTTAGTGTATGCAATCTTTATATTTCTTTAAATTAATATATACATGTTGAAGAGAAAGTAAACTGTCATAGTGTGTATCATGTTAGGTTCCTTCCTTGTACTTCTGCATTGAAATTAAGTAATTGATTATATAAACCTACATATGTTATGAAAATATGTGTTTAAATGCTTATTAAATCTATTTCATTTATCTTAGTAGATATTTGTTAATAAGATTAATGGATTGGTTATTCTTAGTCAGCTTTCTTGCATGCTTCTTGTGCATAGCATTATACATAATGCCTATATGTTGATCATATAGTGAGATCGAATATCCCTTATCTAGCTAATTTATGGTTTAGTTGCACTTGCATCACTATACCTTTGTATACCTTTGTGATTGATTGATTTTATTTATTTTATCTTCAACTTGTGTGTGTGGTTGTGACACATCATGTTGCAAGCCAAAATTAGTAAATTAAGGTGGCAACACCTCTCCAATCATGCGTATCGACACATAGTTTGCAAGTGTATATTGTCCATGTGTAGTTTTACCTTGTGTAATGCTAACATTAATATGTTGGTGTGAATTGCTTCATTATTAGTGTTGTAATTATGAACATAAAAAATGAGCCTCATTTTAATCTATTTTTTCCTTTGTAAAATTTGAGAATTATAAATACATGAGGAAATGAGAAACCTAGGAGGCCAATTAGAGGGAATTTATGATAGTGATGAATAAGTAGGCAAATGAATAACGAAGAATACATCAAGGAGATGAAAGATTCGATAATGAAGCACTTGGAGGATGTGTAAGACAAATCTCCTCTGTAATAGTACATAATGGCTTCAAAATCATGTATTTTTATGGAGAGAAGAAAAATTGGTACCATAGAGCAATGTGTATAGAATAAATGTGGTGATTACCTTTTAAAATGATCTAATATAACTTTATTTTACATTGTGGTTAGATAACCATTAAGAAACATATTAGGATAGGTCTAGGCTTAGGGTATCTAAGCCTCATTTAAAATTTAAAATTTCTAGAGTTTAATTAAACCCAAGTAGTTTAAAATGCATAGGTGTGTGGACACCAATATTTTTGGTTTTACGTGTCCTTTTTTGAATTTTGGTCAAAAAATTTAGGGGTCCTAGAAGTATTGAGAGTGGTCATAATCAATCCAATATTGGGTAAAGGATCAGGAAAGTGGTGAATGACCCTAGAAAACATTTATGAAGATAAGGACTAAATTAAGTGTAAAAAGCATAAGCTTGAGATTACAAAGGAAGTACATTTTTTGGCGTTGTAATTTTCTATCACCTTCCCCTGATTTTTGTTCCCCATCTCATTAGTATTTGAGTTCCAACATGCTTAAGCATTGTTATTCAATGGCCACAAGTGATTCTATTGTCTATATGACTGATTCTTATCTCTTACATGATAGATGTACATGGCTCTGTATATCTTGGCTATTACATTTTTATGTCAAGGCATGAAATATTGTAAGGTCTACAGTGGTATTCAATATAATGAGATGTAAGCATGAATATATGTTGCATATAGGGGTGTTATTTAAAATCATCTAAAGCACACCTCCAATGTAAAATATTTTTACCATGTTGGGTTTCGTGAAGGAGATGTTAAGTGCTAACAAGTTGGAAAACATAGGTGATTTATGTTTGAGAGCTTCTATTATGATAAAATTTATGTCCAAACTTGTAGAAAGGCTAGTAGATCTATTGGTTTATGTATGTATTACCCATTCTTAATATTTATCCTCAGAGGTGCATAATGTTTTGGATTTATCAAATGATAGCTTGCTATTATTTGTCTAAGAAGTGAGGCATATGGTTTCTTAGTGTGGAAGCCACAATATCCCATATCTTTTTTTATCAAAGATTTTGAATATGTTGAAATATTTTGTCTTGATTTGTCCTTTTTTGTTGATAACCTTAGGCCTATACTTAAAAATAAAAAATATCAAGCTATCAAGTTTGTTTATGCTCCCCTTGATTTTTGATAATAGTGTGGTTAGGTAGTATGAAAGGATATTACAAAACCAAATGCAATGATAATTGATACAACTTATGGAGTAGTGATAGTTCTTGATCCTCTCTAGTTTACAATTCCCCCTTTTGGATGGTTTTTGTATAACATTTATCTTTATTTGGGTAACATTATAGTCTTTCAAGTAGTTAACATTAACTAATATTTATTTTGTAATGACTTTTCTTTAAGAAATGTGGGTCCCTATAGAATCCACAACTATTTAAATGTCTAAAAAAAGCCATGCAAAAATACAAATATCTCAATCATAATAGACTATGGAAGTTGCCAATTATTTACAACTAACAATTAAATTTCCCATACCTCTCATAGACTAATTAAATTTCCCATACCTCTCATAGACTATCTCTATACTATACAAAATTTTACAAATGTTTGCCAAATTATTCCTTACATTTCCTAAACATATTGAAATAAAATAACATTGAACTAAAACAAAAAATTCTTTATGATTATACCACCCAATCCCATTAACCCCAAGTTTTATTTATAATAGATCAAAATTCAACTTAATTCTAATCCATTATTAAAGCCTATTACCCTTAGGCAAGCCCTCGACGATAAAAGTTTGGCCTTGTAAAAAAATAAAAATACTTGTAAAGTTTGCCACCTTCCAAGGGAAATCCTCATTTAAAAACAATGGGTCCCTTCAACTACTCCATAATGATGTCTCAAAATTATGGTAAGTGCTTGGTAGATCCTTACAAAGTTGTGGGCCACTCAAATGAGACTTTGCAAACCAACAAAAAGAAAGCTTAGCAAACAAGACTTAATTAATAGCTCAATGAACAAATAAGACTTAATTAATAGCTTGCGAATCTCTCCATTGGATGAAGAAAATTCGCGCACCTTTCTTATGTACAGTTATCCTCTATTAAAGGATGAACAAAAATATTCATAAAACTTCCATGTGAGATCTATAAATTGATAGCCAACAAATTCATTACCCCAAATGTCAACATTCCCCTAAAGTTAGATGCCTTTTTAGCTCACTTAATACCTTTCTCTTTCACATGCTACAAATAAAATAAACGCATAAAACCCTTACCCAAAAATGAGACATTGACATTCTTTTCACTTTACAGCCCACAAAATATTCTATATTTAAATCATATTTTCCACACCGCAAAGACGACCTTTCTGCATTCCCAATTTAGTGTCGTGGAGGGATAACCCAGGTAAGGTTTCCATGACTTTCCCCACTGTAAATGCACTTTTTTGATTTTTTAAGGAACATATACTCATTACAAATGCATTATGCAACTTGAATTTTGGGTTTTAAGGAGCATATACTCATTACATATACATCAAGCATTATGGAATTTGAGGAACACGTACACGTCACATGTGCAGCCGAGAATATGAATAAATTCCTGCCCACTTTGTTTATCTCCGATTTTGATTCCGATTACCATTCTTTATTCGCTTATTCCTTCCTTTTCTAAAGTTTTCCTCGAAAATATCATTTTCTACCCTTAGCGGGCTTCAAATCGATATTCAAGGAATAAGATTATGCTTATACTCGATAAATTCGGACTAATTACAGTTTTGAGGTTTTGCAGTTTTTTATATATTTAAGCCGATCAGCTGCATACAATCTCAGGTAGCCATTGGAAACCAAGGTTTGTTTGTTTCTACGGGGAATTTAATTCGGAGATTCAAAATGAGCTATGGAACTGGAAGCACGTCTACCTTGAGTTCTGGTAATTCATTCTAAGCATTTTACTTTTTCAGAAATTTGTGAAACATGTAGGGTTTTTTTTGAACCTAGGACCATGCCACACAAGGGTTTTTAATATTCTAGGGTTATTATCTTAAATTAAGCATGAATTGGATCATTCCAGAGTTTCAGTAATGTAACAGTGCATTTAGTGGTAGTTATTTTTTTGGGCCAATTGTCAATTATTTGGTAATTTGGTTGGATATATGCATAATGTTAAAGCTATACGATAGATAGGTCATTCAATAATTCTGGGGCGTGTACAGTAATCTGACAGTGTAGACGACGGAAGTCAATTTATCTGGCCAGTTCTCGATGATTTGGAAAATTCGGGTGAATTTATTATTAATCTTTAACTCTGAGATCGGTTAGGTCATTTGTTCATTTGGGAAGTTACTATAATTGTGGAATTTACCACAATGTTAATGGTGGAGGTAGTGTTGTTAAGTCATTTTTCTGGCCAATTCCCTATGGTTTAGCATATTTGGGTGGGTACATATACATTATGTTTAACTTAAACATTGTTAAGGTTATTTGGTAGTTCTGAGGCTCTTAGTAATGTAAGAGTGCAGGTAGAGGTAATTATTTTCCCGATCAATTCTCAGTGGTCTGGTAAATTGAAATTTATATTATATAAAACTGAAGCTCTTAGTAATGTAAGAGTGCAGGTAGAGGTAGTTTATTTTGCAATACATGTGCACATGTGTACACGTGCACACCTGTGTACATTCGTATGTGCACCCGTGCACACATGCACGTGTACATGCACACAACATACACATGTATTCGCGTATACATGCACATGCACATATACACACACATACATATACATGCACACGCATACATACATATGTACATTTACACACACATATTATATATACCTATATACATACAAACACACACATACATATATACATACATATGTATATGCATGTATGTATATGTGTATATGTATGTATGTATATGCATATTTATGTACACATCTATGTATATATGTATGTATAGATACATGTATGCTATTTGCATATATATGCGCATACATACATATGCATACATATACATATAGATACATACATACATATGTAGATATACATACATACATACATATATTTGCATATAATTATATAATGTATGTGTATATATATGTGCATATATATATATAATGCATATAATTATATTATATATATACATACTATATAGTATATATGCACCATATATGTAGATATACATGCATACACATACACATATATGTAGATATATGCATATGCATATACATATACATATTACATACACATATGCATACACATATATGTAGACATATATGCATATACATACACATATACATACATACATACACATATACATACATACATATATGTATGCATTATATATATACACATGCATATACATCTGTATATATAAATGAATGTGTGTGTTTATATGTTGGTATATTTATATTTAATATATATTTATGTATGTGTATACGTGCATGTGCATGCATATGTGTGTATGTATGTATGTACATACATATGCATGGGTATATATTATATATACACTTACATATACATATGTATATATTATCTATGTGTCTGTATGTATGTAAATATAAGTATATATGTACATGTATATACTAGCATAGATATCTTAAACATATCTATCTAAAAGATATTGAGATATATCACTTTCAAGGCACCTTTTTAACCTATATGACAAATCTAATATAGACACTTCAAGAGTGACATCTCTTGACATCCTTTATATAGATGTATTTAAGATATCTATGCTAGTATTTATATTTTTCATGTTAACTAAGAGTGTTCATAAAATTTGAAATGCATGTTCATGTTAGATGTAGTGACCAATTCCAATTACATCTAACCATGTTCATGTTAGGTGAGATTGTGGGCACTACAAGATATGGCATAATTTATATAATGTATCTACGTTTGTATGTATATAGATATTCATATATCTATCCTTCCATATGACACACATATTCTCATATTTAAATGTATGGTAAGTTTTTATCCAAATTGGAGAACATTTTCTACTTGAGAGATATCTGTGCTTCTGCACCTTAAAATCTCCTAGCATTATAGTTTTGGTTTTGTCGAGAACATAAAGTCCTTTTCTCAAGCTTTAATTATTGTGCATAGGTAGTAATAAAGACTCTTGGTCTAATATATAATATGGTAACTTTCAAAAGACAATAAAGACATATTCACTTTTGATACATTTTCATAACCTCTTATTGAAATGCAATATAAAATTTTTCGAAAACATTATATATGTGACACTGTCTTATTCGGATAAGTATCATATTCCCATACTTAGCTTTTCTTCGCTACTTTGGTTGAATAAGCTGGTTGTTTTGGTTAAACACAACTTTAGAGAGATTTTGACCTTCCATTGAAGCTCTCTTTCTCTCAAATACATATATAAATAATAATTCAGAATCACTTATTGCAAACATGATTTAACAATTTAATTAAAAGGAAACTACTTGATATACCCAACTAGTTTCCTTAGTTCCTATTATCTCTTTGTATTTTAAATTAGCTCTATGCATAAATAACCAGGCTATTCGTACATGCACTCATATACTTTTCTAACAGCTGTCATGTCCCCAAAATTACTTGAATGGATTTTAGAGGGAAAACACAACAATGTTTTTAAACACTTCCATTTGCATTTAATATTTTAATAATAATATTTAAAGTAATATCAAATATAAATAAAATAATAATACTAAATATAAATAAATAATATTTAAATTTATAAATCATCTCTGGCTGACCTCTGTAGGTGGGCGCTTGCATTCCTTATATATGTGCTGTTTGTGATCAATGGGGGATATCAAGAATCTGGGTTGTTTACATCCATGTTGATTTTCTAAGGACGTAGCCCCTTGCTGATTGCGCACAGGTAATCAGACTCAGTGAAGGGTGATCACCACGCATCGTGGTCGAGCTTCGCTTTGGCCATCCTCTATGCACAACACAGTACAATTTGGGTCCTCTCCAACTCGACAAACATATCGATGTCATCATAGAGATCTGGAGATAAGCGCTAACACTTCCGCATAGACTTCCGTCACACTCTCTTGCATAGTACTCTTGAACACCATTGATATCATTCCTGTGCGCCATCAAGATGTAGATCTTAGACAGACCACCGACATCATTCTCCATCGGAATCAAAGGTGCCACTTTAGGTTCCGTATTGAGACAATATTGTGCACTAGGGGAAGTCGAGTCGTTTATCACTTCCGTGACCATCACGGAGCCCCCTCGACCCAACTACATTCAGCCGTTTGTAGTTGCTAGTCGTTCCTTACCAATCTAAGTGATCTAGGATCGAGCATATACATCCATCGGGTTCATACCTGGATGGGTTGATAGCATGTGCAGACTAATCCTTAGCGGATATTGATCTAATTAATTGTCTCCTCAAACTTATTGTGTATCCGGGTATTTGATTGCATGGATGTAGTGCCTGTGCACTCGGGTTCTATTAGTAACTATTTTGTGACTTGTAATGAAGTGTTCTTGTATTCGTAATTATTTTCTTGTGTTGAACATATTCTAGTTTGCATCAAAATTTAGAGTTTTCTAGCCATTGGTAATCTCTGTTCATGTTTAAATTTCCAAATCTGAGTAATATTATTGCTTGTGTGGTATTCTGACTGCTACTACTGTTTCTAGTGGTGTTTGTGAACTATCCTGTGCAAAAGTTTTTTTAGGGAATTGTTTGTTTTAAGTCTCTTTTGGGAAGTGTCTATTACGCCATCTTGAGGAAGCATATTATAGTGGTATCAAAGCTTGGCATCCTGCCAGCCTATGTACCCTTTCATGAGTGATAGAGATCTGAGATATCATCTCAGAGAGAAGAAGAAAGCAATGGGAGACAAGGAAGATGAGGGACAATAGTTTGTCAAAGAGTCTAGGGAGTTCCAATCCACCATGAAGGACACTGTGATGGAAATGGTCCAACTTTTGAGGGGATTGAACCAGTAACTGGGTGCTGGTAAAGCAGTACAGATGGTCCTGAGAGCAATAGTTCAGGGGTATTAAAACCAACAGCCTCCACTAAGTTCTTCAAAGCCAAATTCCTGGACCAAGGGGCATAAAGTGAATTAGAAATACCACCTAAAGAGGAGGATGAAATTGCTAGATTGCATAACAAATACCATGCTTTAAGTGCAACTATTCACAGAGATTTAACTTTCATAGAGTTTCATGACATGAAGACTAAAAGAGGGCATAGGAGGGGAAGGTATGAAGATAGGAAGGACATACAACACCGCTTGGGCAAAATACCATCCCAGTTTTTGATGGTTTTGGGGGTTCATCAGCAAGGGCTTGGTTGTAGAAATTAGATACATACTTCTTTTTGAATCCCATGTACGAGGAAGAAGCCATCAACTTTGCAACCTTACATCTTGAGGGTTTGGCCCACGAATGGTGGTATCATGGTATGGCAACACAAGGCCACAATTCGATCAAAACATGGGAGGAATTTAGTTAGAGGTTGATAGAGAGATTGATAGGAAGGATCCAAAAATTCACTTCTCGGAATTAGCACAGCTAAAGCAAGAAGGTAAAGTGGAGAACTATGTTGCTGAGTTTGAGAGATTGGCAGTAATGGTCCCAGATGTGACGGAAAGAAGGCTTATAGTCCTCTTTGTTGAAGGCTTATCTGAACCCCTTAGAGGTTTGGTGAAGGCATTGGATCCTAGCTCACTACAAGATGCCATTAGGAGAGCCTTGAACCTAGAAGATTCATCAACCAAGGGTGGATTACACTCCAACAAGACATCTCCCATCATGACCAAGAAGCTTCCTCACGAAATTACTCCTCAACCAACAACCTTACCACCAAGGTCTAGTAAGATGGATGTGTCGAAGAACGAGCTCCGAAGGAAAGGGTTATGCTACACTTGTAAGGAGCCTTGGACAAAAGGTCACAGGTGTTTGGGAAAAGGACACATCTACTATATTGAGGTAGCCTCCGATGATGAAGAAGGAGAAGGTGAACCCGAGGGCATTACTGAGGAGGATGAGCATAGGGTGACATGGGAGGAAGGATATCCAGGGGGCACTCTTGCAGCACTTTCAGGAGCACCAAGGTATCATTCTCTTCGTATTAGAGGATACTTACAAGGACAAAGGGTGACAGTATTAATAGATAGTGGAGCCACTCATAATTTCATTGATGAGGGGCTTGTGGCTAAGATAGGCCTAAGGGCTGAAAGCTTTGAGGGATTCAATGTGACAGTCGCAGATGGTTACATGATCCCGTGCATCCACTGCATCCAACAGATGGAGTTGACCCTCAGAGGATACAAGATACAGGTGATTTCTACATAGTTGGCATTGGTGAGTCAGATATGGTCTTGGGAATACAATGGTTACACTCACTAGGGGAGTACATGACAAACTACTAGACCTTGGAATTGAAGTTCAAATCTAACGGGAAAGAGGTCATTCTTCGAGATCTCTCCAAAGGAAGCCCTAAGGAAGTTCCAGTTGAGAGATCGGGAGGAGTAGAGATTGCCAAGCATCCAAAATCAAAGTTGCTTGAGGGAAAACGACATTTGGGTGGAGAGGATTGTGATGTCCCCAAAATTACTTGAACGGATTTTGGAGGGAAAACACAATAGTGTTTTTAAACACTCCCATTTGCTTTTAATATTTTAATAATAATATTTAAAGTAATATCAAATATAAATAAAATAATAATATTAAATATAAATAAATAATATTTAAATTTATAAATCATCTCTGGCCGACCTCCTTAGGTGGGCGCTTGCATTCCTTATATATGTGCTGTTTGTGATCGATGGGGGATATCGTGAATTTGGGTTGTTTACATCCATGTTGATTTTCTAAGTACGTAGCCCCTTGCTGATTGCGCACAAGAAATCGGTCTCAGCGAAGGGCGATCACCATGCATTGTGGCCAAGCTCTGCTCTGGCCACCCTCTACGCACAACATAGTACAGTTCGGGTCCTCTCCAGCTCGACAAACATAGTGATATCATTACAAAGATCTTGAGATAAGCGCCAACACTTCCGCACAGACTTTCGTCACACTCACTCCCGCGCAGTACTCTTGAACACCATTGATATCATTCCCGTGCCCCATCAAGACGTAGATCTCAAACGAACCACCAACATCATTCTCCATCGGGATTGAAGGTGCCGCTTTAGGCACCATATTGAGACAATATTGTGCACCAGGGAAAGCCGAGTTGTTTATCACTTTCATCACCATCACAGAGCCCCCTCAACCCAACTACATTCAGCCGTTTGTAGTTGCCAGTCGTTCCTTACCAATCTGAGGGATCCAGGATTGGGCATAGACATCCATTGGGTTCATACCTGAACGGGTTGATAGCATGTGCAGACTAATCCTTAGTGGATATTGATGTACTTAATTGTCTCCTCAGGTTCATTGTGTATCCGAGTATTTGATTGCACGGATGTAGTGCCTGTGCACTCAGGTTCCATTAGTAACTATTCTGTGACCTGTAATGAAGTGTTCCTGTATTCGTAATTATTTTCCTATGTTGAACATATTCTAGTTTGCATCATAATTCAGAGTACTCGGGCCATTGGTAATCTCTGTTCATGTTTAAATTGCCAGATCTGAGTAACATTATTGCTTGTGTGGTAATTTGACTGCTATTACTGTTTCTAGTGGTGTTTGTGAACTATCCTGTACAAGAGTTTTTTCAGGGAATTGTTTGTTTTAAGTCTGTTTTGGGAGGTGTTTGTTACACCAGCCTGAGCAAGCATATTACAACAGACATGATTTGCACATAACAACGGCATAGGCAAATTCAGGTAAATGAAGAGCTTTGATTTAGAATTTGAAAGAGAAGGAAAGAGGATTATTTTAATCATGCCTAGATTAAAATAGCTTGACTTGATTCTTGATACTCGTTGCTTCAGATCTGCACTACAACTCAGCTTTAATCTGCTGTCTTCTCAATTTCCAGCTCTCAGCTCTCTTCTTGCACCTCTCCCTTACTTCTAAATTGTTCAACTACAACTACCAAGCAATCTATAATTGAAACTAGCAATCTATCCTCACTTTTTGACGAATTGATATACAGATTTCAAATACCCTTCACTCAAAATTTCACTCTTCACTCAAACTCATGAATGCACTATCTCCAAATTACCAATCAAATGAACGACCAAATGATGAGCAACTGCCCTCTATTTATACTAAAAATGGATAAAAATCAGTTGCAAAAAGGAAGCTCAAACAATTCTAATGCTGCCACCACTTAGAAATGTCGACTCATCTCTTTAACTACCACGACTTGCATTTGGATTTAGTCAACAATGCCACTAATCCCACACGTGAAGTTTGCAGTTCTGAAACAATGCAAATGCAGTTGAAAAAGACATCAAAGACTATTCGATTTCCTCTTCTCTACCCCCATGGCTAGCTGGGTGCAGCCAAATGGAGTTGCTGGCAGTTTGTTGTTACAGAAAAAGTCTCTTAATTGGCAAGTTGGAAAGTCAATAACAAATCAAACACTATTTCATGCCTTTTCCCAAGTCGTGAGCCTCCAAGAAAATAGGAACATATGCCAAAAACCTCCCTTATCGCCACTTTCATGTGGCTGCAAACAACTATTTAAAAGTGCATAAACTTAGCCTCTTACGTGGTAGTAATTACATTCACTATATGCATAGTGTGGTGCCAATCAATGGCGACCCATTAATTGTTTGCAACAGCCATTCAAATTGCTATTAACTTTACCTTCACGTGGCATAATTGCCATCGAATATGACTGCCAAATATATTAACTTTAATATAATATATATCTATATATATATATATATATATATCCCAATTAATCACCTACATATATATATTACATATGTACACATGAGCATACGTAGATATTATTATCTACGTATATTCATACCTACATACATACATATATGTGCTCCATTATATATATGTTGAAATATGGTAGCTTCGGTCAGATATAGAAATGATGATCATATGTGTGTGTATTAATTGTATACATCATCATTTATATCGAAATCTACTACATTCCAAGTATATTATCGATCTGCATTTAGAGGTTATTAATTGCGGATTATTAGCATTTCATGTTTCATTTAGGATTCCGATCGAGCAACATTATCGGTGATCATTTCCAGATTGGATATTATTTATTTGTGCAAGATGAAATCAATAAATGTTCTGCTCTTGTAGATCGAATACCATTAAGAAAAATTGAGACTTGTAAATTCATGATCAGTATTTTTCAATACTGATTTGGCATCAACTTCATATTTATCAAGTTCAACATTCTGGTTATAATCTGAAAAAAATTTAATCTTTTCAACATGGTATCGGAGCCAAGTTAAGGAAGATCCGATTAAATTTAAGAGATCAGATTTGTTAAAGCAGTTTTGTTATTCGATATAGAAGAGGCATATCTTTTGCAGTAGTCGGGTCACATATATATTGGATCGAAGTTTGAAGATCTTGATTTGCAATTCCCTGTGTTAGTCGTCATCACCTGAGAGTTCGCGGGCCTGTGGCATCAATGCAGCATTGGCATCTCGTGTGCCCTATCGTCTTCATGCTTTTCCGAGGTTCATTTTTCACATGGAGATGAGATCGGATTTCCTTGAATAGCATTCACGCGATCTCCCTCCAGCGTTAGGCTGTGACTTCGCCAGGACCCTTGTTTGAGGCTTGTCTTTGCTCTAACCTTCTGAAGCCGTGCGATCTCCTATATGCTGGATTAGTGTCGTTGGGATTGCGATGAGTGTTGTCTGGATTCACGTATTCCAGCCATCGGATTTGAGGATTGATATCATCTATTTAGGTGGGCGATCAGAGCCGAATTGTGGCGAAGCTACAGGCTCCTGCTATCTCTCATATCTTGATTCAGAAGTCACGATTCTTATAGAAGAGCGCTTCTGGGTAGTGTCGCTTGAGGTATCAAGCATATTGTTTTCTGTCAGGCAAGAGGACCTCCCTTCGTTGCTTCCAAATCACAGGGCACGAAACAGATCTCATCGCTCGTTAGTTTAGAGTCGTTGGTTATGTGCGACACCACTGAAAGGGTGGAGCACGATATCGGCATCGTCCTTCTCCATTCGCATGCAGCATCATATATCGGTGGTTCTATGGTTGCCTTTTGTTGGTCTATATTCATGGTATTGGTTACTATCGCCTTGGAGTTGGGCTTATTTTCAGCATATGATTATTGAAGGTTCAGAAGTATGCATGTATTTTGAGAAGTGTGGTTCACTCTATTGCCACGTATTTGATCTTTAAGATATTATCATGTTGTGTGCTGCCTGGGTGATTGCTGCATGTCCGTAAATGAAGTTCATGTTATCTGGCAAATTCGGGCTTATTGGCAGAATTCAACATTGGCGTGGTTTAGCTTAATCTGGAGGACAATATACGTCCTTGCAATCTTGATGGACATCAATGGTCTTTACGACCTTGCTGTCAAGAGCTCATCTGTTGATAGTTCAAGCTACTATTGGATGAAGTTTGATTTCAATGGCTGCAACCAAATGATTTCATCGAGATAAGTATTCTTGTGTTTATACTTTTGAAATCTAGGGTAAAAATTTCAGTTTGCTAAGTTGTGCAAATCTGACCTTGGTTATTTGAAAAATGTGTGTTTAATCGTGGTTTCTCTTAAATATGTGATCTTTGGGATAAGATCCTGTGGAGATACCTCTATTCCTTGCAATTGTAAAGATCTTTGAGTGTGACTCTGAGATAAAAAGAGAACTGCAAATTTTCGTTGTGATTGGATGATCACTTCGATAACATTCTCTTTGTGCATGGACTAAGATGGTGCCTTGAGAGGCCTAATTCTATGTTGTATATGCTAAACTACATATTGCATTCAAGAAATCTGTAGTTGTGCAGACTATCTTTTGTTGTGCTGAGTTTAGCACTCTCGAGAGGAGTAAAAGATGGAAGAAAGAGTTATATCAAATAAAGATAAGTTTTTTTATTCTTTCATTCTGATTTTTTGATATATTTCTCTTTAGGCTGATTTATTTATTCATGTTTTAATATTATTTATAAATTCTTATGTATTCATGCTATAACCTGTAATAGTAAACCTTGTATGATTCTAGTCTTAATATTTCTTTGAATAGTTATAAACTGTTAGTAATCTCTCTCTAAAAAGCTTTGTGAACAGCTAGAAGCAGGAAGGTGATGATTAGCGATGAAAAGCTTGAGGCATCTTATGAGGAAGTCATGCCAACCAAAGAAATGATCAAGCGTGAAGTCACAACTTGCAGCCATGGAACTGAGCTGGTGGTTAGAGGGAGTTCACTTCCAGAAGTCTTCTTTGCAATCTCTGAAGCAGGGATCAAGAGGGAGTTTTGTAACTCACTGAGAAGAAGTGAAGATTACTGTATTGCAAGGCTAGGTGCTAAATCCTTAGAGGATCCCTTCAGCTGCTGAGATCAGAATTGCTCCAGACTGTCATCTGGATTTGACATTGGTAGCTCCGCAAACCTATTCAGAATAGAGTGATCTGGGATGAGGTTGAAGAGGACAGCCCTGAATCTCTACAGAGGTGTGCGTTGGAAACCATTTCTCTAAAGCTAGTGTTGCAGGCAATCTTGGACGATGAGGTCAGGAGGTTGATGCAAGCTTGAAGATTCAGAGGGAGCCTCCTGAACCTAAAGAAGATGATCATGTTGTTTCAGGTTGAGGTCTGTGATGATATCCTGGTGTAGCAGGAAGCAATCTTTTGTGGCACTGAGTACAATAGAAGCCAAATATATTGCAGCCTCTATGGGAGCAAGAGAAGCAGTATGGCTCCGGAAATTGCTTGTGGGATTATTTGGTGAGCCCCTGAATCCTACTATTATCCACTGTGACAATCAGAGTTGTATTAAGCTTTCAGTGAATCCAGTATTCCATGATAGATCAAAGCATATAGAGATTCCTTACCACTATGTGAGAGACATGGTAGAAAGGAATGTGATCTAGTTGGAGTATATTAGTACAAATGATCAAACAACACACATGCTCACCAAGTCTCTCTCTAGAGTTAAAGTTGAACTCTTCAGGAAGAAACTTGGTATGGTTGAAATGTAAGTTATTGTTGAGACTCAAATTGTTTATTTTGTACTAATGTATTTAAAAGATGTTTAATGTGTAAATTGTTTTGTCATGAGTGTGACTCCATGACTTTTTGGGCCCTCACCCCCTGTGTACATTATTGAAAGGTGACGATCTTTTTGATAATGAAGACTTGTATTTGACATTGTAAAAGTGACGACTCTACAATGATTAGTTTCACTATCATGATGGATATCATGTGACTTGATATCTGTGGATATGTCATGATAGTATCTCTTGGACATTTTGATAGATATCATGAGACTTGATATCAGTTGAAGATCATTATGATCCTTATGAGATAATCATGGTGGATAAATGTATCCGTGGATATGCCATGATTTATTATGTTAGACATCATGAGACTTGATGTCAGTGCACATACCATAATGAAGATGTGTTATGAAGAATGTCAAGTGACTTGACTCTCTTAGAAGCATACCATATCTTTTGATATCACGAGTAAGGTGATATCACTATATACTTGGTTAGTGTTATCTTCCCTAGCTAAGAGGGAGTGTTGAAATATGGTAGCTTCGGTCAGATATAGAAATGATGATCATATGTGTGTGTATTAATTGTATACATCATCATTTATATCGAAATCTACTACATTCCAAGTATATTATCGATCTGCATTTAGAGGTTATTAATTGCGGATTATTAGCATTTCATGTTTCATTTAGGATCTCGATCGAGCAACATTATCGGTGATCATTTCCAGATTGGATATTATTTATTTGTGCAAGATGAAATCAATAAATGTTCTGCTCTTGTAGATCGAATACCATTAAGAAAAATTGAGACTTGTAAATTCATGATCAGTATTTTTCAATACCGATTTGGCATTGACTTCATATTTATCAAGTTCAACATTCTGGTTATAATCTGAAAGAAATTTAATCTTTTCAACAATATATATATATATATATATATTCACATATATTCAAATATACATAACATGTAATATATTCTATTTACAAGAGTTTTAACATTATAATTTAATTTGATTAAATGATCAAGGAGGATAAAAAATGACTAAACCTAACTTTTCCTATCCACCAAAAATCCTTTCAACTTAGGTTTAACACTTACTGATACAAATCTCAAACTGACTCGACAAGGTTCCTCTAACCTATGCAAGTGAGTATGTGCTTCTACTTAGACAGAAATACCAATGGTTCCAATACCAACCTCCTCTCTTGGGTGATACTCTCCCTCTCCCATTGGAGGTTTCAAACTTTCCTGCATCCAACTTAGAGCAACATGTTCGTAGTTAGCTGATAACATATAAATCACATTCACAATATAATTTAATCATCATTAAAGCATTTATAAGCAATTTCATCATAATGCATATTCATACATTTCATTTATCCATCAAATATCATCAAGACATAGTCTTGCATTAAAATCATATTTACTCAAAGGTAAAAGTATTTGGTAACTTAATTACGGGGTGTAACAGATCAAGACAGATAATTTTTTGATAGTGATAATTAATCTAGAACAATGTCAATATCATTTCTTCATCATCAAACCTAGGACTAAGCCCCTCTATTGACTCATTTAATTTCAAATATTTATTACAATTAACAGTCCCAACTCATTTATCTAAATTAATTGCTTACTAATTACAACCATTTATTTAATTAGCCTAGAAAATCTTGGAAATACTTTTATTTTTTATACAAAATCATATATAAATAATCTTTATTTTATAGAAAAAAATTTAAATGATGATATTAAATTTTAAAATATTATAAAAACATTTGAAACTATTATTATCTAAAATTACAAGTCCTTTCTACACTACCCAAAGTCATGTAACAGTAATAGAGAATTAAAAAATTTAATATAACTGAACATTCAAAATAAAAATTAAATATCATAAAATATTGATATTCATTGTCTTTTTCCCTAATTTTTTAGCAGCAACATACAAAATAACATATTAAGTAATTTAAAACTTTTAAAAGAATATTTTTACTTTAATCCTTGATTTAAGAGAGAAGTGGGAGTTAAAAGAATTGGTCAAGCTCGCTTTCACTCCATGGTGAAAATTTATTTTGGAGGTGAAAATCTATTTTGAAGTTTTGTTTACACTTTGGCCCAACTAACTTGTATACTATTTTGCCATATGGCATAGATTACTAATTAATGTTGTCTTCATATTTTTGTGACTTTTTACTTTAACTTTAACTATAGTCTTTTCATTTGTTCATTTATTGTTAGATCTCTATTAAACTCATAATTTTAATGTGCTGTGCACTAAAATCAGCCCATTTTTTTGCATAATCATATGATTCATTAGTGCAAATTTTATTGACGGATCTTTGTCAAAAAAATTGATTTTTGTGGGCCACTCATCCTTCATTTATTTTAAATTTTAGGTTGTTGGCTGCGAAAGGTTTTTGTGATGAACATGCTCACACCATTACATCCCACCCCTTGCTGCCACTGTGGGTTATACCTCTTAGCATAATTAGTATGTATATATAGCTATACACATGCACATACATACACATACCTATTCATATTCATATATATATACATTGCATATATGCTAAGTTGCTAGTTTTGGTAAGGGGTTAGGTATGGGTATGGGGTTTTGTTACGCTGGTATGGTTTTTTTCTACTTTGGTACGGCTGTATAATATATATGCAAAAAAATTAAAAATATACAAAAATGCAGATACATTTGGTATATCATATAATATTATATTTTACAATAATATTGACAATTGAATCTTTGATAGTATGATACTTTATCATTGATCAATCATATTATGACTGATAGTATGATACTTTATCATTGATCAATCATATTATGATAGTCATAAAGATAATTGTCTAAGTTATTAGTTTTGGTCTTCAATCCGAGACCCCCTCATTGTAATCAAGTTTCTTATGTAACAAGAGATCCCAATAACTAGTGGAAGTTGGGAGTGGAGACCCCAATGGGGTTGAAGGGCAACACCCCTCATGGGGATTTGGGGGAAATGCCCCTAGTGGGGTCGAGGGGCAAAGCTCCCACTGCCAAGTCCAAATTAACGCCTTTGAAACCACACAAACCTTCAAGGTACACACCATTTTCACAATTTTATCACTTGCAAAATTAAGTAGTTTGCAATCATTCTCAATAAAAGACCAACTACCTTTCGAAATGCAAAAATGGAATAGAAAGAATAAGTTTGTGTGAAATAGAGTTGTGTTTGTCTAACAACAAACAAAAGAGTGTGTTTAGGGTTTGGGGTGCTTTTTAGGGTTTTTTAATGTTTTTGTGTTTTTTATTCTAGTTCTTTGGATGTTTTAATTATTTTCTGCCCAAAGGAGCATTTAGGAGCACCTGGGAGTGGACAAGGAATGACATACCCACAGTGAAACTGAGTTGGGAGGGCTGCTCCTTGCTTGCTCTTGGGACACTCTCATCACCACTCCCAAACTTGGTTTGATAGGGTATGGGAACGGGAATCGGTTCAAGAGAACTCGGTGACTTAGCATATATATATATTTATTTGGCAAACTACCACCATAGGGGGTGGCTCCTTTTCATTAAACAAATAAATTTACAAAATGGCTTAGCCTAGAGTGAAAATCATGAGTCAGATGACTTCAATGATCTCCTGCAATCTCTCAATCTAGGCTGTAGAGAAGAGATTTTCTTCATTAGTGATGACAAAAGCATATGTATGTATGTTGTTCTCTCTAAACCTTCTCTCAAGATGGTTATGGCTTGTTTCACATCCTCATTCTTTCTGGCAATAGGAATGCAGATGGCATCCCCCACCATTTCCTCCTTTGGATCACGACTAAGTTTGGACAATGCCTAAACCGCTCTATCTCTATATTCAGGAAGGATGTAGTTGTTGATTTCTTGCATCCCCCATTCGAAGTTCCTCGAGGTGCATACCAAATTGTATAATCCAATCATCCCATTGAGTGAATGATGTTGACTGATATTTTGATGACGTTTGCTTGGTAGAGAGGAACTTGCTAATGCCAATTTCAATCCTCTTTGTTACCTCTTACGACCAACTACCTCTCATTGAAGATTATCTAGTTTTGTTCCTTCCATAGATATGATATCATCATAGATTGGCTAATAGTTGTCAAACCAACCCCAAATAGAATTTATTATGGAGCTGTGGCTAGCTTTGGAAATGCTCGAAAATGTCCTTCTAAACAGTGCCTAACCAATTTAGCTGATCACACAACCATAACCATCATGTGTTGGCATATTTACGTTTTAGGAGTAGATGATCTACATTCTCTTTTGCCTCCATACATAGTGGGCAGCATGACGGGCCAACAATACCATTTGAGTGAAGTATTTCTGCAATGAGTTTTTGTTTATTCAAATGCATTGACCTTTGGTAGATGATTGGATTCCCAACATAGGTCAGTTGGCCATAGGTTACTATTTGGGGGAGTGCATTGAATTTGATATCCTAACTTGATTGTATAGCAACTAGATTTTGACCCGCTTTAGATAATTTGGCCCTCATTTTGAAATATTAGGATTCTCTTGTTCTCGAGTTCCTTTGCAATTTTAGTTCTCATAGAAAGTTAGAGAGGAATGTTATTAAAATCTGTCCACCCCAATTCAAACTTGTTTTGATTACCCCACACGTCTTCCATTATCTCTTTGCAATCACTTAAATCAGGGATGCTTTAGAGGGGCGAGAAACCATTCCAAGAATTCAACTAAAACGTTGGCATTCTTTCCATTATTTATTGCCCATGTAAGATGTTCAGTGATAAGAGGTTGACATGATAGCATGAATTCAAAATGTGTGATTGACAATAGATAGAATTCTAGTAGGTCCCTCGAGTTAAGATACTAACCCTATAAGATTTGGCTCCATAAGGACTCTGAATTATCATACAATTCCACACTAGTTTTGCTTCAAGTGCTATGTTATGCTTCAAGATGGAACAAATTCTTGTTCTATTAGGAATTGCAGGCAGGAATGAGGAGATCAAATTACCAATTAAATGCAGTTTTTAATGCACAAAAAACATAGGAATGAAATTACACAGGTGGGCAAGACAACAAGAATTAATGTGGTTCACCCTTTATCTTGGGCTACGCCCACAAACGACAGCCCATTGTATTAATATTCCAGCAAAATTACAGATTACAATACTCGCAGCAAACAGCTGCAACGTGCAGCAACAACTACACACGATTTCATTGTTCAATTTCACCGCACACTTTGCTATGTGCACGACCAACAACCTGCAATGATCCTCTTACTACACCATGCGACTTGCAGCAACAAAACTCAACTTCACATGACTGTTACAATTCCACGCGCGCCCTTTGTTATTGGCTGTTCAAAACCGTGACTATTCAACTTTCACGCAGCAATAAAACATTATTTTCAAGCAGTTACAAAATGGTTTTTCCAACCAAATCACATTGGGAATTTGCAGTGAATTTCCTTTGATAAAATTAAGCAATTTTTGCTTCGGGGGTGCTGCCCTTGAGCCCCCGGCTAGGGGCACCCCGTAGGAGGGGCTTTGTCCCCCTGCACTCCCTTGTTAATTAATTTGGGGGGAAAATGTGTTGGGCAATGTGGCCAAAATTTAAACTCCAAATACTGATTAGGCTCCACAAACCAACATGTTCCACCATCAACCTTGCTCCTCTTGAACATGTCCTAGTTAATTAGTGGTATCTGTCTTATTGCATTTGACCCTTCCAATAAAAATTTCTTCAAAATCCCATCCAAGCTTCATGTACCCTTTCTTGTGAGTTGTAGGTAGGACATCATGTATATGGGCATCATAGAGATCACTACCTTAATCATGAAGATCTTGCCAACCAACGCTAGCCATTTGCCCTACCAACCTTACTATATAGGCCTTGATAGCGTCTTCCCAAAGCCCAATTCGGATGGTGCCCTTGAATAATGGAACACCAAGGCACTTGTTGGGAATGGCTCCTATGTTGTAAACAAGAAAAGTTGTGATCCTCCTCTATGCCACCCTTTGAGCGTGAAAGAAAAAGATATTAGACTTGTCATGGTTTATGATTTGCTCAAATATGTAGATGTAATGATCCAAGGTGGAATTGGTTGTGTGTGCTTCCTCCAGTCAAGCTTTCCCATGTAGGATTGTGTTTTTTGCAAATTGTTGGTGTGTAGTGGGGTCCGTCTCTCTTGCATTATGCACATAGGCCTTGTGTCGCCCTAGCTTCGATGGCCTAGCCAAGCGCCTTTGCCATAATCACAAAAAGGAATGGAGACAATGGATCTCCTTGCCTAAGACCTTTTGTTGCCTCAAAAAAACCATAAGGATTTCCATTGCCCAATATAGAGAATCATGGGGTAGAGATGCAACTAAATATACATTCTAACCAAGCTTTTTTGAAGCCAAATTTCCTCAAAATTCTCATAAAAAATAGGTAGTGTACTCTATCATATGCTTTTGCTTATGCCAAATTTATGACCATACTCTTTTGATTCAAGTGGACTATTGAGTGTATGGCTTCATGTGCTATGATAATCCCATCCATGATGGTTCTTCTCGGGGTGAATTTGCTCTGTTCAAAAGATATAAGATTTGGAATCACAGATTTAAGTCATTCATGTTCTGCACTCTTCTCACCTTTGAGGCATTATGGAAGAATTTGGTATTTAAATCCCCAAACTCCAACCATGTCTCTCTTGATTTTGATTTCCAAAAGATCTCTTCTCTTTCCAAGACGTCAACATGCTGTTCCATAAGATCCTTCACCTTAATATATTCTTCTTGAAACATGCCATACACAGTATCTTTTGATTGAGGTCCTCCAACTCTTGCTCAATTCTTCCTTTTTCCTAGAAAATGTTTTAAAGGAACTCATATTCCACTCTTTTAATCGTGCTTTCAACAAGCTAAGCTTCTTCTTGGTGAAGCAAAACATCATGGCACCTTTTTGAGTGATGACAACTAATCACTAGGATTGTATGTGCTCTATGAAATCATCACTTCTTGTTTGACTAATTGCCAGTGTCTTCCTTCGGATTTGGGACATGGACTAACCACCTCTTGTGGATCTGTTTATCTTTGGCATTTGTATCGAGCGTTAACAAGTCAATCTTTTGGTGCAATGGCAAACATGTTCCAACAGATGGTATCGAAGCCGTGGTCGCGGGTTTGAATCCCCTCGGGTGACACTGAGGGGGGGATTATTGGACTAATCACCAACATCTCCTTTCAGATTTAGGACATGGACTAATCGCCTCTCATGGATCCATTTATCTCTAGTGTTTGTATCGGGCGTTAACAGGTTGATCTTTTGGCGCAATGGCAAATGTGTTCCAACACTTCTAAATGTCATTTTTTTGACTTTAAAGGGGTAAATGTCATTCTTTTGACTTTAAAGGGGCATTTAAATAGGGGTAGGGGCTTGTCCTCATTGATTGAAAGGAGGATTGGATAGTGATCAAATTTGGATATAGTGCATATGTCTGTAGATTGGAGATAGTTTGTGGAGTGCAAAACTTGTTGAATATCCAGAATATTGAGAGGGGGGGTGAATTGGTATTCCATAAAACCATTCGAATTAAATCCATTGCATAAAATCATAAGATTGTTCAAGAGAATACCTCTGTAATTGACAACGAAGAATAGGATTAGATGTCTAGCTTCCAGAGCACGCTTTGAATCCACTTCGATTTCTTCTTTCTTTGCCAAATCTTGAAACTCTGATCTTCCAGAGCACGCTTCTACGTATACACAAAATGCCTTTTTGAATGCGATTTCCTTGACACTTCTGAATTTATTTCTTTCATTCCAACTGCTTTAGCAATAAATGCTCCAAATTGCAGGTAGATTACCTTGAAATTTGTGTGCACTTCCATCCTTTCAAATTTTGCAAACTTCATTTTTCACACATGTGTCTAATAATTCCTTGAATTCGTTACCACATTAAATATACTTCTGTCATGATGTGACATCGAGTATCGTTGAGGGGTTTATTAAATTTTCTGATAATTGCTCCCCCTTAGGCATTGCTTGACTCAAAATTTGACAGGGGTATCTACACCAGAGGATGACACAAATAAAATTGATGATTCAGATTCATCTTGCTTGAATTCTCCTTCCTTTCTCTAGATTCTTCCCATTTCTTTTCTTACCTCTTTCGGGTCTATAATTGGTTCATGCTTCTTTGCCAGATGGATATTTTTTGTCCTTTTGTTTCTGCAACCCCTAACAAATTGTTCCAGATTGCTGCAATCACATCAAACAAGATTTTTCCTTCTATACTTTCTTTTGCACTGATTAGCCTTGTGTCCAAACTTGCACTTAAAACATTTGCCGGAGAATGATGAAGTATCATTCATTCTACTTTTGTAGTTCTTTGCCCTATCTCCAAAATTATTGTAGGAATAACAAACATCATTAAAAGATAACTACGTTTGAGCATTAGGCTGTCTGATGGGAGTCCTTTCGGTATTGCTTCTTAAGTCCTTGATTTGTCCATTTTTGCACTGAGTCTTCTTGTCAGGAGGTTGCTTTGTCTTTGAACTCTGTCCTTCTTCAAACCCTAAGCCACTTTTATCCATTGTAGGTCTCTGAGAATTAATCAACTTATCAAGCATTGTAGAGCTTGCCTTGAATTTATCCTCATGTCTTTTTGCCTTTTCCAGATCTGATCTCAAAATTTCCATTTCTTGCTTGAACTTGACACATTCATCCGTCTTCCTTTGAATTTCAACTTTCTGACAATCTTCAATTCTTTTCTTTTCTTCCAATTGTTCTAGCAGTTTGGTGATATCATCTTGTTCTCCTTTTAATTGATCACAGGCTTCTTCATATCTTCTCCTCAAATTCTTGATACAATCATTTGCTTCTTTCAGCTTAATCTTTAGATCTTCATTTTCTTTTGAATATCCAACAGAGATCACTTCCGGAGGAAAAAAGTTCTCATATTCAAATTCTGGGTCCTTTCTCAAGTTGTTAGTCTTCTTAAGAGGAACCAGGCTTTGATACCAATTGTTGAATATCCAGAATACTAAGAGTGGGGGGGGGAGGGGGGTGAATTAGTATTCCATAAAACCATTCAAATAAAATCCATTTAAACATTATCACATATTTGACTAAATCAACAAAAGAGAACATGGAATCTAGACAATGCATCATTACACATGAACACTAGGATTTTTACGTGGAAAACCCAAAATGGGAAAAACCACGGTGAGGATTAGCTCACAATATATTATATCCGGATACAGTATATTACATGGCTCATTGCCAGGACTCACTGTCCTTGAAAGGCTCACAGGTTGAATACAAAAGATGGCTAACCGCCAAGATACAAAGGTTATGGCTCACTGCCAAAAGTATGAATTAATGGAATACACCTTCTATGTGTAGGGTTCAGTTCCAATGAAGCTCTAAATAAGAAGTACTGATTCCCACAATAGTCGCTCAACATTTTTGTTCTGATCCTCAACTGATAAATCATTTAGGCTCACATATTCAAACTTTCCTCAATCCTCTTCACACTTCATCACACCTCTCTTCTTTCTCCTTCCCATACTCACATCTTCACACCTTCGCTCCCTTCATTTTCTCCTTCAAAGAGTCTTACATATATATGCAAGTATATCGTATTCATCAATTAGGTCAGCCTAATTAGATGAAAACAAACCAACCAAAAACACTCTTGTCGGCACCATTTAAGATTTAAAACATTTTTATCCATGTAGTGCATCATATCAAGTCGGCATAGATCTATAGAAGGCATTCGCAAGGTATATTTAATCTTCGTAATGCATGTCATATGTTAGGTCGGCCAAGACTAGGACCTAAACACAAAAACTCCAAAGTCCAAACCAACATACACTTCTCAAGGCAAACACCTTCCAGATCTGATATTACTTCAGTTTCTCACCTAATTAACATCAGAGAGACTACCATTAGAACTACAACATTAGAATGTTCTACTTAAGAAAATGTGGAGTCTCCCACACTGATATGCTGAGCAGTGAAACAACTGTAGTGTACAGAGTTAAACTCTGTCAAATGATAACTTTTGCTCTAGACACAAAACTTCTCAAGATCTTGGATATAGCTGTCTGAATGAGTCATAATAACACAGTTAAGAGATCGGAGTCATATCTTTACTTGTGGAGAAATCTGGACTCAAAAACTAATGCACTGGTACATTAGTAAATAACACTTTTGGTAGAGATTAGCTTTTGGTATACCAAATAAGCTTCGCGTGCTATTGTCACCATGTTGACATCAATGACAACACAGGAACAACTAGTGTATATCAAAAACATTTTTATACCAATAAGAGGCAACTGAATGCCCCCCCTTTCAAAATTGTTCTTTTAAAAAAAATGTTTTACCTCTGCCTATCTCTCTATCTCTCTATCTCTCTATCTCTCCCCCTTTGACATCAATGGCAAAGGACGTATATATGCATAAAAAATTGACTAAAAGAATGGTATGTACAAAAAAGAATGTATCAACCTGAAGAAGAGGAACCTTTGAGGTTCTTCAGGGTAACCTGTCATGAAGCTTTGCTTTCTTCCCATGCTTCTTTTGCACTTACAAGAGTCTTGTGTAGTAGTTCATGCTTAGTCAAAGACTCTATACCATCTGCCAAAGTATTGGGACTGAGATTAACTTCTGATAGACTACCAATATTGTCAAGGGCACTGGATACAGGAATATGCCTGAGTTTTCCTATATCTCTGAGTGCCACAAACTGCTTAATTACTTCTGTTCTTTGATCCTACAGGGAAAAGAATTTGTCCTGGAGCTGCACAATGTAGCACCATCTCTGATTATCTCTATCATTTGCCAAGTTGTACGTATTAGCTTGAGTACTCATTTGAGTTTCACTTTTCCTTATTTCTTCTCTTATATTTAGCGTACTGTTAGACCAATTCAAGTAGAAAGAAAGCAATTCTTGAGCTTCTTTCTCACAAACCTATACACCCTTCAATTCCTTCACCAATCTGTGATATGCATTTGCACATTTCTTCTTGATATCTTCTAAATTTTCTTCTGCAGACCTAATTCTAGTTTGTACTTCTAGTCCGGAGATGTATGCTTTCAAAGAGTTAATCATGCTTCTAAGATTTTCCACAATTGATATAGATGAATTGAAGTTAGCACCGGGATTACCTTTTGCAATTCTTTTAATGCTCCTTGAATGTTTATGCTTTCATGCTCATGTTGAGCTCTCTCTGATTCACTTTCTTCTATGACTTATTGTTTGATAACAACACCTTTTCTCTTCTTCCTTGTTCCGGTTGCACTGCCAGAGGCTTCAGTCCTAGAAATTTCTTCTTCATTGGGATTCTTGGGGCTGTTTAAAAGTATTTTTGCATAATGATCGATCTCAGCCTCAGTCACTTCATAATCCAGTTCAGAAATCCACACCAGTCTGGATTCAATTGCTTCCATATAGCAAAAATCTATAGAAACTAGAAAATTAATATTTCCGGAGTACTTCTCAGCCATATTTTTTGGAATCCTTGTTCTTTTGTTCATCCTCATCTGAAATGTTCCAAAGAATGCAGCAAGAGTAGTCTCTTGAGCATCCAAACCACCAAGGTTTATCATGGACTTCCTGATTTGATGAGCAATAGGTTCTGCATTTGTCCATTCTATCCTTCCAATTACCGGTAACTCTTTCACGAAGTAAAAGAGTAAGCATACAATCAAAGTTTCGTATCAAAATGTATTTTTCTTGCTCTTCTTGATTTCCTTAAAGTTCTTAAATAGATTCATTCGAAGTAGCTCACACAGGTCATAATCCTTACCACTCCTAAGCATATCAATAGTAGTGTAAACAGCAGCAGTAGAAACTGTGTGGTCATTGTTTGGTAAGCAAACTTTGTGTCCAACAATCATCACACCATACCTAATGACCGGATCTTCAGTTGTTCTTAAAACAAATTCTTTTCCTTCAAGGGTCGCACCAGTCATCTCAATTATCTCTTGTTCATTCACAATCTTTTGTTTGGGAACTGGTCCGGGGAACACAGACTAGTTACATTTCTTATTGCTTCTCTGGCTATCAAGTGTGCTTCATCAATCCACATTGATTCATCATGAATCCTGCTCAAAATTATTCAAATGTATTTCTTGTCGAATTCAAACAGTGGGAATCTTCGGCATACATCCAACTTCTTTTCAACCAATATTTTGTATGCATCATGATTTTCTTCCAACTCATCATTCCAGAAAATGTTTAAACGAACCGGTGACATTTCCTCAATTTTACCATAAACATATGCATTGATATCTTCAGTGGGTAATACTTTAGGAGGAATGCTAGATATTCAACAAAACTTTGTCCAATTGCTTTGATATGTATGTGAATCCCACCCTCCTATTCACCCATGTCTATCTCTCATTGTTTGGTGTGATATCTTAGAGATCTGCATGGGTTACAAAGTTTTGGAAGTCAATTTGGGCTTTTGTAGAGAGTAAGGCTGTTGCTTTTCTCCATTCGAGAGAGAATTGCATTGAAGTTGCCTCCAATTATATGCTTTTCTTTGGATTGTGACATTGTGAAAGAAAGGATCTGATTCCATAATTGTGATTTGCCTTTACTTTTGTGGATGCATAGACATTGACTAGTTTGAAAAAAAGGTAAAAAATGAGACTTTGCATGTTGATGGCCATCCAATTTGGAGATGATTGAAGTAGCTCCACTTTGACACAATATGGGGACCAAAGGACACCTAAGCCCCTAGTCGAACCAACAAACTCCACAAAAAGACTATCCCATCTTTGCAATGAGTGGTGAAAAGTTTAGCTTCGTGAGCACCCAATTTTGTCTCTTACAACATGATAATATTGATCAATATTGTATCAATATGACGCTTGGTCGCATGTTTTTTGTTAGGGGCATTCAAACCTCTTTTAACATTCCAAGTTACAATCTTCATTGCTCTCTAAGGGAGGGTTTTCCTACATTAAATCTCAACAACTATTGTTTAATGGTAGATCGTCATTTGAACATCACATTCTCCTCCCTTCATTGTTTGTCTTTTGCTTGTATTTCTTTGGGAGGCAATATTAGCCTTGAAGATTTGGGAGGCCAATTGGCTAATGCAATGCAAGTCAGTAATTCCCAAGTCATTATCCATGCCATTTTTTAAGCCCACCCAAAAGTTAGTATCTTCCTCTTCATGCTCTATTTTTCCCACTTTTGGAATGGAGGATTCATATAGGACAATTGCCAAATTTGAATTTGCGATCTCTCCCTATCATGGATTTGACTTTGTCGGCTGTGAGGATTCTTTTCAGCTTGGGGGGTAGAGAGGACATCTTCCTTGTTGCTTTTGGGATCCGTTTTTGCATGTGGAGACAATATTTACAACCTTAGGTTTGGCAACCCATCACCATTCCTTGTTTGAATGGGATGCTTTAGGGCAATTGGAATTAGAATGTGATGGGATTCCACAGACAACATTTTTTTTTTGATCTCCACCAATTGGACCCAATCCTCCTTAGATGAAATGGTAAAGTTCTTTGGAATTTCATTGATTGAAAGGATACTAATCTGCGTGAATATTTTTGAATTACCTTTGAGGATCTTTCGATCTATTAATTCAAGATTTCCCATGCAATTCCCAATTTTTGTGAGTCCTAACCATTCAATTTTTTAGTGGGAGATTATAAAGTCTAATCCAACAAGGGGAATTGGATGGAGAGCAAGTGAGTGGATTGAAGTTGGAGTACCATTGTTGCATTGTACATACTTGAACTCTTCATCTTCCATGGGCAATTATTGAGGACAAAATCTTGGTCCACTTCATTCTCAGAGGATATTGAAAAAATCCTTTGGGGTGTAAAATTGAAGGAATGACTAACCTTCCAAGATTCCTTTGCCCACTTGAGTATCTTGTTTCACACCAATTTGATACTTATGAGTTTCCCTATGATAGTGCAATTGTGAAGAACTGATTTGTGTTTGAGTGACTCATCTCCATCAAATTTGATTGCCAATTGTGGTTTGTCACTACCAGCTGGGCCTAGATTTGAAGATTTTGCTTGTTACCTTCTTTCTTGTTCTTGTGGTGAAGACCATGTATCAAGTCTTTTCCAAGAGTGAGCCATCTATTATAAAATATATGTTATATGTATATACCTATATATACATACATAGATATGTATGTATATCGATATGTATATTTTATTGTTTAAGATTTTAAAACTTTATTTAAAACATAATAACAAGATTACAAGATAAACATGATCTAATCATTACAAACAAAATATCTTCTAACTTGATAATAGCTTGATTAGATAGAGACCAATGGTGATAAGATCTATCATTTTCCTCCAAGTCCATATTAATTACTTGATGACCAAAATAGTCCTTGTTCCCTTGGTTTGGAATGTAAGAACTAGTGGTGTAGATGTTATTAGATGCTGTAGGTGTCATTGAGGACATGTGTTTTCCGTATTACTTCGAGCTCATTAGTATTCAAATTTATGTCTATTAGAGTATCGAAGATATCTCCTAACCTTTGGGTACCTTTCATTGATTCACTATTGACATTTTGAAGATGCAAGTTAGTACTATTACTAATTGTGAGAAAGTGCGAGGGTCGTTTGGGTCTGCTTATTCCTGTTCTCCATTTTTAGGTCATCCAAAACACTAGTGACTTTATAATTTGTCTTTTAAGTAATCTCTATCATCCTCAGAGAGAAGAAACACAAAGGCATCTAGGAATTTTAGCATAGTTTGAAACCAAGTAGAGGAATCATCAATCTGAAAATCAATTCCCCTTTTGGCAACAATTGTCTTTGCAAAGAACCGATTTGGTTGGCCCAATATTTACATAGTGTCATGGATATCTCTTTGAGTCAAAGCAAAAGGGTGAGCTTTCCATATCTTAAGATGAGAATTAGAAGCATGACACACATTTATGACCTTAAATGCAATGCCCTTTTTTGAAATGATTTTATATTCTTTAAGTCCACTCTTGAGGTTCTCACATGTTGTAACTAATCCTATTAGAGAGTTTCTAGAAATATCATAGAGTTCTTCTTTCATTTCATTTTCAACATGGATCCTGGGTAATGAATACAAACTCTTATGACATCCAAAATGATAGCAAAATGTTGCATCCTCTGTCATGATGAATTATGGAAGTGTTGTGAATACTAGGATCCCACTCCTTTGTGCAAAGCCAATTTTGTATTTGAGTAAAGGGATCTAGGTGTCCTTCACTACAGATTATATCTTTTACTTCAATTAGCATCAAGCTCCTCGGGGTGACTATATCTATTTTCATTTTAAGTGTTGTGATATGACAACGTGGTGAATGCATCCATTTTTCTTCAATGTCCATGTTGGTCTTTCCAAGTGGTAAACCAAAAGTCTCCTCATGACTACAAGCTAACCCATCAACAAGTCCATCGGTCTTGGAACTAGGGAGTTCGAATGTCGCCTAGTTAACTTCCGTGTAGTCAGTATGTATCATCATGGAATTTTCTTGATAAACGTGCAATTCCTCCTCATGGGGGTCAATCTTAGACAAATCATTCCTCACAATGCATAACTAATATTTTGCACATCATACCTTGCAAATCATTTTTACATGAATCAATTACTTCCATACCTGAAAATTGGATGGATGTTTATTGGACATCATTTGCAACTAGTCACACTTCTTTGGCACACAATATTGGCTCTTCTTCTTCTTCTTTGGTTTTATTAAGTTCTTGTGATTCTGATTCTACTTCTTTTCTGCTGTAATTAATGATTCTCTTGGATCTTGCTCCTTGATCTCCTCCCTAGCCATTTTTCTTATGTATTCATATAGACATCTTTTGATGGGAAATTGGTACCCGAGTGCCTCCAAGTACTCATCAAAGGGAACACAAGCTTTTGGATGATCTGACAAACTTTGATATTAGTTAATAATTTTAAGGGCCTCAAGTTTGTACAATAATACTTGTGTAAGATCCATGTTTTCTTCCCTTTGTAGACCTTCAAGTCTTTTTGATTAGAATGTATCCAACATTTTAGCTTTATCCCGCAGGCTGGCAGGATCAAAGCTCTGATACCATTTGTAGTGTCCCTTTCTAGAACATTTCTTATTTTTGCCTTTAAACAATAATTCCAACTCAAAATGATATTTGTATTATATTTATAAACATGACTTTATCTAAAATTATGAATTTTATTATAATATTCAGATTTATAACTTATGACATAATTCTGAAAATAGAATTTATCTTGATTTTCTGCTATAATTCTCCTTCCAATTTGCAGCTGTTCTCCTTGAATGATTATCCCTAATATCTAGTTAAGTTATGGGTTTTCGTCCAATAACTTGATCGGAGAAGTTAAGGATTTTCGTCCTTAAATCTCTCAATTTTCCTTGGAGGGGTTTCTTCCTCTTTGGCTTTAATATTCACTTGCAATAAGTCATAATATTCTCGTTCAATAGATTGATGTCTTCTTCTCATGGAATGATCTCCCATACATATCTTATTTTTGAAAGAGTCACAACCTTTCTCACACAATTACCGCTCTTTGGTAAATTGTAGTTTAATTTTAATTTGACTATGTTTATCTTAAATTGCTAGCATGACACTAGTGCCACTTTTATTAGCATGATCTCATCGATGATATTGATGCCACTTTTCATTGACTTCTTAGCGACTCACATGCTGTGATCTAGATTTGAATTTTGGTGGGGGTAAGACAATCAACTCTCTGTTTTTTTTGAATTCTCTTCTTAAAGAGAATATCCAAGCATGATTATAAATGTATTTGCAAATATTTCATCTATGCTCCATAGTTGGCTTTACCCAATCTTGTTTTCCAATGCCCTCTAGCATTAGATCAATGTAATATACTAAGCAAGGAGTCCAAAAGAAGGTGTGTCAATTCATTAGTAGTCTATCTGCAGCAACATAATTTGCTGCGTTATTGATGACGACTTGCATTACTTTTACCACCATCACTTCCACCAAAACTTCTTCCAAAGCACCACAAATAATTTGCATTTGTTATCTTCTCCAAAGCATCAATTAAATTCAAGAAGATTGTTCCACCAGAAGAAGAAACTAGAAAATTTATCAGCATTCTATTTTTTCTAGTGGTCAATCCATTGGACATGATAGTATAACTCCTCTTCATCCAGATACCCTGTTGCTTCTCAATGATAAACCGTACATCAGCCAACTTTTTTGTCGAAATTTAGCCTTGAAGAGCATCTTAGAAGGGGCTTTGGATCCCTGACTAGCTACAACAATTGCATCAATCATTGCTTGCCGATAAGAGGACTTAAAACCTCAACAAATAAATCAGAATTTGAAAAGCAGATTGAAAAACATAAACCTTCAACAAAACTATGCAAGTAATAATTGACAAAGTATAATAAAATGAGACAAAATATTAAAATGTTACATTACAGCATTGAAGGGAATGTTGTAAAAACACCAAAATTTGCCTGTTGCTTTCCTTGCCCCTACGTGGTTGTCTTGTTCCAACTCATGTTTTCCAATGATTGTTGGAAACTATGAGTTGTGAGTGGATTGACCCAACTACCCAAATTGCAAACTTGAGGCCCAATGCTAGAAGAACTTGGTCCACTTCCACTTCTAGACATTGAAGTAGTGGAAGCTGAACTTTGCACCTATTTGTTGGTTTTGTCTTAATCTTTGTTCCTTCTTTTCTTTGAAGGTCTGCAATTGTGCTGTCACCTCTCCCAAAACATCAAGCAGAAGATTTCAGCATCAGGAACCATCACGTCTAGCTTTGTGGGCAATGTGATATATGAGGCAATTAATGCCCACCTCCTAGAAACTCCACACCACAATATTTGGAGAACTCTTTCTTTTTTTTCGCTCCCATCCTATGGGTCTTTCCTTTGTGGTTCAAAACTATTTAGAATTGAAAACCCTACACCATGGAGAGAAAGAAGAAAGATTTCTTAAAAAATGTAAGCAAAAAAGCTATAAGAAGATGCAACAAAATAAAAAAATTAAAAAAAAAAGAAAATAAAAACAAGAATGCAAGGAAAAAATTGAAACAACATAACCCTAGGTTTTTAACGTAATACTTCTTGAATGCTTTTTCAGGAATTAAATTTTACAATGTACATAATTGACATTTTGAAAAAATTTAGCTATACAATGTAAAAAAGAAAGAATGAGACAAAAATTGAAGATTTTCAACTTACCTCAGCTTGATGCTTAAAGTTGGAAACGTGTAGTTCAAATCCAAGGTCTTATATCAGCTCCACCTTGGCACAAATCCACCATCAATCAAACCCTATCAACTCCTTGCAAAAGAATGTTAAGCTCCTTTGAAGATAAAAATGATATCCAAGTAGAGTGAAAATAGTGTGAAAGCAAATTGACAAGTAAAAATGGTCAAAAGAGCAAATGAAATGTGTTTTAATGTCTTTAGGGGCCTTTTAGTTTTACATTTCATGTGTTTTTATAATTGAAGTGAATTTTTTATAAGGTTTTGTAAGTATGGGTGTTGGCTATGCTGTCTTGCTAAGCCTTGGGTTGGGACTTGCAAGTCTTTGAAGACTTGTGAGTCTACAGAGAACTGTGAGTCCAGGTGAGGGACTTAGTGGATCAAAGAGTCAGAGCCACAAACTTGTTGGGGTTGCCTTTATTAAAATAATGTATTACCGATTAATGGTCACTATCCTTTGTAACTATTTGTAACTCTTAGTTATCTGTTTGTAACTATTCGTAGTGTACAACTAACATTTAGTTAACTATTTATACCATGTTAGTTAACTTCTACTTCCGTATTTGTTAACTACCTATCTCGTACTAGTTAACATTCAGTAACTACTGCTAGTCCCTAAATTTGAGGGTTTGTAAATTCTATAAGAGCAAGGCTCTTTTGTCAATATAATTACATCGAATATTTTACCATCTGTCTTGTAATATGGTATCAGAGTAAGAGCTGGTTTGGGTCCGACTCCCTCATGGGAGGGCTCAGGGTTTTTGAGGAAAGCAAAAATCGTGTTTTATTTTGGGCGTTGAATTTCTGAAGAAAAAACGTATTAAATTTGGTGATTATTTTTCTATAGATTTGTCTTCTTCTTCGTCTGGAAATTGCATCTTTCTTGTTCAGCAGCCGCATGTTTTGTTTCTTCTGTGTTTTTGGCCGCACGCGAAGTGTTTTCAAGCTATTTTTTTTTGTTCTCTTTCTCGGTGACAGACCTTCCTGGTTTGTGCATTTGTGGGCGACCTCCTGAGCACGTTTTCTTCATTATTCTAGGCGTGTTTTGTGGATGAAGAATTTTTTGGGCATCCATGAGTTCTGTTTTCGTCGATTCTTTGGTGCAAAATTGAGAGGTGCAATTGACATTTTTGGTGTTCGTTTTTCTAAGCTGCACACATTTTTCCTTGCATTCTGTGTTTGGCACGACCTGATTTTTTCTATCTCCAGCATGCGATTTGCTCATTTTCTGGGCATTTAAAAAAAAAACGTGTTTTCTGCACTTGTTTTTGGCGGATTTAAGACTTCTAGCGGTGACGGATTTTGTTCTCTCCTTGCTCATCTGTGTTCGTGAACATCTCTTCTAGGCGTTGCATTCTTTTGCACACATTTGTCTCCTCTTGTTGATGACTTTGACAGGATTCTTGGATGCTCAGATTTGTCTATGTTGGTGATTTGTCAGGTCTTTATCTGCTGGTATTTATGTGCCCGTGTTTTTTCTTTGCATCGATGTATGGGTTTTTTTTAATATTTTTTTCCTGAAAAAAAAAAAAATTGGATGGTTTTTAATATTTTTTTTCTTGAAAAAATTCTTGGAGGTTTTGAATATTTTTTTCCGAAAAAAAAATTATGGGGTTTTAATATTTTTTCCGAAAAAGATTATTGTGGGTTTTAAATATTTTTGTCCTTGAAAAAAAATCTATATGGGTTTTAATAATTTTTCCTTAAAATTATTTATTGGTTTTATAATTTTTCCTCAAAAATTCTGTATGGGTTTATAGTTTTTTCCTTTAAAAATTATGGGAGGGTTTTATAATTTTTTGCCATAAAAAAAAAATTGTTGTGTGGTTTTGATTTATTTTTCTCTTCAAAAATCGTGTTTGCCTCTGTAATTTGCAATGTTCCACGGAGTTTCGGGGACGGGGACGGGGGGACGGCGGGGGACGTGTTTCCGAGATGGGAGACGGGGGGCCTAAATTGGGGGACGGCGGCGGCAGGGGGGTGGCGCTAAAATACATATAGTACTTGAAAATTAAAACTTAAAAGATTAATAATTTAATTGTCTAAACTCTAAACACAATAACACATTGCAATAATATATCATTTCATTGACATTGGAAATGCAACAAGAACTATATCAATATGTTTCATAATTTGAGTTTCATAATCATGATTCATGAATCATAATTTGATAATTACAATCAAGTATCACTGTATTATCAATGTTCAAACTTCAAACTTCCAAAACAGAGTACAAGTAACAAAATACTGAAAATAGTAAATACTAATAGACTAATAGTAAATCAAAATGGCTCCAGGCTAATGGCCTGATGCTGCTAATGATCTAATCATCTCCAAGCTCCATGCCAATCTCCTCATCACTAGAACTGCTAGACTCCGCATGCTGAAGCTCATCTAAACCAATACCAACCAGCCCTGTCTCTGTAGGATCATCATCTATCTGTGATGGCTCTTCTGGCTCTACATCCCATCTGGCTGCTGGACTCTCCTTGTATGTAGTTGTGTTGCGGTCAACTAGACGTAAGGCACTATGTACAGCCACAAGCTTCTCTGCCCTCCTAGAAGTAAGCCTGTTCCTCTTAACAGAGTGGATGAAGCTATAAGTGGACCAGTTCCTCTCAGCAGCAGAAGAACTAGAAACCTGGGACAGCAAACGAATGGCTAGAGTAGTAATCAAAGATCTAGGCCCATGCATAGTCCACCACAACTTGGGGTCCTCCTCTGACATAGTCTCCAAATCTACCTTGGCCGCCTCTGAATATCCCCAAAGAGTGGCAAATTTTGTCCACTCGGTACGAAGCAAGCTGGCCTCTGTAGGATCATACATTCTGTCAATGGCCTTCATGAACCCTTCCTTCACCTCAGCATCCTCTATAGGTGTTATTCTGCCGGGACGTGGCACATACCACTTCGGGTTCAATGCATAGGCAGCCATGTGTAAGGGAGTGTTGAGCTTCTCCCATCTATGTTGAATGATTGGATAAATGTGCTCGGTGTAGAATTGCATTGTGGGGTCCTTCTCTCGCACTTTAGCCTTCATTTGATCAAGCATGGAATCAATGCACTCGTATACCTCTCCAAGGGAAGGTGCATTAGAGTCCCCAAATCTAATAACCTTGAAGACTGGATCAATGATGGAGACAATATATGTGGCATCAGCCCAAAAGACATCATTCTTCACCACCTCCTTAACCCTCAACCCCTGCTGTGTCTTCGACTCAGGCCATCGGTTCCACTCTGCTGTCATTACCATTACTTGCAATGGCTCTTGCAACTCAAGCATCCTCTCCAAGAGAATAAAGTATGATGCATACCGAGTCTCTATAGGTTTCAGGAATTCCTTCTTGGAGAAGGTTCTGAAAAGTGCATGTGAAGTATGGTGGTTGCAGATAAACATCTGCACATCTCTAGCATCACTCACAATTGATTTGATCCAGCTGATTTTACCCATGTCCTTAAGTGCATTATTCATAGCATGCACACAGCAAGGAGTCCACCAAATGTGTCTATAGGCTGCCTCAACCAACTTCCCTGCAGCTCTACACACATGGGCCGCATCTGTCACTACCTGCACCACATTCTGTGGCCCAACCTCCTCTATGGCATCCTTGAGAATCTGGAATTGATAATGAGCATCCTTGCTATGCCCTGAACAATCAATAGCCCTAAGGAAATAAGGGCCCGCTGTAGATGTGACCATGATGTTGATGAGTGGACGATGCCTAATGTCCGACCACCCATCCATGACTATGCTGCATCCACTTGAGACCCAGGTTCTCTTCATCTTCTCCATCAAAATATTAATCTTGGAATAGTTCTGATCCAAGATTGTTGTCCTCAACTTAGTTTCCCCTGGTGGCACATATGATGGTCCCGCCCTTATTACCTTTGACATAGCTTCCTTGTAATAAGGAGAGCGAGCCACATGGAATGGAATGCCATTGGCAAAGAAGAATTTGCCAATAGCATCATCTGCCTCATCCTTTGCTTGTGCATTGAATAAATCTGCCAATGGATGTGAACTTGAAGATGCCACTTTACGTTTCCCCTTAGGCTCTCCTACACATGAACTGAATGGATTTGGTGGCCTTTGACTCTGCAAAGTAGAAGTAGAAACTGCTGCAATCTGATCAGCCTTACTCCTATGTGCCAATGTAGCTGTCATAGGTGTTGCTTCCTCATCCGAACCCCATAATTTTAAAATTTCAGCTCTATACTTTGCATTGTTTTCCACCTTCTTACAAACATCTACACCTTTGCCTCGAATAAGAAGAAAGTGAGAATTAGTTCTAGTAATGCTCCCAAACCAGTCAAGATGACAAAGGTGGCACACCCACTTTCTAGTGCCCCCACGTGACCCAGGCTGTTTCGGCATCTTAGTTGCAAATTGTTTTAATGGTGATTTTGGATCAAAGGGGCCCTTGGCATATCTTTGGAGGATTCTTGAAGGGCATTTATCTTTGACTTTTCTACTCTCAATAGAACCTGCTTCAGCTTGAGTCTGAGTATTTGAGTCATGTTCACCCTCTTCTACTTCTATTTGAAATTCTGAATCATCAGATTCATTTTCACTTCCACTTCCACTTCCAATTTCTGCTTCAACCTCCTCACCCTCAACCTCATCGCCACTTCTATTGATTGAACTCATTATGATAATGTCAAATGAGGCTGCAAAAAAGATTTAAAAACAAAATCAGACCTCTATAATTTATTGCAAAAGATGAAATCATGAAAATAAAAAAACAATATGATGTTATCACTTATCATGTTTCCAACTTTCCATTTCAAAGTTTTTAACTTTTAAATTTTAAATTGACAGTGTGCCTCAAAGAGATGTCATCTAATGGAATGCAATGATTGGAGGAATTTTGTTTGTGAGTGTGAAGTTTTATACTTCATTTGATGAATTATTATTTTATAGTGGCAGCCGCAGGGTTTTTCGAATTGAGACTATAGAGGAATTTTGTCAAATGTTGTAATTGCAAACTTGCAACTGCCTTGTAGACATGTATGCAAAATCAAAAATGCCAAAATGTGGAAGCATAGACGAGACATGTGAACTTTTTTAGTTTTTATTTTTTGACAGTGTGCCTCAACTTCAAGGCTCAAAGAGATGTCATCTCAATTCAAATGGAATGCAATGATTGCAGGATATGCAGTTGCCGTGGCGAACATGTGAACTTTTTTACTTTTTGACAGTGTGCCTCAAGGCCCTCAACTTCAAGGCTCAAAGAGATGTCATCTCAATTCAAATGGAATGCAATGATTGCAGGATATGCAGTTGCTGTTGCAGTGTGCAACAGCAACTGCATATCCTGCAATCATTGCATTCCATTTGAATTGCAATCATTGCATTCCATTTGAATTGAGATGACATATTGACATCTCTTTAAGCCTTGAAGTTGAGGCACACTGTCAAAAAGTAAAAAAGTTAACATGTCTCGGCTATGCTTCCACATTTTGGCATTTTCATTTTGCAAATTTGCATACATGTCTACAGGGCAGTTGCAACTACAACATCTGACAAAATTCCTCTATAGTCTCAATTCAAATGGAATGCAATGATTGCAGGATATGCAGTTGTTGTTGCACTGCAACAACAACTGCATATCCTGCAATCATTGCATTCTGATTCCATTTAAAAATTAAAATTAATAATAATAATTTTATTTATTGATATTCAATTTTCCAGTTTCCTGTGTATGCAAAATGTGTAAACACTGGCAATGCAGTGCTGGAGGCGTCATAGAGATGTCCGCTCATGGAATGCAAATTATGCAATGGTTGCAATTATTATTAATTTATTTGCTAACTCATAGAGATGTCCACTCATGGAATGCAATGGTCGCGCGGCTTGCAGTTGCAATTATTATTAATTTATTTGCTAACTCACAGAGATGTCCGCTCATGGAATGCAATGGTCGCGCGGCTTCTGCAAACCCCGCGACCATTGCATTCCATGAGCAATCTCTGTGACGTCCCCGCTCATGGAATGCAATGGTCAAACCCTGCAACCATTGCATTCCATGAGCGGACATCTCTGTGACGCGCTCAGAAAAAACCGCGCGGCCTCAGAAAGATAAAAAAAACTAGGTTTCCACATTTTGCATACAATGTACATGAAATCGCGAGCCAAAACGAAGGGTTCGAAAAATGAAATACCTCAAATGCAGTCGAATGCACCAGACTCCAGTCGAAAAACCCTGCGGCTGCCACTGTAAAATAATAATTCATCAAATGAAGTATAAAACTTAGGTTAAAACTTAAAACTGATGTTTTTTAACTTTTTCAATTTTTTAACATAACAAATTCCGGCGTTTCCATGGCGTTTCCTGTGCCCGAAACTCAGGGAAACGTCTCCCTTTAGGAGGAGACGGCGGGGGGACGACGGGGGTACTTGGAGACGGTGGAGGGACGTTTCCCAGGCGTCTCCCCGTCTCGGAAACGTCCCCGTCTCCGAAACGCGTTGTTTTTCGGGGGGGACGCGTCCCCGTGGAACACTGGTAATTTGCAATGTTCGCTTGAGATTTTGTCAGAGGTTATTTGTTTCAGGGTTTTTTACCGTTTTTTCCAAAAATAAAAACAATGATTTGTTATCTTTGGATTTCTGGGTTTGGCAATTTTTTCCTCGAAAATTGTACTTTGCTATAGTTTGTTTTTAGTCGACTTGGAGTAGTTGTGCGAACATCTACACTGGTGGTTTTTTGTAGTTTGTTTTCGGGCATCTTGCTCATCTACAACAGTTTGGAGGGTTTGCCGATTTTCCTCAAAATCGTGGCAGCTGTTGGTGTATCTTTGGTTACAGGGAGGGATAGTTCTCCAACATCGGGTTGGATGATTGGTGTTGTGTTTTGGTTCTTTCCAAAAGTTCTGGAGTTTCTGGGAGGGTTGATGGCTGACTCATCTCAAGTGGCAGAGTTAGTGGCAGGCTCTTGTCTTATGCTGTAGAAGCGTTTTGAGTAGAAGGGGGCAGCCTTCTCTGTTTTTTGTCTTGGTGCAGTTGATAGATCGACCGTTAAGGGAGGGTATTAAAATAATGTATTACCGATTAGTGGTCACTATCCTTTGTAACTATTTGTAACTCTTAGTTATCTGTTTGTAACTATTCGTAGTGTACAGTTAATGTTTGGTTAACTGTTTATACCGTGTTAGTTAACTTCTACTTCTGTATCTGTTAACTACCTATCTCATACTAGTTAACATTCATTTAACTATTGCTACTCCCTAAATTTGAGGCTTTGTAAATTCTATAAGAGCAAGGCTCTTTTGCCAATATAATTACATCGAATATTTTACCATCTGTCTTGTAATAGCCTTGGTCCTGGATCCACAAGTTTGGGCAAGGACCTGGTGAGTCTCATTACTATGGTTTTGAGATATATACTGCTATTGAATAGTGTAGGTACTGGTAGCTATTTTTTGGTCAGTTTTGAAGAATTTAGCAAATCTTCTCTCTATCCCTCTCTCACATGCCCGCATCTCCACAAGAACCCAATCAGCCAGCCATCCATATATCAAACCTAAACATCAATTAGGTCACTCATCAGTTGTCTGTTGAGTGCACAATAACCTAGCAATGGAGGTAGCAGGAGATATACCGCAATGTAGGAGGTATATACACAATTACAAACACTCATACATTACTCTAAATGAAAGAACTACTGAATTTACCACATATATAACTCGGGAAAAATAAGTACCGCTATGTTAGTATCTACACTTTTACTTTTCTATAACTCATGAACTTACCATATATATGAGCAGAAAAATAACTATCTCTGCACACACTGTTACATCACCGATCACAGCGAATGCCTGACTTGTGAACATACCATGAATAATATATATATACACACACTTTTTTTTGCTAATAGTAACTTGGGTAAGGCACCCAAGACCACAAAAAACTGACATCAAAGCATTAGATTCTGCTAACTAGAAGTTTACTGTATCCCAAAAAAGAAAAATTACCTGCTAACTGAAATTCAAATAATTAACAGCTAAATGGAAAGGAACCATTATTTATTACTAAATATGTTCTAGTAGCGTCATATGGCCATCATCCCAGTCTTTTTGTTTCAAGATGGGAAGGGAGAGCAAATTACACAGGCTCTTCCTAACTTGCAATCCCATTAAACATTCATTTTTTGAACTCTTGAAAATCATCCTCTGGAGAGCCTTTGTCATTATCACAACACCTTTTTCCTTGAGCACAACAGAAAGAGAAAGCTTCAAATTCAAAGATGCAACAATCTCCTCAAGTCTTCTAGACAGCTTACCTTGATTCTTGAACAGTAAATGAAGTTGGTGGAGAATTATCTGGGAGTTATGCCCTTCCTGTTCCCGCACCTCCTTAATGCCCTCATTCAGCATAAAAGATGAAGCTGCTCTGCAAAGCATGTTGGTACAACTTAATCTCTGAGCCACATTGAACACATTTTGCTGCCCTGAGGATTGTTAGGGATCAAGCAACAGATCTGCCATGGCTGCTTGAATGTTCATAGAAGACTTCCTGTCCATCTCCTTTGCCAATGCCCACATACGTGGCACCGAATCCTGATGGCCAGGTCGGTAATCCCGTGAGATATAATCCTGAACCATGAATTTTGGAGAGACTGTTGCTGCATTCATAATAACTGTCTCCTCATCTTCCCCTTACACATCACAGACGTAAACTCTATGCTTTCTTTTGCCTTGTTCTCCTCTTGAACCAGACACTATCTGTAGAAAACTCTTCTTCCAGACACTTAGCCCCCAGAGACACTAATCACCTGCTTTAATAAACCATTTGTCCTTTTTTAAAAGCAACTATAGATGCATTTCAATCATTAATATTACCTGGCTTCAATTCATGCCAACTTATGACACTTATCACACAGGTAAAGCCACATAGCCTACCAATCTCTGTACTTGATCTTATCATTAGTTTTTTCAAATGATAATTTATTAATTTATTAATGAATATCAATTATTAATCCTCCACCTCTTATCAGGCTACAATACTTATGCATATATAATTGTATATATATGTATATAAACTATTATATACATATACTAGGATTATTGATACATCACCATGTTAAAGGATTTGGGGACAGGGACAAGATGTGCCCCTTCCATCCCAGTAAAACAGAAAATTTGGCATTGTCTATACAATTTAGGGGATGTCCTTGGGGAGTGTGTCATCCCTGGTATCCGTTGACTGTTCTGGGGATGCTGGGTTGTCCCCTCTGCTTGCATTCTTTCTGTGAAACAAAAATAAGTCCAAATAAAACAACTAAGTTTAATCCTGGAAAACCCATTCTTGAAACTCAGAAAAACACTGAAAACAGATCAGATTCTGCAGTAACCTGCAATCAAAACATTCTGGAGCTGATTCCAGGAGCCCTGTGATGGTAACCAGACGACAAAGAAATAACCTTTTTGTCAAAATATCTCTTTGGGATCCCTCATGCAAACCATGCAAAATCAAAACCTTTTTTCATATGAAACCGACATTTAGATTATGTGTTGATAATGTTGATTGTCACAGGTGAGTTATATATTAATGAGCTGTCAATAAGCTTTGAAGTTTTTCTTTTCTAGTAAATACTATGGGTAATATGAATTATAGGTGTGTTACATGGTATTAATCAACTCAGTGCAGCTCTTGTCAAATCTGAGTGCAGTATTAACCAGAAACAATAGCATATGGCAAGTTGTAGCCTTTTGTAACTATGTTCTTTGTTTTTTTTTTTTAACAGGGGAATCGGGTGCAGCACGGCCCCCCATATAACCCCCCACCGCCGGTAAACTTTTTACCGTGACCGGTAGTGCTGGCGGGACACACCAACCGGTACCACGGGAGCGCCGGAGAGTCGAACCCATGGTGGGCGCCCTGCGACAGGGAACACCTTAACCAACTGAGCTGGGACCGGCGCCCCGTAACTATGTTCTTTGTTGATTATAATATTACACAATAGATTGAATTATAAAAAAAGTATTCTCAAGGTGATTAAATTTTCAACTTCTTTTAGCTTACTATAAATAATTAAATTTTATTTGTGTTTTAAAATTTTATATCTTATTTTAATAGCCGGACCCCTGCTACACCCTGCCATCCCCTAAATCAAGTAAGTCTTTTGCCATCCATATATATAGAAAGTAAGTGAGCTTTAAATATTTATATCCAATAAGTCTTTTGCTGTCCCAAAAAATGAAGGTGATTGAGCTTTAAATATAGTGATTGAAGAAAATTCACATGTGAACCTTTGTGACATTACATCTTCATCATTTATACATAATTGTATGGGATGTGAGTTGACCAAGATATGAACTTGAGCTATCATGGCAAGTGCTCCATAATTACCATTATCTCAGTGTGGTCAACTATTTTCTGCAGGCATTGTTGACAAAAGGATTATAGATTTAATTTCACTAAGAGAAAAGAAAATGGTATCCTTTTATTTAATTATGTTTGTTACTTTTTCCTGGTCTTGCTAATAGTAATTGATATATGTAGGAAGTCGAGGTGGAGGTACTCGGCGTGCATTTGAATTTGGGAGAACACATGTAGTGAAGCCCAAGGGAAGACATCAGGCCACCATTGTGTGGCTTCATGGTTTGGGTGACAATGGTTCAAGGTATTTTCATTGAATTGTTCATTCTCTAAGGTATGCATTCAGGAATTATGAATCACATAAGCTAGTATGACGTTGGATGTATGCAGTGCCAAATCTTTTCAAAGCTAATTTGATGCAAGCATTGTAGTTTTTTAAGAGACTAAGGATGGTTTTTCATAGGTTCAAATGTTATCATGTGGTTCAATGGTGTGGTGACTGTTACTTCTTGAACATGGAAAGACCTTTTAGTGAACATGCTGATATTTTATTACAATACAAGATTTCTAGAATTATTAGACCAGGTACAGCAATTTTTGTTTCTTGGTTGGGTTATTCCCTGAGGATCACTTTGCATTGTATTTAGAACACGCAATGAGGGTGAAGTTGAGAAAAAAAATAACATAAAATTAGGAACTAGATGAAATTAGTGAATTTTGCTGCATCTTTGACAAATTGAGTGGAAAAGCAAGGTATCACGCATTGGACATGAAGCAAATTAACCAGAACCAGTTAAAATCAAAAGCATCTCTGGCAGAATTGCATGCAGAGCCAATAATTTGACATACTGTATTAAGCTATATGAGGTAGTCTGGTTGAGTGATTAGCAAGCAGCAAGTGTCGACCTGCATTTGATTCCCATAAAGTCCCTCAAAGTTTGGGTCAAGTTTTTTCATTCAGAAAACTTAAATGTAGGATTAGTGAACTGAATATCTAAGGTAACACAATCTTAAGAAAGCTGAAATAACACTGTATCAGTCTCTTTGCCTTACAGAAAATTCTATGAGCTATTTTTCAACAATTGGTTATTTTTGTTGCAAAATTTTCAAATATTAGATTTGTGGCTTCACCAATTAGCTGGTTTTCCAATATTTTAGAGTATTAAATAAACATGAAATAGATTCACAAAAACGTACCAGTACTGTAAATAAATCTTATGCTTTTTCCAAAGCATGAGCTCATAATATTTTATGACTTATTTTTCTCGGAAGTGGAAAGTTTCACTTGCCATTCCATATTTCTTAAAGATTATTCCAGCACATTAAAACTTTCCCTGAAGGCCCTAAATAGTTTTGTAAGGATTTTCTTATACCTAATTCTTGCACCTGAAAATATTTTGACCTTTGCTCAATGGATTTGGGTAAAAGACAATGCAATAACTAAAAGGGAAAGTCTGTGGGCCTTTTCCTTTGCTTGAGAGGGGCATGTCCCTTGTTTAAACAACTGGTCTTGTAATCTGTAGGCATTTTTCAAAGAAGAATTAAGGCAAAGAGAGGAAACTGAAATGGAGAAACTAAAAGGATGTGCAAAGGTGATGGACTAATGCAAGAGTAGCTGAAAATGGAGCTTTCTTTGCAAACTGGAAATTACACTATATGCTTGGAACTCTTAGCTTATGCTTGAATCATGTAATAAGTTGAACTCTATCCACTACGATCTCCAGTTGCACACGGTTCTCTGAAGATTCTTTTACTGCAAGATTATTTAGGCAAATCAAGAGAAGGAAACTAATGATTTTCTACAGTTGTGCTAGAAGACAGGTACATGAGTTCCATAATCCAATGACAGATGCAGAGGAAAATGGATAGAAGCTGTCCAAAATGATTAATCATACCCCTTTTTTAGGAACACTTTCCTAAAAAGGAATTTTTATTCCATTGTTGAAAGAATAATCACTATTACAATCACCATCCTTAGAATATTTTCCTCCCCACATGGCAAAAATAAGTAAGATAAAGAAACAAAATGAGTATCAGAGTAAGAGAAGAAGAAAGGGAAAATTCAAAAACACTTTCTTTGATTTTTTCCAAGATTTTTCATGTGAGGTCTATGTAGTTATTTGGAAATGCTTTTTTACGTATCACTCAAATGGTTTTGTAGGACACCCACTTGTTCCTTGAGGTGACAGTATTACCATTTCATGGTTGATACTTTCTCTAATATGGTAATACCACATACTTGGAACAAATTAATGCTTCTCCCCTTTTATGTGGAACTTATGATTTCAAAAATAAAAGGGGCACATATGATCATGTCAATCAAAGTAAATGATAACCCTCTAAGTATGTGGTCTAAAATAAGGTTTGCCTATAAAATACATTTGAGAATAATAATTTTTATGAGTGTGCCCTTTCCATATTCTTTTACAACTTAGGCACATATAAAATCGAGGAACATAAGATCATAATTTTGTAGCGAAGTACATTTATGGTGTTAATATTTCTTATGTGAAGATCCATTATGCACATATGCTGCTCACAATGGTTATGGGACTAACATGCTTGGTTTTGGCTATTTTGCCAAAGTATTTTTCCTATTCCAAACAGTAAAAGAAGAAAAAAACATCATAAACAGGTATATGCTGCCATTTCAAAACTTCAGATATAATGTTTCTCTTCTTGCAGGTTATATTTTACTGAAGCTCCAGGCATATTAAGTTTTATAATTTATTCAAGAGACGTTTATTTTTAAATTTAAGCATGTGGGAAGACAATTAGTTGATTTATTCTTGCATGCAAATTGCACATGCGGGAGTGATAAGGATCAGATTTTGAAACTCGACTCAGATAGAATCACGTCTTGGGCCCTACACATAATAGAAGCTTTTGAAAATATGTGAGATCATACTTTTGTGAAGAAAGCGAATCCTCCTTTCACTTTCAGCTATTTGAGTTTAATTTATCTTATTGGGACATAGAAGATAGTTTTTTTAATTAAAAATAAAGCTTGCAAAAATAGCAAGTTGGTGATAAAGGTGATAAGTTTTTTTATTAAAAATAAAGCTCGCAAAAACAGCAAGTTGGTGATAAAGGTGGTTAGCAGGCTGGATTTAGAGTGGCAATATATATGAACACAAGACCTTTATTTAGATTGTGGTTATGTGTGAATAATAATGTGAACCACTGAATGCATTACCTATAGTTACACTTACATGACAAAATGTAAAGAAAATTTTGATAAAACTTCCTTTCATTTAGTGGCATTTATGAAAATTTTAATTAACTTGTCTTTGATTACAACATTTTCCTTGTCTTTTTCAAAGCTATAAATAAGGGTTCTTGGATAGCATTGTGTTTGTCATGATTATAGTTGCACAATATGTATTATCTAGCACATGAGATAATTAATGCATGAAAATAAAGAATTGATTAATAATTTAATAGGATTGAAATTGATATCTGCATATGATTAAAAATATACAGTCCATGAAAAACATCTCAAGGGAGTTCCTAAATCCTTTGGAGGCCTATAAAAATAGGAGATGTAAGCAAACATAAACATAGGTGATAGGAGTGATGCATTAAGTTAAAAAATTTCCAAATAGAAGATGTGTAGTGAACCTAATGAGCATTGAACAATTACCAGTAATTGTCTTATAGGGTCATAAGTTCATAACTATACCTTGTGCATCCTTATAACCAATTTATAGCCTATCACTGAATTTTGGCCACTTTTTCTGGCTTGTGAAAATCATAAACATATGTGAATAATGTTATAAACACAAGGCAGGGGGCATAAAACCACCTCAAAGTGTTTTTTATTGTCTCCTCATACACCATGTTTTGACATTTTTGTCAATCATTACCTGTGCAAATTTGAATATGTCTTTACAAAATCTATTTCCAAACCAATTCTCTCCCACCTGTGTGGTTCCTCACCAAATAATTCCAATCCATCTTGAACGGAGGAATATTACGATCCTATTCCTGACTCAAAACCAAGGATCTTTTATTTCACATATTAAAAAAATATTTTTGGCTGTTTTCATCTTTGCATGTATTTTTAAACCTTAAGATTGATTGCCCACTCACACTTGCCCACTTTGTGAGCACATCATGCACTAACTCATCTGCTGCTGTTTGTGCACAAACCCATTTTGCCTTCCTTGGCTTCTCTAGGACTTTTTGCTAGGGAGGCGTACTGGCTTGTACACGTGTGATGGTCCTTTTGAGTCTACTAAGTACTAAGTAGTTGTTCATGTAGGTTCACATGGAAGGGCATTTTGAAGTCTAAGTTGATTCAAATGAAATGCTCCTAGTCTTTTCACAAATCCTTCTTCTTGGTCTTGACCTGACCAAATCCCCTCTCTAGTTATCTATGGCTTCTTGCAAAAGAAGATGACTCAAATAGTCCCTCTAGTGCCTAGATAGTCAAAGAGTAGACCTGGCTTCTCTGAACTCAGCAATGCTATCATGTTCTTGCAAATGCAAGATGTAAGCTTTTATAAACCCTTAAATTGATACATAACCTCCTTATCATTGGACTGTAGTCCCAATTGAAGAACTGTATGGTGGCAATCTATAAGAGCGCAAACGGACAATGTTTACTGATTAAAAATTAGGCTTTTTGTTATGTTCAAGCATATATTTACTATTAAATGTTTGTCTAACATTCATTCAAACTTATCTTTATTATTAAAAATAAAAGTTTATCTAATCTTGATATTTATCTTGCTTGTTATTATATCAAGCAAACCAAATCTTTGTGGGGGAGGATTTACGTGTCAACAAAGGGTATGCAAGTAAGTGACATACTTTTCATTTAAAAGTGAAAGTACATTTCATTGCCTTTCCAATTGAAATCCCCACTTGATGTATCATCCCTACCCTCGATCAAATTATAATCAACACCAATGATGCTTCGATCTTTTTAAAGATTGAGTACCATCCAATCCCACAGATCTTTTCTCCCATGATAAAAATTGAGATTGTAGATCCTGGCAAAACCAGTTTCAATGTTGTGAGACCTGACAATGACTAAAATCGACCTTTGAAAAGAATTTAACAATATAATAGAATTGTACTTTGCATCGATATGTTGCATCCAAAATTGAATGGGGTTCAGGTCAAATATACCTAATTATCCGATAAATTCTTGTTCCACATGTTACAACCTTAAATTCCTGCAAGAGCAGGAAATTCACATATGATGGTATATTGAGCCTCGTTTTTTACTTTGAAAGGATTGCTAGATGATTCTCCCTAGTGCAGTCTGAATTCTCTCTAGGGTCATTTGTAATTTTACAAAAAGACTAGACAAATTTTCAACTGCAACAGGAATAATAAACAAAATGCCAGTAGCAACCTGAATACAATTTAGACACTGTCTGTTTTGTCCTCTAAATCATAGTTGGAAAACTCGAACTTGGCAAAAACTTGGCAGACCCAAAATTTGCGACTCGGCAAAGACTCAACCACTTAAAAAATTGCTTAAATTTCTTTAAAAACATTTTTTTTTTTTGCAAATTTCAAAATCAATATATCTAATGAGGTCCATAAATAAGTACAAAAATGTCTTCTATTAAATTTGATTCATTTGAATACAAATTGAGTAAAAAATCACATCATCATGCAAAATCCTGATACAATATTTATCTAGCAACTATTTTGAATTTATGATGATTGCCTTTGAAAATCATCATCATAATTCTTAAATTGCATATTACAACATTTGACATCTTCCTATGTTGTAGTCTAGTGAAAACTTGGGGAGAGGTTCTATTCAATGATATTATGCTAAGTTGCTAAATCGGGTACGGGTACAGGTACATTGGTACGACAAATTTTTTGTGAGAGGTTGGGTACGTTTGTATACGTCTGTACAAAAAAATATAAAAATCATAAATATATATATATTAAATAATAAATATTTTTATTAAAATTAAATATATTAATATTTAATAATGTTGTATAAGTTATACAAATTTTAGTAAACAATATACTAATACAATATAATATATTAATATTTGATTTATTAAACAATATACTAATATAATATATACTAGTTTATATTATTATCAGGTTTCATGGGATGCCCAAGAGCATTGTTAGTGGTAGGGACAACAAGTTTTTGAGTCTTTTTTTGCAGAACTCTCAGATTGAGTGGGGCTAAGCTCACTCCTAGTACCAATTATCACCCACAAACAGATGGGCAGATGGAGATAGTAAACAAATGGGTGGGAGGGTACCTTAGAAACTATATTTCAGGGCAGCACAAGGCATAGGTGAGATAGTTACACCTTGGTGAGTATTGTTACAATTCTACTTACGACATGTCAATCAGGATGTCACTATTTATGGTATTGTATGGTTACAAAGCTCCAAGTTTCATTGATTTACTTTTTGGGGACAAGAGGGTGCCAAAAGCCAAGGATTTGCTATAGGAAAGTCAGGACATAATGAAATCTTTAAAGGAAAATTTGCAACAGGCTCAAAATCAGTAGAAATTATATGCTGACCAGCACCACACAGAGTGTAGTTTTGAGGTTGGTGACATGGTATACCTAAGGTTACAACCCTATAGGCAGTCCACTCTCAAGAAGAGTGGGTCGGGAAAACTTAAGCCATGGTTTTATGGTCCTTTCAGAGTCTCCAAGAGGATTGGAGAGGTGGCTTATGAGTTGGAGTTGTTGGCAAGTAGTAAGGTTCACAATGTTTTTCATGTATCTCACCTCAGGAAGGTGCTGGGACATAATGTGGTTTCCTCTTCTGAGTTGCTATCATTGGACGAAGAAGGGAAACTGATTCTCATTCTTAAGGCTATTATTGATATCAGGGAGCGTACTCTCAGGAGAAGGACCGTTAGAGAGTAGCTTGTGAAGTGGAAAAATTTGTGGGTTGAGGATGCTATTTGGGAGAGTGAGCAAATTTTGCAACACCCAAAGTTAAAATTGCTTGGGGACAAGCGATTTCGAGGAGGGAGGACTGTACTATCCCCTCTCTAGGCGTGGTCAAATTAATATTATTTTAATTAAACACTAATGTTTTTTAAGTTAAATTAAAGATTTAACTTGGTGTTTATTAAAGTAATATTAAGAAATGAGATATAAGGTGTTTGTTTAAAAACAAAAAAGGTGAAGTTATATTTTTTAATTGTGGGGGTCATAAAGGGAGACATAAGAATTGAAAATTAAAATTAAATAGAAAATGGAGAATTTCAAGAAAAGAGGTGGGAGTTACAAATGGGAAAAGAAAAGAAAATTTTGAGTACAATTTTGGTTATGCATGGAATTTTGTGAGAAGTGGTTTTGCTGCTCTTTTTATAGAACTTCATGAGGATGTTAACCTTCATGGAGAATATCACCTCCGAAGCTGAAAAATGTTTCCTAGGTGATTGGTGATAGTCATATTCAGTGGTTGTGCTGGTGTTTAAATTGGTATTTACAAAGGCTATTGTTTTTATATACATAAATCAGAGTTTTTAGAGGTTGGTTGTTAAATCTGTATTCCTCAGCAGACCATACACTTCAAGTTATGGGACAGGTTGTTTGGAGCTTGAGAGCCGTACAAAATTCGTACATTATGATAGAAACCATAGTTCCATGGGGACACATCCCCCTCAAAAAAATGAGCCATTTCAGAGACGGGGACGTTTCCAAGATGCGGAGACATTAGGGAAACGTCCCCCCACTGTCCCCTGCCGCCCCCCGTTTTGCTGCAGCCTCCGAAATGTTTCGCTTTTTAGGAGACTTTTGGATGTCCCTAAGACTTCCCAACGTCCCCCAAAATGCAAGTCTTCTACACGTCCCCTTTAAAATACCTTAAAAAACGATTTTTTTTTAAAAAAAACAAAAGATAAAATTTATAAGTTTAAAATTTTAATGTATTTTTGAAACCTAAAAACTAAATCGACATGGTTTGACTTAATTTTTCAAGTCATTATTTTCATTTTGGAGTGTTTATGCGTGGGCACTGGGCGTTGTCTGACGAGGGTTTTTTTGTTTATTTTTTGTATGCTTTGTTGGATGTCCATACCCGTCCAGACTCCAAACCAAAGCTCCTGTGTTTCATGCTTTTCTGGATGCCCATACTCCATACCCGTCGAAGCACAGGAGGCGTTTTAAGTTTTTGTTTTTTAACTTCTATGCTTTGTTGGGTGTCCTGCGTCAGCCGTCGATGCAAGCAGAGGAAGGCATGGCAGTGCTAGAAAAAATGCCTCAAAGAGATGTCATTGCGTGGGATGCACTTGCAGAGGAAGGCACGACAGTGCTAGAAAAAATGCCTCAAAGAGATGTCATCACGTGGGATGCAGATGTCATCACGTGGGATGCAGATTTGCATCCCACACAATGACATCTCTTTGAGGCATTTTTTCTAGCATTGTCGTGCCTTCCTCTACTTGCTTCGACGGCTAAGACAATTTGCCATTTTATTTATTTTTTAACATTTTTAATTTTTTAAATTTTAAATTTTTATTTTTTAATTGGATTCGATACTATTAGCAGGAGGATGATGGCAAAGGTTGTGGAATTTGGTCTGCATATTTTGAGTTGTTTTGTTTGCAACTTTCTGTTTCGGGGCTGCATATTTGCTGACTTTTTCCACTTTCAAGGTTTCTTCCTTAAGGCTTTCAACTCACTTTCATGGCCACAAATTCCAGTATATTTTCATTTTCATTGTTTCAATGTTCACTAGTTCAATGAAATCATTGCAATGAGTTTAAACTCTAAACTTTACTTATTCCTTAGGCTTCTATAGTTATACATCTTTTTATAACTAATTTTTCAAGTACTATATGTATTTTAGCACACCGCTCCTTCGCCGCCGCCCCACCGCCATCCCCCTGCCGTCCCCTTGCTACCCCCAAACTTAGGCCCCCCGCCCTCGCGCCCCCAAACCCATCCCCTGCCGTCCTCCCGTCCTCGTCCCCGAAACTCTGTGGAACTATGATAGAAACCAATGTTTATTTTTTGAAACTTAAAATCTTAAGCTTGCTTTAAGTCTATACCTTTTCTGTACTTTCTTGGGGAAGACAAATTATAAAATAAGTCAAATTTCTTTAGGAGAAAGTTAGCCATAATTTCCAGTTTCCTTAATTTCATGCCGTATGGTGTCAATATAGGTTGTTTTGAATTAATTAAGTTTGCTGGGCATTCAACGCATATAGAAGAAGTCAAAGTTGATATTTTTTGAGAGACCAAGGAGTGACACGGGCAAGGAAAAATCGGGTATCTCAAATTTCATGTTTTACAGTTTATAACTTTGAAAATTTGGGAATTTGAGCGGCCGTACATGATATATGCACTAGGTGTTGGAAATTGATATCCGTTGTACCTTTTAACTTTTGTTGTCGATTATTTTGGGTGCTGTCGTACTATTATTTAAAGGGTACCGTACAATATTGTGGCTTTCTAGGTGATGATTTCCTATTGTATTTTTTATAAGTAATTTTTGAAAGTGTTGGACTAGTTGGGAAGTACAAAAGAAAATATAATAGGTCACGAATATATTTGTTTAATTTACAGATATATATTATATAATTGTTATTTATTGAATCTGTTAAAAATCTGCTGTAGGTGGTGGTAGTGAAATTTAATTTTCCAAACTATATGCAAACTGTTATTAGATTGTGGTATTTTGATGGGTTTTGAAATCTGTGAAAGTTTAATGAAAACACTTGTCGATCTGGAAAATGTTATACACCTGAAATGAATTGTTTGAAACTGTGTGACAAAATGTTACTTGCTCAACTCTAAAAAAGTGCAAAAAAAGAAAAAAAATTGGGTCTAAAAATTGGGGTAGAATGTAATGTCCCTGTACATGGGTGACGTGCCTTGGCAGCCACGTGTCTGTTGGGTTTGCGTAAGGCCTCAAATTCTTCGGTGGTGGCTTTGGTGGTGAAAGATCCTCCTTGGTTGCCACCCTTAACACCTTGGGTAGCCGCCCTCACTACCAGTCCGGTCTTTTGGTGTAGTGGTTGGGCCTTAGTGGTATCAAAGTCGAGGTCTCAAGGTCGAGACCCGTGGAGCGTGGTGGGTTGTAATGTCCCTATGCGCGGGTGATGTGCCCCAATGGCCATGTGTCCGTTGGGTTTGTGTAAGGCCCCAGATTCTCTGGTAGTGGCTTCGGTGGTGAAAGATCCTCCCTGGTTGCCACCCTTAACACCCTGGGTAGCCACTGTCACTACCAGGCCGGTCTTTTGGTGTAGTGGTTGGGCCTTAGTGGTATTAGAGCCGAGGGCTCGAGGTCGAGACTCGTGGAGCGTGGTGGGTTGTAATGTCCTTGTGTGCGGGTGATGTACCCCAACGACCACATGTCCGTTGGGTTTGCGTAAGGCCCCAGATTCTCCAGTGGTGGCTTTGGTGGTGAAAGATCCTCCTTGGTTGCCACCCTTAACACCTTGGGTAGCCGCCCTCACTACCAGGCCGGTCTTTTGGTGTAGTGGTTGGGCCTTAGTGGTATCAAAGCCGAGGTCTCGAGGTCAAGACTAGTGGAGCGTGTGGGCTGTAATGTCCCTGTGCGTGGGTGACGTGCCCCAGCGGCCACGTGTCCGTTGGGTTTGCATATGGCCCCAAATTCTTTGGTGGTGAAAGATCCTCCCTGGTTGCGACCCTTAACACCCTAGGTAGCCACCCTCACTACTAGGTCTTTTGGTGTAGTCTAAGGCCCAACCACTACACCAAAAGACCGGCCTGGTAGTGAGGGCGGCTACCTAGGGTGTTAAGGGTGGCAACCAAGGAGGATCTTTCACCATTGAAGCCACCCCTGGAGAATTTGGGGCCTTATGCAAACCCAACAGACACATGGCCACCGGGGCACATCACCTGCGCATAGGGACATTACATAGAACATTACACAAGCACAAACATATCAAGCATCATGTCATTTGGTATATGTGATCCCCCTTGTAGAAGTCCTCATAATAATTTCTTTCCATCAAGATATAATCTTTAAAATTTTGTAGTTACCTTATGACCAATCTTGGGAGTAAATTGAACCTTGCCAATCCACCTACACCTTAAGTACAAATAAACATCAAATCATTGTATAGGCAGAAAAAGGTAAAGGTAGTTTTTCAAGACCCCACCAAGTGAGACACCAATTTGGTGTATGAGGCTCCTTTTATGCAAGCATTTCACAAGGAGATTATTTTCATCTACCTAATATTTTTGTTTAGCAAGGTGTACAATTTCACCCATTATGGATTTTAACCCGTGACCTCAAGCAAGGAGCATACATAACTTCACTGTTAGTCCCTTTCATATAATTTGTATGGAGGCATAATATCATACAGAGTAATCATTTAAAAAATGTTTACAAGTCATCTTCATATCACAAAAAATAATATTTCAAACATAGACTAAGAGGGGTAAGCGTGGGAATATCAATAGAATACCTTATATTTATCATATACTTTGTGCATAAACAGTAAAAGGGCTGCAAGTTGTCCAGTTATGGTTTGACCTTACTCTTTGCACTGTTTATTTCGAATGTACTTAGATTTTGATTGGTTTGTCATAATTTCTTGCCATTTGGTGTATTGGAAAGCACTTTTGAAGAGTTTTATTTAGATGGATAATACTCCATACTTTGTAAAATTATCGAGATAGCTATCAGCTGTTAAAGTTAGTGTATGGAATCTCCATTCTGTCAGCATGAAGTGGGCCAACTCTTTTTTAGAATTTAACAAAACTGTCACAGCAATGAATCTGATCCACATTTAGCAGAGAATAATATTGTGATAGAGAATACAATTCAATATTGTGTGCTTTGGGCAACACATATAATATGTTTAGCAATTCCATTGCATATGAGTCACTGGGCTTAGAGACCAAAACCTGTGCCATGACAGATCTAGCTCTTTTATAATGCTATTAATGCACTATGTGCAAGGAAGAGGGATGCAATTGTGTTTTGGATGTTTCCATTACTTTATTCAGAAGTTCATGTTTCATAAATGTGTAATTACCTTGACCAAGATATATTGGGTTTGACTGCCTTTCCATCTATCAAATTTATTACATGATCCATGTATGGCACAATAACATATCAGATGGCTTCCAAGGTCCCTGACGTTGGTTGCTAGCATTTTTATGGGGCTTGGGCCGACTCTTCATATAATCATGTTGAAAGGGTCATCTCACCTGTATTAGTGCCATTCTGATACTTTCAGTTTCACCACTATTTTGCAGCTGTGATGCCTTCGTGCTTCATTTTGGAACTCTTGTTGTTTGGGTGTCTTGAAAATTTTCTGATAACTTTTTATCCAATCGTAATGCAATTTTTATCTCGGTATTTTTTGAGCTGTAAGTCCTTTTGGCATCCTTCTGGAACTCATATCTGTTCAAAATTCTTAGTCTGTTTTCTAATATATAAGAGTTGTAATGGTGCACTTTTTTATACTAATGAGATCATCTACGGAAACTCTCTAACTTTGTCATTAGCTCAAGCCTTCTTAATTGAAAAAGAATGAGAAAGTTCTGTATTTGTCTATTGACACTCTGTGCACAAGTTCATATATTTGAGTCAAATTTCATGTTACCTGTTTCACATGTTTGATAATATATTTTTTTCTGAATTCAGTTATCTACGGAAATTGTGCAGTGACCATGCCTGTATTTCACATTCAGTAAGGCCGTGGAGCTTAGGAAGTAGTTGGTGTTGCAAGACTAAGTTGAAAGTTTCAGAATGTTACTCGTCATTTTTTTGATTAATAATTGTTGGACATCTTTATTGATGTATGCAAGCTTTTGGATTAAACTGTGTATGTTTTTCTATCAATGTTTTGAATTTTCCCTCTTCCTGATGATGGATCACTGGGTGTAATCCAAAACGTCGAAAGAAAAACATACACAGTTTGATCCAAAAGCTTGCATACATTTTCATTGACTGTGGAAAACTCATACCAACTATCTTTATTGATGATTAAAAAAATATGTTTTTAAATTTTATTTCTTGCTTAATGCATTTCAAGAACTAATGGAGTTAATTATAACAAATGAAACCATCTTTTTTTAGCACGTAAGCATAGTGGTTCTTTGCATATGCATAAGCTTGGCATGTGTGCTACCTAATTGTGCAGTTGTTTTTAGTTCACTTGTGGTCTTTCTAAGTCAACATTGGACTGACTTCCTGTGTGTATAATGTAAGTGCTAATATATGTAAAGCAATTTATCTATCTGAGTTTATTTACTCTGCTTTTCTTCCAATGTTTTCATTTTATATTATATGCTTGAGACGAAAGACTGAGTATTCTTTTTGTTGTGTTATGCTGATACTGTGTTTCTGTTAACACCTAAACATTTGCTCATTTAAACATCTTGTATTCTTGATATTGCAGCTGGTCTCAGCTCTTGGAAACACTACCTCTTCCTAATGTAAGATTCCTATTATAGATTCTACCATCTTTATGTCTTGATGTAAGTATATAGCTGTTGCTAGCAATAGCAGTCTTTATAAATACTGCAGTTTGCATTTGGTTCCTGAAGCACACGGGCTTCAATTATAGCTTTTGAGTGAAGAATTTACATAACAATTAAAATGATAATAAACAAGTTTATTTTGTTGTCAAGCATTGCTGACAATACCTGTTGACAATATTGTTTCAAATGATAGCTTTGAAGATAACACTTAACAAATTTTGATGATATTGCAGATAAAATGGATATGCCCCACAGCTCCTACACGTCCGATAGCTCTTTTTGGTGGTTTTCCCTCTACTGCGTGTACGTGAGCTGTTGTTCGATTTTCCTTAGTATGGTTTTGATAAGCTGCCATTTGATTTAAGTGCTTTTACTTATAAGTAAAAGCATTTGTTGTTGAGATAAATGAACAGCATATTAAAAAATTTCTGATTTTGAACTTTAAATTACTATAATATTATTACTATTAGTGAAATGCTTGATTTCTCAGTTTTAGCTGAATTTATGTAGCTTATACTGAATTTCTGCAAGCTCATCTAATTATAATGATCCCCATGGGTATCAGGGTTTGATGTGGCTGATCTGTCAGAGGAAGCTGCTGCTGACTTGGAAGGTTTAGATTCTTCTGCAGCACATGTTGCAAATCTTTTATCAACAGAGCCTCCTGAAAGTATGTAATTTAAATCTTGTAACTGCTGATGCATTTCTGTTCAGTGTTGATGTTAGTATAAGAACAAACAGAAATATCTATGAAAAAAGAGTTATTTGAATGTTGTTTCACAGTCTTAGTGGTATTCAGTAATTCGCTAAATGAAAATGATGGTGAGTTTTAACTAAAATCTTCTATGCGTTAGAATTTTAGAATCCAACTCGACTTGAATCAACTTAATAGATTTAAATACATTTGAAAACCAACTCAGACATGAAAAAAATGTATTGAAAGAAATATAGTCAAACTTACCTATTAGCGCACTCGTTAGTTGGTACCCATGATTTAAAAGTGATCCCTACGTCTGATTGCCCCACTCTCTCTCTTTAATCTTCTCCTTCTCAGGTGTCATCTCCTATCTTCTGTGTGGCGAATGATTCTCTTTTCTTTTTTTTCTGTGCAGCGGGCAGATTGGAAAAACTTCATAAGGACAGTGAGAGAGGAGTCCAACCTCTTTTTCTTCTTACATCGATCCCCTAATGCCATCTTAAACTAAAAACTCCTCCTCCTGCGTGATCTTTTCTTGTGCAAATAGATTTGGAGCTCGGTTTTCATCATGCAACAGCAAAGCACCATGCCTTAAAGGCATGCGCGTCCCTACCTAGAACACCCGATTTTCTATTTGTGGGCTCTCTCACAGCAATCGTTTCAATCAAGCTGCAATTATTAGCTTGAAATTCTCTTGTTCCTTCCCCTTTTCTCTTTCATGATCATGCATATGGCGGGTATAAAGCCAAATTCTACCACCTATTCAGCGTCCTCCTTGCCTGTTCTTAAAACGACCTCCCTGAACAGGGCGTGGGCATCCATTTAAGGCATAAAGATTTGCAAGCTTTGTATCCTCTCCCCCCTATTAATGAAACTAGGATCTCTATATAAAGAGATTTGAGGACAGCGATCCGGCTATGAGGAAAAATCTTATCCAAATGCAAAGGAAGAAAATTAATGAAAAACGCTTTAAAACTAAAACTATCACCCCTAGAATAATTGCACCCGTTCGCAGTTTTATTATGCTTTAAAACAAAACTGAAGAAGAAAAGCAGAAAAACTAGAAACATCAGATAAGATCATTCATGCATATCTTCAACTCTCCCGATTCACCACACAAATCTCTGTCACTTCTTGATTTTCCAAAGGGGCATGTGCAAGATGTTTCCCCAAGCAAATCCCTTGCTATCATTCCCAGAGGAAAAATCAGATCTTCTTGATTTAATTAACTGTCCCAACATCTTATAGTGCAACAAAAATGATTTCAAGGGTCAAACTACCGCTTTACTAGGGACATGGAACAACTTTCCCAGAGAATCCCTTAGAGTTTGGTGATTTAGGCTTGCGTTTATCTTTGAGTTTATTGGTGGCATAATAACTAGTTTTAAACTCTTTGTTTCATTAATTCGAACTTAGAAACGTAATTTGGAGTGTTCAACTTCAATTACATGTATTCTATGGTGGAACAAACCAGAAGAATATTTAGAAACTGCCAAGAAATTATGTTACTTCAGTATACGAATATAATTGCTCCATTAAAATATAACTAATTATATATATCCATTAAATGTATACACTTCATTATCAAATATTTCTATTCTTTGCTCTACTACTATCCTCCAAAATATACCTATATATACCTCAATTCTTTCCCTGCATTTTAACTCTTAACCCAAAATTAAAAGTGAATACTAATAATGTTTGCTACTTACGTCTAAATTTCAATACTAATAACATTGTTATGTTTATTTTGGTCTTCCCTTTGAATTTAAACATAATAACACTATCTCCAAACAATGATTGTTGTCCAATCAAAAGATAACAACAATATTATTTTTATTTTGCTGTTAGCACTAAACACGAGTATGGATAAATAACACATAAAAAGTAAATGAAATTTAAGGTATGTAAGTATATAATCCTGAATTCAACTAATAACAGAAGAGAGGAAGATCCTTTATGTTAAGTGAATATAATCTAGGCATATAATAATATTATGATTTTGTCATATAATCGTATAAGCCTAAATCATATTGAAGTAAAAGCATGGCCTTACAAAATGACTATTGTATGGACTCTAAAGATAGAAAGCTATGATTCATATGTCAGTGGATCTTAATTCCATTCACATTTTCTACCATGTATGTCTTCTGTTTGCAACTTTGCATACATATAAATGTCGCCATCTCAAATTGTGAATGACTTCAATTTAAAAAAAATCCAGCAACTTCATGTTAAAGAGATTTGAGATATAAGAGCAATAGTTGCTTCAAATGTATTTAAATTAAGGATTGAGGATTTCAGTCTGTTTACTGTGTGTAGTTTGCAATCTTCGTTGATGACTTCATAATAAGTAGACATGAGATGTACTAATAATTGTAGCTTTTCCTTGAATATACAGTAAAGCTTGGGGTTGGAGGTTTCAGTATGGGTGCAGCAATTGCCTTGTACTCAGCAACTTGTTGTGTTGTTGGAAAATATAGCAACGGTGACCCATATCCAGTTAACATTTGTGCAGCTGTTGGTCTAAGTGGTTGGCTTCCTTGTGCCAAGTAAGAATGTGTTGCCATTTTAAGACTGGTTAGAGAAGATTTCAATTTTTATTTTGGATTTAGTTTGATAATCTGAAAGAAACTTCAAGTGTTTATTTTCCATTATCATGTTAAACACTCAGTTCATAGAGTATGTCTGTATTTTGATATTAATTTTCTGTTATACAGGGACTTAAAAAACAAGTTGAAAGAGTCTCAGGGGGCTTTAAAGCGTGCAGAAACAAAGCCTCTTTTGTTGTGTCATGGTAAAGGTGGGTAGAATCAAATCCTAAACACTGCATTCACTTTTGTTACTTGATTTATAGTTTTATTCTCATCGAGTTTTATGTTTTATTTTAGTAAATCTAACACTTAATTTTTATTGAAAAATGGTAGAGTGAACACAAAACAGAAAAACCCAAACCATGGCTGCACAAAATATAAACAGATATATTGATTGATTGAATTCAGTGGGATGATTACAATTGGCTTTTTAAAGCCTTTTATTTTCTCGTATCAACTACCCAAACTATTAACTAACATTTGTTTATTCATAAATTAACATCTATATGTTAATTTATTTTATTATTATTATCTAGCCTATTCTAAACTATCTAAAGATGTAATATTCCAACATTCCTCGCCCGCCCTCCCCTCTATTACATCAATCTGAACAAAGGACGAAACATTGAAAGAGTTGAACACAACCCTTTTGTAGACTTTGATGAATCACCTTCACCAATTCTCCTTGCTCACCCAGGAAACACCAGATTGGCTCCATCAACGGATCTCCTGACTGTAAAACTTGCAAAACATCTGTACAACATGAGAGAACATAAAATGTCCCCATCCTCCTTGCACAATGAGAGAACAACTTTCCTTCGAAAGCCCACATATCCTTTGAGTGTGTCAAAATCCCTCCTCTAGTGCTGCACATGAGAGAGCAACTCTCCTCTGAGAGTCCATATCTCCTCCGAGTGTGTCAATATCCCTCCTCTAGTGCTGTGGGAACCAATCTCTCCTCTGCTATACAAAAGAACCTCAACCAAACATGAATACATTAACTCCACCCACAAAAAATGTCAAGAAAAGCCAAGCCTCCCTTTGCTCCATGAAGGGACAAATATGAAGTGGTGCTTCTTATGCAATGAATCATCTCTGAGCGTAAAGCTAGCTCAAGATGACAAAATACCTCCATACTCCATTGCCTCTAGCCTCCAATGTAATCTTCTTTTAAACTCTAGCCATTTGCATGTGAGTATTTGAGAGCCTTGAAATCCTTAGCAGGTGTAGTATAGACGGCCCCAAGAATACAAGAAATATGTGTAGCCATAAAATTGATAAGGTTTCAGATTCCACCGGAAATGCACCTTTTACAATATAGTTCTCACATAAACTTCTCTTCAAACAAAACCAAGTTTTTACAAAATAGGTGCTTTGACACACATGATTTTACCATGGATTAGCTATCACTAACTCTTTCACAAGCTTTCTTTGTTTTAAAGCAACTTTTAGGGATAGAATAAAATAGACTGTGACAAAAATATCTCCTCTCATAAGCAGCTCATACAAATCTCTGATGACTCTCTATTTTATTGTTATTCACTTCTCCTAAAAAGACTTTGATCCCCCTAAATATTCCAAATGAAAGTTTTTAAATAACTTGCGTAAACTAAATCAATTAGCACCTCTTTCACCGCTTATGCCTGTTTCAACTACAAATTCACATTTTGCAAAAATATAACGACTTCTAAACTCCCAGCAACTTGCTCAAAATTCCATGAAGAACAGCAAATAATTTAATAAAAAATGCATTAACCATAAAAGTATGATTCTAACCTCCTACCAATCCCCTGATGTTTTGAATACTTCCACCTTCGTCATGTTGTGTGCTAATAAATCGGCCAGCAGATCAAAATCTGAAACATTTAATTAAACATGACAGTGACTTCCTTATGCCATTGTGGAATCAATAGCAATCTCCAATACTCAGGCTAAGGTGTGGCAAGATGTCAGTTTATATGAATTTCTTTATTCAACAAAACTATTTTGCAGGGCTTTCAACTGCTTGTTAAGAACATATAGTCTGCATAAAAAAGTCTTCATAATCGCTGGAATAAAAGCAAGGTGCTCACCTACAGATGCCGCAGCTCACTAAGGATCTCTCCAACAGAACTCGATGCCCTCCATGATAGAAAATTTCTGTGCTTAACATAAACTTTTTTTTCACAGAATATTGATAGAAGAAGATAACTTCTGTGCTTCACCAATTTTTGGCTCAAAGAGATTAAAGACTGGCAGCTTGAAACTTTTTGTAGTGAAAGAAGAATGAGAGAAAGGGCAATTCTGCACTTCTTTATGCTTTTATTGCTTCATTTTAGATGCCTCCATGTCATGCTCCTGCCCAAGTAAGAAATAAATCGAAGTATCTAAAAAGGATTGCAGCACCTAAAAGACTAGGCAAGGGCAGCAATTTCAATCAAGGGATCGATGCTAACCAGGGAAGCAATCTTTTGAAGTTAAAGATATTTAATTAAAATTAAATTAAAGGTTTCAGACCAGTGGTTAAGGGAATAGTTGTGACTCTTTACAAAGAAAGGTTGAGGAAGAGGTGTGACCCCTCCTAGTGAAAGATATTAAATTGAGGTCATTTTACTTGAGGAAGACATGAAGAAGAAATAAGAAAATAAATCTAAGACATAAATTAAGAATAGAAATTGAGAGCAACAATAAATAATATTCAGAACATAATTTATTGCAGCCATTGAGGTTAAATTTATTAATTCATCAAGAGGTACTTAGTCATTGATAATCTAGCAAATTCCTTGAGAAATCAGTTTTAAATTTGTGGAAGTGTCTTGCAAATAGGAAGGACGACCAATCTTCCAAGTTCATGAGAGATGAAGGATGACCCACCATCATGCTCTTATCAAGTTGAATAGGAGATGGAATGAATGACCAACCTTCCATGCTCTTGGGCTTGATCAAGGAGGACGACAAGTGTTCAAGGTGGATTGAGAGGTGGAAGGGCGACCCACTTTCCATGCTCTAGGCAATTCAACGACGACCAACCTTGATATTGCCATTTGCAAGCATTTTCAAGGAATTCACAATGTGATTTGCTATGAGGAATATGCTATGATCTAATTATTAGTTATGTTATTAATTTGAATATTAATGATGCTTTGATGTATTGATTTTGAATATTACCATAAATTTTGATACTTAAATTACTAATAGCAGTTCTGATTGATTAATATTTTTTGTAGGTGTAAAACCAGGAATATCCCAATAAGGGACATTACAATTGGTATCAGAGCCTTGATCCTACCAGTTTGAGGATTGGAAAGAAAATAAGTATATGCAATTGAGCCAAAGAGCTTAAAGAGCCTTGGTAATAGAAAAGAGGAAACTAGAGGCAAGTAACAAACCGACTAAAGGTAATAAAATGGGTGATCATAAGGTCAATCTAGGAAATGAATTGAGAGCTTTTTATGGAGCAACAAGAGAAGACAACACAACTACTTCTCCAAACACTATTCCAACTGTTCCAAAAATAATAATAGAACTCCATTAAAGATTATCACCTAGATTAACAAGGCCTACATTCTTACCTAGAGAAGAGCAGCCAAGAGAAGAAGAAGAACCCAACATGGCGACAAATGACCTTGGCGAATGTGTAGAAGCATATTCAAGAATTGACCCTAACCATATAAGACATATTCCATTTAGAGAATATTGTGATGGAAGAATAAGAAATACCTCAAGAGGAGAAAGAAGGAAGCCCAAGAAAGATTTACGACAAAGAATGAGTAAGATGACTCTTCCCAATTTTGATGGACAGGGGAAGGCCACTTCATGGGCGTGGATCCAAAAAGTAGACACATATTTTTCTCTTAGCCCCATGATAGAAGAAGATGCTATTAAATTTGCCATTCTACACTTAGAGGGGATTGCTCTTGATTGGTGGCACCATGGAATTGCCACATAAGGTCATCAAAATGAGGCAACATATGACGAATCTACACAAAAAACTAATAAATTGATTTGATCAAAAGCATCTCGAAAGACATTTCAAAGAGATGACACAATTAAAGCATCAAGGTTCAGTGGAGGATTATATGGCAGAATCTCAAAGAATTTCAGTCATGGGACCCGGTGTTACGAAGGGAAGGCTCACATACCTATTTATTGAGGGATTAACTAAGTCACTCCGTGGCTTGGTAGGCGCTCTTGATCCTACATCCCTACAAGATGCAATCCGAAAGGCATTAACATTAGAATTTACAACTAAGGACAAGACCTATTCGAAGAATATACCATCGGGGTCACATAAGCAACCTTCTTTCAAGAGAGATTAGCAACCAAAGGCATTGCCTCCGCAATCCAACATGATGGAGGAATCCAAGAAAGAGCTTCGAAAGAAAGGGTTGTGTTTTGCTTGTAAGGAAAGAATGGAACCAGGCCATTGATGTTCGAAAAGGGGAGAGAATTTGAAATCGAAAAGAAGAAGAGGAAACAAGATGATGAAGAGTTTGCAAGTGGTACATTGGCCACACTTTCAGGGACACCCAACTATCATCCCTTTAGAATTTGTAGTGTTCTACAAGGACAAAAGGTGACTGACTTAGTGGACAGCGGTGCTACACATAGCTTCATGGATGAAGGCTTAGTTATGAGGATGAAGTTAAAAGCTGAAAAGTTTGAAGGTTTCAAGGTGATCATGGCGGATGGCTTCATTACTCCTTGCACACAACAAATCCAACAACTAAGCATTACCTTGGGAAGATACTCAATCAATGATATTATCAAGATTTTCAAAAGATGGAACTATGTTTCCAATAAAATGGCCAAGAAGTAATTCTACACGGACTATTAGATGGATCTCCAAGGGTGGTGTCATAAAAAAGGATGGAAAGAGCTTTTAGGCATGGGCAAGTAGAGTAGGCAGCACAATGTATGATCCTTGATAGATCTTCGTCCAAAGGAAGGAAGACTATACATGTTGACATTTAATCTATCTTAGGAAAGCATAAGAAAGTTTTTGATAGTATTCCACATATACTACCTCCTAAGAGGGGTTTTGGACATACCATTGAACTAGAAGAAGGGACAAAATTGTCATTACCATACCTTACTAACACCCAAGAAGATACAAGGAAGAAATTGAGAAAACTATTAAGGAGTTACTTGAGATGGGGCATTGCCAATCTAGCTCTAGACCTTTCCTTCTCTCGTAGTGTTGGTTAAAAAAACTGGATGGCACTATGACAATGTGTGTGGACTATAGGGTTCTTAATAAAAAAACTATTAAGAATCAATATCCTATCCCTAGGGTTGATGAACTAATAAATGAATTTCATGGTGCAATCTACTTTTCTAAGATTGACTTACGCTTCAGATATCATCAAATAAGAATGAGGAGTGAGGATGTTCCTAAAACAGCCTTTAGGTGCCATTTTGAATTTCTAGTCTTACCATTTGGACCCACTAATGCCCCAACCACATTTCAATCCTACATGAACCACATATTCAACAAACAATTATGGAAATCTCTTTTGGTGTTCTTTGATGATATACTGGTTTACAGTGAAACTTGGGAGGATCACTTGAGGCATATTGATGAAGTCTTAGGGATACTTGAACAAAAATTGCTCTTTGCTAAAGCATCCAATTGTGAATTTGTGATGGATGAGATTTTGTATCTAGGGCATAAAATCAATGCCCAAGGAGTTAGTGTGGATGAAGAAAAGATCAAGGCAATAGTAGATTGGCCATGACCAAGGACTGCAACTCATTTAAAGGGATTTTTAGGGCTTTGTAGTTATTATAGAAGATTTGTCAAAGGATTTTGATAGTTAATTGCTCCATTGATGGATTTGACTAAGAAAGGTGCTTTTTCATGGAGTGAGGAGAGGCCCAACTTTTGACAAACTCAAAGAAATAATGAGTTCTTGTCCTGTGTTAGCCATTCCAAACTTCTCTCTTCCATTTGAGTTAGAATGTGATGCTTCTAAGGAAGTTATTGGAGCTATACTTATGCAAAATAAACACCCAATGGCTTTTGAGAGTCACAAGATGAAGGAGACAAAAATGAATTACTCTATTTATGACAAAGAAATGTTAGCAATTATGCTGCCCTAGCCAAGTTTAGACAATACTTAGTTTTTGGAAGATTTATTGTCAAAATAGACCATAATAGTTTAAGATTCTCTTTGAACCAAAAGGATCTAAATGATAGGCAAGAAAAGTGGGTTAGCAGGTTGCAAGACTATGACTTTGATATTGAATACATGAAGGGAAAGAATAATATTGTGGCCAATGCTTTATTGTGAAGACCTCATCTATGTTCTATGGCGGATGTCTCTGCGGATTGGAGAATTTCAATACCTGTAGAATATGCCAAGAATACATTAGCAAATGATATAATTGAAGGAAAACTACAAGATGATAATTACAAGGTGGTGGAGGAGCTCATTCTTTACAAAGATAGAATATATCTTATCCTAGGATAAAAAATGAAAGAAAAGATTATGAGGACATACCATGATACTCCATTAACCGAACATCAAGGTTACTATAAAACATACAAGCAAGGGAAATATTTTCTTGGAAAGTCCTCAAGGGGGATATTTTAAAGCATATCAAGGAATGTATGGTGTGTCAAAGAAACAAGGTAGAACAAACATTTCCCACAGGGTTGTTACAATCTTTATTAATACCAAATAAAAAATGGGAAAGCTTTTCAATGGATTTCATTAGAAGACTTCCAAAGGTGCAAGGGAAGGATTGTATATTTGTGGTGGTGGATCAACTAAGTATGCTCATTTTCATGCAATATCCTTCGAATATAGAGCACCATAGGTGGCCAATCTCTTCTTTAGGGAAATCTTCAAACTACATGGGCTACCTGAGAACATTGTTAGTGATAGAGATAGCAGATTCCTTAGTTTATTTTGGCAAGAACTCATCAAATTTTCCAGAACTGAACTTACCCCAAGCACTAGCTACCACCCACAAATAGATGGGCAAACCGAAATTGTAAATAAATGGCTTGAAGGATACTTGCAGAATTATGTCATAGGCTAGTAAGCAGCTTGGGTTAAATGGCAAGAGACTTGGTGCAATGAAGTGTGGATATTTTAAAAAAACTCAAAGACAACTTGCATCACACCCAAAACCAACAAAAGATGTATGCTGATTGTCAAAGATCTGAAAGAACTTGTGAAGTTGGAGACTTAGTCTTCTTGAGGTTGCAACCTTATAATCAATCTTCTATCAAGGGAAGTTGAGCTGAGAAACTTAAGCTACAATTCTATGGGCCTTATAAGATTATAAGAAGGATCAGTAAAGTTGCTTATGAATTGGAGTTACCAGTCAATAGTCAAATTCATAATATTGTTTTTCATAATCTTGCCTCAAGAAGGTGCTATGTCAAATGTTTACACCATGTTTGGAATTATCCCCACTTGATGATGAGGGAAAATTAATTTTGGAACTTGAGGCCATCCTTGACATGAGAGAAAAGAAATTAAGGAATAAGGTTCATTTAGAATATTTGGTTAAATGGAAGAATTTGCCTGTGGAGGACGCCACTGTTGAAGTTCGTAGCAGCTTCAGGGGAATCCTTCCAACCTAGATTGCATGGAGATAATAATTAAATGCTAGCCGTTGTCTATTTAATAATTATATACGATTTGATGAAGAGACACTTCCTTTGATAAACATTATTTAATATGCATTTAATGAAGAGACTTGTATTAAATAATGAGGCGCGATTTTGAGAAGGCCGACTTTTTGTTTAGTAAAAGATTTATTTCTTAATAAGGCCGACATGCTCTTTGAAGAGGCACGTCTCTCCCTTTATTTGGTATATATACAACTTCATTTTGTACTCCATTCATCATCGAATTCATTAGCATTCATATTCATCTTTAGTACTATACAAGAGCAGTGCGAGTTTGTGTAAAGTGCAGATTGAGATCTGAGTATAAGGTAGAGATATCCAGACTGTTTGTATCACTCAGTCCTGTACATACATCAGTTTGTGATACTGGTTATTGGCCTACTTATCAGCCTCTATTGTAAAGGAGTTTCTCATTTGTGAATCAATAATATAAGAGATATCATTGGCTGGGTTTTTCTCCCTCAAGAGGAGGGTTTTCCCAGGGTATCTGCTGTGTCTTGTGTTAAGTTTTGAATTAATTTCTGTGCATGTCAATCTGATCTTATAATTTAACATGGTATCAGAGCCAGGTTTGAGAAGATCGTGATCAGATTTGATTCTACAACGATACTCTATTCTCTTCGTCATAATTCTTTGTCTATCTCTACCTCAATCAAGATGGTGAACGGATTGAAGATTGAGAATAGAATTGAGGGAGCATCCAACTATACTTCATGGAGGTTTAGAATCATGCTCACATTGGAAGAGAATGATTTGGTTGAGTTTGTGGAGACCAAAGTTCCCGAACCTGAAGAAGAAGAAGAGAAGTTGCAATGGAGGAAGAAAGACATCAAGGTGAAGAAGTTGTTGGTTGATTCCGTCAAAGACCATATTGTTCCAATTGTCTCCAAGTTGAAGACTGCAAGGGAGATGTTCAAAACATTGGAGGAGATGTACGAAATCAACAACACTAGCCGGGCACTTGCGCTGAAGCAATAACTTCACCATGTGAAGATGGCGAAAGGAGAAACAGTGATTGCCTACTTCATGAGGATTTTAGAATTGAGAGATCAGCTCTCTACAATTGGTCATGTGGTTGATGATAAAGACTTGACGATGCTTGCTCTCAATGGTTTGCCATTATCATGGGAGTCCTACATTCAAGGAATTAGTGCAAGATCCAAACTTCCGTAGTTCGATCGCTTGAGGGCTGATTGCATTCAAGAAGAGTCAAGATTGGTGGCTAGAGGCGTTGGTCAAAGTTCATCTAATGAAGATATTCATGTTCTCGCCTCCCAAGCTTCGAAGAAGAAGGGAAAGGATGGAAAGAAGGGATTCTTCAAGAGGAATCGAGATAAAGGAAATGATGGTGCTCCCCCTTCCAAGAAAAAGAGAGATTTGTCCAAGATCCAATGCTTTAGGTGTGATAAGTTTGGCCACTTCGCTAAGCATTGTCCAACTAGACCTAAGCAACAAGCCACCATTGCAGATGTTGATGATGCTTCTCTGCAAAAGGATTCAAGTGAATATTTGTTCTACTCAGTATTGTCAAGCAGTGTACCTACTGACACCAACACTTGGCTGATCGATAGTGGTGCTTCTAGACACATCACTGGTTTTAAGGAGCACTTATCAAGCTTCGTGGAGAGAGATTCTTCCAAACAAGTCATCATTGGAGATGATGCTAGCTACTCCGTAAAAGGGATTGGGACCTCTACACTTCATTTGGATTCCGGCATCACACTTCAGTTAAGCAATGTCCTTTATGTTCCAGGAATCAAACACAATCTCATTTCAATTTCAGCCTTAGAAGATAAAGGATATCAAGTTGCCTTCTCCAAAGGCAAAGTACTTCTGTGGATGGAGAATTCTAGCTTCAAGGATGCTCAAGTAATTGGAGTTAGACATGAAAGTCTTTACAGGCTTTGCACGCATCCTCTACAAGCGTTGGTCCATGATTCTTCAAGTCTATGTGATCTTTGGCATCAGAGATTGGCTCACCTACATTTTTGAGCCTTACCTATCATGGAGAAGATGGTGTCAGGTCTTCCTAAGTTCAATCAGGAGCATGAAGGAACTTGCAAAGGTTGTGCATTAGGTAAGAATATAAAAGTTCCTTTCCATAGTAGAGAAAATAGATCTAAGTGCATTTTAGACCTTATTCATTTTGATTTATGTGGACCTATGTTTGTTCCGTCTTTGAGTGGATTCTTGTATTATGTTTTGTATATTGATGACCACTCTAGAAAGACTTGGATTTATTTTTTGAAAACTAAAGAGTCTGAGGAAGTGTTAGGAAGGTTTAAGGAGTTCAAAGCCTTGGTAGAGAATCTTTCTGGTAGAAGAATCAAGGTCCTTAGATTAGATAATGGTGGAGAATACACCTCTGACAACTTTAGGGATTTTTGTATTGATGCAGGGATTAAGAGGGAGTTTTGTGTCCTTTATAATCCTCAACAGAATGGTGTTGCAGAAAGAAAGAACAGGACGATCGTGGAAGCAACAAAGGCCATGATCCATGACCAAGATTTGCAAACCTTCTTATGGGTAGAAGCTTCCAGGACGACTGTATATGTTCAGAACAAAAGTCCTCACAAGGTCTTGGAGAATATGACTTCAGAAGAAGCCTTTATAGGAAAGAAGCCTGAAGTCAGTCATTTGAGGATCTTTGGATGTCCTGTCTATGTTCATGTTCCAAAGGAAAAGAGAACAAAGTTGGAGCCTTTCGGCAAGAAGGGAATATTTGTTGGCTATAGTGAGACATCAAAAGCCTATAGGATATACATTCCAGGACAGAAGTTGATCGAGATCAGTAGGGATGTCACATTTGAGGAAGATGTTGCATTCAAGAGATCCAGGGGCATTCATATGGAGATTGATAATGAAGAGTCTCCTTAGGATATGGAAGTTGACCATACTTCTGAGATTCAGAGGGAGACTTCAGAACCAAAAGAAGATATTGATCCTGTTGAACCCTTGGAACCTACTGATGGGCCTACTGACATTGTTATTGGGAGAAAGAAACCTCTATGGGCGAGGCGTACTATGCAGCTCCTAGAGGCACATTCAGAGAAAGTAAAAGGCCACATAAGTTCTCCAGTTATGTTGCCTTAATGAGTCAAATTATTGAATCCAAGCCTACCTGTGTTGAGGAGGCATCTATTCAACAGGTTTGGAGAGATGCTATGGCAGAGGAGTACCAATCAATTCTCAAGAATGATGTTTGGGACATTGTTCCTAGACCTGAGGGCAAGTCTGTGGTATCTTCAAAATGGCTCTTCAAGATCAAGCATGTTGCAGATGGGAGCATTGAGAAGTACAAGGCAAGATTTGTGGCTCGTGGGTTTTCTCAGAAAGAGGGAGTTGATTACGAAGAAACATTTGCTCCTGTTGCTCGCTATACTTTTGTCAGAACCATCATTGCTATTGCTGCATCTAGAGGATGGAAAATTCACCAGATGGATGTAAAGACAGCGTTTCTGAATGGTGTGATTGAGGAAGAAGTTTATATCGAGCAATCTAATGGATTTGAGGTTCATGGGAAGGAGTCTCATGTTTGCAAGCTGAAGAAGGCCTTGTATGGTCTTAAGCAGGCTCCTCGTGCATGGTACGAAAGGATTGATCGGTACCTGTCAAGTTTGGGCTTCTTGAAGAATGATGCTGACTCAAATCTCTACTTCAAGGTAATCAATGGTGAAGCATTAATTTTGGTCTTATATGTTGATGATTTGATTCTTACTGGAGAAGGTCACCTGATTCTCGAATGTAAGAAGGTGTTGACTTTTGAATTTGAGATGAAGGACCTTGGGCTCATGCATTACTTCCTTGGATTAGAAGTTTGGTAGAAACCAGATGAGATGATTCTAAGTCAAGGGAAGTACACCATTGATATACTTAAGAGATTTGGTATGATGGATTGCAAATCCATGTCTACACCTATGGAGACCTGTTGTGACCTTTTTCACACATCACCCCATCGCCAATGGGGACCCCCAATTGCCTGTTAGTTTTTAGGGTTTTGTCTCCTTGCAACGGTTATGTGGGATCACTTTGCTAAGAGTTTCAGGTCAGTTTGCCGAGAGTTACCCGAGCCAAGTCAGTAATTCATGCTTGAATCAGTGCGTAGACGTCATGGAAGCGCTCAGAAGGCCCAGGAAACGAAGATCGCCTGTGAATTCGGCCAATTCTGAGACTTCCTACTTTTTAGGAAATTTTTCTTTTTTGATTTTTCATTTTTGGCATTTTCAGACCAAACAAGGTCCCTATTTTTTAGGGTTTGCTTTTTCTATTTTTAGAAAGTTTCTATTTTTGGAAAGTTTCTATATTTAGAAAGGTCCCGAGTTCCAAAAACGCACTCAGAAGTTCAAAAAAATCGAAAAATCACTCAGAAAATCAAAGAGAAAATTTGAAAAATTATTGAAAAATCTGGAAAAACAATTCAAAAAGCATGAAAAATCAGACCAAAAACATTCAAATTCTGGAAAATCAGTTCGAAATTAATCAGATCTGAAGGTCAAAATCATGGAAAATCAACTCTTAAAAGATGAAATTTGTGAAAAATTTGTTCAAGTCTGAAATTCACCATGGGGAAGGCCCTTGAAATGTGGGAAGGAAAGATGAAGGAAGGTCTGGAAGCTCATGAAAGTCCGCCAGCCTTGAGGGAGCATATCCTAGGACTCTTCAAAGTCCGCCATGCACATGCCAAGGGGCTTGAAAGTCCGCCCAGCATTAAAAGAAGAGGTGCCAAGAAGCTTTGAAGTCCGCCCTCAACATCCTAGCATCCTCCAAAGTCCGCCATGCAGCAAAGAGGAATGTCCAAGAGGCTGATGAAGTCCGCCATGCCTTCAAAAGGAAGTGCCAAAAGGTTCTAAAGTCCGCCCAAGCATATCCTAGACCCATCTAAAGTCCGCCATCCACAAGAAAGGAAGTGCAAGAGGGTTCTAAAGTCCGCCTTCACTTGGAAGATGCCATCCAAAGTCCGCCTAGGCATGTAGAAGAAGGAAAAATCAAAATTTTTACTAAGTATTGATGCCTACCAAGGGGAATTTCGAAATTTTGCTAAGAGTGAAAGCCTAAAAGGGTGGAGAATCATTTTCAAAGAGATAAAATGTTGAGACAAATGCTAAGAAGCTTTGAAGTCCGCCCTAGAAAAGAGGGACATCCAAGATGCTTGTCCAAAAGACTTATGAAGTCCGCCATACACTTGGAAGAGGTTAGCAAGATGTCAAAGAAGTCCGCCATACTTGTCCAAGGTGTTAAGGAAGTCTGCCTAAGCACATGAAGGGGAAAAGAATGATTTTTGCTAAGTGTTGGTGCCTAGTCCAAGAAAAAAATTTCGAATATTTGCCTAAGTATAGAGGCTAAAAGATGAAAAATGAAGATTTTGGCTAGGAATCATGACGTTTTTGAGAAGCTAAGTGCCAAGTTTGGGAGGACACAGTGCTAAAGAAGATTGGGATATGGCAAGAAATAAAACGAAGTGTGCCTAACACAAAGGTGGAAAAGAAATTAAATTTGCCTAAGTGTGGGTATCTAGAGAAAATGTTGAGAAATTGACAACTTTGGCCAGAGAAAAATGCAGAAGGCAAGGAGAAAGGAAGGATCGCCCTTGGCCAGAAGGAAGAAGAATTTGTCAAGCGTCAAAGGAATTCGCCCAATGAAGACATCCAGACAAGGATTTTGCCTAGAAAAATTCGACTGAGCAAGAGAAAATTTGACTTTGGCAGAAGAAAATAGGCTCAGTGTAAAGGAAAATTTCGCCTCGGCAAAGAAAAATAGGGATCTGGCATAACATTTGACGACGGAATGGCTTAAGTTTTGACTTGGCTAGACGAAATTAAGGATAAAATTGGAAAATACACTCTTAGCCAAGAAAAATAAAGAGAAAATCGAAATAGCCATGGGTCCAAAACAACGGGTTGGAATAAATTAAAATATTTTTAATATTTTAATAATTTATTTTCAACTACTTGGAAATTTAAAATGCCTTGGACAAAATCAAATTTGCCAGACGAGAATTGGAAGAAAATAAAGTACGCCAGGTAGAGATGAAATCCGACAGGCAAAATTAAATTCGCCATGAATTTAATTAAATATTTAATGTTTTCTTTTAAAAATTCGAAAAAATCAAAGATAAACATTAAGTGAAAAATCGAATTTTTGAAGATCAGTGAGATTTGCCCGGATAAGCTCGAGACTGATTCTTGTCGAAAAATAAAAGGAAACTTGCCTGTTTGAATAAATGAAAACAAATCGAGATCGAGAAAGAAGATGGCAGTTGCTAAAACGAATTCAATCCTTCAGCATTATAATGAGTTTCAGCAACTCATTTTTTTCACACACAGCTGAAGAGAAATTTAATCTTTCTCGAAATTATCAGGCAATTGGTTGATCAATAGGCAAAGTCGAATTTTCCAGAAGGTGAAATAGTGTTATGTTGAAGAATTTTCGCAGGAAAAGAGAAGAGATTTATTGAAAGTTGAAATTCTTCTGTGCAAGAGGGGCGCACTTCTTCTTCCAAAAATCAGATTTTTAAATCTGATTTTCATCCAATAGTTCTTCACTGAGGTTTGATGTCCAATCAAATGAATTTGCTATCTCTTTTATGTCCTTTCATCTTGACGAAGTTCTGGCGAAATTTTCAACTTCATCCAATTTACTTTCAGCTTGCTTTTTCGCAATAATTTAATTATTTAACCAGCTGAAAGTAAATTTTCGAATCCAAGGCACGAGAGTTAATTATTTGAAAAAGTCTTTGTATTAATGTTAATCTTTTGGACTGCAGGTTGACAACCACGGTAGGCGAACCATCAAAGAAGCTGAAAATGAAGTTTGCCAGCAAGGGTGCTCAGCGAGAGACCGAAGTTGTTTCAAAATGGAAGAATGTCGTGGACACCGATCTCGGACACGTCGACTTTGATGAATTTAAGAAAAGAGTGTATGGGAAGAAGGGACTTCCCACACCGATAGCCAAACGGATAGTCAGAAACGGGATATTTCAGGCAGCTGGATTCCCACCGGCAATGGATTGTGTAGAGTTGATGGTGGAGTGTGCTCTCCACTATGACGCTCAGAGGAGACAGATCATCGCACCTGATGGAAGAGTCTTAGCACACTTGGGCGAAGTTGCAATCCAGGAAACCTTCGGCATCCCGGAACATTCACGAACGGTCTATAAGACCAAGGAAGAAGCCAAAAGATTATATGACAGCCAACTAGATTTGTGCGCCACAACAGTTAACAAGGTGTGGATGGACAAGCCTAAGCCTTCAATCAAGAAGATGCCCAAGAGACCTCGCCGGACAGACTTCAAGGAAGATTTTGGAGATATCATACTGATGCTGAATAGAATAGCTGGTAACCCTCAAGGCGCCTTTTTCGAGAGTTGGATGTACTATTTCATAGACGAGATCACTTCTGGTGTCAAAATGTTCAACTGGTCACGGATGATAAGTGACAACCTCCACGAGCAATTGATCAACCTCGAAGAGACTAAGTCTTTTCATATGAGTTCGTATGTTGTATACCTGTTGGCCAGATCATACAAGTATCCAGGATTGATTTGCAAGGGCAAAATTGGCAACGGGGAGAACGAACTCAGGCCTTACGACTGTTACCCACAACTCCAATTGAAGGAGAAGACTCACTTCAGGAGGGTGCATGATGCCTTCCTAATGCATATTACCAGAAAGCTCCAAGGAGGAGTGCATCAGAGACTGAGCCACGAAGCGAAAAGTTTAATCAGTAAGTACGGATCTTGGTTCATCCAGTTCCCGAAATTCACATATGTCAGGATCCAGGGATTTACTGGAAATCCCTATAAATTGCCCATCTATCCGACAAATCGGATGATATTGCTCGAGGTCCTAAGACAGTTGGAGGAGTATCAGAACATCCAGAGACCAACTAAGAAGGCATCTGTCACATTCCCATTTTTCATTGGGAACATGTTGGAGTATTGTCCATCAGCACAGGCAGCTGAGAGTGCAAGGTTGGAGATCCAGTGGTATCCTTTCACGGCCTACAAGTCCAGGGTCAACTTTGACCCGCACCATAATATTCGGACAGTAGAAGGGAGAAAGTACAAGCACAGGATGGAACTGGAAGATTTCTGGGCAAATGCTGCCGATGAGTATGAAGTTAGACGGAGAATGTGGTCTAGGATGCCACTAGATTTCATGAGGGCAATTGAGTTTTGCCGGGTGCCTGATCAGTTACAAGATGATGGAAACCACGTCCAGCCACACTTCGAGGAAAGCCGACCTCTTCCTCCAGTGAAATGGTCAGAACCCGAGCACGCAGACCTGGCAACCTTAATGAGGCCAGTGACTAAATACTCTCAGTGGTGGGTTGACTATCATGCCCAAGAATTGAGACAGAGAGGAATCACGCTCACATATGATCTATTGAGCGAGTCAGAATCATATTCTTCTAATGCCAGTGCATCCCGTCAGGACTTGGTCGGGATCGGAGAGAAAAGGAAGGAAATAGTCCCAAGTATAGAGCCTGCTTCCAAGAGGCATAAGGGAGAACCTTCTCGTTCAGCAGCATCTCAGAATATTGACGAGTTGGTGGCTACTATAGACGAGTCCTTGGTAGAAATGCTTGAACCTCCTGCAGTTCAGGAAGTGAATGATGAACCTATTCAGCTAGATGATGAGGAGCCCTTGTCACCTACGACTTCGAGGAGGGAATGATTTCCGCTCTCAGAGGGGTTGTGGATGTTCCGAATGAAGAAGAGATTCAGGTAGAGGATGGGATCGAACAGCCGACCATTCCAGAGTGGCTGATTGAAAGGATGAAAATCCAGGTACTAGTAGAAGCTCACAAAGAGGAGGATGATATTGCCGATTTCTTGACAAGATTGGAGCAAGTCGCAATCAAGAAGCCTGCCAAGAAATTCTCCACCATTCAGAGGAACGAGACAGGCAACTGTTCTGTACATATTGCAGTGCCCATGGTGGACAAGCCACGAGACGAGATCACCCCACAGGAATATGCCATAACCACTGTTGACCTTGGCCCAACCTCGAAAGGTTAAGAGGTGGAGGAATTAGATAATTCCGTCTCGACCATCAAAGCGAGACTGGAAAAGGAAGTGGCTAAGAAGAAGGAGTATAAGAAGGAGGTCGAACGTCTTAAGGAATATATACAGCATTTGACCCAGCCACTTGATCAGGGCAATGCGATTGTTCCTCCTCTTCTCAATTCATCACAAGAGGTGACTAAGGATGTCGAGTACGGAATGGTGACGACCAAGGAAGCTCAGGACTGGATGGCAAGTGAAGGCACGAAAGCGGCATTGTTCATGGAGAAGTTGGCACTGGCTTATGGGCAAACTTCATGCTTCCTTTCCAGACTTATGAATATGGCGGAAACATGGGAAGGACTTCCAGATATGCAGGAGAGGCTTATTCCATGCCTCAGGCTATTGAAGGGCACTCCAAGAGAGGAGTTGGTCGACAGGAAGGTGATTGCTGCAGGAGCAGCATATGATTTCAATCACTGGTTTTGGGCAGTAACTATACGTAGAGAAGTTTTGGAGAAGGAAAAAGTGGATGGACTTAGAATCAAGGAGCAGGTAAAGGACATCCGAGAGAAAATTCACATGACAGCTGCAGAAATATTTGATCAAGAGATTGTCCGAGAAAAGGATATGCAACTGGAGGAGCTGAAACGAAAGGTTCAAGAAGTTTTCTTCTCGACTACTGGACCACTTCTAAGAAAGGATTTTGCGAGAGTGGCAAGTCTTTCGGCCATCCGGAATGACTTTAGGATGCAGGAAGCAGAATGGGTGAATACCTTTGCCAAATGTGCAGAGAACTTGGATGAGCTTTTATTCCGGATCAGCATGCTGCCACCTGTCATGATGGAGGAGGTCATTGCAGTAGTGTCCAGATTCGCTAAGCACAATGCTGCTCAGAAGGATAAGGACGCCTCTCCTAGAATATAGCTTTAATTGCCTCTCTACTGATAGTTTACTGATAGATGACTTGTTATTTTGGGAAACCCTAATTAGGGTTTGGTTGTAATAATCTTGGCCGTTAATCTTGTTTTAATCTCAGCCCTTCATTTCATTTTTGAAACTCTATATAAACTGATGCTCTCTCACTTTCATTGGTGTGGAGACAGAATATGAAATTGTTGCATTGAGACTATTTTGAATAATAAAAGCTCTTGAGCATGATTTGCCTTGAATAACTTCTTATTATCAAATAGTAAGCGAGGTTGCATATCATCTTCCGCCATGGATTAAAGTTAAAGTTAGATTAAGTAGAATTTGCTTTGAAAGTTGGTTAATTGAATGAGAGATTGATCGTATTAATTCAATGGTGAAGTGTAGCTTATACTTTCTTCAAATGGATGATTTGCATTCGATGCGTAAAGTTAGCCTGAGCTCTTAATTGTGGAAACTTAACTTTAGCCTCATTCGAGGTTTGAAAATTATTCTCACAACCCTTGAAGATTGCACCCATTTTGCGCATGTTGTCCTGCAGGAGGCGAAACAAAGTGTGGTTTACTCCCTTCACCGAATCCTTATTGTCTCTTGAGTTCTTAGGCATAGACTAGATTCTCCTAAACCCTATCCTTTTGCCATTTTTTTGAGATTCATTGAAAGTCCTAATCGAGAGCCTTTAATGATAAATTCCCTAAGTCCTGAACTTGTGAAGATTTTCTTACGTAAGTCCCCTTGTTTATTACCAGATATCACAACGGCCATTGAGCTTATCCACACGTCGAGACCCGACTAAAGAAACCTTGGAATCGCCATATGATCTTCTCGCAATCTTAGCATACGCGGTGGTTTTTCAAGAGAGGATAAAGTGTCTTTGGACATTTTATTCTGAAGTGTTCGGTGGATGATAAAACGTACACCAACAAGACCAACCTACATAAATTGAAGGAGGCTGCAACTAGCTCAGATTTGGTGGATCCTACATTGTACAGACAACTGATTGGGTCCTTGATGTATCTAGTTAACACTAGACCAAATATCTGTTATGCTGTGAGTGCACTTAGTCAGTTCATGTGTGAGCCGAGACAGATTCATCTTGTTGCAGCTAAACATATCCTGAGATACTTGCGTGGCACAATTGGATATGGGTTGAGGTATTCTTCAGATGCAGACTTGGAGTTACATGGTTATACTGATTTTGATTGGGCAGGGTGTGTCACAGATCGGAAGAGCACCTCTGGTTGTTGCTTTAGTTTGGGTTCTGCTATGATATCTTGGTGTAGCAGGAAGCAGTCATCTGTAGCATTGAGTACAGCAGAGGCAGAGTATATTGTAGCTTGTATGGCAGCTCGGGAAGCAGTGTGGCTTTGTAAGCTCCTTGCAGGATTGTTTGGACAATCAATGGAGCCTACTATCATTCATTGTGATAATCAGAGTAGCGTGAAGCTTTCTGTCAATCCTGTGTTTCATGACAGAACCAAGCATGTTGAGATCAAGTACCATTATATTAGAGATATAGTATTGCAGAAGGCTATACAGTTGAGGTATATCAACACTAATGAGTAGACGACAGACATTGTCACCAAGCCTCTCTCCAGAATCAAGTTTGTTTACTTTCGAGATAAGCTTGGTATGGTGGAGAATCCAACCTTAACTAAGAAAGAGTCTCAACATCAGTGAGCCTGTTTAATGAGTTCTTCTCTGTGAGAGAAGTTCGAGGTGAAATCCCTTGTTAATGCATTTATCTTTGAGATTTGAGGTGAAAGCCCTTGTTTCCACCCTTTGAGAGAGTCATGGTGGATGTCATGTGTGTGACTCCATGACACATTTTGTACTTGTGTTTCACCCTCTGGGAGACCCATGGTGAAAGTCATGTTGAGGTGACAACATCACGCAAGTGATGAACACTTGTACACACCATAGTATGGTTGTAGCCATTATGGTTGATATCGTGTTGAGGCAATATCTAATATCACAATGAGGTGATACTCTTCTTTTCCACATTTGGTTGTAGCCATTGTGGTAGACATCATGTTGAGGTGATATGTCTTGTGCAGCTGGAAGTATCCTCCCTAGCTGAGAGGGAGTGTTGAAGTTCGTAGCAGCTTTAGGTGAATCCTTCCAGCCTAGATCGCATGGAAATAATAATTAAATGCTAGCTGTTGTCTATTTAATTATTATATACGATTTGATGAAGAGACACTTCCTTTGATAAACATTATTTAATATGCATTTAATGAAGAGACTCGTATTAAATAATGAGGTGCGATTTTGAGAAGGCCAACTCCTTGTTTAGTAAAAGATTTATTTCTTAATAAGGTCGACATGCTCTTTGAAGAGGCATGTCTCTCCCTTTATTTGGTATATATACAACTTCATTTTGTACTCCATTCATCATCAAATTCATTAGCATTCATATTCATCTTCAGTACTATACAAGAGCAGTGCGAGTTTGTGTAAAGTGCAGATTGAGATCTGAGTATAAGGCAGAGATATCCAGATAGTTTGTATCACTCAGTCCTGTACTTACATCAGTTTGTGATACTGGTTATTGGCCTACTTATCAGCCTCTATTGTAAAGGAGTTTCTCATTTGTGAATCAATAATATAAGAGATATTATTGGCTGGGTTTTTCTCCCTCAAGAGGAGGGTTTTCCCAGGGTATCTGCTGTGTCTTGTGTTAAGTTTTGAATTAATTTCTGTGCATGTCAATCTGATCTTATAATTTAACAGCCACTTGGGAAGGAGCAGAAATTTATGATCATCCTAATTGGAAATTGCTTGTGGACAAGCAATCTTGAGAAGGGCGGACTATCATGTCCCACCCAAGTAAGAAATAAATCGAAGTATCTAAAAAGGATTGCAGCACTTAAAAGACTAGGCAAGGGCAGTGATTTCAATCAAGGGATTGATTCTAACAAGGGCAGTGATCTCTTGAAGTTAAAGATATTTAATTAAAGTTAAATTAAAGGTTTCAGACCAGCGGTTAAGGGAATAGTTGTGACTCTTTGCAAAGAAAGGTTTGAGGAAGATGTGTGACCCCTCCTAGTGAAAGATATTAAAGTGAGGTCATTTTATTTGAGAAAGACATGAAGAAGAAATAAGAAAAAAAATCTAAGACATCAATTCACAATATATATTGAGAGTAGCAATAAATAATAGTCCGAAAATAATTTATTGCAGCCATTGAGGACAAGTTTATTAATTCATCAAGAGGTATTTAGTCATTGATATTCTAGCAAATTCCTTGAGAAATCAGTTTTGAATTTTGGAAGTGTCTTGCAAACAGGAAGGATGACCAACCTTGCCAGTTCATGAGAGATGAAGGATGACCCACCTCCATGCTCTCATCAAGTTGAACAGGAGATGGAATGGACGGCCAGCCTTTGATGCTCTTGGGCTTGATCAAGGAGGACAACAAGCCTCCAAGGTGGACTGAAAAGTGGAAGGGCAGCTCACCTTCCATGCTCTAGGCAATTCAAGGACGACCGGCCTTGATATTGCCATTTGCAAGCATTTTAAGGAGTTCACAATGTGATTTGCTATGAAGAATAGGCTATGATCTAAATATTATTGATGTTATTAATTTGAATACCAATGATGCTTTGAAGTATTGATTTGAATATTATCATAAATTTTGATACTTAATATTACTAATATCAGTTTTGAGTGATTAATATTGTTTGTAGGTGTAAAACCAGGAATATTCCAATAAGGGACATTACACTCCAGAACCTCCTGCTCAGGCTTTCTTTCAAATGTTAACAACAATATGTATGCTGGGTGGTAGAACTACATTTTTCAGATATTCCAACACCCTCTTGGTATCTTCCATTACAACACTTTAATAGGCACAAAAATATTCAATGCTCTGATACCATGTGGAATAACCCTAGAGCAAACACAATTCAGAAAAAACTAAACCATGGCTGCACAAAATAGAAACAAATATATTGATTGATTGAATTCAGTGGTTATTACATCGCAATACATTTGGCTTTTAAAGCCTTTTATTTTCTCGTATTTCTATTAACTACCCAAACTCTCTTATAGGAATAACTCCCAACACTAACTAACAATTATTTATTCTAACTATTAACTAACGTTTGTGTATTTATGAATTAACATCTATATGTTAATTTATTTTATTATTATTACTATCTAACCTATTTTAAACTATCTAAAGAAGTAATATTGCAACATTTCTCTGATCACCAATGCTCAAAATATTGCATGCAACAGGAACTATTGAGTTCTGATCATAATGATGCACTTAATATCAAGTGTCTGAGCAATTTTCTCTTTTCTTGTTTTTCAAAGATGTTTTTTAACTTTTGCTTATTGCAAGATCTAGTGATCGTGTAAGTTTTATGGCTTTTGCCTTGCTCATAGCTCTATTAATGGTTGGCATTGAGTAATCTTTGATGTGATTTTCTTTGTTATTTGTACCAATATTTCTTCTGTGCCTAGTCTTTTTGTTGACTAGAGTGCCATTTCACAATTTAGGTAATCTCTTAAAGTTGGGATGAATTGAATGAGCCCTTCAACAATAGTTTAATTTTAACAATCTGTGGTCACGGCAACAGTCGCATTTGGCATGCCACTGAAAAGAAACAAATAAATTCGTTTACAAATTAGGTTTAATGAATGTGATGATCAATTAATCTAATTTAGAGGTGTGACAAATCATGTAACAAAATCTTGAAATCTGGAAATAATAGGAAGAAAGTACTTAGCCGATTTTGGGGGCCGATAGATAGTTGTTTGTTGTTTTGATCATAGTGAATCATAACTCTTCTCTTCTTGATGATAGATCACTGATTTTGATCCAAAATGTCTATTGGAAAAACACACATAGTTGAATCCAAAAGCGCTTGTACTATTCTCTATGGACTGTGGAAAAATTATACTTACTATTGCTTTGGAAGTAGAATGACAAAATCTCACATGAGCTGCTCTTAGAATTTGGTGGATTGATCCTATGCATTGTAGGTGATCTAACCTTTTGTGTGGAGTTGAACTAGCAAAATGCTGATTTCTGAAACTTGTTAGACTTTATCCCTGATGTCTGGTAAGCTTATAAGGACTGTGGTGCTCACAAACACCTTGGGAGTTTGTTGGATTGCTAGGGTCAAGTTCTTTTATGAAATAGTCCAACTTTATGGCTTTGAGCAAAATGTTCAAAAACAACATGCACAGTTGTGCATATGGCCTGTATGATTTTGATGCAGATTATGATTCTTTGTTCCTTAGAAAACGAAGTGTGCTTTAAAGTTTTGTCCTTCTAGTCACTAATGAATTTATTACACATTGAATGCCTTTTAATGCCAAAACGGCACAACAATTCGCACAAACATGTGTTAAGTTGAATAACAACCTGTAGTAAAGTGCAAGAGTCTGAAAAGTTGATTTTGAAATTTGAAAATTTGAGGTCAATCCCAAACCATATGGGATCGATCTCAAGGCACTCAAGAATGACCTAGGATAGAGAAATGCTATTTCAAGACAATGAATGAATGTGTGGACATGAGTGTGAATCTAGGCTAATAAATGATGTGTAAATGGCAAGCGTATGAATGCATGCATAAATATGGATGTGATAAGATCAAATTTGTGGAAATAGGTGTAAATGAATTTACAAAAAAATAGGGATAAGCATTAGGTTATGAGTCAAACTTAGCATAAGAGTGACAAGTTGCATCAAAATGGGCCCAAAACTAAATGAGGAATTAGAATGGATATTTGAATATCACCATTACATTTTGTCCCCCACTTTGAGCTTCATACATGCATTTCAAAGTATATGATATTATCAACAAACATACAAAGTAAATATTTAGACATAACAAAACGATATAGGTCCATGTAAAGTAATGGACCATTCTTGGATTTTTCTTGTGTTCCTCTCCTTGGCATGAGTGCTCCAGAGAGACTTGTAAAACAAAGAAAAGATATACAATGAGTAGCTTCTGTCAAAAAAGTGAAATGGGCACGAATAAAATTCTTTCCATCTACGAAAAATGAGAAGTAGAGAGAGAAGGGCTAGAAATTTTGCCTATATGGAGAGTGATATGAAAAATAATTTGCTCAATTGTGGTAATATGATATGGCATGTTCGATATCCAAGCAACTACAATCAATTGTGGATAATGCAATTTGCTTGATCACAGTGATGCAATTATGTCACATTCGATATGGCCATGTGATTCCACTCAATATGGAAAAAGTGATAGAACTCTGCTTGATTGTGGGCATGTAGCACAGTCAAGGTCCGTCTAAATACATTGATGATCCTTTGTGTATAAAGGCAGGGTGTTGCTCCTAGTATAGGCAAAGCATGGGGCAAGGATGAATGTAAAGGTAAGATAAAGAGTGTGTAAGCATCTCAGATATGTAATTTAAATGCAAGTACAAATGAGTAGAGCCTGAGCGTGAATTCTATAGACAAATTATTTAATTCTGATATTCATTTGATCTACTAGTTATCAAAGAAGTTGACTAAGATACATGATTTTTTTACTGTGTTTCTCTGAGTTTCTGGGACAGGAATTTGGGGATAGCAACTTTTTTCCAAAATTTTGGGGATGGTAGAGGGGGATGGCTATATATATACTGTGTTTCTCCAAGTTAACATTATAGTGGGACATGGGAACTTGGGGATGGGTTTTCAGGAGAGAATTTTTTTTCCAAATTTTGGGGATGGTAGGGGGAATATATGTATATATATACAAAAGCCAAAAAGTACAAAATTAATAGTAAATATCAAATATGGTATTGAGAACACAGTACAATAAGTGATCAAGTATGACAATAAGTTATAAAACAACGCCATTGTAAAATCATAAATCAAAATAGGATCATTTGAATATCGATGATCATACTAGAGTCTAGGGCTTGCATGCATTATTATTTGCTGTTTTTAGATGATGTTTTTACCTAACAAATATTCATGTTGGCAATTTGGATCTACACTTTCTATCTTGCCACGTGATGAAACTAATAAGCTGTTGATGGTAAATTCTTACAAAATTCTGTAAAAACTTGTATTGCAGCATGCTTACACTTTATAGGGAAACAGTGTGAAACTATTTTAAAATCAAATCGGAATCAGCATGACATTGCAATGCTGATATAGCGGGGGAATCATGAGCCTTATTATAGCACATGAAGGCCCAGCAACAACATTTTAATGTTTATACCCATTGTATGGCCATAGAAAGGAAACACCATGTTAGATCATTGTTGTTGCAGAAATCCACCTGGCCAAATAGAAGAGTAATTTCTGTTGTATTTTGCTGCATCCCAAGGTCCAGCAATAGTAATGGCTGGATTATTATGGTAGTCATTGTCTGAAAGGAAAGCATAATATTATAATGCTGATATGGGTGTAGTAATCCATAGCCACTTGCTCAGAAAAAGAGTCATTGCTGCTGTAGGGAGCTTGTGAAGGTCCAGAATCATTAAGCAAATGATCATATTCATTGTGTGAGCTGATTACTGTGCAATACTATGATTATAGTAATGCCAGGATGTCCCTGGGATGCCTTGGTGTTCCACTAGGATCCCCCTTTAGGAGACATTCCTGAAGGGGAGTCCCTGGGACATCCCCAAATTTTCAGAAAAAAGGGGACAGGCTGGTGGCACTCTATCCTTGCTCTTTGTTCCCAAAACATCTCCCTCTTAGGAAGTGGCAGGAAACCTCCAGGGATGTGCCTGTGGGGAACACTGATTATTTATCAAAGTTCCGATCAAAAGATGTTGCATGCAACAGAGAATCTGCCCTAGAGACTGACTGGCCTTTCCTTGTGACCCCTCAAAGTGTGTCAACTCATGTTAAATTGTTAGGAGTTGGGACAACCTTTATGCTGTAAGATAAGCACAATAAAAAATCTATATAATTTATTTTCTCCATACATGGTTCTATGTATGCAGTAGCTGTAAAGTAAGACAAACAATAGTCCTTCATCAGGATATTCATATTGCGTACACTTTCAGGTTGCAACATGTCAGGAATACACTTTCCCTAAGAATGGGGGATTGTTTCAGGTAATCCATCATAAGTAGAGGCCTAATGGGTTGAAAATTGCAGTTTCAATATGTTGAGATTGTAGCAGTAATCTTACATGTGGAAAATCTTGCAAAATAAAAGCATGCATAATGTAAGCTAGTTTGCAACTGAAGTTGCTACCATTTTTTGGGTGGTAATGAAAAATGATACCACAGTACTTCTATTGGTGCATTTATGGTTTTTATTAATCACACGGAGGATTAATTTATGCCTTGCACTTAATATCTCACCTTTTCATTCGCTATTGATGACAGCTAACCATAGCCAACTGATGTAACTTTAATTTTTTAATCTGACAAAAGGAACAGCTGTATAATTGTTAGTTTATTGATAATATTGGAAGATTGTTAGAAGCTAATCAGAGCAGATCCATAATTAAATGTCCTAAAGTATTCTTTCTGCTATTGACGGGTTGCATGTTCAAACCCTACATGCCAAGAATCAGTTTCAATATATGTAGGTTTTCAGAAAAAATTGTAGACTTATTCAGATTATACAGGGGAAATGTATACTTTTCCAAAGCATTTTCATTGAATTGAATCACAAGGCCCTTTGGAAGTTCTTAAATTAGCAGTATTGGCCAAATTTCTAATAGCTGGTCTTCCACATAAATTCAATATCGTCTCTTTGTGATAAATGTTTGACATTATAAAAGCTACCCACCAATAATACCCGAAGTGTAAAAATTTTCCTTAAATATTCTAGGATGTGCGACTTCCTTGGCTTGACTGAAGTACTTCTACAGATGTTTTATAATTTATTTTAAATCCTATAAATTGGTTTTTCTGGGCAAGTTTTAACTGCTTTTTACTAGGCTTGTTGTGAATCTGTGTTCTGATTTGATTTTATATAATTCAATTTCACAATTTTCCAGTGCACAAGGTCCAAATCAAACCAACAAAATCCTCAAACTTATCATATTGTATGTGTCTGCATTTTTTGCTTGCTTTGCATGTGACAGGCAGAGTTTTCCAAAATTTGGAGTTAGATACTAAATTACTCATGTTGGTCTCTTGATGCTGATCTATTTCAAGTATACCAAAATATTAATTTTGTGGTTTTCCAATTTTCTAATATACTACTGTACATGTCTATTCATCTTGGTAAGATTATTTTCCTGAAAACATGAATTTCGTTTCTCAATATATAACTATATGATTGCCTTATAAATATGTTTCAACTGCTATTAAAGGTATTGATACATAGTATGAAATTCTGTGGCAGTGGATGATGTTGTTAGTTACAGTCATGGAGAAAAATCTGCTCAAGCTTTGGAGTCTGTAGGATTTGCCAATATGACTTTCAAAACTTACAGAGGGTAACTCTCTCTCTCTCTCTCTCTGTGTGTTTCTGCTAACAAATTTATTAATGTTCTAAATTGAAACTACAACTAATGTTCATGCGGCTAACAACTGAAACAAAATAACCATCAAACTCAAAGGTTTGATACAAGGGTATCCCTCACACAAGGTAGTTGAGAGGCTACCGAGCTTGATAACAAACAAATTAGTTAAAGTAGTAGGTCCCATTTTAAATTCCTATCCATTTTATGAGGTTAAGTCATTCTCACTTGAGTTAACCTTTACTGGTAGGTTTTCTCTGATGATTGGCTTCTAGTTTTCATTCTAGAAATTTCTTACAAGGAGTGTAAAGAGTTTATAAACAGAATGCCACCTGTGTTGCAAAGATCTTGGTTGTCTTGCCTAGCACTACCAAACATTACCATGTCCCTAGTATGATCAATTGGAGGATGAAGCATCACATGAGACCTCTTTGTCTTAGGGATGCCTTTGAAGTTTGAAGTGATTGAAGATCAACATACTTGAGCAAGACATTGAAAAATAGGGATATAACTAGCATGAAAAATGCTAGCATTCTGAGCTAGCCATATACCCAGGGACACAACCAAAGGTAAAGCCGTGAAACATTTCAACTCAGGAATCACAAACCTCTCAAAACATTCTTCCATAGTATCCCCTTCCCAGAAAATTTTCACCCAATGAAGTCCTCCAAATGATTCTATATTTTAATTGTGTATGGGCATTTGATGAGGAGATGTGGTAGTCACCGAATCCTGAAAGCATAAACTGCAGTGACGTGGACCATTTCAGCTTCTTTTTTGCAAAATCTCCCAAGTGAGCGCTTTGTTACGAATAGCCAACCACATAAAGATCCTAGTCTTTAACAGAGCTTTGATCTTCTAAAGTATCGTCCACCACCAAGATCTCTCTCATCGATATTAGCATTTGTGGGATTAGTCTTATAACCTAAACTCACAGAATATTCACCCAAAGATAGGTTTTTGGACCAGATGAACTTACCCATCTCATCCCTTAATCTGACATGGCTCCATTTTAGACTCATTACAAAGTTATCCTGCCTATCTCCATCCTCCCCAATCAGACCAAGCACCTTGGCACTTTTCCACCCTTGACACCGCAGATTTGTGGAGGTAGGATACACAGTGTGAGCCGAAAATTAAAAAATCACGTCTTTTCAATTTATTAATCAGTCCCTTGGACAATAAAATTTTTCCACTGCAGCCAACCGAAGGATCAATCACAACTCCGATTTTTGTGCCATTCCTCACCTTCCATATCAACTAGTTACATATTAGCTGAAAGGATTGGACAGTGGCCTTCCACATAATCAAAGCATTATGGCTGTGTTTGTCTGTACGTGATCCACTTCTCAATAGTCAATACTATGAGGTTCAATATATTTCTCAAGAATGATTTGCTGCCAAAGTCCATCCTTCAAGATAAGCCTCCATAGACTTTTAGCAATTCATAGATCATAAATAATGTTATAATTATAATATTATTATTTATTATATTATATTAAAATTATAGATTATATATAATATTATATTTATATCTTGATTCTTAAAGTTAATATTATTATTTACTATAATAATATTAATATAATATGATCCTTCATTAATAATATATACATAACAGTACATTGTTGAGGGCTTCTTCCTATACTGCAAGCTTGGGGAGATGTCTTCTGTTCTTTTTAGACAAAGCAAATGCAGCCACATACATTCCCTTTTCTGCATGGTAGAGATCAGAAGCCACACATGATAAAACACAGTAATAAACAAAACGTTAATTTGCAATATAACTGTGAGTTCAGCTAAATGCCAAGGTGACTCTGCATATTGTGGTGAAAAGATCCTGATGTGAGCCAAAGTGGATTCAGTGGTGCAGAATGAGCCACAGAACTCCATAGAGTTGTGCAAATTTCCAAACATGAAAGGTGCAGTTTCAATCTAGAAAATGCCTGATCATTCTGTTCTGACTATACAATACTATTAGACCCGGTCCATAGGAGGGCAGAATTGCGTGGATTTTCAACATAATTTAAAAATATTTTTGACCTTTTTTAGGGGCTTCCCAGTGATTTTCAGCATAATTTACAAACTGATATTTTTCTGTTCTAGTGTTGGCAGCTTTGGGTCTACTTGGGGTTTTCCCAAGATTCAGCTTGGGCACAGAGGAGGCAGAGTTGTGCAGATTTCCAACATAATTTAAAAATATTACAAACCTTTCTTAGGTTTTTTCTACTGATATTCAGCATAATTTAAAAATTGATATTTTGCCATTTTAATGTCAGCGGCCTTTGGGTCTGCTTGCCAGGGTTCAGGGGTGCCTGGGCCAAACCTTGGGTGAACTCCAGGCTGTTCTGGTCCAGAACTGGATTCCCTACCATATGGGTGCAATTCCTTGACCAAAAGTGAAGGACCCAGTAACTTAGAGTTGCCCTTTTGCATACTTCAATTCACCCAATATATGGAAGGAAGTAGCTGTTTGACCATGCATAATATAACACTGATTCTTTCCCCCAGCCTTCTCTACTATCTCCATGCCGGTTCAGTTTTGGTTATATATCTTATTGAAGCTGTTTTGGGAACACCTTAGTTCAACTCCCATGATCAAAACAGTTTCTACTTCTTAAAGGTTCTATTTATAATTAATTCATTTCTAGATCAAGGAATCTGGTTGTCCCTCTCCAAATAAAAAATGTGCACAGATTCTTGTACACCGCAATTTTGTTGATTTAAGTAGTCTATGACACTAATAGAGTTTGTCTCCTGAGATCCTCGTAAAGTAAAAATGTGAATTAACCTGAACCTCTGGAGGAATATCCTCTAAACAATAAAGGGTAGCAAGTTCATTACTCTGAGAGCCGTAACCTGCTATAGCCAGGGGTAGTGGTGGTGGTGGTGGTGGTGAGTAATGTTTGTGTGATGATCTTAACCCAGGTTTGAAGAGTTATTCCATATTCCTTTCTGTTCTTGGGTTTTCCTTACTGAGTTAATTGATTTAAGATCCCTCTTGTTTGTTATATCGATTTGGTAAACTCATTGAAGGTTCAAATACATTAGTGAGTAAATATAGTCCAGATTTGCAAATTCAGATAATATAACAGTTTCCAGAACTATTCGAATTCAGATTACCAGACGCTTACATAAAATGGTGGTGAGTAATGTTTTTGTGATGATCTTAACCCAGGTTTGAAGAGTTATTCCAGATTCCTTTCTGTTCTTGGGTTTTCCTTACTGAGTTAATTGATTTAGGATCCCTCTTGTTTGTTATATCGATTTGGTAAACTCATTGAAGGTTCAAATACATAAGTGAGTAAATATAGTCCAGATTTGCAAATTCAGATAATATAACAGTTTCCAGAACTATTCGAATTCAGATTACCAGACGCTTACATAAAATGGATACATATATTTTTGACTTCATGTTTACAGATTGACAATATATGCTTGACTTCATAAGCAGTAACGACACAGACCAAACAAACTACAGAACAGGAAATATTACACACTGCACATACCCATCTCAATGCTTAATTCCAATCTCTGATATAGTTTGCAGGAGGTGGCTCTTAATCACTGGCCTGTATGCATTCTTCTGCACCTACACAATCGGACAAGTGAAGAGAGCATTACTTACCTTATGCTGTGCCCAATATTGAGATCGTGTATACACTGGCAACCATATTCGTTGATGTCGTTGCAGGAAAGTATAACTTCGGGATCCTTAAGTGATGCATTCCAATGTAACTGTAGATGTCAAGTTATCCCATATTAAGAATTGTCCTCATCTAAGCGATGTCATATACCATTTGATGAGCCGCCATAGGTGCTTCCACCAGAATGCTCGTCCAAACACCCATGTTCATCGCGGCATTACATACTCCCGATATCAGGCTTGCTCACTAGGAGATAAGTGCCGTTATGGAATTCCAATGCCGGTTATGAAACTGTTTGTTATGCCACCCTGTAATATTCATGGCTTGGAGTCTAGCGAATTAGATTAAGAAAATGCCCGATATCGGGCCACTTGCATCCGCCACAGGAAAGTTTCCTGAATGTCTTCTTCTGAAACTTAGTAGCTTGCCATGCTGGGTTTCCGTACAGACAATGGCTTCGATCCCTGAGAAGTGCCGTTCTCAAGTTTCCAGTATCAAATCACAGATTATGCAAATGTTGAGTGCCTCCAGAAGTTCGCCACATTCAATATTTAATTCCGCCAACTTCAGTTATCAACTGATTTATTTTATTGACTTTATAAAAGCTATAGTCCAATAATAATATTTCATAAAGCCAAATATTCATTAATTAATTAAAAAACTAAAATGTCTTTTAAAATAAATAAAGACAACTTTAATATTTAATTAATTAATCAAATTCCTTCAACAGGGGCGAATTAGAAATGGGGGGACATCACAGTTTGTGAGTGGTTCGCAAAAAATAGCCAGCCCTAAATAATAATTTAAACAATAACAATGGTTGACCTTAGATCATGGTCCAAGCAGTGCTAAAATATCATGCATAAATATGCATTTTATTTAAAAAAAACAAAATCAAATTCAAAACATAAAATAATTTTTTTAAATCTTTCCACCTTTGTATGCCTACTGCCTTTTTTTTCAACATTTAAGCTTTTACATTTTTGAACTTTTCTTTTAGAACAAAATGTTTCAAGTATTTTTAAATGCCTTAACTTCTATAGTTCTATGAAATTTGCCTTAAAAGCTTTAAGAAATATTATACCACTGTAGACATGTTAAATATGGCTATCTGAAAAATGCCCGAGAGATATAAACCTCAGGGCACCTATCATACCAACGTGACAAGTCCAAGATAGGAGCCTCAATTGATATCTTTTGACTCTTTTAAGATAGATATCTGAGCTAGTGAACAGTTGAGCCGTTCTTATAAAACATAGACCCACTTTCATCAACATTGTTTGTCATACAAATTTGAAAGCATCATAAGAAGGTATCCTCTTGTAATGATATGGAGCTTTATATCTCTTGTAATATCTAATTCTTTGAAATCTATGGTAATATGATCTGTTTCAAGGTCATATTCTCTTAAATAATCATACCAATTATTGGCTCTTCGTGTTCTTATTCGAGACATATTCTGGATCTTGAATCCAGTTACAAATAAGGTTCTATTTACAAGATATTCCTGTTCTCTCTTACAGTAATAGAAAATTTCATCTCACCATTAGCTTGAAAATGCCTACAGAATTCTTAAATAATTAGTTTTCCCCTTAAATAGGTTATGCTATGAGATCAGAGAAGATAAAATTTTGGTACAGTTTACATTGTGGAGTTCACTGCCCTTAAAAATTGATTTACTCTTCATTTGATCTTGTGAAAATGAAGGCAGATGGTCAGGTTGAGTGGCAAGAGATATTTTCAAATTACTGATTGCCGTTGGACTACTTGTCCTTGCCATAAACTTAAAATGGGTTGGAATTGATAAATGTTAGAATCATGACTATGCCAATGGCATCAGAAGATTCTCATCCAACATGGAACCTGAAATAGAAAACCATGGCTTACTGTCAATCCATTCAAAAGCAAGTGAAAAAGCAGTTCATCCGTATAGGTGGTCAAGCTGAAAAAATCTGCCAATCATTCAGCTCCGGGTATCCAAATAAATTTTTGAGGAAATAGTACCATAAGTTTAGAGAGAGAAAGAAATGATATCATTGTCCACAAATAATCATAGTAGGTTAATGACATTTGAAAATACAACCTGCTACAATAAAGAATAATGACGAAAGTACCCTAGTTTACGTAAGTAACCAAATAGTAAAGGGTATATTAAAAAAAGAAATCCATTGAAAAGTAAATCAAAATTGGTTAAAGCCTCCAAATGGTAAGAACTAACTACAAAAGGGCCATTTTAGGGAAGGCCTCCCTTGATGAAGCAGGAAGTTGAGGAAGTTCAAGGCATGTGATCAAGATTGAAGAGTAATGCATGAAGTAAAGGAGTCCAACCTTCAGGTTTGTAGCACTTTTTCAATCCACCTATACTTTGCAGGCAGGCTACATTTTCTTGCATGATACCTTGGACCTTAGAGATGTAACCTTTGGCAAGACCTTTGCAACTTTAAATGGGCACTATTTGTCATTTTGTTTTGGTTTATTGAGGAGCATATGAAGCCTTGAAAGCTAAAAGGAAGTTCTTCCTTGCCAATAATATTTATTAGGATGGTATCATCTGATTCCAATTAAAGGTGATTCAAAATAAATGACAAGTAATTTGCAACTGGAAGGTGATGATTTGCCATACGCCTTCAGTGGGTTGGTCAAATTCTCAACTGATGTCTTATTATTGCATATACAATAACAACAAAACTTGCTCTGCGACTAATTCCTTATTACTTCATTTAGTGCAAGCTTGGGAATGGATGGTGTAGTCCTTGAGAATGTTTTTTCTTTTTCTAAAGATATTGTTTTCTCCCTTTGGATGTTACTGCCTGCACTATTCAGTGCTCAAATAATTCCTTCATTGATCTCTTTCTCATGATTGGTCACTCCTTATCATGGATCTCTTATGAGCTTGGATGGTCCCCTGCTTCACTTTGCACTCTTTGCATAAATTGATGCACACGGGGGTAAAGCATTATTCTTGAATCTACCTAAACGATCAACTACATAGCATCAGTTGTCATATCTGTGACTAACACCTGGTAACCAGGACTTGGGAGGTCACCCATACCTGTACTATTCCAGTTTAAGCACATTATCTGTGTAATATTCCTCTCAGTCAAGCCCACTTAGTCTGCTGTACTGTTCTGGGTAGGGAGTGGAAGCTGATATTAGAGGATATCATCTTTGTCATTTTGATGGCCTTATTATGGTCCTCTTTGTTTCACTTGGGGACTTGATTCTGTCTTTCGGGCCCTCCTCACTTCGCTCAGGTTGTCTTTATAAAACCTTTAGCAATTATTGTGCCTTAAGAATGATTCATCTTTGAGATTACTTGCTTATTCCTATTTTTAGGCCTTTGGAGTTGCCACAGTACAACTTTTGTAGGTATCATTTTTCTCTGGATTAACAACAGAGTATTCAGACATTACCAATAGACAAATTTGAAATTTTCAGTGATTATTTGTAAAAAGTTGCAGACAAAATGTCAAAATAAAAATGCAATAATATTCCGTTGTCTCACAACAATACAGAATAACTATATTACATCAGTCTTCACAGTGAAAATGAAAGTACAATAGCCTCAGAGTTACAGACAAAATGTCAAAATAAAAATGCGATAATAATGCATTGTCTCATTAACAATACAGAATAACTAGATTACAGCAGTCTTCACAGTGAAAATGAAAGTACATTGAAAAGGAAGAAAAAATAATATTGAAAGTGAGGGAATTACTTTTATAAAAATATCAGCAACCATTTCATTATCCATTCAATGAAGTTGCTTGCTTGTACATTTTAGAGATGGTCTCAATATTTTGTTAAAATATCAGTACAGACTAAAGCTTCCCTTGTCTGTTCACTAGACCTTCCAACCACAGAATTGGCCTTTGAAGTGGCAATTTAAAAACAATGAAATTTAATATCTTTTGCTTTACAGTCTTTATGTTTGTGTGGACATGCGTGCAACCTTCATGATTCATTGATTCTTATTCCTATTTAAGTTTCATCTTCATGCATTCCGTAACCCCTTTACCAGTAATGTCAAGCAGGTACTTTTTCATTCTAGAATAACTTCCTTTAAATGTTCCATTACAAATGGTGCATAGCCATATGCATGCCCCATGATGATTTCTACTTATGTTTAGAAATTGGATTGGCTTTCATTCATCATACAAATTCTTTGGGTTTTTCCATTTTGGCCTTCAGGATGTATGGCAGTTGTAAATTTGCTTTGGCTGCATTGAATGTCTGTTGAATTGTCCTCTTCAAATGTAACATACTAACATGTGCTTTTATGGCTGAACTCATTTTCACCTTAGCTTTGATGTGGATTTTGGCAGTTTCTGAGGTCTGCTTTATTTTTCGTTTTGCAAGACCAAAGGAAAACTGAAAAAACCAGAATCACAAATACTAAAAATTCAAAAAAGTGAACAGTTAGCACTAAACATTCAGTTTTTATGATAATGAAAATCTTGCTGTCCACAGCCTCCACTCCAAATGATGTGTAATATAACTGTCTTATATGATCCAGCCTCTCTTGGATGTCTGCAGCTTCCACTCCAAATGACAGGAAATTTGTTAAATTTTGAATTTTTTGAACCTTTCCTTGATGTCCACAGCTAAACCTTAGAAGAGTGCAAACACATTTGTTCAGATGTGCTGTCAAACCATTTATTCAGATTTTAAATGCTTGGGATGTGAGAATGTGCATGCTGGAGACGACCGATGCCAATTAATGAATTAATGCTTTTCAGTCAAAGTTGGACAGTTGGATGTCCCCACAGTGTCCCATGCGTATGGGAATGAGGAGATGCCCTCAGGCCATCCCTTGCAGAAGGGGGTGAATTGGGAATGTCCCCATTACTTCCCTCTGATCCTATACCCATGGGTAACAAGGGTTGGGAATGCATCCTTGGGAGCACATAAAAATTCAGTGTACCTATGTGGCCACTCTACCATGTAAGAACTGTTGGATCTACCATGGGGGCTAGACTGATCAGTTGTTGCTGAGTGTTTGCCATTGTGCAACCACAATTTGATTTTCCTAGGCAGATTCATGGTCCTACTCCTATTGATGCAGACCGTACAGATTTCCAGTTGCCCAGTCACCCAGCGGCTAGGGGGTTATAGGGGCTAGCCTGATGGTTTGTTGGCCACTGGGCTGCTGATACCCATCATAAAAAAATAAAGAGGCCTGTTACATTATCTATGCATTGCTATTCAATTACTCAGTTTCCTCTTTTTTGCCCCTAAAGAAGAGGCCAACACCATCTAATATTGTCTGGCATAAACCCTTATCTTTGTCACCATAGTTAAGGCTGTGACCATGGGCTGTGATGAATTTGACTGCACAGATTCTTGATGAGAGGATGACCATTGATGGGATGACTCTACTGAGGGTTGAGGATGTATAAGCTGCTTAGCATGCTCAGGCTCAACGGGAGGTTTGGGCTAAACAACATGCTTAGTAGGGGGGTTTCTAGCAGGGGGATTGGTATTGCTTAGTGAGTTTTTCCTCTCAGCCACCAATTGAGATGAATTGATTTGATTCAGCTGGCTTGGTGAAACCTGGTTCAAATCTGGTTCTACTTATGCCTTTGATGAAAAAGTTGGCAGTAAACTGTGGGAAAATACAAAAACTTTCAGAAAAAACTCTTGAAAATTCATGAAAAACTGGGAAATTTTAGAAATAGAGAAACATTGGTCTATTGAGTTTGACTCTTGGGCCACGAGTCAATACTGAGTAAGGGTTGTGGGTCTTTGTATGTAATATATTAACTTTTAATCAGGGGTCAATTGAGATATGTTCCAGCCCTAGGCCAAGCATCCCAAATGTCACAGGGATGGGGGCAAAATCCCACTGTCCCCCTCTCCCCTTCTCCCTCCCCCTGCCCCACAGAGTGGGCATGTTTCCCTCTTGGGTGGGTGTTTAGTCATTCCTTGATCATGCTGGGGATGTCAGGGTGCCCTAGTGGCCCTAAAAAGAACAGGCAATTAAATTAAATAAGACACAAAATTTTGAACATCAACTCTTTAGCATCCATTTTGCTATACAAAAGCAAGAATGTAGACAGGAGGGTATGCTTGGTAGAAGCACGGAATAAATTATAAAACACACAGCCATTAATTGAAGTTGGGGGTCTGTTTAAGTGAAAGCAATCTTGCGATCTTATCTCAATGTGGTTAAATGTTTATTGGAAGCTACCTAAGAGCCTTATACTATATGAAGGTTAACATTAAACTACTAAAGTACTAAAATTTTAAGAAGACATCATCCTTACCCTATACTTTCCAGAGGAAATACATTGAACCGTTCCAACAAAAAGTTGATGTTTTCAATATGTCTTCTAGACTAGACAAACTTATGCCAAGTGAGTTAATTCACCAATATTATAATTGAATCCGTTTCAGACTGATTTTGATGTGCTTATGTTTATATTTTTTAGTAGATATATTTAAATGTTCATTTTTTTAAAGTCACTTCTTTTAGTTGGTCTAAGTTATTTTCTTTTTATAAAATTTATTTGTATTTTGAAAATTTAAAAATTATTTTAATAGCAATCACAATGATCCAGAAAAAACCTTCTTGTCCCCATAACACATCCCACTGTCTCTGGAATTCAGAGAAACACTGCTTCTAGTGGCTACTTGTAAAAGTTGAACATTTGCAATATAATTCAAAAGAAGCCGATGATATTTTATCTTGACTTGAATTTTTTGATGGTTTTGATATTTTTATAATGGAAAGATCCAACGAGTAGCAAGCTAGCAGCATGTCTTTATGTAGAAATAATCTAGAGGCAGTCTAGATAGCGTATTGATTGGATAGTTAGTATTGCATTAGATGTATTCTTCTTGTTAATGAAAATTCTGATTTGGCTCTATGTTCATGGCTGAGCCATGATTCTATTTATGAAGTTGCTCACCTTATTGCTATGATACGAGCAGGTTGGGACACTACACAATTCCAGAAGAAATGGATGATGTTTGTCAGTGGTTATCTGGAAAGTTAGGCCTTGACGGCAGACGTGCTTAATCAAATAATCTCCCTGCAAACCTACTACATATGGAGATAGGTCATTAAGCATACAGATGTTTACAAGTGAGTCTGGAAGATTCATCCATTGGCTTATTCTCTGGTGCAACCATCTTAAAATCTGCCATTAATTACATGGGCTATTTACAGTCTTACAATGAGAGTTTCTCCATGCGCATTTGAATTTTTTGTTGTATTTACTTTCACAGCTTAACTGCAGTAATGCCTAATAAGGATCTTTAATAATAATTGGCATTCAGTAGCATATTATATTACTAGAAATTTTAATTTGTATTCCATTGATTTAGATGGGGTAGAATCTGTATCTTGTAATAGGTAAAGTAACTCTGCATGATGGTTATTATATTTAGAATGTAATCCATCTAGTTTGATTTCTGGAATTGCTTGTGGACATGATACCAAAGATGATACTAAGAGTTGATCACAGATTATGTAAAAGTTCTATTCTACTCTGACCTTATCATGACATTCCTTCAATGCATTGTTTCCTGAGCTCTGCTTCCTGCCAATAGGTGGCAAGTACATCCATTTCAATTATTAAATCTGTTCATATTTGTTCAAACCTGCTCCTTGAGTTTTATCTGCACATGCAGGCCAGGCATTCTTGATTTTTTTGAGTTTCATTCATATTTTTTGCCAATGAGCTAGAAGCATTTGGTGCCTATAATGTTCAGATGCTCACTTAATCTAAAACAAACAGGCTTCCTCAGTATCTTCAGAACGAAAATTATGATTGATTTTTAAAAAAATAGGCCTTTTCTAATATGGTAGCCATTTTAAAGTTGTTTGCCTTGCTTTAGTGAATTATTTTTTTCCTTTGAACAAATTCTGATCATGAGATTCTCTGGATTATCTAGAGAATGCAATCTGTTGATTTATTGATTTTGATTTTGTTACTGCAATGCAGATAGTTATATTTTAATCTCCTGTACTGTTTAGAAACTAATAAAATTGAGTCAAACGTAATTGTTGCTTCTATTAAAGATTTCTTTGATGAGAAAGTAGACAATTTCATTCGGATCCTTTTGTTTTAAACTGATTGGGTTGGATTGAGAAAATCTGAACTTCATCAAGCCATGGCAAAGAGAGTAGAACTCTTCAACCAAACCAGTAAGAGAGTCTACATTGTAATCTAGTTTAAGATGAGTAAAGCTGGAGTTTGATATTCAAATTTTGAATGAACATTTTGTAGGCATGAAAACTACCATAGGCATTTTTTATACTATCTGTTCTGTGGGAGAATATTTGTCTTGCTACTATTTTGGACTAGTCTGTTCCTACTTGGTTTCCCATCACTTAGTTTTCAAGACATGACAAATAGGGATCAACGACATGGGAAATGGGGTTAATAAGTTCTGAGGCCACAAGAAATCATCCTTCATAGACCCTACAATTTTAGAACCCTAGCACCTTGAGCCCAGACGGGCCAAAGGCTGTGTGTAGGGAGTCTAGGTGACTAAATCAATTTGACAGTGACAGTGTCACCAATATTCATGGTGGAAATGATTGCAAATAATAGATCTAAACCATCCTATTCACAATCTTTATGAATGGGTTGGGGAATAAACCTTGTTTATTTGGCATAGGAAGCTTTTGCATCTATTTTTGTTTCAATCTGTTTGTTTGTGGTGACTGTATAGGCCTTTCATAATGCTGTAGAAGTATAATATCACTCCCAAAAATGTTTATTGGAATAATAAGGAATAGATGGATAACTTTATGAGAACTATAATAAGGAAATTTAATATTTATAGACAAAAGCATGCCTCTCGATTTGCAATCTCATTTATAGGAAAGTAGTTCCAGCTCAAGTCCATATTTTTCATAGTTAAAATTGTAATTTTAGCCTCAAATGTTTGGCCTGGAAGCGACAACAATCCACACTTTATCTTGTTGCATGCTCATGTTAGTTAAGTGATTTTTGGGTCTGTTGATTGTATGACTGTTTTCATGAGGGCTGAAATAGGAAATACAATCTAGGAAATTTAATGGTTTCTGCAGGAATTTAATTTCCTTAAGAATCTTGAAATCAGTCAAACACACAAGAAAGAAGATGCATTTTTATCTTGTCAAATGCATGTTGTACGACTCCTGTGTGTCATACTACCACCAATCTGCAGCTGTGAATTGATCTGAGGATACCAAGAATGTCTCAAACTTTATCTAAGGATGCTTTTATATATATTTTAAACAGGACAAAAACTGTCTTGCCCAACAATATTCGTTGACATGACCATTATCATTTTAAGGGTAAGAAATGTGTATGTAACTACTTGGGAAATGGGACAAACACCAAATTTAGCAAGCAATTTCAGGAAGAATTTTTTCCATATTGATTATTGCAATATGTCACGTTGGCTGCATTGCATGTTATTGATTAGGGCTTTAAAATCTTTGAACTTGTGGGTTTGATGGGAGACTAAAAAGGCTTCAAAGCATGTTGATGATTATGATATCTGACAATATAGGTTGGCTTGGGAACAATGCTAGTTCAAGAGATTAACTATAAAATTTGCTATCATCTGCACCAATTTTTATAATGTTTATCTAAAATATGGTGACCCTACCATCATAAATAGGTTGAAAGCATGATTTGGGTAGTCTAATGGGACTATATAGTTGACAAATTTGGCACCACCTTCTTTAAGAGATAAGGCTTTGTGTCTCTGTTTAGAATATTGTAAGAGTAGGAACAACCCTAGTTCTGTATACAAACTAATAGTTTAAACAAACTCAATAAATAAAGCAGCGTCGAAATGTTGTCTTTTGGCTCTCTTTCCTAAGTAGAACAATTATCCAAATCCAATCTTACATTTTATAATCCATCTACCCCTGCAATCTATGTGTACATGCTTTCGCTTGATCAAAAGGGAACGTGCAACCATGTGACTACTAGTCATTGCAAATATTTAGGGGGGACAACAAAAGCAATACAATTTTGGAGCGAAATGTTCTAAATGGATTTTTAACAAATGGCAATTCAATTAACATTTGAGAGGAGCGAGATGACCACTACCAAAGGGATTTTTGTAAGATAGGTTTGTAGTATAATAATGAACATCCGGAAATCTATAGTTAAGATATTGACACGAACTTACATGGAGACAAGTGAATAGGTTTCAAGGATTCAAAATAAGCTTGAAAATAGTGTTCTCTATAGCGCAAGCACCAAACGTAGCTTAGACAATACATAACAAAACTATTTTCTTGTAGCATCGAAGGGTTATTTTTTGCACTCCACTTAGTAATATAGAGACCCAAGCCTTCTAAGTGATGTCTCTTCTTACGGGGAATAATAATCACATCATATAATCTCATTCTATATTTTAATGTAGCTTGGAAATTGATAAAGAAGTATAATCTTTGTACAATGAAATTGAGATACAAGTCAAAATAAACATTAGTGAATTGAAACTTGAAATGGGTGTATGAAGTTGTGATCTAGCTTACTAACCTGATCTTTAATCAGAATATATATTCTATAATTAAGTCTCCAACAAAAACAATATCAATCTCTAAGTTGATTAGTGATTGATTCCTTGTAAATTTACTGAAAAAATAGTGAATCGGTGCTTAGAGATGAGATGTGAGTAAAGATTAATGCAAGAGCTTTCCCCATGGAATGCAATGTGGGTAGAAGCTCGATAAGAGTTGGCCAATTTACCTTGTTTTAGCACTATGCTTTTATAATCTTACAAACTTATTGGCTTAAAAAGTCTTAAGGACACATTTGGCACTTCAAAATATCTCCCATTTTTAATGCACTCTTTGTATCACACAGTTGTTCTCAATTAGGGAACTCTCATTTTAACATAAATGAGGGTAAAGAAGGAATTTTTTCTAGGATTCTTGGTCAATGAGCCTTAAGGGTGTATGCATACAACTTTTAATGAAAAGAGGCCCAAACAAGAAACTCAAAAGATTAAAAAGTGGAAGAGGCATTGATTCCAATTGTTCCCCTTCTAGTTTAACTGTCATAGGAAAAAATGAGACAAGGATCACCAGTACTGCTATATGATTGCAAGATCATGACAAAGGTGGAATCTGCACCATATTGTCATTGCCTTGTTTTCATGCTATTTCTTGGTGATCCAAAATTGGATCATGAACATTGTCATAGTCAATTGGTTGTTTGTAACATGTTATGACCTCATAATATAGGTTTGGTGCCAATCGTTTTTTTGGTAACATGTTATGGCCCCATAAATATATGTTTGGAGTGGAGTTTTATTGCATATGTGAATTCCTCTTCAAATGTTATTCACTTAAAAAAATTGATAATCTAATCCATATGTGAAAGTTATAACCTTCACAAGGTGCAACATTATTTGAATGGTTAGTAGCTAACTTGTGGTGATTTTGCATTGTTTTAAGTAACAATTTTGCAATGAAGTGTGGTTTTGGAACTGCCTATCAAGAGTAAACAAGAGGGTGATGTTGTCTTCAGATTTCTAATTTTTGTCTTCTTTTCCAACCTAAGGCATGTTGTAACTATAGAAATGAAGTGGAGTTCAAGAAGACACCTGATGCTTCTAAAAGGAAATGAATGCCTCAAGGAAGGGCATTCATCCAAATTTTACAGAAAAAAGTGAAGCGAGAAGTCTGAAATTGAAATAGATAGGTTTATTGCAACAATTTCATATGGATCAAGGGGAGAGATTCGATTTAGGGTCATAAATTCCATCATCAATTAGTTTGCTATTGCTCACCCCCCTATAAAATATATAAGAGGTGCAAGTGAAAAATTTGGTGTTAAGTATTCTAGGCCAACTCTAATTTCAGCTTTTGAGTACTTGATTCATTCTATCACGAGACAACTAGTGAGGATATATTTTGTTGTTTCCATACAACTAAGAATGTATATATACTAAACATTTGAATTATAACAAATGGGTTAATATTTTCCTTTCTATTTAGTAAATGTTTGTTGATTTTATCTCATCAAAAGACTTCCCACTTGTGTTATCGTAGAAAATGATATAATGAAAAATTTGAAGTATTTAATTACCTCTATAAATATCTTTGTTTTGGTATCCTTGTGAGGCTTGAAATTCTTTAAGATGACATCCAATTTTGTTTACCAAAATTTGCTTCAAATGCATTAGATACTAAAACATTGTTATCAAAGGGTAACATAATTTTTAGAAAAATTAATATATAATCCAAATATCTAATTATCACATTGTCTATTTTCATGTATGGCCTACATGACATAATATAAAAGTTAATTAAAAGAAAATATTTCAAATCAGGCAAAGTGGAAGGACAAAGAGGTGGAGCAGAAGTATGGCCATCTATTAATGCATTAATAGAAGGGGTATGGTGCCAGGAAAGGGAATGGAGATAGCGTAAATGCAATAGCATGGTGCGAGTGTGTTAGGAATGGCTCACAACTAGTGGGTATGGTGTCCTTGCCCTTTGGACAACCCAAAATGTTAGATTTGAAGTCAATCCAACGTGTAGGTTCCAGAAGAACACCCATGACCTTAACAAAAATGTATTATTGAGTAGTTTTAGGAGGGTAAAAACCATAAAAAACGTGGTCTCATAAAAGGCATGAGAAGCAGGTTTTACGTGCGACTTGGTGTCTCAAGGACGCTTTCAAGAAGAGCACCTCAATGAAATGCAATTTCATGAAAAAAAGGTAATGATTGTAGATTATGAATGAAATGGATTGTTGAAAGGCTTTAGAAACTTTTACGCAAATGCAATTGGCATGTTTAAAGCCAAATTCCACAACCATTGCTCACATCATCCCTACCCGTGTCATAATGAGAGCCCTTGAACAGGTGATGGACCCCCCATCAAAGCTGAAAGGGTTTGTAGAAGCATGAGGTCAAGCACAAAGGTTGAGCAGAAAGGTGCAACTGCGTGGGCCCAGGGCATCTTTTTTAAACAAGAGGTAGCAACACTTCTTCAAAAGGTGCCACAACAGTAGGAACAGGTGTGCACCACCTCTGTCTCTTTCAGTTTCTTTGTCTCCTTTTTCGTCTGGCATCAAACCAAAATTTCTGTTACACCAAGAACAAACATATATAAAACAAAAGGGGCAACCTTTTCCAAATTTCACACACCGATCTTTAAGGTTCTAATGAATGAGTACATTGAAAACGGGGTTGGTATGGCAACCTTAGGGGTAACAAACATGTGTTTCAGGCAACTGATGCTATTAGCATACCAAAATAGTCTGAAATATTGGGGGAATCAAACAAGATTACTTTGTCAATAGAGGATAACAACATACCAAGGCATATATTAATAAGTGGGGTAGTGGAAGGCAGTGCTGTAGCTATTGAAGCATTCAAAAACATAAATGATGGTACAATGCCCCAAGAGACTATGTCCGAATTTTTGGATTTGGGGAGTTCTCTAATCCCTTTTAAATCCCCATCACACCTCCTAGGGGAGCCCTCAACTACAACCCTATTTCCCAACCCCAACTTCTCGGGGGTAGCAAATAACTCTTGGGGAACATGCGTGATGGGCTATCTATAAGATAGCAAGTCAAATGCAGGGGAGGGGTGTGTGTATGTAAATGCAAAATAGTACAAGGAGATTTTAAAATGTAGGCAAACTTGAAAGGTAAAGTTTGTAAAGAGAGGGAAATTCGCTGTAATTCTACCAAGGCTAGAGCATAAGTACTTATCAAACACTGTTGAAACCCAACAAGAAGAAAAAGTGGAATCCAAAGAAAAAGAAAAAAGTGCACCCATCTTCTCACCTAGTCTTAGTCATGAACCATTCCAAAGAGGTAAACATTTTAGTAGGCAAAGTAGAAGGGGGTGAGAGTAAACCTTCTGATTCATATAGTCCCACCACAACATCGCTAATGTGGTCCTTTGATTTGTATGTCAATGAGCTAATGTAGGTGAAAAAGAGGCTCCAATCATTAGAGGCAAGGGGGCTTTATGAAGACACTAAAATGAAGGAGTTCATGGATGCTAATTGGCAATTATCAAGGGAGAATAAATTTGTCAAAGAAGAAATAAGTAAGCTTCAAATCTCCATGTCAAAAGGAGAGCAATAATTGATTTCGATAAAGAAAGCTCTAGTTCAAAGTGGCGCAACATACAAAAGCATATCAAAAGAGATAGATGAAAGCAACAACTCACAAATAAAAGAGATACAATCAGTTTTAGACAGTATGAAGATAAAAGAAAACCAGCTAAGGGACCAATTAGAGGAGGCCAAAAGTTGGGCTCAAGTAGTGAAAGGCTCTTCAGGCACACAAAGGGACCTCATAGAAAAGCAAGTTCGAAGGTAGATAAAAGAAGAGAATGACAAAAATGCCAATGATGCGAATGTCATTATTAAAGGGCTAAAGGACTATGGTGAGAAAGAAACCACAAAAGAGCTAGCAAAGGATTTTTTCAGGGATGATTTACAATGGACGAGTCATTTAACAAGCAAACAAAATTGGAAAATGGGCGAAAGATGGCAAGAGTAGGCATGTAAGGGTCACTTTGGTGAACATTGAAGATAAGAATAGTCTGCTAAGGAACAAGAAGTTCCTTAAAGGTACTCAAATATACCTTAACGAGGACTTAACAATAGTACAACAAGAAGAAAGGCATAAAGAATGGGAAAAAGTAAAGGAAGCAAGGAATGAAGGAAAATGGGCTTGGACACAAAATGAAAAAGCTCAAGTTAGTTGTAATGTCCCCATTTTTAGCACTGCACTTCTCAGTGATTGATGGCCTATCCCCGGGGTGCTGTCGGCTAATCAGAGGCAGAATTAGGGTTTCCAACTTTTTATTGGGTTCTCTTGAAGATTCAGGGTTTTGCTTGTTGGAGTTTGGGTGTTTGGATTCTGGATTCCTTCTGGGTTTTCATAGAGCTTTGCAGAGGTATGACTTGCAACCACGTCGGGCAACCTTTCCAGACTTACTATTTTTAGTAAGTTATGACGGCTACATCCTGGAGTTTGGGATTTTGGATTTTGGATTCTTTCTGGGTTTTCAGAGAGCTTCGCAATGGTGGCGCATGCATTGCATTTTGAGCAACTTCTTGAATTTACTATTTTTAGTAAATTCTATATTTAGCAGTGGTCCAGTCAGCACCAGCTCAGTCAACTTTCCTTCACTTGCAGTTCATTGGGTGATCATGATTTTTGGCTTAAGAGGTTCATTTTGGAGAAATAAGTTATTTAAAGTCAATAATGTTTTATTTTATAAAATAACCCCTTGTCCTAGTAATATGACTTTAAGTTGTTTTGAAAAGGGGGACCTCATGGGTGGATGCATCATCAGGGAAAATTTTAATTATTCTAAAGTCAAAATTACTCTTGGAGGTGGGACGCCAACTTTGGAGAGCTTATTATTTTATTTAAAAATGATTTATATCCCTCTTGAAATGGGACGCCACCTTAAGCTTGATCAATGGTCAAAATCAAACCCTAAAAGCATCTTGAAATTAGGGTGCACCTTCTGGAAGCTTCTGGAGGGTCTTCTCAAAAGTTATAAAAAGAAGCCTTGGGTCTTCATTTTGGTATCTAATATCTTGAGTAATGTTATGCTGCTGAAATGGTGTTGGACTGCTTCGAGGAATGAATGCCTCCTAGCCTTGGCTCAACTTCGTGCTTGAGAGATAGCACCTAGTGGGGATGTTTGCTAGTATAGAGTGAATTTTGTAGTGAGGTTGCATTGTTGTTTGAGTTAATGCTTTGTAGTTCAGTTATTTGCATTTCATGTCATTTTCTGGAGTTGCTGATATCATAGCTGATTTGTAGTTTTCACTCGTATATTGAAAAATAAAAATATCTTCGTTCTGGGTAATGCACATTTCATCTTCTTTAGGTTGGGCGCCCCTTTGTGCCAATTTGCAGGTTTTAATATTGAGAGCTTGAATTTATAGAGAAAATTGCCCCTATTTGCCAGGCAGGCCCTCTTTGGAGTGTATTGGGAAGCGTGTTAAATAATGGTGGGGGTTTGGGTGTAGTTTTTTGTTTGCAACTTGGTCGCCCTTGTTCTAGGAGTCATTTGCATTTGGTTTGGGGTCATTTGGTGGAGTATTGAGGGAGTAGTGAGTAGTTTAATGAATTTATGTGTTGCTGTTTTAGCTTTTCTGGAGCAGGTCTGTCAAAAATCAGAACATTGAAATTGGTCTTTGAGCATATATTTTGGTCTTGGAGTAGTTGTTAAGCAAGGGAGAATCTTCTATTTTGTTGCAGCACTTTGCAGCTCTAATCTTGTGCTCTTGGAAGACATTCTTCAATATATTGTAAGCTGAACAATAGTATTGGCAACATCTTTCTTATTCTTGCTAATCTCGTACTTTGTATTGCCCACTGAACAAGTGGAAGAGGCTGGCTTGCCGCCTATTTACTTTGTGTTGCAATATAGTTTAATGTCTGCCATATGGTCGCCTCATCTCCACCCTGGATTGAGTAGCACATACTTGGTGTTGAGTTACTTTCAGCAATATTAGTGATAGGGATCCTCTGACCATATGATCGTCCACCTTGGACACATTCTTGGTTAGAGTTGCTTGTTCTAAAATGCATAAGATCCTCTGACCATATGCTCACACCTTGCCCAACTCGGATCCTGGTGTACATTCTTGGTTAGAGTTCATTTCGCATCGTTTGGGTTTTCCTCTAACCTTAACGGGTGCATGTTGTTTGTAATCACATTCAAAAATCGGAAAAAAATTGGCTCGGTATATTTCAGTGGTATTAGAGCCAAGATCCTGCCATCCTGTGCCCAACAAGGTTTAGTTGACAGTCGAATGATAGAGAAATCAGTTTCTACACTAGAGGTCAGAACAGAGTTCAGCTCAGTTTAGAAGTGGCACTTAAACATGGCTAACAGAGAAGAGATAAAGCTGGAACAAACACTTTTTGAGATCGGAAAAAGACTTGGCAAAGAATGTAAGTCAAGGGAAGACGAAAAGAATAATCTTCAAATATTGGAACAATGTTTGAGACAGGTGGAGCAGTCACCTTCTGAATGGATGCAATTGGCATTGTCACCTGCAGTTCACCTTTTAGTTCAGCCCTATTGGCTGGGACATCCAAATGAAGAAATCAAGCTGCTGATTTCTTCTTGCTTCATGGAGTTGATGAGAATGGTGGTCCCCATGACACCCTATGATGATGAAACCATGAAAATCATTCTGAATATGATTGTAGAAAGTTTCCAAGATCTTGATGAAACTGGAAGCAATCTATTTGCTAGAAAGGGTGCTATCTTAAAGACATTTTTAGATCTCTGGGTAAGTAACTTGCTATTCGCCTTGGAAATGCAGGATCAGATTTATCACTTGTTCCATTACCTCTTCATATCCACTTGGAGCGAACAAGAAGAGGATGTTATTGCAGTTGTAAAGAAAATCCTTATTCTCACCATTAATGAGTCAGATGAAATTCCACCAAATGTCCAATCTCTCCTCTTGGACACATATGAGTGTGAAGAAAAGGATTCTCCTATTGCTGCTATGCTGATCAAGGAATTATTTAATCCATATGAAGAGAAATTGAAGCCACTTTTGGAGAAGTCTGAGCAAGATGCAGGAAAATTTAGTGGTCCTGATGATAGAGATAATTCCAAAGAGTCCATACAAGGTCATATTGAAGATAATGACGGTGAAGTTTTCAAAACAACAAGAAATGAAGATTCTTCACTTCATTATGATGGTGACTTTGGGGTTGAGCAGCAAACTCGGTATTTGGAGAGAAATGTTTTTGACGATATCAGTTTGAGTGATTTGGGACTTGACTTATTCAAAGAGTCATCACTACAAAGGGAGCATGATAAGTTTTTTCCTGTTGTAATGAATCGAACTAATTCTGACCCAAAATTTTTCAAACTTCGAAGATGATCACAACAACACCAAAGTACCCGTTAGGGTTAGATCTAATCAAACCAACAACTGAAGGAAAGAGCCTCAATGCCAAGAATGTGCTTTCCGACCCAAGCTGGGTAGAAGCTACCATGTGGCGGAGTATCACTAGTAAAGAATGCAGTACTGGAAAGTAAACTCAACGCCAAGCATGTGCACTCCTAACCCGAGGTGGGAAAGGCGCTACCATATGGCGGAGATTCTATTAACAAAAATGCTATGCAAGTAAAATAATCTCAACGCCAAGCATGTGCATTCCTAACCCAAAGTGGGAAAGGCGCTATCATATGGCGGAGAAATAGAAAGCAAATACAATATAGACTGAGCAAGGGCCAGTCGCATCCACAACCGTGGGAATGAAAGTGATTAAACTAAAAGTAAACTAGACGGCAAAGCAATCCTCTTCCACTAAAGTGGGGATACAAAATGTAAAGTGCAGAAAGTAAAAGAGCTGATTAGTACTACTAATTCAGCGTTACAATATTATGAACAATCTACAAATACAATGAGATATAGATAACCAATGATCTCCAAAATGTTAGGAAATGAACTCCAAACAAGTACAAGCTATCCAACATATGACATATAGCAAAAGGGACTAAAATATCAGGTCTAATATAAAATTGCAGCGATTAGAAAATTCATACCAGCAAGCCCTAGAATCACCAAAATGCTCATAACTTCATCAAAACACCTCCGAATGATGTGGAACTGAACGCAAATGAGAGCTAGGAGTTGAGTGACCAAGACCAAGCCAAGAAACTCCTCCAAATAGCAGTGATTTATTTATGCACGCTTTCCAATGCAACCTCAAAGAAGGTACAACCTCCATAAATGTTCTACCAACAAGATAAAATCCGAGACACCTCCAAAAAATATGAAAACTTGCAAGGAGGGGCGCCCAAGGTAGACTAAAGCATAGGGCCAATACCCATAACCACTAAAAAATCGTGCATGGACTTATGAGCAGATTTCTATTTCAGCAAAACCCTAACCAACAAATGCAAAATTGACAAATCTCTAAAATCTTCAACTTTGATGCTCTGTCTGCTAGTCTGGATGAGAAGCAGTCTCTGAAAACCCAGCTAGGTGCTATCTTTCAAGCACGAAACCAAGAGAAAGAACTAGGAGGTATGCATTCCTCGAAGCAAGCTCTGAAAGTATTTCAGCAGCATAACAGTATGATAAGCAACAATAGATATCCCAATTGAAGGCCAAGTCTCTTATTTATAAATTTTCTGTCTCCAAATTCAAATATTCTTTTCCCTCCAATTAGGGTGCCTAAATGAAATTCACTTTTCACCTTTTCTCCAAATTTCATTTGCATTTCATTTCCAACCCATATGTAGAAATATAATTTAATAAAATGCAAATATATCACCAAAAGGCGTCCAAGATAGACTTAAGTGAAATATTCTATAACTTGCAAATATTTCACTAAAAGATTCAAGTGAAATATTTAATTAAACTCAAATGTCTCCAAGCTAGGCGTCCCCTTTTGCCTTATCACATATTTCACTTAAATATTAATTCATCAAATAAGGCCTCCAAAATGTTTAATTAATAAACATTATAAAAATCACTTATCTCTCCAAATCGTCCTCCATGCCTTAGCCAAATATTTTTCACTTAAAACATTATTTTTTCATCAAATATCAAACTTGCCAAAATAATCACCTCAAATGCTGGAGACCACTGCTCAAGTTGACCTGCCAGAAATAGCCATTGCACTGAATTGCTGAGTTGCTGCTAAAAATAGCATTGCCAGAAATAGTACTTACTAAAAATAGCATACTGCGAAAAATAGTAAGTTGTTCCAAACTCATTTTCTCCACATTTTGAGTAGTCGTCACAACTTACTAAAAATAGTAAGTCTTGGAAAAGTCATCTGATTCAGTTGCATGTCACACCATCGCGAAGCTCTCTGAAAACCTAGAAGGAATCCATAAGCCAAATTGGAAAACTCCAACATGCAAGCCTCCAAAAAGCAGTCGGGAACGCAAGTCAATATCCTGTCATGCATGTTACCTCATTGCAAAGCTCTCCAAAAGCCCAGAAAGCTTCACCAGACATGCGTTAGAAACTCTCGCATGCAAGACCTCAAAACCTCCTCTGAAAGTGGAAACCCTAATTTTCATTTTAGCTTTAGCCTACGAGTTTCCGGAAATAGGCTAAATCCAAACAAAGAGTGTAGGGCTAAATTGGGGACATTATGTACCTGTTGATCATCTTAATCAACCCACTAGCATTTGGGATCTGGGTGTGTTGGCACCAAGGTATGAAAGAGAACCTTTGTGGGATGAGTTTCCCTTTGATCTTGATGAAGACCAAGGTTTCGTTTGCATCGCAAGCTATAAGGAGGGCACAAAAGGAAAAGTTGTCTTTGATGAAGAAGCTTGCTCTGAAAAGTTCCATGGTGATCCTTTCAAGTTGGTTGCAGCCACCAAGGAGGATGTTGTCTCTTTTAAAACTTTCAGAACAACATTCGATGATTCTTCGTTCAAGTTAGGGGTTGCCATTGCCTTTGATCAAGAAGACGGTGAGGTGGATGAAGAGCTAGAATACCAAGTGGCTCTTGAAGATGTAGAGTTTGAAGGTGTTACTAAACACAAATATGATTTTCCAATGCATGAAGATGATTGCAAACTTGGGGTCAAAGAATCTGTGAAGTATGATGCTTTTTTTGACAATGAGCATTCTCCACTAGTTAATGGAGAAGTTCATGAATGTTGGAGCAGCAATGAAGGCAGCAAAGAAGAGGGACAAGGTTCTAATTTTCAGTTGCAGCCTATCAGCAGTTCCTCATCCTTGAATTATCATGATTGGGACAGACAATTCAAGGTGTCTGTTGACAAGGAAGTGCAAGCTCTATCCCTATTTGATCACACACATAGCTTGGTTGAAGAATTGTACTGGAAGGCTCAGCTTGAAGAGAGACAAAGAGGAGTGAAAGTTGAAGTTGCCCTTCCCAATCTGCAACTTATCAGAAACTCTTTGGTAACCTTGAAGTCCGAGTACATGCACTTGGTTGAAGATCGTGATTACGCCATTAAAGTTGCAAAGAAGACCATTTGTGCTTCTCAAGATAGAGTGAGGAAGATTGATGAACTTTCCTTGGAGCTTGGATCAACAAGAGCTACGCTAGAAGAAACTCAAATGGCATTAATGGAGGTAGAAAATCAGTTTGCTTATTTCAATTTTTTCACAGAGCAAGAGAATGCACAGAGTCGAAGAAATCAAGCAAGTAATCGGTGAGCTTGATAGTCTTTGAGAGGAGTTTGACCTAGAAGGTCTCACAAGAAGGACTGAAGTTACAAGTGTAGATTTGGATCAACAAGATGGATGGAATAACTTTCAAGTTTTTGACAATCCTCTCTTTGAAGAGGGCGACGAGGAAAGTTATGACAATCTTCTCTATGAGATGGAAGATGAAACGAAGAATGAGACTGAGCATGGTTTCTAGTGCTTGGATGCTTTGATATCACTCCATAAGGAAGTGCCACGTCTGTTGATTAGTAATAAATGCATAAGTGGGCTCAAGGGTGAAGATTCCATATGCGAGGTGTCGAAGAGAGGTAATTTCAACATCTATGACATCAAGATGTTGATGAGACAAGTTGTGGTAGCTGCTGGTAACTTCATTACAACAACAAGGAGTGATGATTACAGACCTACTACTCAGGAGGTATGGGAGAAAAGTGGACCAAAACTTGGCGGTTACATTCTTGATAATCCCTCCTTTGGGTGGAATGATGTTTGGGCTCATATTAGTCAGTTTTGGGAGTTGAATCTGAAGTCATTTTATGTTTCATACTCCAACGTGATTGAAGCTTTCATGGTTGAGCTTCAGGGGGACACCAATTTCATGAGAATACATCTGGTTCTCACTAGCACTTGGGAATGCATTGTGATTTCTTGGCATTGTGTTGAAAATATTTTTCAGTTGGGTGTCCATGTTTGGGATTCTCAACATGGGTTGATGGAGCCTATTGCTTGTGGAAAGAAGAACTTTTGGGGGGATAAGGATCAAATTTCCAGATTTGTTGGTGATGTTCCCTTCTTTCCCAGCCACTTGATGGTTCCGTTTGTTCATCAACAAATGGATTGGAGAAAATTTTTGAGTATGGATTGGAGAGATGAACGATCGGTTGCTCTTGGGAGTGACCTTCCGCTAATACAAGGGTAGATTTTGAGACACGTGCTTGCTGGTTGGAGGCATACCAGCCACTTTACTTGTGGAGTTACTCTCATTTGGAAGAGTTTGTCCTTCACTACTTGCCAAAGAGGTGGTAGTTTTCAGTTGGAGATTGCTCTAGTATGTTTTCTTGCCATTTTTGAGGGATTAACTTGCAACTCTATGCTCATCTCATACACTCACACTTGGGAATTTCTTTGGTGTTGCTGTTTTTTCTTGTGTGAAGTACTAAAATCAGATTGCTCTTCGCTGACTTTAGCCTTGAATAGCAGAGACTATTTGTTCCTTCACACCAATTCTATTCTCGGGGTTCATCTTATGGAGGCTTGTGATGTTAACTTTCATAGTTCTCTCTCATTGTTGGTTCAAGACATCGAACTACCACTTGTTTTGATTCATCATTCTAAGATTCATAAGGTTGGAACTATGAGAGTTTTCTGTAGTTTTCATGGTGGTATTAGTATAATTCAGATGAGGCATAGTAGCTCCATGTGGAGACATGAGTATGAATTTGTTGAGCTCTTGCAAAGGATTGCTTTCCTCCTTGCAAGAAGATTGGAAGATGTCACATTTGCAGACATGACTTCATTTATTACCATGTGGAGGTATGCTGAGGAGATTGATTTTGAGTTGAGTATCCTATCTTTCTTCTTGCCTAGAATTATGATTGACAATGGTGTGGTTGATATTGTTGATTCGGGGTATCGTGGACATGAGATGTTGCATGATATTGATCTCAATCCTTTAAGATCTTTCAGTTTGGGTAACATGGATGGTAACACTTTGGAGTTACAAGGAAGGGTAGTGCAACATTGGCATGATGCTTTCACTGATGGGCTTAGAGTAGTGCAACATCGACATGGTGGGTCCTTCCTAAGATGGATTTGGGAACCTGGGATCATACTTGTTTGGGTATGGATCAGTCTTAATTTTTCTGGAATTGTGGTGGTATTGCTTGAGGACAAGCAATTTTGGGAAGGGCGGACTGTAATGTCCCCATTTTTAGCACTGCACTTCTCAGTGATTGATGGCCTATCCCCGGGTTGCTGTCGGCTAGTCAGAGGGAAAATTAGGGTTTCCGACTGTTTGGTGGGTTCTCTTGAAGATTCAGGGTTTTGCTTGTTGGAGTTTGGGTGTTTGGATTCTGGATTCCTTCTGGGTTTTCAGAGAGCTTTGTAGAGGTATGACTTGCAACTACGTCGAGCAACCTTTCCGGACTTACTATTTTTAGTAAGTTATGACAGCTACATCCTGGAGTTTGGGATTTTGGATTGCAGATTCTTTCTGGGTTTTTAGAGAGCTTCACAATGGTGGCGCATGAATTGCATTCTGAGCAACTTCTTGAATTTACTATTTTCTATATTTAGCAGTGGTCCAGTCAGCACCAGCTCAGTCAACTTTCCTTCACTTGTAGTTCATTGGGTGATCATGATTTTTGGCTTAAGAGGTTCATTTTGGAGAAATAAGTTATTTAAAGTCAATAATATTTTATTTTATAAAATAACCCCTTGTCCTAGTAATATGACTTTAAGTTGTTCTGAAAAGGGGGACCTCATGGGTGGATGCATCATCAGGGAAAATTTTAATTATTCTAAAGTCAAAATTACTCTTGGAGGTGGGACGCCAACTTTGGAGAGCTTATTATTTTATTTAAAAATGATTTATATCCCTCTTGAAATGGGACGCCACCTTAAGCTTGATCAATGGTCAAAATCAAACCCTAAAAGCATCTTGAAATTAGGGCGCACCTTCTAGAAGCTTGTGGAGGGTCTTCTCAAAAGTTATAAAAAGAAGCCTCAGGTCTTCATTTTGGTATCTGATATCTTGAGTAATGTTATGCTGCCAAAATGGTGCTGGACTGCTTCAAGGAATGAATGCCTCTTAGCCTTGGCTCAACTTCGTGCTTGAGAGATAGCACCTAGTGGAGAGGTTTGCTAGTATAGAGTGGATTTTGTAGTGAGGTTGCATTGTTGTTTGAGTTAATGCTTTGTAGTTCAGTTATTTGCATTTCATTTCATTTTTTGGATTTGTTGATATCATAGCTGATTTGTAGTTTTCACTCGTATATTGAAAAATAAAAATTTCTTTGTTCTGGGTAATGCACATTTCATCTTCTTTAGGTTGGGCGCCCCTTTGTGCCAATTTGCATATTTTAATATTGAGAGCTTGAATTTATAAAGAAAATTGCCCCTATTTGCTAGGCAGGCCCTCTTTGGAGTGTATTAGGAAGCGTGTTAAATAATGGTGGGGGTTTGGGTGTAGTTTTTTGTTTGCAGCTTGGTCGCCCTTGTTCTAGGAGTCATTTGCATTTGGTTTGGGGTCATTTGGTGGAGTATTGAGGGAGTAGTGAGTAGTTTAATGAATTTCTGTGTTGCTATTTTAGCTTTTCTGGAACAGGTTTGTCACAAATCAGAACATTGAAATTGGTCTTTGAGCGGATATTTTGGTCATGGAGCAGTTGTTAAGCAAGGGAGAATCTTCTATTTCATTGCAACACTTTGTAGCTCTAATCTTGTGCTCTTGGCAGACATTCTTCAATATATTGTAAGCTGAGCAGTAGTACTGTCAGCATCTTTCTTATTCTTGCTAATCTCGTACTTTGTATTTCCCACTGAACAAGTGGAAGAGGCTGGCTTGCCGCCTATTTACTTTGTGTTGCAATATAGTTTAATGTCTCTGCCATATGGTCGCCTCATCTCCACCCTGGATTGAGTAGCACATACTTGGTGTTGAGTTACTTTCAGCAATATTAGTGATAGGGATCCTCTGACCATATGATCGTCCACCTTGGACACATTCTTGGTTAGAGTTGCTTGTTCTGAAATGCATAAGATCATCTGACCATATGCTCACACCTTGCCCAACTCGGGATCCTGGTGTACATTCTTGGTTAGAGTTCATTTCGCATCGTTTGGGTTTTCCTCTAACCTTAACGGGTGCATGTTGTTTGTAATCACATTCAAAAATCAGAGAAAAATTGGCTCAGTATATTTCATTAGTGACATAATTACACACCAAAAATAGGAACTCGGCCCCCCCCAGGATCAGTTGTCATTGGTAAGTTGGAATTGTAGAGGTTACCCTTGGAGAAGAGGACCTGGTTTAGGGCCCATTGCAGAAGGAAGGGACATCATCATTCTTATGGAGACGCATGAGCTTGATGGTTGCAAGATCCTGGATTTTGAAGGATATAAAAAAGCTTCCATTTGGAATGAGAGAAAAGATAGTGGCAAAGGACATGGTGGTGTTGCAGTCCTAATCAAAGAAGCATGGTGCAATAGCATTCAAATCGAGAAAGAAGACCCAAACAAACAATATGTATGGTTTATAATAACAAAAAAATAGACTATCATAAGGGTGACAACCTGCTATTTTTCTCCAAAAGGCTCCAAATCTTACAAGAAAATGAACCTTGACTGCGAGGATCCTTTTGCTGCGCTAAAAGAAGACATTTCAGTCTATAATGACATGGGAGAGGTTATCTTAATAGGGGATTTTAACGCAAGGACAACAAACATACAAGCTCTCAACTTGAAAAGCAAGGACAAGGAGAAAGCTGATCCACCATGGTTGGAGGAAGAGGACCAACATCTGTGGGAAAGGAACTCCCAAGACTGTAAGCACATTGTCACACATTATGGGGCTGAGTTGTTGGGGATTATGCAGTTTATTCGACTTGGTCATTTGCAATGGTATGAGGGCATGGACGAACTCAGGCAACACTTACAAAACATACAATGGGAAAAATGTGGTTGATTATGTCATTTGCTCACATGTTTACATGTCAAAGATAAAGGAGGTAGTGATTGGAAAGTGTCCTTTAGAGTTGAAATTAGACCATAATCCAATTTATGTAAATCTTGACACCCACATTGATAGGCACCAAGGGGGGCAGATTCATAGCAACAAAAAGAAAGTGCCTTCGTAAGGTAGAATCATCTTGAACCAAGACAATCAGGAAGTCTTCAAGGCTGCCCTCAAAAGGCTCTTCAAGGATTATGAAAGGAAATCAGCTAACATGGAACATCACACTATAAACAAGAGCATGTTGATCCCCATTGTTCACAAGGCTTTGGATGAGTGTAAGAGGGTGGGGCCTAAGAGGGCAATTACAACTACTTTCCCAACAAACCCATGGTTCGATGAAGAGTGCAAGATAACTAAAAGTAAACTTTGTGAGGATGGAAGGACCACTGAAAACAAGAAAGATTATGAAAGGATGATACATGACACAAAAAGTAAAGTATGTGAGCACAAGAAGGTTGGAGCTGATTTCCCTTGGAAAGAACAATCCCAAGAAATTCTGGAAGGAGCTACAACAAAAAGGAAAACAAGTGGAAAACAATATCACAAGCTCTCAATGGTTGGAATATGAAAGGTTACTGTATGAGCGGGAACAAGATAGACATAGACCTCCAACAATCAAGGCTAGCATTGGACTTTTCACCATTGGAGATATCAATCAAGGCATAAAAAGGTTGGCTGGGGGAAAGCACAAGATATTGATGGGATGCAAGCAAAATTCTTAAAATGGGGTATTGAGGTCCTTGCACCTTGCATCAAGGGTATCTTCAACAGGGTTATCCAGGAGGGTTTTCTAGAAGGGTGGACAACTAGTGTTTTTATTCCCTTATACAAAAGTGGGGACTCCAATAACCCATCAAACTACTGCACTATTATGATTAATCCATTTCTTGGAAATTTTTTTGGAAGCATGATTGAGTGCAAATTAGTAGTTGGGCTGAGAAGGATGGCAAAAGAGATGATGGTCAGGCTGGTTTTAGACCAAAACATTCCACTATTGATCACTGTATTACTCTTAGATCTTTGATTGAAAAAATATGGAACATTCAAGGAGAGGAGGCCTTTTGCTGCCTTGTTGACTTTAAAAAAGTCTTTGACACTGTGCCATGGGACAAGTGGAATAGAATGGAGGAACTGGGGGTCCCAAAGGTGCTTAGGGCGGCTGTTCATAGGTTGTATGAGCAGGTTAGAGTTAAAATCAGAACCAACAAAGGTATGTCCGAGTGCTTTGGCTGCGACATTGGGGTCAAGCAAGGCTGCTCACTTTTCCCAACGTTATTTGGGCTTTACATTGACAAGTTGGAAGAGTGGATATAAAAAGTTGGTAGGGAAGGTATTTAGTTGGCCAATAATGTAATAAAATTGCTCTTGTATGCTGATGATCTCATTTTGATTGCTAAAACAACACATGAGCTAAGAAAACATTTGAAGCTCTTGAATCCTTTTGTAAGGAAGTTGGGATGCAAGTGAATACTAGTAAAACTAAAATAATGATCTCTCTGCGAAGGAAAAAGCAACAAATTAGCTTTATCTTTGAAGACAAACCACTGGAAATTGTGGATGTATACAAATACCTTGGGTTGGATTTTCACTACAAGCTCAGTTGGGAAACTTGTAGAGAAAAGAGAATCCAAGGGGGTTGGAAAACACTTTACTCTCTAGAAAACAAGTGTAGAAATGCTGAATTATGGGATTGGAAAACTGAGAGAACTTTGTTTGGCTTACTTGTGACCCCAGTGGTTCTATATGGTGTGAAATTTGGGGCAGCAACATGTTAGATTAGAAATGGAGGCAAGTGGAAAGAATTCAAAAGCACCTAATTGTTAGCAGCCTTAAATTCAAAACTGCAATACCCTATGAGATTTTATTGGTGGAGACATACACCTTCCCCTTGGAAGCTTCAACGATGATTCGATTACTAAGTTACCTACAAAAGGCCCAAAATATGGAGAACCATTGTTGGCCTAAGCTAATTGTAGAAGAAAAGTTGGATAGAAGAAAAAATACATGGATGAAACAAAACAAAAAATGGATGGAAAAGTGGGGTGTGAATATGCATGATTTTTCAAGTACAAATGAATAAATAAAAAAATATTTGAAGCAAAAATTCAAAAATGCTATGTGGACAAAACAACTGGGGTGAAAAAAAGATTACTATATCAAAGAATTTAATCCCAAGGGGGACCATGAAGAAAAGGCATATATAGGAGTAGATATTAAATGGAGAGCAAAGATGTTGATGGCGCAGCTTCAGACTAGCTCACATCGTCTTAGATGTGAAACGGGTAGGTGGATGGTTCCTAAAGAAGAGTAGGAAAAAGAAATGTTGTTTTTGTGACATAGGATTGGTGGAGACAGAATGACACTTTGTTATGGAATGCTCAGCGTATAAAGATATTCGGCCCAGTTATGAGGACACCTTACAAGTTGATAACTTAAATATCTTGTTTGAGGAGGAAAGGTTGGTCAAATCGGAAAACTACATCATCAAAATTCACTGTCGTAGGGCTGACCTTGAACGAAGATCTCATTCTGTTTAGGGTCTCTTCTTTTTATTGGTGATCTTATGTTGTTCCTGGGTCCCTTAGGCTGCTGTGGCCTCGTGAACGTTATTAAAATATTTCATTTCATTACATTTCAAGCTCAAAGGGGATGAATTTTATCAGACGCGTGGGAGAAAGAACAAGAAACACAATCTTAGAAAAAATGAGAGGGATGCAGAGTATGGCGTAAAGAATAGTGTGTTACGCCTCTAAAATCTAGAGTTTCAGGCATTGTTTGGGGAGGAAAAGCCAAAAGGAATGTGTGGATTGAAGCGACTAGGGTTGAGGCAAGTTGCAGAGGTGTTTCGGGAGTGGAGAGGGTGCAGAACATGTGGTAGAGGGTCGACATGTGTGTTGCGAGTTAGCAGGGGCATAGGGAAACAATGCACTCATTTGAAGGAAGCTCCCTAGTTACATTTCCATCTACAATAAGACATTAATAGAATTTACACGCAACATGGTAAGAGAAACGAGGCTCTTGAATTTGCACAAGAGGAACTAGCACGAAGAGAAGTAAATGTATGCATCCTTTCTGTGTCACTGAAATTTGTAAGCGGTTTCTCCCTTCCCTCGTTTTCTTCTCCGAGTCTATTGTTAGCTATTTTATTAAGAGAAAAGGATTAAAAAAATGGTATTTACCGACAACCCAACCAAGGAAATTGAATCATTATCATCTTAGTCACTGTTGGGAAAATAATTAATAGTAGATCTCTCCAAGTACAATGTCAAACCACTTTAGAAAGGTAGTTTCCAATGAATGAAAATGGACTAAACATTAGTGGACTGTGGTGAAAATCTTGAGGAAGGACCATCCTTGACTTAATATGAAACAAAGAAAAAAGTGTCTAAAGAACACTTGACACAATATGCAGCTAGGACATAATGTGTCCTCACTAATACAAATCTTCTACTACTATGAAATCATAGGGTGAAAATTTTAACCAAAATTTGCAAAGGGATAATATTAGGTGATTGTTAAGTAATTAAAATAATTTTATCTCTCCACACCTATATGATAAGAATGCATGTAAAATTGGGAGCCCAGCAGAACACATGAAGTGTTTGATAAAATGATTTATAATAGATGGTTATAATGGCATCATGACTATATTCTTATGTAATATTGTTTGTTATGAAGAACTAAGAGTAGTAATAGTAAATATGGTGGAGTGCAACACTATATTGAGCATATTTTGGAAGTTGATATTTTTGCATATTCAAGTTATGAAGGAGCAAGGCTTTATACACCTACACGATGTTTACAAATTTCTTAAGTGTAAGAACCCCAATATGGGAACTATTAGATGAACTAAGGGACTTGTGCTAGATTGTTTTCATATTGTGAAGAGTTCATAGCAAGTTTGATGCTAAGTGAAATATTATTTAAGATTTATAATGTCATTATTGTAGAAATAATATCAATGTCAAATAATTATTACTCATATTTCCTAGGCTTGATATCAACATGGCTTTTAATTTAGTAAAACTATGAGATTTTAGATACTTGCAATATTGAAAATATTAGATGTAGCATTATATTGAGAAGATATCAAGATGCATGTAATTATGAACCATTTGGGAAACTCTATTGTAGTGGTAACTGGTGTAATAAGTTCTTTAATACCATTTTATCCTCCTTTCTTAATGCAATAATAAGACATGCCATATAATTCTAGAATGGTTTTTGGGTATTGGGGTAGAGTCTTTATATGGCTACAAAATATCTATTGACCCCCTTGAGCATAAAAACCTCAATATCGAATCTATTATATGTAAATTTTGAACGGAAGTGCTTTCCTAGGGTTTTTTCGAAGGTAATTTATCATTCCAACTCATTGTATCCATCTTAACCCAATTAGACTTTTGGGGCTTTGCATAATTGTTTCCTTATGAATAATAAAGGTGGTGGGGTCTAATTAGAAATCTTGATGTCTTTAGATGGAAGTGTTATAGTTTAGGCTTGCTGAATTGGGAATGGTGTTAGAATTCTTTGCTTGTCGTTAAGCAACATTAATTGTTAGGAATCATTTAAAGGAACCTAGTTGGAGTAAGATAGTAATTAATGAAACCTTGGGTATGAGAACATGTGTGTAGGCATCCTTTGAGAGACCTTGTAAGGAGAACTATGTGTGACTTTGATCCCGTTTGGAAGTGGGCACATAAGCAGTCCTTGGGTGAAGGATGCCCCTATGACCTCGAGTTCATAGGGGGAAATTTTAGGGGGATAACTCTGAGGTTTGGGGTTGTTCCTACCTTGTTTGACCTTCTCTCTTTAGCAACCTTCAGTTGAGGCTGAAATGAGTATTAGATGGTTATGAATGAGCTAAGAAAACCCTAATAACTTGTACTTAGTACATAATATGCTTCTAAATACTAAGCGAAATGAAGTGAATGGATTTGACTACCTTATAGTTGATATTTGTTGAATAAAGGCCATCATGTGTTCGTTCAATGTGATTCTTTTGTGTTTGTGGAATTCAACTCCATACCTATATGTGATGTCCCTTTTTTTTATAAGGCCAAAAAGAGATCTTATTAATTATTTAAATATTAAATTGTCTTTTATTCTTTATAAGACATTTTAATTATTTAATTAATTAATTATGAAATATGACTTTATTAAATATTATTGGGTAACTATTGAGTTTATTAAAGTCATGAGTTTCATGAAATAGTTAAAGAGCCTTCTAAAGTCGGATAAATAAATCAGTTACGGAAACTGAATGTTGGCGGACTATATTGGTGAGTTTGGGGGTCTGCAGATTTATGATGAAGATTTGATTATTGTATGGTTTCTGGATTTGGAAATTATTCTGAGAACGTAAACTCTCAGGCAATTTGATGGCCATGAAGGACGTAGCCCCTGAATGGCTAGGCAGTAACTTGAAGTATTAATTCTAGCCGACACCCTGAAGAATATTATTCTTCAGGCCTGAGCATTGAGTAAACTTTGCCGTGAAGGAAAAATAAGATTTTCAGGCCTTGTGAAGAAACAAGGAGCATTTAACAGTTGTGATTGGAGATATCACATATTATTTTGGCACCGTTTCAGATACAGAGCAATCCATGTATTGGTGTTATGAAGAATCTCATCACCAGCTACGTAGAAATGATTGAATGAATTCAGGAAGAGGGAAAATATTATCATTATACGAGAGTATTATTGATGGCGCCGTTACAAATGGAGATAGTCAGAATTAAGACGGCAATGATTATGTAACGGAATGATTGGAGGCATCCGGGAACCCAATATATGTAATAAAGTATTACGCAATGAGATGAATGTTGCGGGAAACAGAGGAGGACGGGAATCATGAACGCGACTTCTATCCTAGAGGTGCATTGACATTTATCGGGTTTCCTTCATCAAGTGAATGATCCGATATTTTAGAAGTTGATCGCTATTGATTTTCCAGCGATGAGTTAAAGTAAGTCGTCTCATGTTTGGGCGTTCCTATATTTGCACGAGTGTGTTGAAGTATTGAATACAGGCTTCCTTGCATATCATATTTATGTTGAACCGCACTACATGCTGTATGTACTGATCACCAGTGGATGCGATTTTGGGATTATTGTTGAGTGCTTTCCATTGAGAGCTAGAGTGACGAAAGTATCAGCGCCGGGAACTATTTCCATATTGTCGTATCCTCCCTTACATATTGCCGCAGCTGAGATTGGACTGTGGAACCCACATTCTTATTGGTGCCTCCGACAATATTTATCTCTGCTGTTGTCAGAGTCTTCCTGGATACGGGTATATGGTATTGTTATATGTGCTCATCGTCTACTGAAGAAACATTATTCTGTAAGGCTGGAATGTCCTGCTCGTACCATTGCAAGTTTCTATATCCTGGCCGAGACATTTGTGTAATCACGGGAAGGAGATTGGCAAACTCTAGACTACATTTATCTGCATGCACGAAGGAGCAGAGGAATGCATATGGGCCAGTGATTGAATTACATCAGAGATTGGAATTAAGCATTGAGACGGGTATGCGGGAGTATAAGGTTAGAATCTGAGTATTCTTCTTTACTTTTATGTTTAGCTGCAGAATAAAATACACTTGTTCAGATACTTGGGTTGCTGTTGACATACTCGTATATTTAATATCACTGTTGTCTCTCTGTCTGCACATATCATTGATCTTTGAATATTTGATTTCATGCATACTGTTCGACAAAATGCCTGTACATCTGTTTTGGTGGAATTGAATAATTTTGCATATGAGGCTTCTTGGAGTTAATTTATATATATTAGTCGGTGTAAAAAGCAAGTGATAATTACTACTGATCATATTGATCATATAGTTTGACACCATGTTGACATTGTCAAACTTGGGAAACCAATAATAATCCTGGCTCCAGAGGTTGGGATTATTACAGTGGTATTAGAGCCACTATCCTGCTAGCCTGAGGGTATTCAGCTATGACAATGGATAGAATGCAGAACAGAAGATTGATTCCTACCTTCTTTCTCGATTTGCCAGCAAAAGGAAAGAATTCTAGCATGGAGAAAATTTTAAAAGACCTTGCTCAATCTCAAGAAAAGATAAATCACGATTTGATTAAAACACATCAAAAGTTAAATCGTGATTTGCAGCGTCTTGCAAACTCACTCTCAAGGGAATCTAAGGAATTTGCTGTCTCATCCACACCTATAGGTACAGGAGTGCATTATTTTTTGGTATAGGAAGAGGAAAGTGAAGTTACAAGGGAAGTTAGCAGAAATCTTTATGAAGAATTTGGGAAACATGCCGATGTTGTATATGAGGATACAAGGAAAGGGTCTGGTAATGATTCTAATGCGCCATCATCATCATCTGGACAAGAAGCATCACATGAGGTGAACATGTATTCCCTTAACATGAAGTGCGCTAGATTGAAGATGAACGATGATATGGATAAAGGTATGGAGTCTAATAATGAGTCCTTATTGGACCACATCTTTTCCCAATCATTCGTAGTGGAAGGTTGTAATGCATCCACAAGCAAGTTGGCTGATTCTATTTTTGACAAACATTCCACACATGAGGACAAATTAGAAAAGATAGTTCATGGCAACCAATATCACTCCGATGCTCGGGAACAAAAACCTCTTGTAGTGGAAGATTTGGAAGGTCAATTTATGAAGGAAGAAAAGATTGTGAAAACGTTATCAAGGATGGATGATACTCATAAGCATGTTGAAGACCTCATTAGGACAACCCAAATTGAGGAAAGGCGAATAGGAAAGATAACTGGTATTTCTCATACACATTTGCAGTCCATCAAAGAAGCGTTGGAATTCATAAAATGTGATTACTTGCAATTACTAAGAGATAGAGACATGGTTGTCAAATTGGTGGAGGACAAAGATAGGGAAATTGTTGATCTTCGCCTTCAGTTGAGTACGGCTCATAATTCAATGTGCAAATCAGAAAATCAGTTGTGTGTTGCAGCCACTTTGCAAGAGCAAGAAGTCAATGCCAGAGACATGCAACCTGAAGAATTTGATGAAGATGGTTTGGAACAAGGAAAGAAAGTAGATATAATGGCTATAGGTGAGGTTTGTAAAAATCCTTGTGAAGAATTGGACAGGCAAGTAGATTTGAGTCATGAAGGCAAAAGGATAGAATCTGGTGTAATCTTACTAGAAGAACCGCATGTGACATCTATTAAAAAATGCAAAAGTTTTATAGTGGGTGGCATAAAGATTTTGATTGATAAATCTTATGATGGTATGGATTTTATTGGTGTTCCTCTTGTTAACCACAATGTTGTTCCTTCATTCATGGTGGAAGATGTGAAGGAAGAATTTGTAGCCTCAAGCAATAGGCAAGGTACGGAAGCCCATGGAGAGACTAGTGATGAACACAATTCTGATTGCTTGAGTTTGGCCGGCAGCTCCTTGACATCATATGAACCTTGCAGTGAAGTCATCCATGAGAAGCTTGATGAATTTTCAGATTGCTCAGAGTCTGATTTTGTATCAGCAATTGATGAAGAACAGGAGGCTGACTTGGATACATCTTCAAGTGGGATCATTGACTCTCAAATTGGTGCCATTCCTACACATGTTGAAAAATCAGTAGTAGGAACACAAGGCTGGGAACAAAATCCTTTGATATGGGAGGACTTGCACGATCATTTGGTGATGACAGATAGACTTCTAGAAGACCTCGATTGGACAACGCAAAAGGAGGAAGGACTAAGGGAAAATGCAGCTTCTATAGCAGCCTCTACTAGGATGCAAAAAGATAATGCAAATTGCAAAGAATGTGAACAACTTGATGGAAGAATTGAGGAGTTTCATGAGGAAACATCTTGTAGCTTGATGACATTTGATGATGAGTTAGGTGAGACACTACCACTTCTCACTTGGAAAGACCAGGAGGAAGATCAAGATTTGGAGGTGTTCAATGAATCCAAAGAAAGCAAGGAGGAATCCCAAATGCTGATTTGGGACAATAGCAGATTACTCTCCCATTCTCATGAATTTGTTGTTTATGGTCATGAAAAAGATAATTCAACCATTGTTGACAACCCTCTTTTTTGAGTTGAGTGCTGACTTGACTTTAGATAATCCACTCTTTGAGTTGGATGACGAGGAGGCTCTTGGTCCTGATGACACAAATGATATGTGGGTTTCAAGTGTGGGATGTAAAGTTGAGCATACAATAAGTGGACCAGCCACTAATATCTTGTCTTCAATTGCACATACTAATTTACATGAGGCAGATTTGATTGAGCCTTTGATTTTTCATAATGAGTTTGAGGAGTTATCTTTTTAGGAGGCTCACATGGCAGAGCTTACGTTCTTTAGACCAGCTTATGAAGGAGTATGCATGAATGGTGGCATTGCTGGTTCATATCTGTTTGAGTGCGCAAACACTCTTGGAGATGATTCACTACTCTCTTATAATGCATATGGAGCTAATGGGGCATGCATGATCATAGTTCCTCCTGCTGAATGGAATTTTCTTTTAGCAGTTGGTTGGAGAAGTTGGAGGAATTTGCATCGTCCTTTCCCCAATGGAGGTAGACATAGTGATGAGTTTCTATCATCTTTTTACATTAGATATATAGGATCTTGAATCATTTGATTGTGATATACTCTAATACTTGTGAATCTTGTTGTGTAAGTCTTAGGATAGAGATGACCCAAGTTTAAATCTTTGAGCTATTTGAGCAGTGATAGGTAGTCATTGGATTGTGCCAATGATCGATGTTTAGGCTACTATTAGGGATTAGTTAGCATTCACTTGGTTCATGGAGGTGAAGGTTAGTAAGGGCTACCTTGATTATGATATGGTAACCATTGCATGGGTAGTTTCCTTACCGTGCAGGGGTAATGGTAACTAGAGCTAACCATTGTATCAAGAGGGTTCATTAGCAGTTACCTATAACACAAAGGTGATTGATATCAAGTGTTACTTAGGTTGTGAAGAAGATAGATGACAATATTACTAAGGTCACACGGTGGCATATGTCGGAAGCTACTTCTTCTTGGGTGGATAGACTTGTCATTGATGACCTATAAGTGATTGAAGTTGGAATCACTAGGCCATGGTAAGTTCACTACTTGTGGAAATCTCTGGGTTGAAGACATACCTCGGTGTAGTATAGGATACACCAAATTTCTTTTCTATTTGGGATGCATTGTCAATAGGTGTTAGACATCCTTTGTGGATGTGCCAGTCATTCATTATGTATATGTTAGTCATTCATTGTGTAAATGGTCTTAGGTTTTATGTACCTTGTTATTGATGCCCTCACTAGTGATGACATCAAGTAGCATGGGTTGCTTGATTGTCACTATAGACAACAATGGATTGGGAAAAGTTGGGACCCACAGTGCAATATGGGATGCACTAACATTCCTTTTCCAAGAGAAATCCGCTTATGGGCTTATGTGATTGTGAATAAGGTAGTGGATTGATGCATGTAGTAGGTTGCATCCACTTCCACCTTACTAGTTCTTTATGTAAACTCATGGTGTATATTGGAACAAATCACTATTGTACTTATGATATGTGTATGATCCAATCATTGTTATACTTGTGATGTGCAAATGAGCTAGTCACCTTGTATAAATGTGATGTGTGTTTGAGACAATCATTGTGTGTGTGATCTTGGGATTATGGTATGATATGACCCCTATGCATTTGTGTGTATTTGTATAGTAATATTTGGTATGAAACCAACGCTTGATGACTTGTCAATATCATTCTATTGTAATTGACTAAGTTGATAGCTTATTCTTAATGAATAGTCATGGTTTAAAGGTGAGATCAAAGATCTCGTACAAGAGGAGAGAATGAACTCATGAAGAAATATTGAAAATGGCATGAATTAGGAATCATATTTTTTAGAAAAATAATTAAAGGTAGAACAAGAAGAGATTTTGAACTATGAAGACATTTATTGGAGGTAGAAGTACAAATAATATTTGCTTGGAGATAGGAATAAAAATAAGTTAATAACTCTACCCATGCAATAAAGAGCATAAACATGATCTCCACTATCACAAATGGGGGTGGGGAAAATTTGGCAGATCTAAGGAAAAATAGCGATGAGGTTATTTATTTCTTTGTGAGATTGCTTTCAAATACTAATGGATATATTCTTAGGAGCCAATATCCTCTCTTGGAAAATATTCCTATTCTTATAATGGTCGAACAAAATGAGACTTTAATTTTATTTTTATGGAGGAGATCTAAAAATTGTTGCCTTCCAACTTCATCTAGACAAGTCTCCAGGTTCAAATGGATTTCTTGTTAACTTCTTTTGGAAATGCTGACATATTTTGGATAAGACATCTTGTTGGTTGTTGATGAATCCCAAAGTTGTGGGAAAATACTTAAAGTATTTGAACAATATATGATTGCTTTAATTTCCAAAAATAATAATGTTATTTCTTTTGATGAATACAAGGCTATATCATTGTGCAATATTATATAAAATAATTGCTAAAACAATGGCTAATAGATTGGAAGTGATTCTCTCCATGATCATATCTAGGGAACAAAGTGGTTTCGAGCTAGAAAAATAGATCACTAATGATATTGTTTTGATTCATGAGGCTCTACATTCTATTTGGAAGTGTAAAAGAAAGGAATGATAATAAAATTGGATATCAACAAAACATTTGACAAAGCTGATTGGTGGTTCCTTATATGAATTCAATGCTTATTGAATTGAATGGGTTTTCAATTGCATCTCAAGTTCATTGGTTTCAATATTGGTGAATGGGAATTCAAAATGCTTCTTTGGCGTTACTAGAGGGTTAAAGTAGGGAACACTCTATCACCTTTTCTTTTCATTATAATGGTAGAGGCTCTTGGAAGAGTCATTCTAGCAGCCCATAGAAAAAATGATTGGAAAGGTATTAAGGTTACTTGGGAATTGCATGATCACACACCAAAAATTCATTGATGAGACCATTTTATTTGGGGAAGTGATTGCACTAGAAGCAAGGAAGATAAATGAAATTCTCACAAAATACAGTAATGCTTTTGGTCGGATAATAAATATGAAAAAATCTAGATCTTTTTTCCATGTTGATCTTGATAGGAAAAGGTATATATGTTATGAACTTAATATGAAGCTCCTTTCTAAAAAATATTTGGGTGTGCCACTATTTTATAGGGCTAACAAGGTAGAATATTTAAAACCTTTAGTGGACCAATGCAACAAGAAATTGGCCTCATGCAAGAGTTTTTCACATCTATGTTATATCCTATTTGAAATTTCCATACAAAATTGAAGTTGACAATGAAAAATAATGAGAAATTTTCTATGAAAAGCCACATTGAATGAGAAGAAATCCCCTTTAGTTAAATGGGATATGGTATGTATTCCAAAGGAGAAATATAGTATTGGATTCACCAAGCATAAATTACATAATAAGGCTTTCAGGGCATAACTTTTGTGGAATCTTTTTTCAAAGCCAAATTTGAAATGCAATAGGGTATTAAACAAAGAATGGTTGGATTCAACTGATCCAAAGTGAATACTGACTACATCTAGTCCACCTAATGGATTACATATGTGGAATTTCATGATGAGATTTAACTAGATCATCACAACTCACTTGACCAGGGAGATAAATAATGGCCATAAAGCTAGATTCTAAGAAGATTTATGGAATGGATTCCCAAAATTGGAGAGGGTTCAATTTGTTGAAGCAAGGGATATGTTGAAGAATTATTGGGGCTATTATGTAAAGGATTACTCAGAAGAGAAGGTGGAATTGACACTCGTTGTGTGTAAATGAAAGGCCTCCAATAATTTAATAATTCTAGAAAAAAAAATATCGCTAGTTAGAGAAGAATTGGATCAAAGAAATTTTTTTATGTTCAAGCAGAGCAAGATAGATTGATATGGCTAGGATTAACGAGCACACTCTAACACTTGACTTTATATATGATTTGGGGCTCCAATATTATTTCGTTCCCTATTCTATTTTCTATTACACTTCGTCCCTCTCACTCTCCGCAATCACTATCATGACAATAGTTAAAAACTTTAACTTTAAGAAAGTTCTATCTTCCCTCTAAGAGAAAGTTAAAAAATTTGAACTTAAATGATAAACTTAAACTTAAATAATTATTTAAACTATATTTAATATTATATAAATGTGGGTGTGATAATGTCAAACTTGGTTACAAGGTGAGTGAAATTTCAATAGGAAAAAGAAGATTGACCCTCCAGGTTGTGCTAGAATGAGTAATGTCTCCTAAGGGTCGGTGCCTTTGCATGGATAGCTATATGAAAGAAAATATTGATGGTAGAGAAGCTTGAAAAGGGGTTTCATAGGTTCTTCAAAGTGCTTATTATGTGGTATGGATGAGGAAAGTATCAATCGTCTCCTCTTGTTATGTATATTTGCAATCAAATGTTGGCAATGGCTCTATGCCAGGTTGGGATAGTTTGGGGCATTTCCAGATGATATATTAGAAATCATGAAATCATGGTTGATCGTGCAAAGAGGTTTGACATTCTCATGTTTATGGATTATCACCCCTTCTATGTTGGTTTGCAAGGTTTGGAAAGAGAAATAGAAGAATATTTTTGGACAAGGCCATGGATGAATAGAGCTTTCTTGATGGATTGGAGTTAGCAATTTTTGAAATTACAATGTCTACCATGGCTTCTCAAGCAAATAAAAATAAGTTCACCTCTTAGGACAATGAGATATTGCAAAGATGGAAGGGATTGTAGGGACCCTGTTCAGAGGGTAGGAGGTTTGGGCTCCTTCCAAATGGGGGCAAACAAAAAAATGGTGTCCCCTAGGGATGACGAGTTAAAACTTAATTTTGATGGGGTGACATATGAAAATTGTGGAACATATGGAATTAGGTGTATCATTTGCAATAAGTACAAGGTGATTCTTGTTACAGGTTCCAAAAAGATAGAAAATGAGAACACCAATGAGGCTATAATAACCCACCCTTAATTTTTCTAAAACTTCACTCGTTAGTATTGGCCAAATGTAATAGTAAACATGGGATAAGAAAAAATCACTTTCTAATCACTTAGATCCTAGTGTGGGAAAGGTGAGAGCATATGGTGGAAAGGGGATCTTGCATTACATAGAAAGAACAAACTAATTGAAAGTAGACACCTTCTACTTTTTGATCACCCAGATCTCGGTGTGGGAAAGGTGGGAGCATACGATGAGAAGACTTACAATTGAATTATTCTATTCTACTTCTTCTTCAGTGGGGTTAGTAAGAAAGGAAAATGCATGAAAGTAAACATCCGCTTATTTAGTGGGAAGTACAAGAAAGCAAAGAACTTGGTGGCAAGCCAACCACTTCCATTTTTAGTAAGAAAACAAGAAAGGAAATAAGAAACTTGACCACTAGTTCAATGGGAGTGAGAAGTACATAAAGCAAAGGATCAACCACTTATTCAGTGGGGTAAGTAGTAAATAAGTACAAGGGCTGGTCACCGATGGTACTCCTAAAGGTGTTACAATGTGAGCTCATTACAAATGGAGTTTTCCAATACAATATTGATGTTGTGAGTTAGATACATGGAAATGATAACACAAATGAAGCCACCACCAAATTAAAATAGGTCTTGATACCAATGAACAATGTATACATCACCAAGGGCCCCAAAAGTTTGAAAAATAGACTAAACAACAAGTTTAGGTCTGATACATAATGACAGGTCTGAAACACCTTTGAAAAATAAGAACCAAATGAACACACTTTTAATCTGAGCACTCCAAAACACCCCCAAGTATCATAGATTCATAAACCAAGGATTAGTGAAGTCTAGGCATCCAAATGAAGGTAGGTTTGCAACCCAAATGTGAGTGAACAACAACACCATCAACAAACCCTCATAAGCTCAAGTAGTACGACCTAGCTAGACGAGTGACCAGCTAGGAAAATTCCAAATCTTCCTCAAAAAATCTACAATTAGGTAGAGAGGGGCACCTAAGGTAGTAGAAACTAGTGCACCAATATGCACAAATTGATATGAAGTCATCCAACTTGCAAATTCCAACCAAGGATATGACTTAGGGTCTAAAAAGACAACCAACAAACTGAAAACTTCTAAAATCACCTCCAAAAATACTTCCAAATGTTCCTACAAGAGTTAACATACCAAAAAATATAGCTAGAAAGCATTAGACCAAAATGAAAAGATTTCACTAATAACTCCAATGGTGACTCCTATAGTGAAGCCACTCTAATGTCCATCTAGGGAGTATCTCTTGTTGGTGAATATTAAATTCTTGTACCTAGTAATTTATCTCACTAGGTAATTGGGGGAATTATTCACATGATTAAGTTTACTTAGGATATAAGATTCTTTTTGGAAGTCTTAGTTGGATTTTCTAGAACTTATCTTATCTAGCTTGAATGCATCATTTTTGAGGTAGTTAGTTTGTTAGTCATCTCATGTCATAGGATTAAGAAACATGTCACAATCATGTTCAATCATATTCTTGAACCTTGTCTATATAAGGAAGGTCATTGTACACATATGTATCATACTTCATACCTCATAATTTTGATAGGTCTTAATATCAAGCAAGCTCATATTCTTGCATACTCTCTTGTAGAAGGTTTTCGTTGTTTTTGCAGTTGGTCTTGGGTATTGAGCTAACCTTTAGCTCTTACATGGTATCTGAGCCAAGCCTTACAAAAATACTTCTCAGATATGAGGGTTGAGCTATTGCTAGTGAGAGATCTAGGTTATTTTTATTAAGGTTGAGTATGCTCTTCCCTTGCACCGATGGTGAACTTGGGAATTAGAAAAACTTGAAAAAATACTAGATTTGAGGTAGTCTAGGAGCTATATGAGGGTTTTCTTGGAAGGTCACCTTTGGCTCATGTTGGAGGAGATATAAGCATATATTTGAGTTCAGGGAAATTGAGAAAGTCAGGATCAACTTTTGTTTTGCCTAAATCTGACATATTTTGCCAAAGTTATGAGGGTTTGAAGAAATTGCAAAATCTAGAGGTTGTAGAGCCTCTAGTGCACTTTGAGCCCGATTGAACCTTGCCATCATTTTTCAGAGAGCCCGAGAGATGAAGATTCATATATAACATGCTTGTATTTTGTGTTAACTATTTGTGAGGAATTTTTTTTTACTTGAGTAGGCCGTACGACCCACTTGGGTACGAGCATGATTATTTTTGTAGAATAAAAAAATTATTATGTTCTGTGGATAAGTTATTTTCTATCGGGCAAAAAATATTTATTTTGGGCATTAATATTTTATGTGGCACATATTTTGGATTGTGGTGGGTTAATATTTTTTCATGTTTTTAAAAAAAAACTCTATGAAATATTTTAGTTGTTGGCTCAAGTATAGGGAGTTGTATGCAGGTTGTTATTACTTTTGTCAACTTCCTACAACTTTTTTCGGCCTAAGTTGACCCTTTTTGGAAGACTGAATGGTTTTGGTCAGCTTTTCCAAGCATCTACCATCGATTCTCAACCATTTCGACTGCTTCTCCTTGTCGAGCCCCTTTTATTTAGCCTGTGACCATATAGCAACGCTAGGAGCTTATCTTGTACCTAGTAATTTATCTCACTAGGTAATTGGGGGAATTATTCACATGATTAAGTTTACTTAGGATATAAGATTCTTTCTAGAAGTTTTAGTTGGCTTTTCTAGAACTTATCTAGCTTGAATGCATCATTTCCTAGGTAGTCAGTTTGTTAGTTATCTCATGTCATCGGATTAAGACACATGTCACAATCATGTTCAATCCTATTACTCAACCTTTCCTATATAAGGAAGGCCATTTTACACATGTATCATACTTCATACCTCATCATTTTGATAGGTCTTAATATCAAGCAAGCTCATATTCTTGCATACTCTCTTGTAGAAGGTTTTTATTGTTTTTGTAGGTGGTATTGGGTATTGAGCTAATCTTTAGCTCTTACATCTCTCAACTTTGAAACTAGAGAAACTTTGAAGGTTTTCATCTCCAAAGCCCTTGAGGGGATTCAATCCTCACTCTGACAACATTTCATTATCATTAATCATCATAATAAATGAGAGAAACTAAGGGCATATAAATAACTGTTGAGACCCAAGAATCTGAAATGCCTTTCCCTCCAAAAAGGGATGCCACTTTTTGGAGAAATATAATATTTAATTAAAATAAATTTAACCCTCTTACTTGGGTGTCCAATTTTGAATATACATAAATTTATCTTTTAAAATTCTTAAGTCCCTCAATTTTTTTGTCCGACTTATTGCCCCTTTTTAAAACAACTTAAGTTGATGTTTCCTAGGCGTGGGGGTCAAAAGGCAACTTGAAAATGTAAAACAACTTAAGTTGCCAACCTTCTAATTTTTAACTCCAAAGATGGTGGATAATCCAACTACTTAAATACCAAGACGTCAACCACTGCAACTACTACCATTGCTAAAAACAACACTTACTAAAAAGAGCATACCGCTAAAAATAGTAAGTGACTCCAAACTCAAAATAAGCACATTCTGAGTAGCCATCGTGACTTATTAAAAATAGTAAGTACTAAAAATAAACACTACTAAAAATTGTAGTGACTGCCCACCAATGTTCTTAGAAAACCCATAAAGACCCATAAATCCTTCTTACAAATTCCAACAACACACCCCTAAAAAATAGAAGAGAAACCTCCAAGAAATTTGGAAACCCTAAAAACTACCTCCAAGTAGCCTATGGGTCTTTGAAAATAGGCCAATAGTCATTGGAAAGCTTGGGGTAAAAAAGGGGACATTATAGTCCTCCCTCCTCGAGATTGCTTGTCCTCAAGAAATCACAAGCCATGCATTAATTGATTCTGAATTAAACTCACCATGAATTTGGGATCCTAAATAATTCAAAGGAAACCACAACTTCTCCAAAAAGGAACACTTCTCCACTGGGTGTCTGCAAATGTAATCTCATGTAGTTCCCCCATAAGAAGAGCAATCATACTCATTAGAAACTTAGACAACTCCCTAGAGAATTTCTCTCCAAAATCAAAATTTTGTGGCACCCCACAAGTGAATTTGAGAATGTTAATGCTAACTCCCTCATTCTCATCTTCCCAAATACCAACATCAAGGTCAAAACTAAAAAATAATTTGTTATCCCATACATAAGAACCAGTGAATGGATTAGAATAGAAACTGATTGGTGCTTGTACACTCCTACCACATGGATTTTGATTGCCCAAACTCAACATTCCCCTCATATGAGACTATAAATCAACCCTGCTAGGGAACTAAATGGACTGAAAACAAGCATACCAACAACTCACCAAATATGAAATGTCCAACTTGAGGTCTAATTTTTGAAAAATCAACACCCAAGAAGAAGAAAAATTGCTGCAACACTAAAAATAATTAGTCAAAATGATGCATTTTCTCATGTCCGTAGCTAGAAATGTCCTCTCAAGTGACACCAACACACCATAGAGCCATTCTTTGCTCAAAATCTCTTTCCAATCCATTGGTGGAGACATCAATGGACTCATAAGTTGGCTGCGAAGAGAGGTAACAACAACAATTTTCCTATGCCTAAAATCTTGGGCATGAAAAATCTCTCCCAAATTGAGATCACCATGTTTGTGCTACTTCACTCTGCTGTTCATTAGTGCATCATAAAAAAAAATCTTCTCTAAAAGAATGTCTCTCATGCAAAACACCCAGGAGCCATAAACAATTTTCTCCAGCAAGGCACTGGGATTTTTTTAACCAACATACCATATTACACCCATCATAAACATATCCTCCTGCTTCCCATGGAAGATTATGAATCCTTTTCAGCTTCTATTTGCAAGTCAATCATGAGAGCATCACCATCTAAGGAGCTAAGAGCAATTAGTGTCTCCAAAATTTTTCCCAAAGAAGGATTAACATATGTCAAATCAACTACTAATCTAAGAGAGATCATCAAGAGTGGAAATCATGTTTAGGCCCTTGTCTTTTCACAGGAAAAATAAGTTTCAAACTTGCATTATCTACCTCTCTTCTAAAAATTCCAGCATGTTCAATGTCACGTTTTGGAAACTCCTCAAGGTTAGGCATGATGTAACCTCCATGTTTCAACACATCCTAGGTGGAAAATTAATCCTCAACCTCACTGATGCATTCATTATCAAGCAAGCTTAAAAGATTACCATTCTCAAAGTTTGAAATTTCCTCATGATTTGATCTCAAATCATCAATAAGTGGAAAACCACACTCTATCTCTTGCTTGAAAACTTCACCAGATGTTTCATCTTCCATCAAAAAGAGTGGATTATCATAAATTGACTCAACATCGACTTCAAAATGAGGATTATCAAGATTTGAATGTAATTCCTTTCCTCTTGCTCAATTCCATCTTGTTGATCCAAATTTGCACATGCAACTTTTGATTTCTTTGTGAAGCTCTCTAAATCAAACTCCTCTTGAAGAATATCAAGATCATCAATTACTTGTTTGATTTTTGTAGCTCTTTGTTCATTCTCCTACTCCCTGAGATGTTTGGAATCTACTGGGTGGTCTTCTACCTCCATTAGTTCCATACAAGTACTTTCTAATATGTCCTTTATCGAAACAAGCTCAAGAGAAAGCTCATCAACCTTTTTGTCCCTTTCTTTGAATGCACTAATAGCCTCCTTGGAAAACTTGAAAGCATAGTCATGATCTCTAATCAAGTGCAAGTACTGCTTTTTCACTGTTTCCAAAGAATCTTGCATAAGATGCAAGTCTAAAGAAGCAACTCTTCCCTCAACATCGTTCTACATGAGGATTTCAAGGATCCTATGAGTGTTGTCCAACTTTGTGAGGACTTGAATCTCCTTCTCATTGGTGACCAAGAGTTGATTCTTCAATTCACATAAATCCCTAGGTCTTTGTTCAACCAAGTGACTTGGTTCTCCATGTAACTAAGATTTATAAATATCTTCATTCTTAAGAGACATATGATCTTCCTCATCACTCTCACTTTGATCAAAAGTCATGGTAGCCCCCAACTCAAGTAATGAGTCACTACTGATTGCTGATATAAAATCCTCATAAGGATCCATTACATCATGATCCTCTACTAGGTTCTTTGAGAAGTTGAGCCAATATTCTTTATGTATAGGAGATTCCCACTCAAAATATAGATTTCCATCATTGGAATGATGGAGATGTTCCCAATAAGTGTTGTTTTGAAAATTTTAGTAGCATCAAACTCTTCATTAGTGGCTGTAACCTTCTCAAAGAAATTATTCTGGAGCTTTTCCATACAAGCTTCTTCATTAAAGACATATCCTTCTTCAACAACAATATCATGGCTCACATTGTGTTTTGAGTTTTGAACATCATTCGAGTCAAAGGGAAATTCACCCCACAGGATTCTCATTATGCTTAGGTTCCAATACACTTGGATCCTATGTGCTAAGGGGTTGATTTCTCAACTCAAGAAAAATGTAATCATTGTACTCCTCATGATCAGATGTCCCTATGAATAAGTCACTCTTCAACTCCCTAGTACTAGCATCATGATAGCCATTCACCTCCATCGCTTCCAATATCAAGTCAGTCCTAACCAAACCTCTTTGTTCACCACATGTTGGAATTTTTGGACTGCCATCATATGTATGAACAACATCCAACTCAATGTCATCCAAGCCACTATTTGATTCCTTTCCAAGATGAGGCAAGGGTGATGAAGCAACGCTAGGTTCTCCTAGAGGAATAACCAACACACTCATACCTCCTTGAAATTGATCCATCATGGAAAGTTTTCCAATTTTCATGGCGGTATCTTCCACAATCTTCATGTGTTCTTCATTCGTAGTTTCAATAGGTGACTTTTCTTCAATCTCAAAGTCATCTTGAAGTGTCATTTTCTCTTCACTTTTAGCTTCATTTTCTTTAAGACTTAGAGTCCCATCATCAATGCATGTTGACTGATTTTTTCCTTCCTCATGCTTACTTGTTGGATGCAAACCACAAACAAACACTTTTTCTTTCTTCGATCCTTCTTTAATGGTAACTTCATATTTTTCTTTTCATTGTTCTTCTAATGTACTCCACCAAACCCATTTTTCCAAGTTTCAATATTACAACACAACCTAAGAAAAATTCAAAATAAAAAGTGTTTCTAAACCCATCTGGAATGATTTGATACTCTTTAAAGAGTTGGGTAGCCTCTTGTTCATAACTCCTCTTTATTTTTTCTTCAATCCTACTGAAATCCATTGTCATAACTCTAAATTTTATTTATCTTCCAATAGGCTTGTAGGAACTTTGGCTCTGATACCACTGTAATAACCTACCCTTAATTTTCCCAAAACTTCACCCATTAGTGTTAGCCAAATGCAATAGTAAACATAGGATAAACAACCCTTCACTTTTTGACCACCTATATCCTAGTGTGGGAAAGGTGAGAGCATACGATGTAAAGGGGATCTTTCATTACATGGAAAGAACAAGCTAACTAAAAGTATACACCTTCCACTTTATGATCACCTAGATCCTGGTGTGGGAAAAGTGAGAGCATACAGTGAGAAGGCTTACAATTGAATTATTATATTCTACCACTTCTTCAGTGGGGTGAGTAAGAAATCCAAATGCATGAAAGTAAACATTCGCTTATTTAGTGAGAAGTACAAGAAAGTAAAGCACTTGGCGGTAAGCCAATCACTTCCATTTTTCAACAAGAAAAAAAGAAAGGAAATAAGAAACTTGACCACTTGTTCGATAGGATTGAGAAATACATAAAGCAAAGGATCAACCACTTATTAAATGGGGTAGTAGTAAATAAGTACAAGAGCTAGTCACCAATGGTACTACCAAAGGTGTTACTGTAGACACTTAAAAATGACCTAGGTCTGCAAGCTTCATTTTTACCACTTTCGTCCTAGCATAATTATGACATTTAATTATGTCTTTGGTCCACATTCGACTATTGATTAAATAATTTATAATTATTTAATTAATTCATGTCATTTATTCTTCATGATTATTAAATAAATAAATTTTATTTATTTATTAAATACGTCATTAATTGTCTAAGTCTTCCCTTAATTAAATAAATTTCTTAATTTATTTAATTACCTTCTATTCACTTTATTCTTCTGATTATTAAATAAATAAGTTTTATTTATTTATTTAATATGTCACTAACTATCATAATTAAATGAATTGATTAATTTATTTAATTAATTAATCTTATTAAGCTAAATTAAATAATTATCTTTAATTATTTAATTGTCAAAATTAATATTCCTCTCATTTTAAATAAATTAAAATATTTAAAATGTCATCTCATTATTAACTGTCAGTCCATTTTGGTAAATAATCTGAAAAAGATTATTTATTGTCTCATAAAATCCATAATTTGAATTAATTTAATTCAAGTTGGTAACTAATCTTCCAAAAATCAAGTCAATCGGGTTCTTGATTTTCCAAATCTGATCTTCAGTCCAACTCTTATCTTCTTGATTTTTGAATCTCACAAATCAGGCAGTCTTTATCTTCTTGATTTTCGAAAATCTTTATTTTCTAATTAATTTATCTCATTTATTCTCCACCGTCGATCCAATTATCTGAGATATTATTTTGACCGTTCAATTAATGAATTTTCCCTAACCCTAATTAGGGATTCTCAGATTTAATCTGGACCTTTCATTTTAGGTCTTCGTCATGAATTAATCTCACCCGTCCATTCAAAATGGCATTTTCTATAAAATGCCATTTTCCTCTCACTTTTTGGATTACACACGAACATATTATAGGCATTACACTTTCACACTTGTATTCTTAGATTTCTCATAGCATTTATTTTCATTTTGATCAAATCTTAACATTGTTTAGGCATAGGCATTTTCACTTATATTGTCATAGTCATAGGCATAGACTTTAGGCATTTATCAAATCCTTCAAGGCTTGTTGTAGGACTTAGCCACTTGCAGATTGCTCGCACAATGAATCTAAGGGCAAAGCATCATCCAACAAGTAAGAAGGTACTATGGAGGTAATCATGGAAGTTTCAAGAAACAAGTATAACTATTTTATTGTTTAATTCCTTTGTACTCGATAGGACTTTGGGTTTTTGTCTTTTGCATTAAATTGATTGATTGAATCTAACCTGAAACTTACCTCAGTTACATTGGTGAACCTGACTCCTTTTTTTTGGTTATTTCCGTACGGTTTTTTGTGTTTTCTGTTGTTTTGCAAGTATAGGTACGGAGTGACGCAACCACTTTTTTTAAATCTTGACGCATCTGATGCGTCGCGACGCATTCGACAATAGAAAAGCTGCAATCACTCTGTTGTGACACAATCGACCTTGGAAAAGCTGCATTTGAAATATTGGAATGCATCTGACATGCAGAGAGACGCAATCGCTCTGTCGCGACGCAATCGTCTAGTAAGATTTTCTGTTATTTTGCATTCGGTTTTTTGCTGTTTTCTACATTTCTTTTATCCTGTTTATTTCCTGCATTTTTCCTAGCATAGGGTTTCTGTTACTAATCGGGATTTGCAGCTTGTTGGCAGTTACTATTCGTGTGTCGAAGATCATTTCATAAAGAAACTACTAATCTTTGTCTGCAGATTCGAATTTCGAAGATGGAATAAAAAAAACATTGTGCTTGTTTTTTTTTCATAGACTAGCAAACATTTAATTTTGGTGCACATAAAAAGAACATTCATGTCTTCTTTGCTTGACTGTGTTTGCAAAATGGTAGGTGAGTATGCTCTCACTTGGTGAAAACCTGGTGATCAGAAAACTAGACCCATTTTTATCTGTTATTACCCTAACTTAGTAATCAAAGTATCCTCTCCCCTTGCACTTTCGAGTGATCATGGGTGTAAGAGAAATGGTTACTAACTCTAGAAATTGGGCCTGCCTGGGGATTTCATCACCCCAACGCGACTCAAACCGGCAACGGATCTAAAGCCAAGCTACCCCTGACTGGTATATAAATGTAAATCTTAAGGGAAAACCTAAGATTGCGAGTGCAGATGTGTCATAAGGACAGAGTTGTACTCCCTTAAACCCTATTGAGCTTAACCTCTTCAGGCTGGAGTGCCACCTTAATGGTGATTAATCTCTTTCCCCATGTATGGCCACTCGAATGGGGGTCCTGAACTAAAAACTCTTGTATAGAAAGCCAAAAACCTTCTATTTGCTAGCACAACACCGGTCGGTGTGAAGGCATCCACACTTTCGCAGTTTGTAGCAGAGGTGATCAGCTTGCCATGGGAGTTTCATGGGGGTTGGAAGCTTGGTTGGCCTAAGAAGAGAGTGCACTGTAAGGGGGAGCCCGTGTAGCCAAGCTTCTGAATTCACATGCTACAGATATGCGGTTGGGAAAACCCGCGTGGAATCTAGCAAATACTGTCATGGCCTAACCTAGGATTGTGCTTATCTGATGTGTGTTTGGTTACTTTTAAAACACTGTGCTTGTCAAGTGCTTTCTGGACTTATCACATTTATAGCTCCAAATAAAATGCTCAATATCAAACATATCAAATTTTCCATCAAAATGACAAAACAAAAACTCTTTTTTACAAACTGTGTCGCATTTGTCAAACTGCATTCAACTTTCTGAATCACAATCACTCTATTAAAATGAATTCGACCTTCCAAATACCGCATATGCATGCGTTGCAACGCAACTGACTGCCATTGAGTTGCGTATGATAAACTGAGTCTCATTTGTCTTATTCTGAGTCGCATTTTCTCAACCTGTGCCGCATTCGAAAAACAGAGACACAACTGACTGTCATTGAGTCGCATATGATAAATTGAGTCGGATTTTTCTAATTCCGAGTTGCATTTGCAAAACTGAGACGCAACTGACACCTCAAATGATGTATTTTCCTATCATAATTTTAAACTTCATACAAAGTCAAATCCGAAGTCTTCATCTTGTCAATAATTTGTCAAACAATATTTCCAAGAAGATTCTGTCAGAAACCAAACTTGAAATTGCTCAAAGTCTTGACCATTAGTTTGCATTCATCACCATAGGTTTCATCCTTCATTATTTTTAGTTGAATACATTTGACATTAGGTTGTCCCTAGGTTCACATTTTTGCATCCTTAGGATTAGGTAAATCTTAGCACAATTGGCAACATCATTGCTTTCGAAACTAGGCTCTTTTGGACTAAGTTATCAAACCCTTTTTTTCAGTCATTGTCCTCTTTTGTGGGATTTTCCAACTCAAAAGTCTAGTTAGGAAAATTCACTAGTCATTTCGACCTTGTCACCTTGTCATTTTCAAACAAAGTCCTCTAGTAACCAAAATCGAAAACAAAGTTTGAGCTTAGACGTGCTTAGGTACCCTTGTCTTAAATTGCATTTTAAGTCTTCACATTGCATACCCTATTCACAAAAATCCAAAAAACATTAGTCATCCTAGTCGTCATTTGGAATTTAGACCTTGCATAGCATCATCACTACATTTATTTGTCATTCCTTTTCATTTGAGCAATCTCATTTATGGTGGAAACTAGACTTCAAAAACAACAAAGACAAATGGAAAACTCTCGGAAAGACCCCATGTCCACTGTCAACAATCCAACGTATGACCCCAACTGGACCTTTGACGACCCATTTGGAAAAACAAACAATCAACCTCTAATGACGACACCACCCTCATCAAACAGTCCATTTGAACCATTCTTGCGTAAAGATGAGTACGGTCAAATACTCGAGGAAAATTTAGAGGTAGCAACACAAGACCCAGAGGCATCTCAATTTGTTGAAACAATGGTCCTTTACGACAGAGATAGATACTTGGCCATACTCTTGAGTCAAGGAGCCAAATTACCCGAAGGATTTGACATTACCATGATACAATCAACACCTCCAGACCCTAATGACAACAACATGCATAACATATCACATAGTGGTCAACCTCCAAACACTATGAGCAATACCTTCTTTGACACCACAACGACAGTGCATGCTACCTCCAACATCCCAAACACCTCCAACACAATAAATACTACATCTATTGGAGGATCACAATCATCCACAATTCCCACAACATCCACGACACTATCCCAATCGGTTGGAACCACTCTTGGCTCCTCAACAATATGGGAAAATTACTCCAATCCTCTTTTTACCACTACGATAAATGCCATGGGGGCATCATCAAGTCATAACAACCCCCCCTTGATAGCTACATCTACTACCATGAGTACACCTTCGACATAACCACTCAGCGGTATTTCAAAAAATCCTTTGGGAGGGGGCAAGGGACGCATTTTTATCCAAGGACAACAACCAAACATTAACACGAGAACACACAAACATTAACATGACAACACAATCACATGTCATTGCCTCCCAAGGTACAAATACAAACATTCCCCTTGTGCAAACCCAACAATTCGCACAAGGTGGCCAAGTAACACAACCCATGGCACCATTAATGCATCATAACATTCATGGTCATCACATTCCCCAAATAACAACACACATGGCTGGGGGCACATCCCAACCTACTCATCTAACGTTCATACTCACCAACACGCACCCAATCATAACTTTCAATATCAACAACACGACATTCTGCAAACTTCATACATACCACAACAAACCATACCGCCACAATACACCAATATTCACGCACAACAAACGGGACCCTATGGTGTACCAAGCAATACAACGTACAGAAACACAACTGATCTTGTTATGGATGCACTCCAAACAAGACTAATGGGGGTAGAAAAAACTATTCAAAACATATACATTTCAAGTCAGAAATCGGAAATATCATATGACCTAAATGTATACCCATTCAACATGAGCATATACATGCCTCCATTTCCTCTGAGATATGTGTCACCAAATTTCACAAAATACAGAGGCAAGACAAACCCCATTGAACATGTTCGCGAATTTGCAACCAATTGTATGGACATCACCTATGAACAAACATACTTGATGAGACTCTTTTCTAAAAGTCTGGCAGGTCAAGCCCTTGAATGGTTCTCCACACAAAAGGATATCTAGACATGGGATGAGCTTAAATGAAAATTCATAAAAAACTACGCGTACAACATCGACATGGACACCTCCATCACTAGCTTGTGCACTCTCATGCAAGAGGATGCTGGAGAGACATTTATCCCATTTTTTCAAAAATGGAGAAGCCTCGCTAGTTGGAGAAAGTCAACATGTTTGTCCAAACACTTCTGGGGCACCTAAAATATGCATTGCAAATACATTGTTGCACAAACTTCATAGATTTAGTCAAAAAAGGGGTCCAGATTGAGAAAGCCCTTATCACAAAGGGAGAATTACGATATGGTTCCAAAAACACAAATGTCAATCCAACCACTGACAAGAATAAATACTGGGTAAAAAATAAACACGTTACAAATGACGGTGTGGTTGACGCCAAGACTGCAAACATTGTGGGTCCTGTACTAGCCCTAAAAGGGGTTCAACAACAACACCAACAAACAACGACATCGACACCCCCTCCTAATGTCCCTTTCAACAATCAGAACAGTCAAAATAACCAGGGACAATACCGTCAAACGAGACAATTTCCTAAAGGTCGCACATACACTTCTTTGGGTGAACCTATTGAGGAATTCCTTAAGAAATGTCTCCAGAATGGGGTCATTACACTCCAAGAACCAAAACCGTATGACCCAGGACAATTCAAACCAGCATGGTGGAATGAAAATGCATTTTGTGAATACCATCGAGGAAAAGGACATACAACCTCTAACTGTCGACAATTGAAAAACCTAATACAAGATCTCATCGAAAGTCACGTCATTGAAGTAGGTGGATCTCAATTTTCCTCCAATTCAGATCATACTATCCATAAGAATCCACTGTAGGACCATGGTTCTCATAAGGCTTCCACGTCAGGTCCACAGATGCACAATAATCAAGCTAACTTTTCCCGAGTCAAGTATGACTATTCTAGTGGACCTACTATAAAAAATGTCCGAACTAACAATAAATACATCAATACCATTACGGTCAGGAGAGCACCCCAATGTAACGCTACTACTCACAGTGGCAAGGTTACCATAGCTGGTCCGCCTCCCGCTAGACAACCCAAAATAACCATACTTGGCCCATCTGCTAAATAGCCAGAACCTGTCCCGACCACAAAGCAATGGAAACCCAAAAGTCAATTCAACCTCATCGACCAGCTAGGAAAGGCTCCCGTACAAATCTCTATACTTGAGCTGCTTCGTATATCTCCCGCACACAAAGATATCCTAGATAAAACCTTGCTTGAGTCGTCAGTCCCCAAGGACATCGATGTCAATCAATTTGAAACCATGGTGGGATATCTCACTACGCCTCACCACGTCACCTTCTCGGATCAAGATTACTCATCACCTAAAACCAACCACAATGATACATTGCACATAGAAACTTTTGTCCACAAGCACAAAGTTAGACGGGTTTTAGTAGATGGCGGAGCAGGATTGAACATATGCTCCCTCAAACTGGTTAAGGCTCTAGGGTTCTCTGATGCGTGCATAGACCCAACAAAGAGTATAGTGATCAAACCATACGATGACGAGGAACGCTCTTCACGTGGTGTTATCTCTCTCCCTATCAGAGTGGGACCGGTCATTGTGGACACAACCTGCCAGGTCCTGGATTTGGAACTACCATATAACATCTTGCTAGGTCGTCCATGGATTCATGCCTTAAATGCCATTCCGTCCACATATCACCAATGCCTAAAGTTTCCATTTGACGGCACAAAAATAACCATATATGGAGACCCCGACCCCTTCCAGTATTGTACCAACCTAAGGGGTATTTCTGAAAACTGAGTGCCTATTAATCGGGAAGCACCTGGCTCCTTGTCATCCAAATACATTGATCCATCCACACTCACATCAGTTTCAACATCCGCTCCATCCACATCTTCCGCCACACCACCACCTCTATCAAACCCTAAGACTGAACCCATTGTCAAAATCCAAGACCTAGGCTGCGAAGAGTTTAAACTAAATACAACATACAGTATAACAACAATACCCAAGTCTCCAAAGACATATGGTCGGCCATGTTTCAGAATGGAACCCAAGGAAACTTTCAAAGTTCCACCGAAAACAGTTTTTATGAAGTGGGGAGACATGAGTAGTGAAGACCTTGCTGACATTACAGGATGGATTTATATGGATACTGTCGCACTACCCCCATTACCAGTGCAAAAATATGGCAAGGGTTATGACATAATGAAGGCTAAAGGCTATGATGGTACTAGTGGCCTAGGAAGGAATAAAACTGGCCGATGAGAGCCCATAGAAACTTTTCAAATTTTGAAGTATCTTGGATTAGGGTTTGGATCACCCAAAATTGAGGATCAATGTATCATTGGACTTTTGAGTGAGCGAGTACATGCTTCGAAAAGTGTCGAGACTACTAAGGAAACCCTCACCAAAACTGACTCCCAAGAGTGGGAATTTGGCTCAAAATGATCCCTAAGTGACTGTTGTCTTGATGATTTGTTTGTCGAACCAGGGGAGCTGACCTCTGAACAACGGTTTTGGAAAACATTCAAAATTGAACAGGCACCAAATAGTCAAAGTCCCATTACCACTTCCCATGACATACAACACCCATCATCTGAACTCCCTCAGTCCAATCCATCTGAAGTATCAGATGACATTGGCAACCAGGGCTCTAAAACCTTCACCCCTTATTTTGACAATGAATATGACACTAGTGAAGGAGAATATTGGATAGAGTCTGATGTAGAGTTGAATGATGAAAATCTCATCTACAACATCACTAAATATGTCTGCATGTTGTCCACATCCTCACCTCAATTCACCAACATTGACGATGGCATTTCCTTGGTTTACCCTGAGCTAGTCGATTGGGACCAACAAGGACCGCCAGCCCTGGACACATTTTAGAACGATGAGGCAATTGCTGAATTTATGGGATTACGAGAAGGAATACCCAGTGGGGACCACAAATCAAGATTCGCCATTGATTTAGACTACACGACATACTTTGGCGAGACTGCTCCGTCCTCTAGTCGCAAAAGTAAAAATAAGAATAAAACAAAAAGTGAAACGTCTCTAGGTGAAAACTGAAAGTCACCTCTTGACGATAAAATAGTAAAAATAAAGGACGTATCTACAGGTGAAAACCTCTCTGAGGCGCCTAAAGATGGAGGACTGGATTTTCTCCCCGTACAACAGGAAAAATTGGCTATGCTTATCGAAGACACAATAGAGGATAACATATCAATTACAGAAGATCCCAACATGGTCCTCTTTGCTGCATCATTAACTAAAGACGAGAGATCATAATTTCATAAATTCTTTGCAGAACGAAAAATCAACTTCGCATGGTCCTATGCTGACATGCCAGGGTTGGACCCAGAACTAGTTCTGCACCATCTCCCACTATTACCTAATGCTAAACCAGTCAAGCAGAAGTTGTGCAAAATGTACCCTCAAGTTGCTCTATTGGTCAAGGCCGAGTTAAAGAAATTACTAGACGCCAGATTCATACGGTCTATCGACTATGCTGAATGGATTTCTAACTTGGTGCCGGTAACAAAGCCAAATGGGATGATCCGCGTATGTACAAAATTTTGGGACCTAAATAAAGCATGCCCAAAGGATGACTTTCCTTTGCCAAACATTGGCATCATAGTTGACCTTACAGCAGGATATGAGATGATATCCCTCATGGATGGTTTCTTCGGCTATAATCAGATTCACATTGCTCCTGAAGACCAACACAAAACAACATTTACTTGCCCATGGGGTACATATTGTTGGAATGTCATGCCATTCGGTCTCAAAAATGCAAGTGCCACATACCAAAGGGCTATGACCACAATCTTCCATAACATGATGCACAAAATAATGGAAGATTATGTAGATGACCTATTGGCCAAATCAGAAACCAGGAAAGATCATTTGAAGGTACTCGACACAATTTTCAAGAGACTTGAAGAGTACAAAGTCTGGCTAAATCCTAAGAAGTGTGTTTTCAGGTTCACATCAAGAAAACTCTTGGGATACATAGTTTCCCGAAGAGGAATAGAGGTTGATCCAGCAAAGGTCAAAGCCATCATAGACATGCCTCCGCCCAGAGGAATCAGTGAACTAAGAACTCTACAAGGCAGAGTACAATCTATTCGGCATTTCATAGCCCAATTGGCAGATAAATGTCACCCATTCTAGTATTTGTTGCGCAAGGGTATCCCCTTTGTATGGACAGATAAATGTCAAGAAGCCTTTCAGCAAATCAAAGATTACCTACTATCAACACCAGTCCTCATGCCTCCAATTCATGGAAAGCCATTAATCCTATACATCTCGACCACTAGTTTAGCACTAGGGGCATTATTGGCACAAAATGATCATGAAGGAAAAGAACGAGCCATCTATTGCATCAGCCGCACACTAATAGGGTATGAGTTGAACTATACCAACATTGAACGTGCATGCCTTGCTGTTGTTTTTGCATCCCAAAAACTAAGACACTATATGCTCAGTCACCAGACAGAGTTGGTCACCAAGATAGATCCACTGAAATATCTCTTAAGTCGGGCGGCATTAATAGGCCGGTTGGCAAAATGGGTCATGATACTAAGCGAGTATGACATACAATATGTCGAACGTAAGGCATTAAAAGGACAGGTAATAGCAGATCAACTGGCAGATGCACCGATTCAAGTCACTCATCCACTAGTAACTGATTTTCCCGATGAGTCCATTTTTCATGCGGAACCGGCGATACTATGGAAGCTATATTTTGATGGGTCTCATACTGGTCATGGCTCAAGCACTGGAATCTTGTTTATCACGCCATAGGGGGATTCAATTCCTAAGGAATTCTGGATCACTTTCCCTTGTACAAATAACAATTGCTGAATATGAAGCACTAGTCACAAGTCTCAAAATGGCAATTAAATGGAAAATTCAAACATTGCTTGTATTCAGGGATTCCCAGCTCATTATCAACCAAGTGAATGATGACTATGAAACAAAGGATGAGAAGTTGCTTCCCTACAAGACAATGGTGGATAGTTTCCTAACATACTTCCAATTGATTGCTTTCGAACAAATCCCCAGAACACAGAATAAGGCAGCTAATGCAATGGCTACTATTGGTTCTCTCTTGGACATCCCTCAAAATGTGTCACAATTTGAGTTCTTAATAGAATAGCTTTTAATGCCGGCATATGATATCCCAAAATCAGAAATGGTTTGTGAACTTGTTGGTCCCAACTCTCCCTAGTATCAGGACATTTATGACTACCTAAAATCTCAAACCATCCCACTAAACCTGTCCAATAACCAAAGGAAGTCCTTCATCCGAAAATCTGCAAAGTATGCCATTGTCAGTGACACCCTTTACCGCTGTAGTTTTGACGACACCCTCCTTAGATGTCTCAACACCAATGAAGTGCGTACGACCTTACACGAAGTGCACGACGGTATATGCGGATCTCATTTGAGTGGTCCTACTCTAGCTATGAAACTAACGAGACTTGGGTATTATTGGCCAACAATTGAAAAGGATGCAATTGAATATGTGAGGACTTGTCGCAAATGTCAGATTCACAGCGATTTGATCCATGCTCTAGCACAAGAACTTCGACCAATCACTTTTCCTTGGCCCTTCGCTCAATGGGGACTCGACCTCGTGGGTAAAATTCATCCAACCTCCTCCAACGGCCAGAAATTCATTATCATTGCCACTGAGTATTTTACGAAGTGGATTGAAGCCATCTCATTGACATATATTACCGGAAAACAAATATCCAAGTTCATCCTTAACTACATCATTTGCCGGTATGGCCTTCTGCAATCCATCATCATTGAAAATGGATGTCCATTTAAAAACCAAGATGTTCGGGAGTTATGTGAGCGATTTCACATTCAACACCATTTTTCATCTCCCTACTACCCACAAGGAAACAGTCAAGCTGAGGCGTCCAATAAAACTATTGTCAAAATCCTCAAAAAGACTGTCAATGATGCTGGTTGTGACTGGCACATACAACTCAACCCTGCTCTATGGGCTTACCGAACTAGCATTCGTACGCCTACAGGAGCCACTCCATTTTCCCTAGTCTTTGGCGCTGAGGCCATCTTACGCATTGAGGTCAAAATTCCTTCGTTACGAGTCTCCCTGAAGGGTCTAACTAATGAAGAGGAGTATCGACAATCACACTTGCACGAGCTGGAAATGCTAGAAGAAAGAAGGCAAAATTCACTGAACCATCTCCAAGCATATCAGAACCATCTTTGTCGCAGCTACAATAAGAAGGTTATGGTCAGACAATTTGACATTGGCGACCTAGTTCTCATGCAGAACCCCAAGAACCAAGCTGACAGAGAAAAGCCAGGAAAGTTTGAACCAAACTGGTTGGGTCCCTACATTATCATATTTTCTTTCGGTTCTGGAGCTTATCAGTTGGCCACACCAGATGGAGAACAACTAACATAGCCCATCAATAGTTTACATCTCCGAAGGTTCTATGCATAGCATCAGAGGATTGAGTTGAAAAACCGCAAAATACAAAAAAATTGAAAAATGATAAAAAATGTTGCCTTGATAAAAACCTTGCAAACAGGCATGGTGACACCAAAAAAAAAAAGTCAAGAAAATAGTAAAGAGAAAAATGATTCGTTCAATAGCGAAAACCTGGCAAACAGGCGCTTTGGACAAGTACCATGGTGAAAACCTGGCAAACAGGCGCCATGTGTAGTCAATCATTGCTCTGCCATCTACTTTCACTTTGTCTGCCTTGGCCTAGGATGAAAGGTATTATCACCATTATTATGAAAATTGCCACCACATTCTACCCTACCTGTCATAGTAGATAAAAGATTGGCATCAAGTCCTGAAGACTGTCCATCTAGTAAACCAGCAGCATCCCGTCCATGTTCCTTAAAAATGGCTAAGTCTTGGACCTGACTGGGGGAAAAATTTATCATGAAACTATAGTTGATGTCACACATGATCTTGGCAATTGGAAAAAAGACCAAAAACATCACAAAAAGTCCTGAAAAAAGACCAAAAACATGGCAAAAAGTCCTAAAAAAGACCAAAAACATCGCAAAAAGTCCTGAAAAAAGACAAAAACATCGTAAAAAGTCCTAAAAAAACAAAAACATCAAAAAATGTCCTGAAGAAGGACCTAAAAATTATAAAACGTCCTGAAGAAAACCACAAACAAAACATCAGACTGCTCGAAGAACGCAAACACATTGTCATCTCTTATCAAAGTCAGTCATATCAATCAGTCTTTGTCATTTGTCTGAACTACGTTGTCTCTACGCATTTGCTACGTAGGCAAGACTCACATTTGAGTCCCCGAGACATTAGGTCAGTCCATTTAGGTTTATCAGAATAAAATCATGATTCAAACTTCTGTCCTTTGGACAAAGTCATTGGTCGTGTCGAACTACGAGGTCTCTGATTGTATGACATAGGCAAGGCCATCTGTCGATGAGCCCCTGAGGCCGCACTAGGTCAGTCCATTAGGGTTCATGACACTACACTGGCACACACATCAGAATATCTTCAAGACAAAGCGAATCACTCCCAAATGGGTAAACTTCTAAGAACAAATCATGACAATTAGTTATTTCAATATGACAATCTCATCAACAGGTCAATAATATCATGACAAAATCGGCATATAGTCAAACACAAGTCAAAATCGGTCAAAGTAGGTCAAATCATCATAACCTGTCAAACTGTCAACTTTAGGTTAATCTTCAAATGTGTCCTTTTGAAGGATAGCCTCGGTCATTCATGCCTTAGGATGTGTCCTTCCTAGGCATCGTCATTGTCATTCGACATTTTCAGGGATCCTCTCGACATCTAAGGATCACTCCTCTCGACATCAGTATTTTTCAGATGTGTCCTTCTGAGGAACCAACTGTGTCATGTATACCTTAGGATGTGTCCTTCCTAGGCATTGTCATCATCACTGTCACATGACATTTGGAGATCAATTCTCTTGGAATTAATATTATTCAGGATGTGTCCTTCCTGAATTTGGAAAATTTGGACATTTGTTGTTTGAGCAGCATCAAAGCTTTAACACTCGGAGATCTCATCATCATTAAATCTGGCATCTTGGCATTAGAACAATGGATATCCAGATGCACTTGGAAAACACTTGAAATTTTCTTTTGGCTTTTTATTATGATATTAGTTTTTCAGCGAGATCCCACTAAGCAGGATTTAGAGAAGCAACGACTTATCATGATGATTGACATGCATGACTACTAGTTTCTCAGCGAGGTCCTGATTTTGGGAGTTAAAAAAACAATGACATATCATGGTAAGGGCCCTATTTTTGTATTTTTGACAATCATGCCACTAGTTTCTCAAGGATGTCCTAGAAACAGGATTTAGAGAAGCAACGACATTTTATGATTTGTCCTTGTCTTTTTCTGCTTGTGGTTGATTATGACAAAAAGACTGGGGCAATCACACTCTTAGTATGAGTCATGATCATCCTTGTCTGTGACTGCTTGTCTTACGTAATGGTACGAGCTTGCACACCTTGATTTATGTCATATCATGGTGTTTCTTGGCCATTACAATAGTCTTCCCAATGATGATTAAGAGCAATAAATATTAAAGTCCTATTGTAAAGCTTTGAAGGATTTGGTCTAGGAATTAACATGCATTTTCATTAGTCTGGTCATCTTCTCTTCTTCGGTCGGGTCGTCTTCTCCCATCAGTCTCGTCGTCTTCTCTCGTCCATCTCACAATGATATCTTGTGACATCCAAAAACATAAGTGCATACATGATAATATAAACATTGCATCAGGTCCATACATACATCATCTATAACATCAAATCATATAAATAATCACGAACATTGCATTAACATTGTCATCCACATTGCATCTTTTACTAAATACATTATGCACATCATTATCATTATCATCTCATATAAAGAAGCATTGCATCATGATGGCATCAAAATCATAAATAAGCATCATAGGACATACATGCTACATCATAAATCAACATCATACATCATACATATCATAATGCATTAAATCAAAGAGCATCACATAACACAAATGTAGGCCACAACAAAATTGCATCATCATATAAATACCATCTCAAAAATGTACAATGTCACAGGATAGAGTCAACAGATATCCCAAAAATGGAGCTCACATGCTCAATAATCTATACATAGTGTGTCATAATAACAAAATGCCCCTAGGGTCGACTCTCATCATCCCCTCGTGGTGAAGAATGTGGTGGCTGAAGCTCTATCACTTTCTAACTGAAATGATAGGTGGACCTGTAGTGGCCTCTATCTGTGATACCGGTGGAATTGAGAATGAAGGTGTCATCTCCACGGTAACAAACATCTATGAGGTCACTGCTGCTTGACTTGGAGAGGTAGATGGATCTATCACTGGTGGCTGTACCTGTACTGACCTCTGTACTGAACTAGTCAACCCATGACTGTGACCCGAATGGTGACTCGGGGTGTGCCGGCATGAGTGATGTGACCTGTGCACTGATGTGTGCCCTGACGAGGTAGATCCTCTGACACTGGTGTGACTCCTACTAGCACTGGCACTGCCTGTCCTCAACTATGACCGAGACAAAGTAGGATCCCGTTGCTCCAGTGGCACTGCCTGCTCGTACAATGTCTGATACTACCCCAATCTTGTGCTCACTCTGGCCAACTTGCGAGCCATGTCCCCTACAGGCCCTGTGCATAATGCTGCGAACTGAGTGCACCACTGAGCCGAATCCTGCTGGCGGATCACTGCCTGATCCCGCTCTACCCGGACTACCTCTAACTCTGACTACAGGGCCCTGACCTATGCTATGCTCTCATCTAATCTCTGCTATAGGTCAGCCACCCTTTGATCTGTCGTGGCATCATGAGGCAACACTGAACTGGAGGGTATCTCCTCCTCTCCCTCCACCATCCGCCATCTGAGGAGTCTCTCGGCCTCATCCATGGTGTCGTCCTCATCATCATCATCCTCCGCTACATCCTCTGCCACCTCCTCCTCCTGTCCCCCCACATTCACCTCCTCCTCCTATCCCCCCACCTCCACCTCCTCCTTCTTTTCCCCCATCTCCACCCCCTCCTCCTGCCTCTCCACCTCCGCCACATCCTCTGCTACATCCTCTGCCACCTCCTCGTCCCGTCTCCTGTCACCATCTCCCTCCTGTCGGGGTTGCTCCTCTCTCTCCCCCTCCTCGCCAACCTCAGGGATAGCATCTAATGCTACCCTCGCCACTCGTGGGCACACCCTCTGGACCTGTCTCTGCCCATCCCCCCATCGCCTTCGGCCATCTCCGCCATCATCCCCACCTTTGCCTCCATCTCCGCCATCATCCCCACCTCTGCCTCTGTCTCCACCCCTGCCTCCGTCTCTACCTCCGTCTCCACCCCAACCTCCATCTCTGCCTCTGCCTCTGCCTCTGCCTCTCCCCCTGCCTCCATCTCTACCCTTGCCACCTCGCCTGGCCCATGGCACATGAGGAATCACTGATCGTCTGTCTACTAGTGCTGGCCCATCTAGATCCATCAATGGCACTGGCCTGTGTGTCTGCCACCATAGGTCATAATCAGCTGTTGTCCTGGGATCGGCTACTCCTCCCCTCCATCCCCATGCCTGGGCTACTAGCCCATCAATCTGCTACTCTGCGAAGGCCACTGGAATGGCTGGTCCCCAAGCATACTCTCTAAAAGACCTGGCATACTCGACTGTCCCTGTAGGTGCACCCTGCTGCTCTCTGAACTGCCTCAGGACATGTTGTGGTAAATACATCTCAATGATCAAAGACGTCTGCACTGTCCAGCCAATCAAATATCTGAACTACCTGCATAGACTCAGGTGATCTACCTCATCAACCCACTGTCTGTAGTCTCGATACAGCCTCTAGATGAAGGACATCATCGTGTTAATCTGATGCCGCCACCAACCTGTCTCACCCATTCGGGTCTGCTGTAAGGCACTAGTGTAGTAATAAGCATAGGGCATACCGTCGGCCAACTGTGGTCTGTCAATCGGTGGATGAAATATGGATATGTGCTCCTAGGCCCATATCATCATCAGTGTGGTCCCACATGAGATGCTCTCTCCTCTCCTATAAGCAACATCATGAAGCTGATGGTAGAGTGTCCCCAGTAAGCAAGGACTCCAAGCATAAACAGTCTTGTCTCGTCTCATGCCAACCAGGACATCTCCCCAGCTAATAGGAAATCCGTATCCTCGACGATCAGGAATCAGAATCCCCCCAATCAGAGTCGCAAGGAATGCATCAAAGTGACCATAGTGCTTGGCCATGAACTCCCACCTGATCTCATAACCCTGGATGCCCAGTCCTGCACCCTGATCACGGTAGTAAGCTCGAAAGGTCTGCTCGCCATGTCAAGGATCGTAGATGATCCACTCCCCTCGGATCAGTACTCAAAGAATCCAGTAGACATCCTCCAGCGTAATGGTAGCCTCACCTATCAGAAGGTGGAACGAGTATGTCTCCAAATGCCAACACTCACATAGCACAGTCAGAAATCCCCTGTTCGCTCGAATGGCGGGCATGTAGGCAACATAGAACAACTAGTCACATCAATCGACGTCACTCCTGTGGGCTCAACTGGTCGGCAAACTGAAATGTGGTCAGTTTTCTCTCTCGCGTATAGGTAGGGGCAAGCTGCCTCTGCAAAAAGGCGAACAATATATCAGTACTTTCTAGACAACTATCAGCAACATCAAAAGCATTAACGGTTTCACAAGTACCACAATCGGTCTCAATAAAAGAATACATCAAATGCGTCGCGTTATAGTAGTTGCATCGCAAATATTCAAATGCGTCTTTCAAATAATAAAATATGTCGCAACATGACAGTTGCGTCACTCGGTTGCCCATATACATCGCACTATGGCAATTGTGTCATGAATTTTGGCAATTGTGACACAAGATGGCGAATGCATCGCTCAAAATGGCAATTGCGGCACACAATGGAAATTGCGGCTCTCCAACACTCACATGCAACTCGGTTAGGCGAATGCGCCGCAGTTTGTATCAAATGCGTTGCAACGCCTTGCCCACTTTAAAATTAGTTAGTCATTTGTGTTGTGATGCATCAAATGTGTCGAATGCACAGACAATTGCGGCTTACGCGAACGTAGTTGCGTCGCGACGCAGTTGTTATCTACCCTAGAAACATAAATTTTGCATGCAAAACAAAAAAATTACAAAGCAAGACAAGGGTACTTACCACTGGGTCTAACCCCTCTGGCCACCTGAATGTCTGTACTATCTTGCCGCGATGCTCTGACACTGGAATCACCATTCTCGCTACGCTCCTTTTCGCTCTGGGCTCTCAAAATTTGCAAGGTAAATAGTGGAAATGAATTGACTTTTACCCCTTTGTTAACCTATTTATAAAGTCAAAATGACATTTCTCAAACAAGGTTATTACTGGAGGCTCATTTGACCACCTTTGACTTCCACGTTAGCTACTTTAAACATTTCAGAATTCGAAACCGACTGCACCATTGTTTTTCTGGTCATCGAATTGATTTATCGGGACCCTTTACAAATTTTTTTTGTCGCCGACCCAAAATTTGAAAATTTTCCCGAAGGGGCAATGATACTCCATACCTTTATTGGGGCATATTTTTGACTTATTTTCTTTGTCATAACATGACAAGCGACATTATGACAAAGAGGGGCAAAATGTAGACACTTAAAAATGACCTAGGCCTGCAAGCTTCATTTTTACCACTTTCACCCTAGCATAATTATGACATTTAATTATGTCTTTGGTCCACATTCGACTATTGATTAAATAATTTATAATGATTTAATTAATTCATGTCATTTATTCTTCATGATTATTAAATAAATAAATTTTATTTATTTTTTAAATATGTCATTAATTGTCTAAGTCTTCCCTTAATTAAATAAATTTCTTAATTTATTTAATTACCTTCTATTCACTTTATTCTTCTTGATTATTAAATAAATAAGTTTTATTTATTTATTTAATATGTCACTAACTGTCATAATTAAATGAATTGATTAATTTATTTAATTAATTAATCTTATCCGCTAAATTAAATAATTATCTTTAATTATTTAATTGTCAAAATTAATATTCCTCTCATTTTAAATAAATTAAAATATTTAAAATGTCATCTCATTATTAACTGTCAGTCCATTTTGGTAAATAATCTGAAAAGACTATTTATTGTCTCATAAAAATCCATAGTTTGAATTAATTTAATTCAAGTTGGTAACTAATCTTCCAAAAATCAAGTAATCGGGCAGGTTCTTGATTTTCCAAATCTGATCTTCAGTCCAACTCTTCTTGATTTTTCGAATCTCACAAATCAGGCAGTCTTTATCTTCTTGATTTTCGAAAATCTTTATTTTTTAATTAATTTATCTCATTTATTCTCCACCGTCGATCCAATTATCTGAGATATTATTTTGACCGTTCAATTAATGAATTTTCCCTAACCCTAATTAGGGATTCTCAGATTTAATCTGTACCTTTCATTTTAGGTCTTCGCCATGAATTAATCTCACCCGTCCATTCAAAATGGCATTTTCTATAAAATTCCATTTTCCTCTCACTTTTTGGATTACACACGAACATATTATAGGCATTACACTTTCACACTTGCATTCTTAGATTTCTCATAGCATTTATTATTTTCATTTTGATCAAATCTTAACATTGTTTAGGCATAGGCATTTTCACTTATATTGTCATAGTCATAGGCATAGACTTTAGGCATTTATCAAATCCTTCAAGGCTTATTGTAGGACTTAGACACTTGCAGATTGCTCGCACAATGAATCTGAGGGCAAAGCATCATCCAGCAAGTAAGAAGGTACTATGGAGGTAATCATGGAAGTTTCAAGAAACAGGTATAACTGTTTTATTGTTTAATTCCTTTGTACTTGATAGGACTTTGGGATTTTGTCTTTTGCATTAAATTGATTGATTGAATCTAACCTGAAACTTACCCTCAGTTACAGTTACAATGTGAGCTCATTATAAATGGAGTTTTCCAATACAAATCTATTGCAATGATTTAGATACATGGATATTATAATAAAAATGAATCCAACACCAAAGAACAATAGCTCTTGATACCAATGAACAATGTATACCTCACCAAGGGCACCAAAATTCTAAAAAATAGACTGAACAACATCAAGTTCAGGTTTGATATGTAATGACAGGTTTGAAACACCTCCGAACAACAAGCACCAAATGAACACAACTTCATTTTGAGAACTCAAAAACACCCCCAAGTATGATAGATTCATCAGCCAAGGCCTAGTAAAGTCTAGGCATCTAAATGAAGGTAGGTTTGCAACCCAAATATGAGTGAACAACAACACCATCAACAAATCCTCATTAGATCAAGTGGTACAACCTAAATAGAGGGGTGACTAGATAGGACAATTATACATCTTCAAAAATATGCAACTAGGTAGAAAGGAACACCCAAGGTAGTAGAAACTAGTGCACCAATACCCAAAAATTGATATGAAGTCATCCAATTTGCAAATGCCAACCAAGGGGTATAACTAGGGTTGGAAAAGAAACCAACAAACTAAAAATTTCTAAAATCACCTCTAAAAATGCTTCCAAATATTTCTAGAAGAGTTAACACACTAAAAATATAACTAGAAAGCATTAGAACAATCCATAATAAAAAAAAAACTAAAAATATTTCACCAATAATTCCAATGGCGACTCTTGTAGTGAAGCCACTCCAATGTCTAGCTAGGGAGTATCTCTCAACTTTGAAACTAGAGCAATTTTGAAGGTTTTCATCTCCAAATCCCTTGAGGGGATTCAATGCTCACTCCGACAACATTTTTTTTATCACCAATTAGCATAACAAATGAGAGCAACTAAAGGCATACAAATAGCTTTTGAGATCTAAGAATTTGAAATTCCTTTCCCTCCAAAAAGGGATGCCTCTTTTTGAAGAAACATAATATTTAATTAAAATACTTTAATCCTCTTACTTGGGCATCCACTTTTGGATATGCATAAATTTATTTTAAAATGCTTAAGTCCCTCAAATTTGGCATTCAACTTATTTCCCCTTTTTAAAACAACTTTTTCTAGCTAACACTAATGGGGGGTGTTGGTACGAATGGGGTTATTTCCTAACTAGTCATTAGTGAGGACATATTCACACGATATGTTTACTTAGGAGTTAAGTAAGTCTTAGGTGTCATTTCTAGAAGTTAGTTATAATGGGGCCATGTATCATTATTTATTTTTACTCATTTAGGAATTTAATAGTTATCTCATGCATTTAATAATTTGAATTGAGAATTTAATGTTTGTATCAAGGGTAGTTATCATCCCTTATCTCACCTTACCTATATATACAAGGTTCTTAGACATTGTAAATAATATTAGATAATCTAGGTCAATGAATTTGATGAATTCAATATCAATCTCATGATTTGTTTGATCAACATCAATTCTCAATATTCATGCAAGCTCATGTTGTAATAATTTATTTTGGATGGTATCTTTCTTGGTTGATCCATTGAATATTGTAGCTTCATTTGGGTTCATTAATATTTACAACAATTGGAATTTGAAAAATTAGAGTTCCTGCTTCATCCTCTAATTAAGGCTTACTATTCTGGGCATACTAAAAAAGTTGTTTTAGAAAAGCAACATGACAAGTTCTCCCTCCCAAAGATTTATTATCCTCAAGCAATGAAGATTTGGATGGTTGTGACTTGTTGAACCTTCCCATGTTGCATCTTTAATGGGAAAATATTTCCACTTGATTAAGTGCTCAATGATGCTTCTATTTATAATTTCTTCTCTCTTGTTTCCAAAACCTTTTAAGGTATCAAAGTCAACATTCCCTCATCATCTAATGGCCGAAAATTAGGAGAAGTCGTAACTTGCTTTCCCACCACTTTCTTGAGACAAAAAACATGAAAAATATTGTGTATTTTTCAGCTTGGTGGCAATTCTAGGCCATAGGCTACTTTCCCTACCTTCCTGATGACTTTGTGAAATGTAGGGAAATGGAAATATTTGATCTTTCACTTTAGGGTTTGGAAACCTTTCCCTAATTTTATTTTGAGATGTGGTTGTTATGGAAGTGTGATGGAATGTGTGATGGGGGTTTGATTAGATTTGGACAAGGTATATGATTGAATTACAATTTGAAAGGTGAGTCAATCAATCCTCAGACAAATATGAAAGTGATCTAAGAATGAGATGCAATGATTCAGTTGACCTAATGATGCAAATACAATAGATTTGAGAAATTACAAACATAGAAAAATATAGAAATAGATTGAGCAAGAAACTATGCACCTATGATGTAAATCTAGAGAAAAAAATATAGGACATAGGCATGCTAGATGCCACTATCTGTGTAGGGAAAATTCAGCTCTGTTTTCATAGTCTCTGGTGTCGGATCAAGGCTTCCGTTTTCTACTTGTCACACTATTAGATAATAGTTGGATAATTTTGTAATTGAGTTTTCGTGAGTTGTCAAGGTGTAGGGTTTCAATTACAACAATGAATAATTGATCTTCAATCTTCCTTCAATCTTCTTCAAACCTGAAACCTACATATTTAGAGAGAGAAGAAAGGTTGTGCCATTTAGGGGGTTTCCTCGGTCAAACATTGTGTTAGTGTTTCCACTTCCACAATGACAATGCCAATGATAAATGGATAAATGATAGGATAAACTCACCACTCTTCAATGGCTTCCTTGATGAACTAAAGTCATAAAAATCTCCTTAAGGCTTGGATCTTTCTTGCTTGAATTCCTTGAATTGCTTGGAGACCTACAAGGATTAATCTTCACAAACAATATGAAAACATAAACATGAACACACTCACATACCTTTTGACATGATGTTTGAATCTTGAGTTGTAATAAATCCTCTAATGGTTGCTCTTGACTAGCTTGATAATGATCTTGATAACAATTCTTGCTCTTAATGCTAGATTCTTTCACTTAGTGCTAGATAGATTTGAAATGATGCAATAACTAGGTATTTATATGCAATTATTCTAATTTACTAAAAATTAAATACCAACAACCAAATTTAGATATTTTAATTTCAAATAATAAAACACTGACACTGACATATTATAATTTGGAGCCAAAAAAGGGGGACATAGGTTCCCTAGTTGCCAGTGTTCGAGGCCTATTTTCTAAAGTTTAAGGAGTCAGGGGCAAAGTATTAAATGAGATAATTTGTTTTGTGCCTAGAAATTACTAGAAAATGTTTAAAATAAGCTATGGGATACATAATTTAGGAAATTATGTGCTCATTAGGTCTAATAATTTACTTAGGGGAGAAAAACATAGTGTGAAATTACCAAGGGTAAAATTTATGACACTACACTTTGTAAGGTCCATAGAATTTTGGCTTGATATTTTTTGCTCCACTTTTCTTTAAGGAACTTTTCTTATATGGATGCAATCATATAAAAACTAGATTACCAACCTCAAAGACTCTCTCCATTCTCTTTTTATCTACATACAAATTTTATTGATTTTAAGCATGACACACATTGTCTTTGAGTGACCTCTAAATCTCTCAGCTTTGTTGGAAAAAGTCACTTGCTGCTAGGACTCTACTATATTTTAAAAAATAAATTGGTAAAAGATAGAGGATAATAACCATAAAGGTACTGAAATGGAGACATTCCAATGGACATGTGATGGGAGGTGTTATAATACTACTCCCCTAAATGAAACTATTTCACCCAAGCACCTTGCTGACAATGTTCCATTTTGATCACAACTGAAAAACCATCATAATCAAACTACACTCTCCTCTCCTTGAACCCCCAAAAGTAAAAATCATCAAAACCAATATTAAAATCCTCGAGAGGACTAAAATCAATTTCATTAAATATATCCTACCAAGGAAACTCTGAGATGTCCATATCAAAAAACTCAATATCAATCACGATCTTGTGAAATATGAAAGACACCCTGCTCAACCATAAAAGATAAACCCAAACACCACTACCACAAAAATGAAGCAAGCGAATCACCACCACATATTTGAAAATTTTCCAACCAATAAATACCTTTGTTGTCACCAATCAAAATCATAATATTGACACATAACTTGCCAGTGTCAAACACAAAGTTTTGAACACACCAGCACACCCAAACCACTGTAAGAATTAAGATATCATCTAAAATCATGTATATCATCCCCATGTAGTAACTATATTTAGAATAGAAGCAATGAATGAATGAATTGTATTTAGAAAAAAACTCACAACCAACTACCCTAAAGCCTACCAATGCTCAACAAAAATTTGCTCATGAAAAGATATCTCCATAACCAATAAAAATATGTAAGGATAGTGGTAAACAAACTGAAATCCTACTGAAAATATAGGAGAGATGAATATGGAAGTAGCATTGGGATCGTATCCTATGATCAAATCACCTCTACCATCTAGTGTCAACCAAGAACTACTCAACTACTGGACCAAAGAAACCATCCTTCTCTATTCCACCTCTATCTCTTTCTTTTCCCATATTTCAATATCTCTCCCTCTTTCTCTATTTATCCATTTAGACTTATTTCAATCTCACACTCTCTCTCTCTACCCGTCCCTCTAGATATGTCTCTATATATCTCCCTCTCCCCCTCCCCTCTCTATATATTTAGCTATCTCTAGCTATCTCTCGTCCTCTCCCTCTCTCTATCCCTCTATATATATCTCTCTACCTATCTCCCCCCTCTCCCCCTCTATCTCTCACTCTTTCTATATTTCTCTCTCCCTCTATCTCTCCATCTGTATTTTTATATATCCACTTCTTTATATCTGACCATTTCTCTCTTCCTAACCCTCTTTATTCTTTATCTCTCCACCTCTCCCTCTCTATATATTGTGCTCTCTTTAGTCATATATTTCTACCTCTATCTCCTAATGTCTCTATATCTCTCCCTATCCCTCTCCATATCTCAATATATCCATGTATCTATATTTATCCCTCACCCTCTTCCTACCCCCTCTCTCTCTCATATCCCTATCTATCTATCTCTATGTCCATATATATATCCTCCTCTCTCACCCATATCCCTATATATATATTGATATCTCTCTCTAGACCTATCTCTCTACCTCTCCCTCACTCCCTTTCTCTCTATTTATCTATCTATAATTCTCTCTATCTCACCCTTCTTTCTCTCCATCCCCATCCCTCTACTCTTTATATATTCCCCTCTCTCGCTCTCCCTCTCCCTCCCTATATATCGAGATATATCTCCCTCTCTCCCCCTCTCATGCTCTATCTCCCTCTCTATACCTATTTATCTACCTATCTCTCCCCCTCCAATCCTCTCTATCTCTCCCCTTCTCTCTTTTTCTTTCTATATTTCCCTATCTCCCCCTCTTTATCTCTCTCCCTCTCTTCCTATTTATCTTCCCATATTTCCCTCTCCCCCTCTTTCTCTCTCGCTATCCCCTTCTCTATTTTTCTCTTTACTTTTTTTGTATCTCACTCTTTCTCTTTTCCTCTCTCCCTATCCATCTCTATATATTGTGCTATATCTCTCTCTATCCATACCTTTCTAATTCTATATTCCTATGTCTATATATCTCCCCCTATCCCTCTCTATCTCTCAATATATCCCTATATATATATCTATCCATCTCTATCTCTCTCTCCATATCTATTTATCTATCTATACTTATATCTCACCAATCTCTCCCTATCCCTCTAGATATATCTATATATCTCTCCATATCCCCCTCTCCCTCTCCCCCTCTACCTCTATATATTGAGCTATATTTCCCTCTCTTCCCTCTATCTCTCTATCTCTCTCTCCCCCTCTCTTTCTCTCACTCTATACCTATCTCTCCCCTTCCTCTATCTATATCTATCCATCTCCCTCTCCCTCTCCCTCTCCCTCTCCCCCTTCCCTCACCCCTCTTCTCTAGACCTATCTCACTACTTCTCCCTTCCTCTCTCCTTCCCTCTAATTATCGCTACCTCTCTCTCCCCTTTCAATCTAGATATATCTCTATATATCTCCCTCTCCCCTATCCCTCTCTATATATTGAGCTATCTCCCCTTCTCTATGTTCCTCTTTATACCTCTCTCTCTATCTCTTTACATCTACCTCCCTCTCTCTCTATCTTCCTCTCTCTCTATCTCCATCCCTACCTATCTCTCTATCTACCCCTACCCCTCCCTTCCTCTCTATCCCCCTCTCTATCTCTACCTCTCTTTTTTTCTCTTCCCATGTCTCTCTCTCTATTACTATCACTCTCCCTCTCTCTATCAATCTCATCTCTACCTCTCTATCTCTCTCTCTCTCTATCCCTCTCTCCCTCTCTCCCTATTGGAATACTCAAAGAAAGTTATATTGTGCTTGTTATAACGTTATTTCATTATAATGAATTCATGTTATAACATGATTGCGTTATAACATACTTATGTTATAATGTACACAGGTTTGTTTGAATTCCAAAAAATGGTAAAAAGACAGGTGGATCTTGTGATTTAGGACCCAAATGCTCTATTTTTCTCTACAATATGTGATTTATCTAACATAGAAATGCACTTTTCTTAGTGTTGAAAAAATATCAATCATTGTTTATGAATTCCAACATATTTTGTTAATGTAAAAGAACTAAATTATATTCTTTTACAATGAATTTGATAGTGTGAACTAGTATTTTCATGTTTTGAATATTTGGAATGATAATTATCATGTTTTTTGTTTTCATTTGATAGTATACAATTGTTTTTTTCATTTTTGTACTAACTCTATTAGATTGATATAGAATTGATCATAATACCGAGGAATTTGGAAAAAAACTCAAACTTTGGAGGAGTGTGAGCCAAACATGAATTAGGCAACATTGTGCAATTGGTGAAATTAACTCCTAGAGTTTAAGGAACATTCTCTTTGCCTTTGTCCCTTTTGTTCATGCCACCTTGTCAACATAGTTCATGTACTGCATATCTTAGTGCTAATTCACTTCATTACAATCCACTTGTTAAACCTTCCATTGTTCATATCCTTCTCTTTCTAACAATTTTGATATTGTTACTAATTTTTTAATTCTCATGGATTTTTATAGTTACATTCACTTAGCCAAGCTAATATTAACCAACATCATAAAAATATCCCAACTAGAACAAGTGAAACTCTAATGATTCATTATTATAACCAAATAAAATCATGATAGTTATCTTGATTATAATTTTATCTAAAGTAAATCAAAATATATCATCATTTAAATTGAAGTGTTATGGAAATATAACGATGATCAGTATTGGTTTTGAAATAGAGTAACCCTTAACCCCAAATATATATCCATGGAGAATAAAAAGAGTGACCAAAGTCTCCACACTATAAATCCCAAGGATGACATGAACTCATTGCACTATATGTATGATTCACTATCTAATATTCCCAACCCTAATACCCCCTATGTTGCAACTCACTTGAAAAACCTTAATCCCCAAATTCCAAAATTACTTATCTACACAAAATGACACTAGTGTTCACTCCAATGGTGAAAAAACACTAGGAAATGATGTCCAAAAAACCATTATTAGAAGGGAGATAATTGATGGATGTCGTAATCCGGGACTTGATCAAAGAGGTAGGATTATATCCTTTGATATTCTTTATGATATCATAAACGTTATTTTTAGACTATAAATCCCACTCTATTTCTTATTTCTTTCTTAAAATGGTTCCATTAGTGCAAGAATTCTATAAGTGAGCCCATATAAATTAGGAAAGAAAAGGGTGGGTACTAAAAATGACTAGGGGAACAGGAAATTAATATATCTCATGTACCTTTATTGATCATAATCATGCTTGGGTAGCTTTGCAATATGGCTGATTGGTGATCCATAAAAAAACTAGTTATTTACAAGTCTAGGAATTTGAATTTTTCCTATTTGGAACCTCTAAGTACCCAACATGGATTAAGCTTCCTTTCATTAACCTATCCTTTTGTTTTTTCTCATTAACCTCATTTCTATCCTTTTCCTCTAATGGTTCTAAATCTTTCCCTTCAATTCCTGCATGTATTTAAGAAATCCTCTTTGTAGACTCTACATAACCTTTTTCCAAACCTAAATTATCAAAACCATCCTTAGTCAAAGAAAACTATCAATGGTTAATAATACGTGGCTCACACTAAGAATCTCATCAAATGCTTGGATGCCTATAAAGGAAGGGGTGTTCAAATTAGAGCATGCCTCAATTAGATAAAAGATATTGATAAAGATCACATCTCAATAATAATAGGTGAGCATAATCTTCTTCATAACAACCAAAATTAGATTATGAGGACCTTCAATGATCTATATATGTTACTCTTCATGGAACCCTCTATGAATGATCCCCTTGTTCATGTTTTAGAGTTTTATAACACAAAGAATATGCAAATAAAAGTTTTGAATAAGAAAGAGAAATAAATAACACTTAAGGGATCCATGGACATGAATACTATAGAAAAAATATTCAATAAGAGGAAAATGAAGGAACACACATATGGGAAGAAATAAGCCATGAAGAACCTAAGGAGAAATTTTAAAGAGTTCAAGTACCAAACTAACTCTCCAAGAGTAAAAGATCTCTAGTGGCTCAAATAGCTCCAAGTTCTAAATAAAAAGGGATAAAAAATTAATATCTTGAAAGGATGGTAAAATGTGGATGATGAAACGAGGAGAAATAATGCATATTTCTAGGTTTTTAAGATGTTTTTGGGGAAAATGACAAACAAATCATAATAGGAGTACTTAATGTCCATGCATCAAAATTTGGTGAATTTTTTCTTGAAAAATAGGATATTTTTGGTGTAATTTAATGCCTTGAATCCACCAAATGTTTTAGGTAAAAATATAAGTAACGTCTCAAACAAATGGAGAAATATTTCATGTCAAAAGGATCTTCAAAACATGAGAAATAAGGAAAATAAGGAAAATAAGGGAAAAGAAGCAAATTCTTCATTTTTCATGCATTATGGGGCCAAGATGACTACACAAAAAAATTGAGTGGGTGGGTGAATTCTAGGGGATGTCTCTTTTCATTCTCTAGGTCCCTTGGTCCCTTTAGGCCACTATTTCAACATAGTCTCTTAAGAGCCCCAAGAACAAAAAATTTCCAAACCATGATGGAGTAGTTCTTGGAGCTCATGACACCTAGGAATTACTTTTATAGACCTATATGTGGATATGAGGTCCCTCCACATTAACCTCTCTTAATTTTGGTCAACTCTACACCATTTCACCATGCCAACAATGAATGTATTATTGCAAAAAGTGTTAGTTGAGAGCAACAAAAATGAGGAAACATGCATATGTTGCATTCTATGTGTCATGGGGCCAAACTAACTACACGATAACATGTGGGTAGGTGGGTGAATTCTAGTAGAGGCATTCATTTTTTCCCCATGCTAAAATCTTCCAAAATAGTGTCTAAGAGCAAGAAAATGTGAAACTATGATGAATTAGTTCTTAGAGTTTGCGGCACCTAAGAATGTTTTGTCTAAACCTAAAGGTGGATATGAAGTCTCTCCACATTAAAATCTCTTAGTTCTATTCAAATCCACATCATTTGACTATGCTAACAATGAATGTATTCATGCATGGTGGGGAAAAATGGACTATGCCAATATGTTTGAGTGGGTAGATAAATGCTACTAAAGGTATCCATTTGTTCCCTATTCACCCAATCCTTGTAAGCTACACTATTTCAACACAATCTCTTAAGAGGCTTAAGAGAAAAAAACTACCAAACTGTGACATAATAGTTCTTGGATCTCGTGGAATCTAGGAATATTTTTTCTACACCTATAGGTGGATATGGTGTTCCTCCACATTAAACTTTATTGGTTTTGGTCAAATCCACATCATTTGACCATGCTAACAATGAATTCATTCTTACAAAAGCATAATTTGAGAGTAATGTAAATGTGGAAAAATACATATCTTGTGTCTCATGCATGGTGGGTCCAAAATGAATACACAAAAATGGTTGGATGGGTATTTAAATTCTACCAGAGGAATCCATTCATTCCCCAAGTCAATTGATCCTTCCAAGCTATGTTATTTTGATGTACTCGCTTAAGATCCATAAGGGAAAAAATACCAAACTATGACAGATTATTTCTTAGAGCTTGTCACACTTAGGAATGTTCCATATACACTTAATGGTGGATATGGGTCCCTCCACATTAGTATCTCTTGGTTCTAGTCAATTCCACAATGTTCGTCCATGCTAACAATGGATGCATTCTTGCAAAAAATGTCATTTGAGAGCAATACAAATGTGGAAACATGCATATATTGTGTTTTAGGTGTGGTGGGACCAAAATAAATATTCCAACACATCCATGTGGGTGGGAGAATGCTACCAAAGTCATATGTTTTTTTCCTAGGTCACCCAATCCTTGTAGGCTAGACTATTTTGATACAATCTCTTAAGATCCCTAAAAGTAAAAATTTTCCAAACTATGAAAAAGTAGTTCTCAGAGTTCATGGAACCTAGTAATTTTTTTCCTAGACATGAAAACATATATGGGATCCCTCCACATTCATCTCTCTTGGTTCTAGTCAATTCCACATTGTTTGACCATGCCAACAATAGATGTATTCTTGCAAAAAGCATCACTTGAGAGCATTACAAATGTGGAAACATGGAGATCTTGTGTTCCATGCATGGTGGGGCCAAAAATATTTTTGTATCGTATCTAGGTGGGTGGATGAAGGCTAATAGAGGTGCATATATATTTTCCCCAAGTCACCTAATCCTTGCAAGATATGGTCTTTCAACATAATCTCTTAAGATCACTAAGAACCAAAAACTAACAAACTATGAAATTGTGGTTCTTGAAGCTCATGAAACCTAGGAATGCTCCATTTGGACCTATAGTAGGATATTGGGTCCCTCCCAAATCAACCTTTCTTCGTTATCATAAAATCCATAATAGTTGACCATGCCAATAATGAATACATTCTTACAAAAAGCATCATTTGAGAGAAGTGTAAATGTTGAAAGAGAAATATCTTGTGCTTTGTGTAGGGTGCGACCAAGAATAATATGCCAAAACATCCTAGTGGGTGGGTGAATTCTAATTGAGGCATCCATTCATTCCTCATGTCACCCAATCCTTGTAGGCTACATTATTTCAATGTAGTCTCTTGAGAGCCCTAAGAGTAAAAAATGCCAAACTATGACAATGTAGTTATCAAAGCTCATGAAACCCATGAATTTTTTATCTAGACCTATAAATGGATATGGGATCCCTCCACATTAACCTCTCTTAATTATAGTCAAATCCACACAATTTGACCAAGATAACAATGAATGCATTCTTGCAAAAAGTGTCATTTGAGAGCAATGAAAACATGGAAACAAGAATATCTTGTGTTTCATACATAATGGGGCCAAATCAACTACGCTAACATGTATAAGAGGGTGGGTGAATGCTAACAGAGAGAATTTCATTCCCTAGGTCACCTAATCCTTGCAAGCTACACTATTTTGATGTAGTCTCTTAAGAGCAATAAGAGAAAAAAATTGCAAAAAAACTATGATGGAGAATTTTAAGAGCTTGTAGAACCTATGAACGTTTCATCTAGACCTATGGGTGGAAATGAGGTCCCTCTACAATTCCCTATCTCAATTATGGTCAAATAAACATTATTTGATCACTACAATAATGAATTCATTCTTGTAGAAAGTGTCATTTGAGAACAATACAATCATGGAAATAGGCATATTTTGTGTTCCATTCATGGTGGGGCCAAATCAACTATGCCAACCAACACATAAAGGTGAGTGGGTGAATGAAACCAAAGGTGTCTATTTTTTATTCGAGTCTCTCAATCCTTGTAGGCTATGTTATTTTGGTGCAATCTCTTAAGAGCCCTAAGAGAAAAATATTATGGGTCCATGAGGAAGTAGTTCCAGAGATCATGACATATATGAATGTTTCATCCAAAGAATTTTTTCCTAGGTTCAAGAGTTTCCAAGCCATAGGAAACCCCAAAAACCTACAACCATGAGAAAACCTAAAATTCATTGAACTGACATGTAGCATAGGATTCCCATACACATTAGGAATTTTTCTCCTTGAATTGCACATGAAATCATCGCCCAGGAGGATTTTTCATACCTACAAAGTATGAATGAATATTTTATGATCTACAAATTATCATTAAAGTAATAATGAATTATTTTTGTGACATGTTGTGGCATGGAAGAAATACATGAAATCAATAAGAGAAACCCTTGTAGGAGATGCACCAAAATTTTTAATTTTTCAATTATCATGGAGTTTGGGTGAGTAGGGGAAATAATGTTGAAAGGTAGGATTTACTATTTTTTTTAGGTCTATGGTGGGATTTTAGGTCTAGGAGGAACTTATGGATGTGGTACCAAGGTGATGAGACCCACAAATCAACAAAAGGGAATGAAGGGGATGAAAGGTGTGTGGATCAAAAGATTGGGTAGATCAAACAAAAAGGAAGGTGTTGAGGTACAAGGGTAATATGAGGGTATGTGTAGATGAGGTAAGGAAATTGGGATGCATGGTTAAGATGGGAGAGGGAAAAATGATAAACTAATTCAAGTAGCTAGTAAATAGGAATTTTTGGGAATGAAGGATTGAGGGGAACATGGATCTTGAAACTAGGTTCCAAGGTCTTGGTTTCACTAATATTTCTAGACCTAGAGAGGAATTGAGGAAGCACATGGAGAAGGGTGGGAGTTATGGTTATGAAGAGAAAAAGAAGGACCTAGCTAGATGTCAAAGTTTTTGGCCCCTCTTTAGCAAGTTCAAGAACCTTTGAACCCCTCAACATCCTATCTTATTTTCTTATCAACATTTTTCTCTTTTCTTGAATCATGTTTGGTTTTCAATGAATTGAGGAAATTTAAAACTCACCAAAATCTTATTATTCCTTATTTTTTTCTTTCTCACTTTAGCCCTTCAATCAGTTCAAGAAACTTTGAACTCACTGATATTATGAAACTCACCCCTCTTGTTAGTATTTTGGTAAGTTAAAGAACTTATGAAATTTCTAAACATGAATCCTTTCTTCCTTTTTTGGATATTTAAGAAAATTTTGAACCATGTTATAGTTTTAGTAAGTTTGAGAAATTTTACACTTGTTGATAGAATCTCTTTCATTAACCAATTTTTCCTATGAAACATATACAAGAAATTGGGCTAGGACCAAAACCAGAAGTGGAAGAAGCTTAGAGAAACCCTTACAAAGTATATGTGTCTATTCAAATTCAAGTTAAGGTGATTTATATAATAAATCAAGGCTTGGTAAAATATTTTTAAATTGAATGCCCTATGCTTCAACAAATAATTTAACAAAGTGCATCATTTAACAATTATGTTTTTTTCCTTTGCATGACACATGGATTCCCACTCTTTTGTCTAGTGTTCATGCCATTAATGACTCAACTACATATCTTATTATTTGATAATAATGCACTTAAAATTATCTTTATGAAGCAATATCCAAGTAGATAACTCATAGAAAAATGACATCACACATGAAAACCTAAGGGAAACCAAAAGATCAATTGAACCAAGGGGCGAATCATGAATTTTTAAACAAGGTAAGGTTGATTTTTTTTAATGTTCACGTTATAACTATCAAATTAGATAGTAGGATGAAATATTTATGGTGAACATAAATTAAAAGGAACCAAATGTGTATAATCTAATAATCGTTTATAGAAAATATAGATAAAATTAGTAAGAAAATAATGTATTAACTAAAAATCAATATTGGCATATAATGTCACATATCTGTAATAAATAAATTTATGTACACATATTTCATATAGGCATATACAAAAAAGTCATAATGTAATCACTTCCCTTCAGGGGAATGAAAGAGTTCACGATCCTTTTCTTGTAGAGTGGATGGAGAGGCAATTTATGATGGTTTCTTTTGAACTCGCTAATTTGACCTTCTCTCTATAATTTTTTGGAGTTCCACCTAATACAATAAATAATCTACATATTAATATATAAAAATTGAATTATAGAATGACATATAAGGGAATAATAACTTACCATCATCTCATAATTTATCTAAAGCAATCCTTACCTCCCTTCATCCATTTGAGGGGTAGATGCATGAACTAGAGTTGTCAACCCATATGAAAAGCATAAAAAACTATAGATTAATATATTCAAATTTTCACTAATAGACATGGGATAAAATATCAAATAGAATATGAAATTTACTAATTTGGATTATTCCTCTATCAAACACATCAAAGATAAAATTGTTGCAGTAACACCCTCCATATGCTATGAATATTGGGAGGAGTATGAATTGATGTCATCAACTAAAAATGAAACAACATTATTTTACCAAAATATACCTAGTATTACTTTATAAACATAACGATTAAAAATAGTCTAGCTTACATTAGTGAAAGATGTATGACAACTCCAACTGATAAGTCCTGATGTCAAAGGCCCAACATCCACCTATTCAATATCCAATGTGAATTTTAATATTATCATTCATATAAGGTAAAAATATTTACATGTACTATATTTAATATCTTTACTAATTACATACTCGTGGAATTGACATGGTCGTGCAATCAGAAGTAGAAGGGCCACTAGACATGGGGTGAACACTCTGAACCTAAATTTTTATTACAATAAATTTAATAATTTAGGTAATCTTATTAAAATTTACTTGATTAAAAATTGTTGAGAAGCGAAGTTCAAATGAGCTCAACCTCTACATAGTTTTCTCTTTTTTTTTAATCTTAGACATAATGCAAGCACAATAAACTCACATTATGTTCTTGATGGACCAAAAAGTGGCCTCTCCCATCTTTATGCACATACCATATAGGTTGCTAATAGTACTATGTGTGATAGGTCAAATTTGGGTGCTAGAAAATGAGCAGCAAACAAAGTAATGCAAATAACACTAAAAACAACCTACACCTCAAGATTAGCCTAGTTGGAATCAACACAAAATAAAAACAACAAATGAAACCTTTTATCTTGTGTCGAATCGATCCTTTGGTTGGTCCTTCGATCTTTGGTGTTGTATGCTCCTTGGATGGCAAGATGCAAGCTAGATGATGATATGATAATGGATGCAAGTGGGTACAAGCATGAAAATGGCTAAGTATGGATTCTAGGAAAAATTTGCAAGAGTTTGGCTACAATGCATGATCTCTTCAAAATGAGAGAAAAGAGGGGGTATTTATAGAGATTTTGGAAATCTCTAGAGAAATGGACGGTCAAGATTGAGCCACCAAGATCAAGATGTAGGGCTAAGGTGAGTTGAGAACTCACAAGCCCTCACATCTTGACATGTGGCAAATGATATGGTTTAAAAGGGGTGATGTGTACATGAGGTGGAAGGATAGTACATGACATGGATGGGGTACATAGTACCTTGGGATTGGGACAAGATCTCCTCATAAAGGAGGTACTTGTCCCCATGTGGGTGAGAGGACAAGTGGGGAATTAAAAATTCCTCAAATATTCTCATGGGGATGAGAGAAGGAATTTAAAATTCTTTTAAATGCCTTGGAGAATTAAATGTGAATTAAAAATTCACATGGGGAATAGAGATGCCTTGTTCAAAAAGAGAAAGATTTTAATGAAGTTGACTAAGGACACATTCCATAAATGATATGGGGATTAGGGGTGACCTAATTGAGTGATTAAGGTTGTGCAAGTACTTGATTAGACTAATTAAGGACTTATTAGAGGCAAGTGGGAAATTATGGAGGATGGGACCCTAATGATGATTAGGGGTGTGCACATATTAATCATAAATTAATTATGACTAAGAAAGAGGGTTAGATTGCTAAGAGGGATTAGAGGCCAACTTGTAAAAGTTGGAGGATGTGACAATGAGAGAGAAAATGGGGAATTTAAAAGTAAATTTAAAATTCCAAAAGATAATATGACTAAATTAAATAAAGTAATGCCTTTATTTAATTTAGAGAGGAAATTAGATACCTTGGGAAACCTTATGCAAGAAACATAATATTAATTAAATGAATGATTTAATTAATACTAGCAAAGAGGACGATTTTAAAAGAGTAAAGGGATGATTAAGAAGACAACTTTGACCATATGGAAGTGGTCAATTTTGGATGTCTACAGTTTTCCCCTTTTCAAAACACTATTAGGATAATAGGGTTTCGAAGAAAAGTAAAACATAGATGAATCTATGGAAGAAGTGACTGGAAAAAAGATGCCCCAGCATGAGAAAGATTATGAGCTACCCAAACAGAGGAGAATTAAAGGGGATGCCCTAGTCTCACGAGGGAAGGCTTATGATGGAAGATTGGGAGAGGATGGTAGGGTATGCCCCCTCAAGAAGGGGATGGGGATGAAAAAGGGGGCCTTGGGAAACTTCTCGAAAGGATGAAGTGTTATATGTCAATGGAAATAACACATAAAATCAAGAAGATTGGCACTTGAACAGAGGAAAATGGGTCTATGGTGTGGAAATGGCGGTCCCGAGAAGACAAGGGGGGGAGGGAATTAGTTGAGGCCCAAAAAAGATAAATAAAAGGAGAAAATTCCTTTTATTTAAAAAGTGAAAAAGGGTGGGAAAAACTATAAAAGGTAAGTGAGCGGGTTATTTCTCCTCATTTGGATAGCTGTCAAGTGAGGAGAAGAGGAAGAGGAGGAGAGAGCAAGAGGGAGGAGACACGATGCCGGAGTATGATTCAGACATCATTCACCAGGGGGACGAGAGGCAGCAGTTCTTTGAGGAGTGTGTCGTGCCACGTCAGGTTAGGGAAAAACCCCACTTTGTGTTTTCATTTAATTTGGCTAATTTTTCAAAAAAAACAAGATATGGGTTTTGTGGGGTTTGGGATGAAAAATGGGTTAATGGGTTTTGGCTAATTTTTATTTTTTTACATTTTGGATAGAGGGGGGCAAGGGTTTGTGTGCTTGGAGAGCCTGGCGCAGGGCAGATATGCCCAGCCAGGTGGGCGAGTTTTCCCATGCCCGGGCGGGTTTTCCTTTGTGCGGGCGGGTCCGCTTGTGCCTAGGCGGAATGCCGCCCAAGCAGCTCAGGTGAGCCCGCTTGAGCTCGTGCTGGTCTGCCCGGGTCAGAGGGTGAGTCCGCCTGCGAGCTCGAGGGCGGGTCCTCCTGCGGGCTCGGGTGAGTCTGCCCGTGCTTGAGGGCGGGTTCGCCCACAAGCTCGGGCGGGTCCACACGAGCTCAAGGGCAAGTCCGCCTGGGCCTAAGGGTGGGTCTGCCCATGAGCTTGGGTGGGTTTGCCCGTGAGCTTGGGTGGGTCCGCCCGAGGGGCTGGGGCGAAGCCAAGAAGATTGAGAAAGAAAAAAGTTAAGAATTGTAGGATAAGATGATACGGGGAAAAGGGAACTGACAAGCTGTTGGTGTGATGGACGCAGAAAGTGGAGAGTTTGTGGACGTGAGAGAGACGGTCCTAGGTGTTGGCGAGATGCGTGGCATGAATGACGGGCATGGAGCACCAGAGACTATCAGAGGAAGGATTATTACACATGCTGTCCTATTCGACGATGAAGGCCCACAGGGCCATGCTGACAACATTGATAGAGCGCTGGGACTCGGAGACATCGACATTCCATCTACTGACAAGGGAGATGACCGTGACCTTGGAGGATGTTTGGTGAATTCTGAGGCTCCTGATATTAGTGCTTTCAGTTAGCGAGTGCTGGTCAAAGGGTGAGACACTGGATAAGTCCGTGCATGTTGTTTTCAGTAGTGACGATCTACCAGTTCAGTGGGGTTAGTTGGATGTGGATAGGATGCTGTCTTGTAGGGGGATGTCGGTTTTGTCCTTATACTTAGCGGGATCTTAGTGCCAGATCAGATCGGTCGGTTCCTACACCTCAGATTTGTCAAGGTGATTCAACATATCATTGAGGGCCGAGAGGGGGAGTTCATGTGGGGGACATGTATGCTGGCACAGTTGTACTGGGACATGCATCGGGTATGTTACCAGAAGGCGTTGAGTGTGGCCCATGTGACACTACTACAGGTTTGGGCGTGGGAGCACATTAGGGTGACGAGACCAATCATGCATAGATTAGGAGTGCAGGATGACAGAGAGGCCGTGGGCTAGGGGTGGTGGACAGAGGTAGGAGTGATACTGCGGTATTGGGATGTGGACGTGTGGAGGAGACGGTTGGATGATGTGCAGGGGGGATGATAGTGTGGCATCCCTATATGCTGCGGTGCTTTAGGTGTTGGAGGGATGATGAGGCAGCACATAGCGGTTACTTCTTCACGCATTGTTATATTATTGGGCGGATTCTGATTATAGTGGAGCTAAACAGACCTGATCGGGTGGCACAACAGTTTGGGGTTAGGCAGGATATTCTCGGGGGCCGGGTGAGATTCCGACGACTATCACGGGAGTGGCCATGGGGGACTCCATTGAGCTTGGAGGTAGTGTGGGAGGAGTTGGAGACATTACAGTTTAGGCCATACTC
>VDFB02000017.1:63568346-63812011 GCA_007258455.2 Sequoia sempervirens
ATGGATCCCCCTTAGTGATAGACATGGATGTGATGGAGGCGTCAGCAGAGAGCGAGGGGTATGAGCCGTGAGGGATGGATATTGACACGGATGTGTATGACCTCCGACCACTGTTGACAGTGCCACCTAGAGGAGAGGACCCCACAATGGTGCTGAGAGGGACAGTAGAGAGATTGCGCCTCAGTGAGTAGCGGTTACGGTAGAGCGAGGCAGAGCAAGGTAGGTTAGAGGCAGCATTTGGGCGAGCTATAGACACGATTCACCCAGGGTGAAAGAGATTATTTAGCCCTGGCCACTCTAGTGGTGGATGTCGAGTGGAGATGGACGAGAAAGAGATGAGGCACGGGATGAGGCAGTTGATCTACATGCAAAGATTGAGGGGTTGCGAGTGGAGGTGGCTAGGGAGCATGAGGAGGGAGATGCTGTGAGATGGAAGCGAGATCTCTTGGTGGTAGAGGCGGCGATACGATAGGCCGTTGGAGGGGGAACATCGTAGGAGCCATTAGAGACTGGGACAGGGAGTGTAGGGGATACAAAGGATTTGTAGAGACAGCTACATTGATTATGGAGAGAGAGAGTAGACTGGCACTGGGAGTGGGCTGAGCTCAAAGACTGAGTGGACTGTCTAGAGTAGACAGCCGGGGACATGGGACTAATGCAGCAGAGAGAGGAGGAGATGAGGAGAGAGATGCGTATGCTATGGTCAGAGAGAGATGTGGCACAGGTAAGAGTGTAGGTCTTGGAGGGTGACAGGGATTTGGCATAGGCATGTGCTCAGGCAGCTGAGAGTAATAGGCTGGTGGTAGAGGCGAAGGTTCAGACTCTCCAGAGAGAGAGGGATGCAGCAGTATCACAGGTGTCAGGGCTGCGATGAGAGCGAGATTCTGTCGAGCTGAGATTGCAGGCACTGCAAAGAGACAAGGATGCAATAGAGGCTCGGGCATAGGTCACATAGAGAGAGAGGGATGCTGCAGAGACACAGATGTAGGTGTTATAGGGTGAGTGAGATGCAGCAGTGGCACAGTGGCAGTCCACGCAGACCAACGCTATGACAGGGACAAACTTACAGGGATTACAGGGGGAGAGGGATGTTACAGTGGCTAGGGCAGTGGCTGCCAAGGAGACAAGAGATCAGGTTCAGGTAGAGATGACACAGCTATGACTATCCTAGGAGGCCTGGGAGTAGGAGAGAAGACTGATCTCTAGAGATCAGGATAGATACCGTTAGGAGCGAAATTCTGCTCGGGTTCAGGTTGCTAAGCGAGAGGAGAATTCGAGGGAGGCAGGATTTTGGATGGCTGCGTACTACCATGCAGTGCCAGACCCGGCCTAGCGGCTATTCCAATACATTCGATAGGCACCATAGATGCCAGCACCATCTCAGTCATTGGGGACACGGACCAGAGGTTACAGTGATTCACCAGGTGTCACTCCAGGCAGGAGATTAGTACTTAATTCACCACAGAGATCGGATGCTGGTAGCTCATTTGGGAGGTGATAGGATGCCAGTTTTTTGACAGATGCGGGGTGGAGCATGTAGTACTGATCAACAGAGATCATAGATGCTCGACATATCTGGATTTTGTACCTTATTTGATGATGTATGAGGGCGATGGATATATGATAGATTTAGATGTATGATGGACATATGATTCACATTGTATTATTTTGATTATTATGATATGGGATAGTCCTTATTGACACTATACAGTATGTTTCCTTTTGTGATGGGTGATTCGGTTTATGTATGCTTATGTGTATGATATTTCTAGCTTATGTGGATGGATACTTTGGTTTATTTATGCACATGTTTATGATTCTTCATGCTTATGTGGATGATTGTTTATATGATACTTGTGGGATAGGGATGGTTTTATCAATGCAGATATTCACTTGGTGATATGATGTATGCTCATGTTGTATCTATGATGACTTATGTGTATGGATGCCTAGTTGATCTATTGACATATATGTATGGGATGGATTCTAAATGAATATTTTATAACAAATATTTCATAAGATGCTTAGAATAACAAATCTATATTATCCTAGACAACTTAACTAATGATAGGCTGTGAAATGGGTGAGATTGATGAGGTGATATGCTATGATTATGCAATGGATGATTTATGTAGATGCTTAGACTAACAAATCTATATTATGATGATAATATGTTGTGATTATGAAAATGTAATGATTTATGAGATGCTTAGAATAACAAATCTATATTATCTGAAACAACTTAAATGATGATATGATGTATGTGATGTATGGGATGGAAGATCTGATATGCCATGATTATGCAATGGATGTTATATGCAGATATGTGATGTATTATGAGTCTGACACTTTGTGATGCAGGTGGCGATATATGTGTGGTTAATAGAATGGACCTAATCTGCGATAATGTGCTTGTAATTTATAGTGAATTAATGATGAAAGGAAATAACATGTGGTCATAAGTGTCAATAAGAACTGACATGATAATGGGAGATGGGAATGTAGTGGTTTGTGAAAAATAGGTGTAATTTGTCATCTGTCAAAAACCTTTAGCATCTTGAGAAGAATGGGAGAGGGTAGGATAAAGTATTCGCACAACCAAAATCATAGGGTGAATGCAATACAACAGATGATGAAATGCAATCCTAATATGAGTCACCATCTTTGGAGCACTGATTTTTACTATAGCATAAGATACCAGATACCCTGATATATAAGACCAAGATGAGTTGGCATCCAATGCATGAAACAAACACAACAAACAAAAAGGGCTAGCCCAACACCCCCAAGGTCATGACAACCTTGGGCGGACCACGTATTGGGGTAACCACAAACACACAAGGATTCCCCAATGTAACACAAGACCTTAGGGATCTTGGTGGGTACTATGTGAGACAATCGAGAAGACATCAACAAAGAAGAGACCAAGATAAACCCCTATGTTGACTAGTCAAAGCACGCCATGATATGATGGATCAAGGCGACTATGACAAGTGTTGATAGTGAGCTCAAATGACAAATAAATTCCAAAACATCAAAAGATTCACAATCAATATCAAACATCCTTTGCCACAGGATCAAGGTGATGGATGAGGTTGATGAGGTCTGCTAGGAAGGATGCATCCTGTTGAGACCGAAGATGGATACTAAACTAGAATGACCCAGTTTGATGCCAAATATTTTCATTAACCAAATCTCTTGATAATAGGGGAGTTTAATTGAGAACAACGAGCCAGACAAGGACACAAACTGACATATCCTGCAGACCTAGGGGCTCAGGGGCTGATCAGAGATTAGCCTTGCCTACATGAAAGTGCAGAGCCCTCGTAGTTCATGAAAAGACCATGGATAAAGCAGAAAGAGGATGATGAAGGCGAACGATAGATGACCAAGACATGATGGTCAGAATACCCCGGGGGTAGATCAAATGATCAACCCTGCCTACGTGACATCACAGAGGCGATCATAGTTTGACTAGCGATGAGATGAATGACATAAGCTCAGAGTGGGATACTGAAAAGCTCAGGATGGGGGATAGGTTAGACGGGTCGTCCAATGCTCAAAAAAAATATACTGAGCGGCCAAGGATGGGATGGATGAAGACGATAGTGCGGATGAAGGCATAGAATAACTAGGATGTTGGGTAGATAATGATTAAGCCCTCTATGGATGATGCTTGTTATGAGGTTTTCACCATCCATACTTATCCAAGGCGCCACCAAAAGGTGGTTTTCACCATAGGATGAACTTATTTCTCTTTACTATTTTTGGAGTTTTTCTCTCTTTTTTTTTTTGATTTTTTTGATTTTTCATAGGTGGGGTTACCAAGCGGACTTAGGCGTAGAACTTCTTGAGATGCATTATTTTGATGGGTTCGTCAAGGGGATCTCCTTCAAGAGTAGTCAACCTATATGCCTCAGATCTATATTTAGCGACTATAATATAGGGCCCCAACCAATTTTGCTCAAATTTTCCTTTCTTGTCTCAGTCTTGCTGAGTACGCTAATTCTCTTTGAGGACAAGATCACCTACCTGAAACTGTCGAGGGTGAACCTTCTTGTTGTAGTGATGCTTAAGGTGATTCTGGTATGCTTGCAGGTGATCGTAGGCTTTGATTCTCCTTTCATCAAGTAACTCTAGGTGTGTAAGCCGTGCAACACGAGCGTCCTCCTCACTGATAAGATTTTTTAGGGAAATTCTCAGTGATGGGATCTCAATTTCAATTGGAAAGATGGCTTCAACACCATAGACCAAAGAATAGGGAGTGGCCCCTGTAGGGGTACATATGGAGGTACAATATTCCTAGAGGGTGGGATGAATATGGAGATGCCAATCTCAACCAGTGTTATTGACAACCTTTTTAAGAATGCGGATGAGGGTCTTGTTGGTTGCTTCTGCCTGACCATTACCCTGGGGGTAATAAGGCATTGACCAATGATGCTGGATGTGAAAGGTGTCACAGAGGTGTTTCATGGATTGGTTTTTGAAGGGTTTTCCATTATCAGAAAGGATAGTGGATGGGATACCATATCTATAGAGAATATGGTACATGATGAACTTTGAGATCTGAATATCGGTTATCTGTGAAAGTGGCATGGCTTCCACCCACTTAGTGAAGTATTTAGTGGCAGTGATTATGAATGTATGTCCATCAGATGATGGTGGGTAAATCTTGCCAATCAAGTCAAAACCCCATTGAGAGAAGGGCCACGGTGCTAGGAGGGGCTGAAGATCTTGTGCTGGAGCGTGAATCAAATATGCATGTTGTTGGCATGGAAGACACTTCTTCACAAATTCACAAGCATCATGCTCTAGTGTAGGCCAGTAATATCTTGCTCAGAGAATTCTTTTGGCCAGAGCCATACCATTTGAGTGAGCTCCACAAACACCACCATGTACCTCCGTTAGTGCCATGTAGGCTTCGGTCTCATTCAAACACCTAAGGAGGATTCCATCATACCCGCGACGATAAAGCGTATCACCGAAAATGATGTACTAGGAAGAGAGATGAATGAAGGATTTCCATTGATTGCATGTAAGTTCTGGGGGTATGATATTATCACGGAGATAGGTATATATGTCCTGGTACCAGGGGGGGGTGGGACCTACGATATCACACACCATATCAGTCTCAGGAATATCATATGCAAGGATTAAAAGTTGTTCGACAAGAAACTCACATTCTATTTGGTCTTTAGGCATGTCAATCAGGGAACCAATAGTGGCCATTGCATCTACCGCTTTATTCTGTACCCGAGGAATTTGGTCAAATTGTATGAAAGTGAAATATTTCTTGAAATCATCCACCATGCGTTTATAGGGTAACAACTTATCATCCTTGGTGAGGAATTCGTCATTAACTTGCTTGATGACTAATAATGAATGACCAAAGACTTTCAAGTGAGTTATATGCCACTATTTTGCAATTCAGAGGTTGGTGAGGAGGGCCTCATACTCTGCGATGTTGTTGGTACATGGAAATGCTATCCTGAATGATTTTGGAATGTAGTCACATTGAGGGGTAATTAATAAAATCCCTGCACCTGATCCATTATGAGTGTATGAGCCATCAAAATATAGCGTCCAAGCTGGTGCTTCTGTAACTGTGTAGATTTCTTTGTCTAGGAATTCAGTGTCCACAGGGTAAGCATCTACTAATGGTGCCTCAACAAACTGATTAGCTATGACCTATCCCTTTATGGATTTCTATTCTACATACTCTCTGTCAAATTTGCTTAAGAGCATGACCCACTTGGCCATGTGGCCAGTTAGATTGGTTCTAGATAACAAATACTTTAGTGGATCAATTTTAGCGATTAATTTGACCAAATGGCTAAGCATGTAATGTCAAAATTTCTGTGTGTTGAAGACTAGCGTGAGGAAGGACTTTTCCATGGGAGAGTAATTCAATTCATAGCTGACCAGTGTCTGACTGATGTAATAGATTGCTCTCTCTTTAGATGACTCATCATGTTGTGCCAACAATTCCCCCAATGCGACTGAAGTGGCAGAGATGTAAAGCAGGAGGGGTTTCCCTGGAATAGGTGGCATCAAGATTGGTGGATGAGCTAAATATTCCTTGATTTTATCAAAACCTATCTGACACTGTTGGTTCCATTGGAAGGTGGAGTCTTTCTTCAGAAGATGAGTGAATGGCTGACACTTGTCCGCGAGTTGGGCTATGAACCGACAGATGGATTACATGTTCCCCTGGAGGCTTCTTAGCTGCTATAGATTGTGTGGGGGTGGCATGTCCAAAATAGCCTTCACCTTAGCGAGATCAACTTCAATACCTCTCCGGGAGACTATAAAACCCAATAGTTTTCTCAAGGTAACCCCAAAGACACACTTTTTTGGATTTAGCTGCAACTTATAATGCTCTAATCATTCAAAGATCCTTTTCAGGACGGTAAGATGTTCAACTCATGTCCTGGATTTCCCTAACAAGTTGTTGACATAATCTTCCATGATGATATGGATGAGGTCATGGAAGATGATTGTCATTTCCCTCTGATAGGTTGCCCCTGCATTTTTGAGACCAAAGGGAATAACATTGTAACAAAAAGTACCCCAAGGTGTCATGAAGGCGGTCTTGTGTTGGTCCTCAGGTGCAATTCGAATCTGATTATAACTAGAGAAGCCATCCATAAGGGATAGCATCTCATGTCCTGCTGTGAGGTCGACCAACATGCCAATGTTAGGTAGAGGGAAGTCATCTTTTGGGTAGGCCTTGTTAAGATCCCTGAAGTCTGTGCAAATCTGAATGTCTCTGTTTGGTTTGGCAACTGGTACTATATTGGAGATCCACTCAAAGTAGTCAATTGGTCTGATAAACCCTCCATCTAGTAACTTTTCCAACTCCTTCTTGACTAACAATACCACTTGTGGATGCATTTTGTGGAGCTTCTATTTGATGGGTTTGGCATTTGGGCAAACGTCTAGATGATGAACCACTAAGGCGGGGTCTAAGCCAGGCATGTCTGAATATGACCAAGCAAAGTTAACGATTCCCTCTTGGAGTAGCTGCGCGATGACTGGATACTCTTTCTCTGAGAGTGATTTAGCTACATAGGTGATCTTAGGATTTTTAGTAGTTCCCAGATTAACCTCTTGAGTCTCCTCGATTAGAATGGATGATTGGGCAGATAACTGAGTTCCTACAAGGGGAAGATGAACATCTCCATCTTCTAGCACCTCCTCAAGGTTTTTGCCGTCAGATGCATCCTTTATTTTTACTTTTTCAAGGTCAGGAAGTGCCTTAGGGAGGTTTTCACTAGATGACCGCTTTTTATTTTTCCTATTCTTATTTTTGTGACTGGAGTGTTCATCCTCCAAAAATCCCATGAGGTTGACATATGTATCTGCAGACATATTGACAGGTGTGCTATTATGTAGGTCCCAATCAATGAGCTTAGGGTGGCGAAGGGATAGGGTAATGGTGCAGGCAGATAGGAATTCGAACATGGATGATAGGTCAGTGTGATTGACGTCATCATATGCATGTATGATGGATTCCTCCTCGGGTATGTCTTCCAATGAGCCATTGTCCGCAACGACACTATTGGAGGTATTAGATGATGTTGCAGGGCCTTTCTGCTTTTTATTGTATCCAATGCCTACGTTCTTTGGCAGCTTTGATGTATCAATAGGTTGCAACTACCCCTATTCTTCCTTACCTAGACCCCTACCTTGGTAGTTATACTTTTCTGCAAACTTAGCTGACCAAGGATATGCTTCTTGAAAATATTCCTTTAGAGGGGGATCTGGTTGGGGTTCTTCTCGGTATACCCATTGACTTATATCCTCTTCTGGTGCATCTATCTTGATACTAGGGGACATGAAAGTGGTGGTAGGGATGTTTTTACCACTGAAGGTGATAGTCTTGTCTTCCTTTGGAGTAGCATGTGAAGGTTGGCCATACTCATGTGGTGTTGGGGGAATGGTTACTATATTAAGGGCAATATGCATTTCGTATTCTCCACATCCCTTGTCAATGATCTGGACCTTTGTGACTATAGGATCAGTGGTGGAAGATGGAGTGGTTGTCATGATGGATGGTGGATTAGCGGATGATGACTGAGATGCCCCCATTTCAACCCTAGGACAATAATGTAGATGGGGGAAGGACGCTTCTAAAGCGTGGCAATATTCAAATGGTTGGGGGTCAGCATAGATGGTGACTTCTAGTCCGTTGACTGGAAATTTTAGGCACTGATGGTACGTGGAAGGGATAGCTTGCATAGCATGGAGCCATGGGCAGACAAGGAGGAGATTACATGGAAAGTCTAGATCAAGGACATGATAGGTAATGTATTGAACCACAGGTCCCACTTGGATAGGAAGTCTGATAATTCCCTTTGAATTCCTTTCTGCATTATCATAGGCCTTGATGGTAATGATCTAATTACTTAGATCTGCTTGAGTATACCCCACCTATTTTATGAATTTCAGAGTACATAAATTGAGAGCAGAGCCATTATCTACCAAGACCCTTTTTATTTTATGGCGGGCAACAACGACTTCAATATGCAAGGGGCAATTATGATTGACATCAATATTTGGCATGTCATTTTGGCTTAAGTGCAATTGATAAGATAAAGCCAGGTGTCTGACCAAGGCTTGGAATCATGTAGGATCAATGTCATTAGGTACATGGGTTTCCTGTAGGGCTCTATTGAGAATTTCTTGATGTACAAGAGAAGACTTAAGCAAATCCAAAATGGAGATATGAGCAGGGGTCTTCCCTAAATGATCTAGGATGTTGTACTAGGAGCTTACAAGAGTTGATTGGGTAGGTGTGGAGGTTGTAGGGACAGTGAGGCGGGCTCGTCGTGTAGTAACAACACACTGAGGGTCTTTGGCTTTAACATGTATCATGGATATACGAGGTTCCACCTGCTCAATGTAATGAATAATACCCTCGTAATTGAGGGGTACATTCTTATAGCTTACGTTATTTGTGCTCTTGTCTTGGGGATTACTATTGGAGGTGCTTGGGCCTTGATTATGATTTGGAAAGGTGTTTTGATATATCTGCAATTGAGCATTGGATGATGAAGCTTGACTGGTGTTGACCTTGATATCTCCTCAATCAATGAGATCTCAGACATAGTTTTTTAGACCCTTTCACTTATTCAAAGAGTTTCCTTTGATTTTATGGAACTCACAATATTCATTTTCCCTAAACCATCCAGGCTTGGGCTTGGTGATAGGGTACATGATTGGATAATTGATTTGTAACTATTTATTGAAGAAAACACCCAGGGGTTCTCCTAATTGAGTATACTGGCGTTTAGCGTTCCCTTGGTTGTTCTGATTTGACTGTTCAGGAGGGCGAGGTGCCCCCTGTGGTACCGATATGATGTTAGGTATGGATGGTTGTTGTCTATGTGATGTATTAGCCACTTGGACATGTTTAGTATCAGTGACACCGTCATTTACTGCATTCTTGTTCTTGTTCCAAAAACGTGGCTTGTCATTGAATGCCCTTTCTTTATCCTGGTTATATATTTTGACGTGCCCCTTAGCAACAAGGGCATGCTCAAGGATAGGTCCCTTTTCTACTAGCTTGGCAAAAGTGGTGACACAATGTAACTTGAAGTTATGAGCCATGTCGGGATGAGAGTTCTCTACTAAGAGGGTGACCATGTCCTTCTCTCTTAAAGGGGTTTTCATTCGGCTTGCTAATGCATGCCATCTTTGAAGATATCTAGCAAAGGTTTCCCCCTCTCGTTGTTTCTCTTTGAGGAGATCTAAGTATCAGTGTCCTTCTCTAAATTGAAGGAGAAGTAGGAGACAAACTTTTCTGACAGGTCCACAAAAGATTTTATGGACCCTCTTTCGAGGGTCATGAACTAGTCTAGGGCAATGCCTGTCAGACTCCGCAGGAACAGGCGCAAGAGATAATTGTCGTTATGCATAACTTCTTGACACTGGGAGTAAAAATCCTGTAAGTGGGCCTTGGGATCCTTGTTCCCCCTGTATCTGTCAAATTTTAGTATTTCAAAATGTTTAGGGAAGGGGATCAATGAGATGAAGGGATCGAATGGATATGGGCATATGTCCTCGAATTTGAATGATTGTTTACCAGTCCCTACTTGAAGATCTCTCAAAGTAGCTTTAATTTCTAGCAAATCTAAGTTGACTGGTTGTTGGTTGGATAGATATGGATGGTAGGATGATAGAGGATCCTGCTGAGAGAATGTTGGGTCGTTGAGGTATGGGTTTGGATGGTGGAGTGATGACATCCCTTGTTGGTATGCCGGGGGATTTTGTTGATACGAGGGTTGTTGTTGTGAGGTATAATATGGATTCGTTTGATAAAGATGTGAGGTGGGTTGCTGAGGTGCTTGGATGTGATGTTGTGGATTGACCCGTTGATACTAGGGGAGTTATTGTGACTGTTGGGAGGCTGCATAAGGTGGTTGCTGCTGGTATTGCTGTTGGTACTAGGGATATTGTGGTGGTTGCTAATGTGATGTGAGATGTTGCGTGGGCCGAGATGACATGTTGTACTATGCTTGAGCTCGCAATCATAGGATGGATGCGAGGAAAGGGGATATGATCTGAGTGGGAGGTCAGGATGGATTGCTTTGTGGCTGATATGATGGTTGTTGCGAGGAAAATAGTGGTTGTTGTTGTTGGGTTGGCTGGGATAATGTAGGGGGATTTTGCAAGGGATTTTGTTGGGTACCGAAGGGAATATTCAGAGGGGGTAGATTAGATTGAGGCAGCTATGGGGATGCATATGAAGGCGACAGTTGGTTTAGGGCCCCAGAAGGTGGAGGCAATGCAGTGAAAGGGCCACCTCCAGTGTTGACGGGAGGCAGATTCGAAGGGGGTGGTGCCGGTAGCTTTTATGGTTGTGGTTGCGAGATGTTTTGTGGCATGCCCAAGGCAAAAGGATCATTGGGGTCAGTGGTTTGGGGTGTCCCTATGATCGAGATTGTGGGATGTGAGGGATTGCTAATGGGATATAGAATGGCGTTGCCAAATTTAGGTTGATGCCAACCTTCTATGGAAGGAACATTGGGGACATATGAGCTACCTGGGACATTATGTGACCCTTGGGGTACATTAGGTGTGGAGCTGCCATACTTGGATAGGTTGACACCTGACGACAGTTTTACCCCCTTGTTAATTAGGTGAGCCAAGATTTATTTGCCATGATTTTCAAGAAGGCGATCCATCATTTGCACATTGACTGGGTTACTAAAGTGTTCCTCAAACGTAACCTCAGGTTGGATGACCATGTTTTCATCCCCGAGAGGTGATGTGTTTTGACCATCGATATTGGATTGTGATGAGTTGCCATTGTGAGGATCCCGGGGGATGTTTGCACTATTATTAGGGTCTTGTGAGACATTAGTTGCATTGTTCGGATCATGAAGGATGTTTGGTTGGGATTGTTGTTTGGCCATCTTCCTCATTTGTGACCGGTTCTGAACGGGCATGCAAGATGATATGACGGATTAGGATGATCTTGGTGATGAAAGGATTGATTTGATTTGATAATCGATTAAATGATGTGGTTCAACAAGATTGGTTTGATTGGATGATTGATCAACCATCAAGGCTAGGGCTCGATGAGATTGATTTGATTTGATCGAAGTGATCTAGGTTGATTGGTAGAAAATGAGTCAACTGGGATTGGACGATATAACGATCTGATTTGAATTGATGATTGATTAGGATGGATGATAACGACTGGGATCTGAAACCCTAGTGCAAGAGTGACCCTTGGTAATGCTAGGTGTTGATTAACCAAACAAAGAGGGGATGTATGATAATGACACCAAATCCAACTTGAGATGGAAGTGGATTGATTGGGCCGACAAAGATGACCGACTTAGGACAGATGATGATTCGAAGTTGGTTTTTGATGGATGACAATTAGAGATGAACACCTAGGTCAATTCGGATAACCGTTCTAACAAGGTTTCAATGGGATACTGATGTTCCAAAATGTGGAAAGGATAACCAGAATGTGAATTTTGAATGGATTACGGGTGCATGAGCCAAGGGGATGAATGCTTAGGATGATGAATGGATTCTTGAAACAGGTGGACAAAAGTACGAAATGAGAAGACAGATGATCGAGATGGCAGAACAACAGTTCTAGTTGGCGAAGTGGATAAAAATGTCGATCGATCAAGAGTCAGGTCCGCCCCTGTACAGGTCAGGTCCACCCAAGGAGCAAAAACTGATCAAAATAGGTCACAACAGGCCTGAAACAGGTTGGTCAAAAGGTCAAGTTCGCCCCTGGATGAGGGCAAGTCCACCCAAGGAGCAAAAACTAATCAAAATAGGTCAGAACTGACTCCGAAAGGACTGATTTGAATGTCAATTCCACCCCTGCATGAGGGAAAGTCCACCCAAGGAGCAAAAACTGACTAAACTAGGTTAAAACCGACTCCAAAAGGATTGATTTGAATGTCAATTCCCCCTTGCATGAGAGCAAGTCCGCCCAAGGAGTAAAAACTGACCAAACTAGGTCAAAAATAAGCTTCAAAGGACTAGCTTTTAGGGAAAGTCCACCCCTAGATGAGGGAAAGTCTGCCCAAGGAGCAAAAGCTGATGAAATTAGGTCAAAATCAGGCTCCAAATGACTAGTTTTTAGGGCAAGTCTACCCTTGGATGAGGGAAATTCCACCCAAGGAGCAAAAAATGATGAAATCAGGTCAAAATAGGCTCCAAATGACTAGTTTTTAGGGCAAGTCCACCCCTGGATGAGGGAAAGTCTACCCAAGGAGCAAAAACTGATGAAATTAAGTCAAAATCAAGCTCCAAATGACCAGTTTTTAGGGCAAGTCCGCCCCTAGATGAGGGAAAGTCTACCCAAGGAGCAAAAAATGATGAAATTAGGTCAAAATCAGGCTCCAAATGACTAGTTTTTAGGGCAAGTCTGCCCCTAGATGAGGGAAAGTCCACCCAAGGAGCAAAAACTAATGAAATTAGGTCAAAATTAGGCTCCAAATGACCAGTTTTTAGGGCAAGTCCACCCCTGGATGAGGGAAAGTCTGCCCAAGGAGCAAAAACTGATGAAATTAGGTCAAAATCAGGTTCCAAATGACTAGTTTTTAGGGCAAGTCTACCCAAGGAGCAAAAAATGATGAAATTAAGTCAAAATCAAGCTCCAAATGACCAATTTTTAGGGCAAGTCCTCCCCTGGATGAGGGAAAGTCGGCCTAAGGAGGGTTTAACTTGAATTTTGACAAAATAAACCAAGGAAAAGGACTGAAAACACAACATTCATCAATCGAAAGGCTATGGCAAAGTGAAGCAAAGCAAACAATCACTAGTTTTGCATAAATAAGATAATTCAGACAGCACAATCCTAAGTCTAGTAGAGGGGTATAGCCGACAAAGTCCTCTAATGTAGGATGAACATGGTTACTAGGGAGTCCTCAATATACACCTGGTACGTGAGTCCCAAATTGTGAACACCAACCCATTACAAACATGAGTTGGGAACCTAAAAGGCTTGGACCAACTCTTCACATCATCCTGATGCTTCGCCAATTACAACATGGTTGGATTGAGGTACAACTTTCGCTCTCCCTCCTTTATATACCCCACCAATACACGTGGTTGGAATTGTCCTTTGGGGTGATGAAATTCCCAAGCAGGTCCCACTAAGAAAAGTAAAATGGGTAGACTCAAGGACGTGGTAAGCTATGATTTCTCATCACCCAGGATCGCCAAATGGCGCAAGGGGATTGGATACGTCAAATAGCTCACCAAAAAACACAACATACAAGGTTGATTGACACCTTTTAATTAAACTATGTTCCTAATTAGGGCTTAAAAACCCTTAAAATAGCCAAAAAGTTGCTAAAAAATCAAAATTTCACCCTTTGAAAAAAGCTGTCTAGGGAAAATCTGCCTGTTTGTGAGGGCAGATCTGGCTGTTTGGGGAAAATCCGGCTGTCTGTCAGGTCAGGTCCGCCTGTGTGTTAGGTCAGGTCTGCCCTCTGTGAATTTTTTTTAGAAAAACCACTTTCTGCAATATGGGGAGGGCAGGTCCGCCCCTGGAGAGGGTTAGATCCACCTGTGGAGGGCGGGTCCACCTGTCTGTTAGGTCGGGTCTGCCCCTCTATGACCTGTACCTGCAAAACTTAAAAAAAATAGAAAATGTAAAAGCAAGAGACTCATTTGTGTGTCCCACCGGGCGTGCCAGAAATGTGATAGGTCGAATTTGGGTGCTAGAAAATGAGCAGCAAACAAAGTAATGCAAATAACACTAAAAACAACCTACACCTCAAGATTAGCCTAGTTGGAATCAACACAAAATAAAAACAACAAATGGAACCTTTTACCTTGTGTTGAATCGATCCTTTGGTTGGCCCTTTGATCTTTGGTGTTGTATGCTCCTTGGATGGCAAGATGCAAGCTAGATGATGATGTGATAATGGATGCAAGTGGGTACAAGCATGAAAATGGCTAAGTATGGATTCTAGGAAAAATTTGCAAGAGTTTGGCTACAATGCATGATCTCTTCAAAATGAGAGAAAAGAGGGTATTTAAAGAGATTTTGGAAATCTCTAGAGAAATGGATGGTCAAGATTGAGCCACCAAGATCAAGATGTAGGGCTAAGGTGAGTTGAGAACTCACAAGCCCTCACATCTTGACATGTGGCAAGTAATATGGCTTAAAAGGGGTGATGTGTACATGAGGTGGAAGGATAGCACATGACATGGATGGGGTATGTAGTACCTTGGGATTGGGACAAGATCTCCTCATAAAGGAGGTACTTGTCCCCATGTGGGTGAGAGGACAAGTGGGGAATTAAAAATTTCTCAAATATTCTCATGGGGATGAGAGAAGGAATTTAAAATTCTTTTAAATGCCTTGGGGGATTAAATGTGAATTAAAAATTCACATGGGGAATGGAGATGCCTTGTTCAAAAAGAGAAAGCTTTTAATGAAGTTTACTAAGGACACATTCCATAAATGATATGGGGATTAGGGGTGACCTAATTGAGTGATTAAGGTTGTGCAAGTACTTGATTAGACTAATTAAGGACTTATTAGAGGCAAGTGGGAAATTATGGAGGATGGGACCCTAATGATGATTAGGGGTGTGTACATCTTAATCATAAATTAATTATGACTAAGAAAGAGGGTTAGATTGCTAAGAGGGATTAGAGGCCAACTTGTAAAAGTTGGAGGATGTGACAATGAGAGAGAAAATGGGGAATTTAAAAGTAAATTTAAAATTCCAAACGATAATATGACTAAATTAAATAAAGTAATGCCTTTATTTAATTTAGAGAGGAAATTAGATACCTTGGGAAACCTTATGCAAGAAACATAATATTAATTAAATGAATGATTTAATTAATACTGGAAAAGAGGACGATTTTAAAAGAGAAAAGGGATGATTAAGAATACAACTTTGACCATATGGAAGTGGTCAATTTTGGATGTCTACACTATGAATCAAACAATTTGTGTTGAATGCACAAGAAAACGAGAAGGGGTGAATCAATTTTACATTAAAACATCAAAACCTTCATTAACATTCAGATATGCATTAGCCTCTTAAACTCTTAACAACCATTAAACCCTTATCATGTATTAGTAGAATATAAACATGAGAAACAATAATGCAAACACATCAAAACACATGAGAACACCAAATTTACATGGAAAACCCAAGAAGGGAAAAGCCATGGTGAGGATTAGCTCATAATATATAGTAATTGCACTGAATACAATAGGCTCATTTCCGAAAGGAATCATTGCCCAAAAGAAAGAAGGGTCACTACTAATGGCTCCTTGCCAAGTCAAAAATAAAAAAATAAATAATATTGTTACAATAAGAAATCCATCTCAAAGCAATAGAAAATATCCACCATGACAACTTTACACCATCAATAACCTCTAGCTCACTTCTATCAAAAACTTCAAGTACTCTACAAATGTAGAAAATTCTGCTCATTGTATTGGATTTGTAGGCATTAAGCTCACACTTCAAATATATAAATCTTATTAAATTCACATCTCATAACATCCTCACATCTACAAACACTTCTCCAACAATTCACCTTTCTTTTATACCATTCACAACCTCAAAAAAATCTTTCAAGGTAAGCTATGCACCTCAAATGTGCAATTTCAAATTAGGTCGGTACCAAAACATTCCTGTGGTGTAGAGGAATGAAGGTGGACCAAATCACACCTTAAATTAGACCAAAATCCACATAAACATTCCACACAACTCTTCCACAAACACCGAAGCATATCCTCAATTAGTGTAAACACCTAAGGTCGGTCAAACCTATGTTAACACCATTAAAATTTCAAGTACACACTTCCTTTGAACCAAAGACAACTTGAAAACCATAGAAAAAACTCAAACACAATCTAGAATATTCTATCAACACACTAAAATCCAAAAAATCCTTTGTAACAACATACACCAGAAGAACATATTCATTCTATACACTTAATTAACCTTCTAAATATCGTAACACATGAATCCAACCTTGTGGAGCACCTCAAACCACACAAGTAGATCTTCAACCATGAAGAAATGCAAAGAAAAACTCTAAACACTCTTTACCACACTATTTCCCCTTTTATTCAAATTTTCTCAGAAGAAATTGGAAACCAAGCACCATAAACAAAAACTCAACATCTAGAACACCTTCTTAACATCTCAACCACACATGATTTGGAAAATACAAAAACAAAAACTCATCAAAGCAACACTAGAGGTTGAAATTAGTGAGACTACTAATGAAAATGTAATGCAACCAATCAAAGCATCTCCATATTTTGATATTAATGCAAGAACATAGATCTATTGAAATCAATAACACAAACTTCCAACAATTTGAACCTCTATTGAGTTGGGCACTCAACTAAGGCTTTCAAATGTATGATAGAGATAAGTAGTTTGGTTATGCATTATTTTCATGTCTAAGTAATTGTGTTCATATTATTTATAAATTATAGGTTATGTTTGTGTATTATGTCTATGTTAAGTGTTTTCTATTATGTTCTTTTATATGTCCATGATTTATACAAAAATAAAATATTACATGTTTGCATTGTTTATTATTTGTCATATGTTGAAATCTTCTACTCTAGAGATAAAAAATCTATATGTGGAAGTCTTAGTTTCTATAGACAAGGAAGACCATATTATTTCCATGCTTCTTTTAAATTTTTACCTTCTAAAAAAAGATAAGAGAAAATTATAGTAGTTTAGAAACATTTGATTTCTAGAAAATCAATAATGTAGAGGAGGAGATTTTTTACTCCCGAGTCTCTAGGAAAAAGAAGAGTCTATAGGGAGAAAATGGTCCTCAACTACCTCAAGAAAAAAAGCTTAGGTGACAGGATACAATGATGAGAGTTCCATAAATAGAAAGAGTAGGTCATATAGGTGTTTTGGATAGACTAACAAGCTCTCGGCCAAGGAAGACACCACATTCTAAGGATGACAGTGCGGAAAACAAGTATCCCAATGACACATTGGAATCTTGTACCAATCAAAAATTGAGAATGTCATAGAAAATTAAAAAATGGTTACTTCTATTATGATTGCTAGGAACTTCTAAGAGTGCAAATAAGATAACAAAAAATAGAAAAACTAAAATAAAACAAACTAAATGAAATGTAAATGATAAAAATGAGGACAAATAAAGTGCTCACAACAAACCAAGTAATGAAGCCTCCAAAAAAAATGTCTTCAAAACCTGCACACATAAAACCAAGAGAAAATGTTGGGGTTGTTTAGAGTCTTTCCTTAGTCAAATCCCCGTTTTGGTGTTTCTACCAATACATACAACTAGATAGATAGATAGATAGAAAGATAGATAGAGAAGATAATAGATTAATAGACAAGGGATGTGATAAATCCCAAGATGTTGTAAGACATAAGACTAGTATATATTAATAGCAAGGCTTAAGGAAGCCAAAGAGAGAGAGAGAGAGAGAATGAAAGAGAAGGTTGTGAGAACGAAGAGAGTTGTATAGAATGTTGTGAGAGCTTGAGACCACTGAAGAAAGCCATAGAGAGTTATGCAAGCTCGAGAGAAAGAGTCAAAGAGAATGGAAATAGAATTATTTTAGAGAGACCAAGAGAAGAAGTGCAAGAGAGACCAAATGAAGTGAAAAGATAAATTTAAAAGAGAGGAGAGGAGAGAAAAGAAAGTTGTAGATCCATTACAAGGCGTTTGGAGCCGTTTCCACCAACCAAGGTAGGTGACAAGTGGAAAAATGCTAAAAAATGACTATTTGAACATTGAAATGTCACATGACACTAGCGTTGCGTATAGACGTTCATGCAACATGCTAGTGTCTAGACAATCACACTAAAAAATAGTGGAAATGAGGAAAACACAAGGGTTAATGTAAAGCTGGCACAAGGAGATAATTGCTAAAAAAGGATCTTGAGCATCTTGAGGGGAAAAATGCTGATTCAAGGGCTAAAATGAGCCTACACAAATACTAATGGATTGGACACTAAAGTGGATACAAAAGTGTAGGTGAAATTGCAAGGGTATGGAATTTTCAACATTACATTTTTTCCCCCACTTTAGCGAGCTTATGAAGCTACATGAATATACATGATAAAGGAAATATGCTAAAAAAAATAACATCATGATGCAAAAATGATACTATAGAGGAAGTGGATAGCTATTTGAACCAAGGAAGTATGCCCCTAGGGTGAAGTCCTATAGAAAAAAACACATTAGACAAGAAAGATCTACACATGACAACAAGGTTAAAAAATAAAAAGCCACCAAATAATAGGGCTGGAACATATAAATATTTAGAAATAGAAAAATGCATGACACATACACAAAGGCACATAACAAACATCTAAGAGAGAGATAGAGGTTGAAGAGCATATACTTAGGATTAAGAGGAGACATGTCTTCAATCTAGTATATACAATTGTAATGCTAAGCCAGGACACAAAGAGGACACAGGTATTCTATCCCGTAGAGTTTATTTCAAATTTTACACAAAAATGTTAGTTGTAGACCAATATGTTGGGGAAAAAAGAGAAAATAGACATGATAAATCTGATCAAATAAAAAGACATCGTTGATAAGTATGTCTAGAAAGCTATGTTGTGCTAGAGACCATATGGCAAGTGAATAAAGATTATGTTGATAAGTATGGCTAGAAAGTTGTGTTATGCTATAAGCCATACAAAAAGCACATAGGCCTATGACTACTACAAACTTCATTGTAGGAAAATTACAAAAAAGACAATTCTAGTTAGGTTTCCCCTAAGCTAGAAGACGAGATCAAGACAAGTCTAGTTAGGCTACCCCCAAGCTAGATGACGGGATCATAAGAAATCTATATTTTTAAGACATATTTTTGAAAGACAAGAAGAAGATGATATGATTTCCCACCTTAAAAAATCAAAATATTTACTATGTTGATGGTTTAAGGGAAAAAAGAGGAAGAAATAAAAGAGGGGGTCCTCAAGAAGGACACACACCTCTAGAAAAAGTTACCCCTACCCCCAGCATAAAGGGGGGGATAACCATGCTAGATACTATTGTGTTGCTTCCACAGAGAGTACAAATTCACATAATATTGTACCACCATGAATGAAAATGAACAAGAGAAGATACGAATACCACATAGTGGGGAGAAGCACAATAGAAGAAGGTTTATAATTTAGAAAGGATAGGATAGAGGTAAACCTCGATATCACTTGTCATGCAAAGAAGAGACAAGTGCATCAATAGATGAAAGAGTGATGACACTAGAATCAAGAATTTGTTTTATTTTATCCTTCAAGGCTTTAAATTCATTGGTGGAATGTGCAAACAATTGATGATATGCATGGAAAGTGTTTTTATTATCATGCATATGAAATTTATTGTGTAGGAGGAGAGTAATCAGGTTGGATTTGAGAAGCCTCAACAAGATATGCTCTTGTTTAGATAAAGGATGAGGATCAGGAAGCAACCCTTTCCCTTCTAAAGAAATTATTGAATGCTCACAAGAAGAAGACACAACAACAACAGATGATGGAGGGGATGGAGACAAATAAGAAGGCTTGTAACCCAAACCCCTTGCAAAAGAGTGAGGTTTCAATTCCAAAGGGAACTTAACTCCTTGTTCCATGTGCCCAAGTCCATTTCATTTTTATCCATGCTTAGAAATAATAGTAAATCCAAAACCATAATGTGATTGCAACTCCAAAGGGGAAGGATCAACATTAAGGACATTACAATTGTTATTCACATTATCCCATGATATAGAAGAATAATCATTTTTGATAGTAGATGTGAATGATATTTTCAAGATGTTAAGGTGGGTAGGGTTGACTTTATATTCTATAATTAAGGATGTTGTAAAGTGTAAGGAACCCCAATCATCATTGAGATACACATTCAATTAGGGATAAGGAGTAGAATGAGTGGAATTAGGATTTCCTACTTTAGGAGGATCTTCTTTAGGGACAACTATCTCAAGATTATCCTTAGTAATAGGTATTGCTAGAGAAAATTTCAACACATCAAAAGATAATGAAGGGAAAATATTTTTAAGAGTATGTGCAACTGATTTTTGACTAGCAATTGCCATCTCACATAAGTGTATAGCATCAAGGTCAGCCTTTATTATGATCACCTCATTATTAGAAATAAACTTCACATAATGGTGTAAAGTAGAAGTAACCACTCCAAAAGTATGAATGCATAGAATTCCTAAGAGAATATTATATGGTAATTTTCCTAGAATAACATATGCCAGGGTGGGTACAATAATGGGTCCCGACCTTAAAGACAAAATTATTGTGCTTAAGGCTTGCCGACCAACATTGTCAAACCCGCAAAGATATAATGAAGAAGTTGCAAGAAAAGTTTAATCAATTTTGATTTTAGGTAGCAAGTCAATGCTACATACATTGAGTGTCAAACCAGTATCAATGAGAGCATGCCTAATGCCAATATTATTAATGTTAACAATTATTATTCAAGGATTTTCTTACTTCTATACTTCCAGAGGTAGGAGTTCATGTGGATAGAATGTAATGTTTGATGAATCTACATGAATATTATCTATCAATGCATTAACATTCATTGGCCTAGCAGAAGAAGGAAAGATAATATTTTTCAAGGCTTAATGAAGCATACCTTGGTAAACTAGAGTAGTCTAAAGCAAATCCCAAAGTGGGATCTTGGTGAGAGTAACACAAAGTTTCCTGACAAGATCATACTCACTTAGTCACTTAGCTACAAGTCTAGGTGCTTGAGGAAGGATTGGCTGAGAAGGTGGTAAAGAAGTAGGTTGATTTTGTTGATTCTTTATAGTATTATAGGTATGGGCTACTACTCTATAAGAGGAAGCCTTAAATTGTATGAATTCTGTATAAATATCTAGTGTATCACTTCAAACATGAACCCCACAAATAGAACAAATCCTTTTAGGGGAAGGACTAGATAGAGTGACATAAATAAATTGTCTCTGAGGCCTTCAAGGAGTGGTAGAGATCATGATTACATTTATGGATTCATAATGAATTATAGAGGAATTATTTGAAGAGATATGCTCAACATCTATCCTTGGAGGATCTGGTGTGAGAGGAGATTCATCATTCACTAATGCATCATCTCTAGAAGAGAGTGCATTAGAATGAATAAAAGGTAGAGTAATATTAAGAAAAGTAACAATGATTTCATCTTCTTGCGTTAAAATGTCCTTCAAAACAAGAGGAATTTCATGAGAAGGATCAAAGATATTGAGTGACATAGGTAGAGTCAAATCACCAGAACATGCATGGAATGGAACACCATTAACACTTCAAATAAAAATAGAAACTAAACTAATAAAAGAGATAGTAAATGAATTTTGGAAGTAATGAGTTAAATATAGAAATAATGCATAAGCAAGTTGGCTGAAGGCTAGTCTATTATTTCTACTTTGACGACATGGAATGGGGTTTAGAGTAGCAACCCGAAAAAAATTATTTTAGAAAGACAAATCTTTGATTTGTCCTTTTTTTTAAGTGTTCACATCAATTTCACCAAAATGTAGAGGAGGAGATTCACTATTCTTGATTCTCTAGGACAAAGAAGAGTGTACAAGGATAAAATGGTCTTCAACTACTTCAAGGAACAAAGCTTAAGTGATAGGATAAAATGATGAGAGTTCCAAAAATAGAAAGAGTATGCCATAGAGGTCTTTTAGATAGACTAAAAAGCTCTTGGCCAAGTATGGCATGGAACAAGGATGACAATGTAACGTGCGAGTGTCCCAATGGTGTGTTGTGTCTCGTATGGACCAAAAACTAAGAATGTCACAAAAACAAAAAAATGACCACTTCTATTTTGATTGCTAGAAACTTTTAAGAGTGCAAAGAAGATAATAGAAAATAATAGAATTGAAATAAAATAAACTAAGTGAAATGTAAATGATAAAAATAAGGAGGATAAAGAAAATGCTCACAACAACTCGAGTAATGAAGCTTAAGAAATGTCTTCAACACCTGTACACATAAAAATGAGAAAATTTTGGGGCTTTCTAGTGGCTTGCCTCAGTCATAGCCCTCTTTTGGGTGTTTCCACCTTCATAGATAGCTAGATAGATAGATAGAGAGATAGACAAGATAATAAATGAAAGAAAAGGGATGTGATAAATCCCAAGATGATTAGATATGTAAGAATAGTATATAATACCAGCAAGGCTTGAGGAAGCCAAAGAGATAGAATGAAAGAGAAGGTTGTGAGAGCCAAGAGAGTTGTAGAGAACGTTGTGATAGCTTGAGACCATTGTATCAAGCTATAGAGAGTTTTGCAAGCATGAGAGAAAGATAAGAGAAAGAGAATTATTTTAGAGAGACCAAGAGAAGAAGTGCAAGAGAGAAGAAAGTTCAAGAGAGACCAAATGAAGTGAAAGATAGATTTAAAAGAGAGAAGAGGAGGGAAAGGAAGGTTCCCAAGCTGTTACAAGGTAACCCGAGTTGTTTCCATTGACCAAGGTATGTGAAAATGGAAAAATACTTATAAATAATTGTTTGAATGTTGAGATGTTGTGGGACGCTAGAGTGGTGTGTGGACATCTGTGTGGTGTGCTAGTGTCTAGAAAAAACATGCTAAAAAATGGTGGGAATTAGGAAAAAAAATGTTTAACAGAAAGCTAACATAAGAAGATGAAACATAGAAAAAGGTGATCCTAAATTTGAATGCTTAGAACAATAGGATTCAAGGCCTTTTTATAGGGTTTCATTAAGATGGATATCAATAAGGTGTATGGATTGACTTTCAACCATGAAGGTGAGCCAATCTAACCTAGATTTGCATATTTAAGGGATGGGAAATGGATTAAAATTTATTTAATATGATTAACCTAATTAGACTATGTGCCCTATATTAGAAATGCAACAATCTAACAATTGATAAACTAAAATAGTCAATTATAAACAGATTTGGGAAGTGTAGAGGACTATGTACCTACCCAGAAAAATAGGTATTGATTTGAATAAATGGATAGAGTCACACTAGGTAATTTGAGTCCTTATACACCTTTCCTTCTTTGTTTGTGAGATCCTCTAATGACATATCTAAGATCTTCATTTCTTATTGCAAAGTTGTCAGAGCACTATCAAATAATTTTGTAGGTGAGATTTTGTGAGTTGACAAGGTATAGGGCTTCAAATGCAACAATGAACAATTTGTATTCAAGCTTCCTTGAATCCTCTTCAAACCTGAAATCTACACACTCACAAAGAGAAGAAATGTTGTGCCATTTAGGGGCTTTCCTTGGCTAAACCTCGTGTTAGTGTTTCCACTTCCATAATGGCAATGACAATGCTAAAAAGGATAATTGATAGGAATGAATGATGAATCAACAAAGTGCTACAAATCAGCACCCTTCAAAGGATTCCTTGAAGGACTAAAGTCATACACATCACCTCAAGGTATTGGATCTTTATTTATTGATTGACTGAATTGCTTTGGAGACCTAGAACACGGGTTGGCCTTCACAAATAATGATCACATAAACATGCATAAACTCACATAGGATTTGACATGATGTGAGGATATTGACTTGCTGCAATAAAGATTTGAAATGTTAATTTTGAACTTCCTGGTAGTGCTCTTAATGTTTAGTTATTGCTAGATAATTTCACTTAGATTTCAAATGATGTAATAACTAGGTATTTATAGGTATTTCTCTAATTTTTTGAAGATTAAATCTCAATAGTCAACATTTGTAAGTTGAATTTTGAATGTTAAAATGTCAAAACCAGAATATCCAAAATTGGCCCCCAATAAAATAGGGGGAACCATATGCCCTAGGGTGAATGGGTCTTGGCCCTATTTTCTAGTACATTAAGTATTGGGGGTAAAATATCATTTGGATGCATTTGTTCAATGCTTGCAATTTCTTGAAAAATGTTACAAAAGGGCTATAGAATGTGTTTTAGGAAATTAGGGGCCTAATTAGGCTCAATAATTTAGGGGGAGTTGTAGAGGAGGGGGACTGACTACTCAAGACCCCAGGTCATGAGAGGGTCTATAACAATAGGTTGCCCTAATCTACCTCAAGCTAATGGAATTGTTTGGAGAGAGTTTAGAGTTTAAAGGCTAAAAGGAAGAGCAAATAGGTTGTTGTTGTCCTTTAACAAGTCTAAATGTTTTAGGAAGTCAGCTGAGAAATTTTCCAAAGTTCAGACTACAACTTAGGTAACTCACTTCCAGAGGACTACAAAACGAGACACAAATGATAACATGATGCATTGGTGTCTTAGTGGGGAATTGGTGTTTGTACAGATGGAATGCATAAAGTATAGTACAAAACTAAGGGAGATTTACTAACAAATACAATTTTTTTAATAACAAAAATAGAAAGGAACAAAATAATAATGTAACAAGAAGAATACTTTACCTAAGTCTAACTATGAATTGAAAAAGAAGGGTGAGTAAATTGCACCTTCCTACCCACAAGTTAATATCTTCAAGGTATTCACTCAACGAACAACCTACACAGCTGAGAACAAAAAAAATGTTGGGGCTATGTTTAGAGGATTTTTCGTAGTTAGTCACCGGCTTTGGTGTTTCCATTTCCATGGACAACCTTGATATAACAATAATTGGGGAAATGTGATAAAGAAAGATATTGAAATGACAATACCAAACAATACATTGAACAACAATATGCTACAATATTAAGATGATAATGCAAGATAAAAGGAATATGAAGTGATATCACATTGGACCACGTGCACTCAAGGAAATGGGAGGAGTGAGCTCACAAGATTTCAAAGATTGATGTTGTAACAACGAAGAGAGTGAGCCAACAAAATATCAACTTGTAGCTTCAATGGAGGTGATAAAACTTGAGAGTGTTGTGAGAAGAGTGTAGAAAGTGTTCCAAATTGTGAAGATCATCAAGGAGAGTGAAATAATGGAAGAGATAGTCATTTGAATGTGAAAATGGAGGAAAAAGAGCCATTCAAAGTTGGTCCAAAGGGTGGGAGATGTTACACTTCGCATCCAATGGAGGAGTGTAATGCCTCTATAGATTCTAGAGGTGTGAATCTTGTCAGGATGGTAGTGTGTTGTGTAGATGTCCATGCATTACTGATGCAATACAAGGTGGAGAAAATCACTATTCAACACAAAATTACTTGGCTCAATCTATGAAATCTTCCCTTGAACACAAAACACAAAACTTGTCTAAAACCCTCACCAATAGGCTTCTAGCCTTCAAAAAATCATCAAATGGAGATATCTTTTAGAGATGGCCATACAATGGCCAAAAAAAAATCAATTGAGCATTTTCACAAATCGAAACACATTACCACAATATATCACCCAAGTTTTTTGTGACACAACATAGAGATTCAATAGACCGCTCTGCCCAAAAGGCTACTAAATTAGCCCACTTTTCTAAATGAAGTATCTTCAAAACACCAAGTTTACACTCAAACTCATCAGACAGTCTAAATTTTTGTTCCAAAAAAACCAAATCCACAATCATTTGACCATGCCATGACATCTATGATGCTACACCAAGAAACCCTCACTTTTCATGCAAATTCCAAGGGTTTATTCAATCTCCACTTACCTGAGAAAACATGACTCAAAAAATGCCTCCAACACATCACATAGACCTTGAAAGAACTCAATCCAACATTACTTTGAATTTTCCATCATCATTTTAAGAAATCCCTTCACTACACTCTTCTTTCACATGGAAAATACCCTGTACAACCTAGGGAATCACACATTTTCAAATAACTTGATTCCCCTGACCTTTTAAACCATTAGAAAAACTAAAATAACATTGGTGAAGACATTCCACTGAGCCACAACTTTGTACAAAAGGTGTAATTTCTAGACCATTGTTAAAACTTCAAAACAGAGACCTTATTGCCCTTTAACAGATAGTCTTCATGAAATTATAGAGAACTATTAAAAATATTGATGTATTACAATCATACTTGATTCAATTAAAAGTTAAAACATAATTCAATAAATTACCATGAATTTCAAAACAAATCTATGTTTGTACGGTCCGTATAGAACTTGAGAAGTTCAGAAAAACAGTGAAAATTCAGAAAATGAATGTTGTATTGACATAAAGTCTTCAAAGTATTCTTCAACAACCCTTTAGTTTGAGCCTTGAAGGCTTTAAATACATTCTCAAATCAAAAACCACCTTGTCAAATTTCTATAACTGATTTTTAAATTCTAAGACTCTTAATGTTCCCTAAACTACACTTTGACAACCTTGTTATTGCACTTGATAACATTAATATGTAACTTTTTACATTTAGAATCTAATGACTCTAAACCACCAAATTACATCAAAAATGGTATTTTTAGACCTTCTTTAGAGTAATTAAACTCAAGAAACCATTATGTTATCCTTGACTCACCCTATGACCCATCAAATGAACAAATTTTGACAAAGGAGTTTAGGTGCTCCTACACCATACACCCCCACATAAAAGAACTCTTGTTACAAGAGTTATGTTTTGCATCAACTCCTCCAAGCTTCTCACATGAATTTTGTTCTATAAAACTCTTTCTTGGGTTCTCATACAATGTTCTTACATCCTTGACTGTGTTTTCATATGTAATTGTTTCCCTCTTTGCCATCAAACTTGATAATGGTCTCCCATCTGCTCCTTGACCCAAGCCTACTTGAACTCCTGCATTTACACCTAAAAAAAAAGAGATGTTAGTTTCCCTTTGAACTGACTTATCCTTTCTCTCATGTTCATGCTTGCATCTGCCCATGTTTCCTTGTCCATTCTGTCCTTTTACCACAATCATCAGACTTTTTCTTAGACCAACACCTTGTACCATTGTACTGTCAGATAAAATATGCATTGTACCTATAGATTCCATGTGGTTTGAAACCTTACCTTCAACCAAAGGACATACCATTGTCCCAATCAACACATTTTTAGTCAAATCCACTGTCAACAAACTAAAATCAACCTTTATACCTACTGCGAAAGCATTTTCTGTCTTCATACTGATCGAAGCATCCCACTTTTTGTCTTCCTTCACATATTTTATAAGTTCTCTTCTTCCACACATTATCACCTTGGCCTTACCTTTCTCATCTTCCACAAGTGGAGTTAAAACAAAAGAACATCCATCCTTCATGATAGTGTATGCATTCTCTCTACCATCATACATGGCTCACCTATCATACTGCCAAGGTCTACCTAGGAGTAGGTGACAACAATCCATAGGAAGGATATCACAAACAACACTATCTTTGTAACCTTCAATTTGGAAATCTACCACAACTTTTTCATTCACCAAAAGATTGTCCATCACTTAACCATGAAACTTTATAAGGAAATTCATGAGGTATTTTTTTCAAATTTAACTTATTCACCATCTCAGTAGATACCATGTTCTCAATTGATCCAAAATAAATTACAATTCTACATAACTTATCCTTGCACTTACAATTAGTTTTGAAAAGACTCTTCCTTTACAATGGCTCCACCTCTTTTGTTGCCTTCAATACTATTTTTTCGTCATCAACATTTCCCTTTTTTTAGGAGTAGCCCTCAAACTTGTAGAATGATTGCTTCCACACTCCTCTTCTTGAACCAATTATGCTCTCCTATCAATGCTTTCTTCACCACTTGATGAACTACCAACTCTTTCAGGACATTTCCAAGATGGATGACCATACTCATTGCATGAATAATATCTCCTTGCAAATCATTAGAACTCCTACCAGCACTAAACCTTCCTCTACCTCTAAAACCACATCTAGTATCAACACCTTGATCCTTACCTCTATTTCCACCTTCTTGTTCTTTCAATGGATACTTTAGTGTAGGGATTGTTCCTCTCCCTCTTGAACTAGTAGCACCTCTTCCTCTAACTAATTTATCTTGTCTCCTTTTAAACTTTTCCTCCACCCTAATTGCTAATTGAAAACATTCTTCCACAAATTTTGGGTTAGAAACAACAAGTTCATCTTGTATATTAAATCTCAAACCACCTAGATATCTAGCCACCTTTTTAGCCTCATCTTCATCCCTTCTAGACCTTATGCTTAGTTTGTAAAATTCATCAGTGTATGACTGAACATTAAGCTATTTTTGTTTCAAACCTTGCAACTTCTTATACAATTGAACCTCATAGTCCTTTGGAAGAAATTTACCTTTCAACTTTTTCACCATCTTTTCCCAAGAAGTAATCCTTGATTTTCCTTGTTTTCTCCTCTCTACTTGCTCATAGTCACACCATATAAGAGCATGTCCTTTTAGCTTAGTTTTTTCCACCTTCACCATCTATTCTTTTGAAATATCTTCACTTTCAAAGTAATTATCCATAGCAGCAATCCAATCAAGCAATTCTTCTTCATTTAAATTACCACCATAAACAGGAAGATCAATTTTTACCTTTTTTGATTCACCTTTCACTGCTTTGAGAATCTTTAGTGCTATCCCCTAATCTTCAGGGTCTAGTTATTCTTTGACATCTTCATAGTCTTCATCCTCCTCTTCTGTTTCACTTTCTTCATTCACTTCTCTCCTTTTCCTTGTCTCTAAGGCAACAAGCCTTTCCAAAACTGCATCATGAGATTCTATATGCTTAGCATGCTTCTCTTTCAGATCTTGCAACTCCCTTGCAACACTAGCATCTTTTGGAGGCATCTTCACCAATCAACCTTCTTCAAGCTTGCAAAAATAAAATAAATCACCAACGAAAGATCTTGTTCCTGAAGCTCTGATACCACTTGATACAATACAACGTGGGTAAAATCACTATTCAACACAAAATGACTTGACTCAATCAATGAAATCTTCCCTTGAACACAAAACACTAAACTTGTCTCAAACCCTCACTAATAGGTTTCTAGCCTTCAAAAAATCATCAAATGGAGATATCTTTTAGAGATGGTCATACAATGGCCAACAAAACATCAATTGAGCATTTTCACGAACCTAAACACATTACTCCAATAGATCACCCAAGGTTTTTTGACACAACATAGAGAATCAATAGACTGCTCTGCCCAAAAGACTACTAAATTAGCCCACTTTTCTAAATGAAGTACCTTAAAAGCACCAAGTTTACACTCAAAATCATCAAAAAGTCTAAATTTTTGTTCCAAAACAACCAAATCCACAATCATTTGACCATGCCATGACATCTATGATGCTACACCAAGAAACCCTCAATTTTCATGCAAATTCCAATGGCTTATTCAATCTCCACTTCCTCGAGCAAACATGACTCAAAAAATTCCTCCAACACATCACACAGACCCTACAAAAACTCAATCCAACATTACTTTGAATGTTTCTTCATCATTTTAAGAAATCCCTTCACTACACTCTTCTTTCACATAGAAAATACCCTATACAGCCTAGGGCATCACACATTTTCAAATAACTTGATGTCCCTAAAATTTTAAACCATTAGAACAAATAAAATAATTTTTTTGAAGACATTCCACTAAGCCAGAGCTTTGTACAGAAGGTGGAATGCCTAGACCATTGTTAAAACTTTAAAACAAAGACCTTACTACCCTTAATATACAATCTTCAGGAAATTATAGAGAACTATTACAAATATTGATGTATTACACTCAGAATTGATTCAATTGAAAGTTAAAACATAATTCAACAAAGTACCATAGTTTCAAAACAAATTTATGGCTATATAGGTCGTACAAAACTTGAGAAGTTAAAAAAAAATAGTGAAAATTTATAAAATGAGCGTTGTATTGACATAAAGTCTTCAAAGTGTTCTTCAAAAACCCTTTAGTTTGAGCCTTGAAGGATTTAAATACATTTTCAAATAAAAAACCACCCTCTCAAATTTCAATAACTAAATTTTAAATTCTAAGACTCTTAATGTTCCCTAAATTGCACTTTGACAATCTTGTTATTGCACTTGACAACATTAATATGTAACTTTTTTACATTTAGAATCTAATGACTTTAAACCACACAATTACATCACAAATGGTATTTTTAGACCTCATTTAGAGTAATTAAACTCAAGACACCATTATGCTATCCTTGAATCACCCTATGATCAATCATATGAACAAATTTTGACAAAGGAGTTTAGGTGCTCCTGCACCAATCACTCTAGTGTCCCAAATAGAATATCCCCCACTAACATGAAAATAGGCTTCCAAGTGGATGGAAAATGGATGAAGAGTGTGGAATTGTATTATTAGACTTAATTATCTATGGTAAGAGGTATGTGAATGAATAATTGGCTAGGGGGTGTAAAGTCACACTATTACATTTTTCCCCCACTTTAGCAAGAATAATTGTCAAAGAATGCATGGTAAAGTAGAGAGAAAGCTAAGGAATGTATACCTAAATCATCAAGGAAGCATACTGCAATTTGACACACTCGAATGCACATGAAGAGGAGATGGCTCCATAGGTACTCAGTCCTGAGGAGAGTTGAACAAATGCGTCGTAGGCCCTTAGACATAGAAAAGGTGAACAAAAGGCTCTACAAGTGCTTGGTCCTATAGAGGAGGCACCATAGGTGCTTAGTCCTAAGGGAGGCCAGATGTGAAAGGTTCCACAAAGTTTGATAGGCCCTTATAGGTGCTTGGTCCTGCAAGGCAAGCTTGAGGTGCTCGATCCTCCAAGCTTAATTGAAAAAGAAGCTTCACAAGTGCCCAGTCCTATAAGCAACATGTTAGTCCACAAAAAAAAATGTTAGATAGTAAAATGCCATGTAGGCAGATAGATAGTCATATAGATAGTAAAAAATTGAAGAAGCTCTCAAAGGGGTCCCTCGAGAACCCTTCAAAAGAAAGGGGTCCACTCAAGGGACATTCTATTTGAAAGGTGATGATATTTTTCACAAACGATTCTAGCATCAAGGAATCCTTATGAAAGATCTCTTTCATCAAAGAATTCAAAAGGAAGAATACTCCCTCACAAGGGAAACTTTTTAGACTTCTTCATTACAAAAATTACTCCCTTCTCGAAGGAAATTTTTTAGATTCTTTCTCTATGAATCTGTTTTGAAAGAAAAATTCTGCTAATGGTCCTTATTGAAGAATACATTTTTTTTTGAAAATTAAGGTATTTTCAATGATGGATTCATTGGCCACCGAATACACCTTTTTGAAATTCGAAGCAGTATGATAACCCCCCTTAGGATGGTGCATGTTGAACATAAAGGCATGTGACATCCTAAGGAGAGAGAAGAAAGTGATGTTGTGGCTCGTGATACATGACATGATGTAATCATGTAAATGTTGTTGCACACATGAGGGACAACACATAGGCACCATAAAATCATGAAGCAAGCAAAGAAGAGAGAAAGATGAAAGGGAAACATAGACAAAGATGAAAAAAATAAGAGACAAGGGGATCTGATATTTCGGGGTCATAACTACTCATAAATATAGATAGATAGATAAATATAATAATATATATGAACTGCTATCAATCCCCTACTATATTAGATCATGAAGAAGGGTACGCAAAAGCAAAATAAAAAAAATTGGGTCAACATGGAAGGTGTTAGTGCCTATTTTGGTTGTCTCTCATTTTCCAGTTGTTTGCCTTTGATTTTCCTGACAAATCTTTAGCTTGGGAATTTTCTATCATTTTGGCACATGGGGTAAATGGGCTCCCACCAGGGTTGAGCTCAGTGTGCTAAGTGTTCATGTCTCAGATGGCTAGATCTTTCTTTTCTTCCTTGTGTTTTTCTTTGTCTGGTAGGGGCAGGACCAGAATGAAATTAGAATCTGGATTATTGCCTTTGGTTTCTCTTTCGGGTTCCATTCCGGCCCCGACTCCACATCTTCAGTTGTCTTTGTTTTTGGTTTCCTTTGGTGGGCAAGGGATCGGAATGGGAATCATTTTTGGAACCTTTTTCAAGTTTCCTATTTCGGGTTTTGTCCCGCTCCCGGCCCCGCGGCTTCTCTGTCTTGTGTTAGTTTCGGCTCTGCCTCCGTGGTCTTTTGCAAAGGCAGGGGCGGGATGGTTTTTGGTCCCGGTCTCTTTTGTTCCTTTTTGTCCCCCGCTCTGGCTCCGACCTCGTGTCTTTCCCGTCTCTAGCTCTGACTTGCTTTGGTTCCCTTTCTGCCTTGCCTTCGGTGTGACCTTTGGTTCTTGGGGTGACATCTTGGCGACTCCTACTTATCTTGCCGACTGTGGCGGCCCCCTTTGGTTCTCAGTGTGACTTTCCTCGACGTTGAAGTCCTCCCAAGTTAACGGTTGAGCTACTAATATGACTTCCTTTGTGCACGTGTTGATAATCAATGACCACGATGAAAAAGTTACTTGATGGTTACTGTGCAATGCTTTCCTAGTCCGGTCCGCCAAATTGCTGACTAAGGTTTTCAGTCGGCGAGACATTTCTTTTCACCGTGACATCTCACCGAGCGCGGATACCTCTGGGTGAGCGTTGGCTTCTCTTTGCTATGAAGTCTTGTAGTTTGGCCGACTTCATTTTTTTACGCCGACCCCGCCATGCTCTCGGTGTGATCTTTTGGTTTCGTTGTGATCTCTGGCCGACTCGGCCATCTCTCCCCGACTCTATGGTGCACACGGTATCCTTTGTGGACTTCGGCAGGGTGTCTCGCCAACTTGTTAGCCTCTTGCCGACTGCGATCAATGTTCAATATGGCATGTTCTCTTCACCTTGATGTCTTCCCGACACCGCTTTCTCCTGCCGATTGTGCCTTCTCTCACCGATGTGGCATTGTTGTCACCGTGATGTTTGGCCGAATGCACCCAGTCTTGTCGAATGGTATGTTTGCTTGATGAAACATTGGGTTCTCGGTGTGTTGTCTTCCCGACTCCGCGGTGTCACGCCGACTGGTTTGCTGGAAGTTGTGGCCGACATGAATTGAACCAAGGATGCATTCAATGTGGTTGGTCACTTGGCCCATGGCTCGAGAATGGTGATGAAGATTTCATAAGATCGGCATGATGACCCTGATTTGATCTTGAGCCTCGATTGCCGGTGCAAGTTGGTGTGACAGAGGATGAAATTAATTGTAGAACTAGGGCAACGGGTTCTCTGAGGTGGAGAGGTGGTTGAAATGGCTAGATTCTGCATTTGTGGCCTCTAGATTCGTGATGATCGCACCCACGGATTTCCTGGATGGCATGGTCAATGTACTTTCCTGGTTTTACTGCCATGGCTGCCCATTCCTATACTTGCTCAATTCGACCTGATTGCATGATTTTCTCCCTGAACCACCTAACAGAGCATTCAATGATATTCAGATATGCTGGTGGATCAGATGACTTGGCCTGCAAACTATTTTAGGGTTTTCCCTGTCATTTGATGATATGTAATTTCCCTGGCTGGTTGCTTGTTGCTCTCCCTGTTCCTATAAAGGGAGAATTCATGGCCAGGATGAAGGTTTCAGAACCTTGGTGTTCATTTCCACTTTCTGAGTTCTGGGATTGGTCTGAGATAGGCTAGGGTTTAGTCATGAGTCAATATTGAGTCTGTAAGCTGTAAAGTCTGAATTTCTCTATAAATGCAATCAATCGTGCAATGAAAAAATGAAGATGTTTGTCTCTCATGCATACATCATCAGATTGTCTCCATATTTGTATGCTTTTAATCATTTGAATGAATGGCATAAGGTGTCTTTATTCATCTTCTTGTATTTCACAAGTTTGTGTTGTTTGTTGATAGGTCTGCTTCAAGGGAGTAGTTAAATCCTTTGAACAAATAGCAATGATTACCTGCTTGTAGGTTGGATTTGGTAAGTAGAGTCTAGTTGATACAAGAGTTTGGATTGTCAGTGTAAGGCATTAACAGTTGATGCAAGGCATCAAAAAAATAAGATCCATTGATTGAGCTCTGTTTGCAGATGAATTCCATTTTTTGTGTGTGACTCCATGACCCTGGATTAGGCACTGATCTGTATTGTGGCCTAGTTCCTCTCAGAAACCTTTTAATCTACAAATCATTGAATATCTTTTGTTTAGTTTGTGTCCTGCCTCCTTGTTGCTTTAAGTGTTTTGTAACTGAGAATCTAGCCCCATTTGAGGTCCTCAATGCTTGACATCAAGAGTTATCTGCTATAAAAAGCAATGTCTGGTCTTCTTTAAGGCATTGTGTGGGTATACCTGCCCTGGTTCTACAGAGCCTAAAGTGCAGAAGATCTCAGTCTTTGACTGAATCTTGTCAGTTGGTCCAAGTCCTCCGAGCTGCCCTTGATTGGAGTTGGCTACTCCATAGGTAGAATAGGAGACCGACCTAGTTTACAAGAAAAAAGAACCAACAAGTTGGTGACTCCGCTGGGGATCAAACTGAATCTAGCCTTACGAGTCATATCATGTGCAATAGAGTCATATTTTTGTTTGCCATGTTGGTGTTGTTCAAAGTTTGAAGAATCTCAGGCCTGGAGGAAGTTTTGTTGTAGTCAGCCTGAAATATTTATGGTGCTCTACTGGTGGAATGAACTTAGAGAAGAATGTACATGTGTGAGCTTCATATCATTTGAAGTTCTATCCTCTGCAAAGAGGTGGCGACTCTGTCAAGGTAAACCCATTGAAGATTTGAAGAATGTTCCAGAACTGCAACGTTGCCAGGTATTCTTCATATTTTTGAACACTTTAGAAAGAAATGATGATTCCCTATCTAGTGATTTAGCACTACCAAAGGGAAAGGATAATAACAGTTTTATACATACTTCAAAGTGCATAATATGTAATGTCTATTACATTTAGTGAAGGGTGTTTTGTGCCTCTAATGATTTTAGGGCATTTTATTCAATCAACACTTTAGAGTCATGAATGTTGTAACTAGGAACCTTGTATGGGGTTAGTTTGATTGAATATCAGTTTATGAGGGTTTCCATGTGAAATGGGAAGTAAAAATATGCAAGGAAGACAAGTTGTACCATGCCCTCAAAGGGATTGCAGAATGGGTCAACAATCTTTGGTTCAAAAATTGTATGATCACAAGAGGTAGGAGGGAGAATCACCATATAGGTTGTTCTCAAGACTTTTGGACTGCTTGGTAGAAATTCTAGAAGATTTCAGGCCTGATGATTCTGAATGCATTGATTTGTTTTGTGAGATTTATGAACCTGAGCTGAATATGTTCTTGGAAGATCTAAAGCCCCGCAGCTTTGATCAAGTACCTAACTGGATAGGGATGATTGAATCAGCAAAACATGGTTATGCACAAAGTGTAGACTCTCAGGGTGAAGATAGCAACTGTCCCCTTGAGGAAAGTTAGACAACAATGCAAATAAGTGAGGGGAACATGTCAGAAGAAGTGATGCACCAAGCTAGAGATCATAAGTTCAGTCTCCCAAGCCAACAACCTGAAGAGGAACATCAGTTGGTCTTGTTCTTTGAAGAAGGGAAGTGTGATCAGCAATGTGATGAGACAGTTGAGCAGTTCAAGTGCACAAGTGAGTGCAGTCTTGACAAAAGTCTTCATGAGAAGGCAAATGAAGTTGCTGATGCAGGGAGTGTGCTAAAGGATATCAGGTTTGACTGTGAAGATGTGGATTTCCACTCTCATGAGGATTATCTTTTTGAAGATACCTTGGGATATCCTGGTTTGCTACTTGGTGTTGCATCCAGTCTATGTGAAGGTCAAGAAGAGGAAATGGTTGAGAAAATGGATTAGAGCAGTGATCCATTGAGCATTGAGCAAATGTCAGATTTATTGACCACAAAATATCAAAGGTTTGCACACAACAACTCTAGGTTGTTGTGGGAAACTCATATCAGTCTTGACGATGAGGACCTGCAGGATGCAAGGTATGACGCAAGTGATTTTGATGTCCCTTCTAATGGTGATCTTACAAATCATGATGACATTGATTTAAGTCTGAAATCAGATTATGCTTTTGAACTAGAGTTGCTCAATGATGAGCAAGATTGGGATGATGATGATAGTTGGACAGCCCATGAGGATGAGTTAGAGTCCTTTGATGACTCTCATTGCCAGCATGATGAAGAACAGAGCCAAGTGAAAAGAGGAAGTGGGAGTAGTAGCTTAAACCATCATTGCACTAATGATGTGCCTCCTCCTACTGAAAATGATATAGAGTAGTTGCAAGATGTATTGAATGGTGAGTGTATCCCTTTGTATACACTTGATGAAGTTTTCACAGAATGTGACAATATGCAGAGCATTGGAGCTAGTTGTTTTTGGCTTCAGGGTAATGTAAATAGTGAATATGACAGCTTGTTGTCACATAACAGTCAGCATTTTGAAATTATTCTTGACTTTCAAATGCATAAGGATCATGTACATGTTTATAATGATGAATATGACAGCCTGTTGAGAGGTACTAACATGTTTTGTCAGGTAGCTAATTGTGATCAGACTGTGTTTTTATGCAGTCCTGATTAGTATTCACATGTATTGCCACATGATATAGAATCAAAGAATCAAGAAGGTGGCAATAATGAGACCTATTTGATCTAGTTTCCAGTTGAAGACAAGGCTGGACAAAGAGCAAATTTTCACTTGCACGGAGGCAATCAGATACTTGTGTTTGCAGAGGTGTATTCATTTACACTATTGCATTCTAGCAGTTGCAAGCATGAGTTAGGGGAGACTGGCTCATTCTACAGAATTGTATTTGACAGGGGTAGATGCTGGCTCTCATTTTTCATTTGGTGTCCTAATGTCATCAGATGGCACAAGGAGTGAATCAAGTGATTCTTGAATTGCCAGTTCATGGACAGTTCTTGAGGTTATACTTCTCCTGAAGTATCTTATCCATGAACATTAGCTTAGGGTTTGCTTTCTGTTTTGTTTTCTTTTTGTGTCTACTGGCTCTGTCTGGGCTAGTTCCTGGTTTGTTTTGGTCCTTTATTTTTTGGTCTACTCACCCTAAGATCTGAATTCTTGCTATGCCCACTAGGGGCATACATCCCCAATTGGAGCCTATGTTAGTGCCTATTTTGGTTGTCTCTCATTTTCCAGTTGTTTGCCTTTGATTTTCCTAACGAATCTTTAGCTTGGGAATTTTCTATCATTTTGGCATGTGGGGTAAATGGGCTCCCACCAGGGTTGAGCTCAGCGTGTTAAGTGTTCATGTCTCAGATGGCTAGATCTTTCTTTTCTTCCTTGCCTTGTGTTTTTCTTTGTCTGGCGGGGGCGGGACCAGAATGAAATCAGAATCTGGATTATTGCCTTTGGTTTCTCTTTCGGGTTCCATTCTGGCCCCGACTCCGCATCTTCGGTTGTCTTTGTTTTTGGTTTCCTTTGGCGGGCGCGAGATCAGAACAAGAATCATTTTTGGAACCTTTTTCAAGTTTCCTGTTTTGGGTTTTGTCCCGCTCTCGGCCCGGCGGCTTCTCTGTCTCGTGTCGGTTCCGGCTCCGCCTCTGTGGTCTTTTGCGGAGGCGGGGGCGGAATGGTTTTCGTCCCCATCTCTTTTTTTCCTTTTTGTCCCCCGCTCTGGCTTCGACCTCGTGTCTTTCCCATCTCCCGCTCTGACTTGGTCTGGTTCCCTTTCCACCTTGCCTTCGGTGTGACCTTTGGTTCTTGGGGTGACATCTTGGCGACCCCTGCTTGTCTTGCCGACTATGGCGGCCCCCTTTGGTTCTCGGTGTGACTTTCGTTGATGTTGAAGTCCTCCCAAGTTAACGACTAAGCTACTAATATGACTTCCTTTGTGCACGTGTTGATAATCAACGGCCATGATGAAAAAGTTACTTGATGGTTACTGTGCAATGCTTTCCTAGTCCAATCCGCTGAATTGCTGACTAAGGTTTTTAGTCAGTGAGACATTTATTTTTGCCGTGACATCTCACCGAGCACGGAGACCTCTGGGTGAGCGTTGGCTTCTCTTCGCTATGAAATCTTGCAGTCTGGTCGACTTCATTTTGTTACGCCGACCTCGCCATGCTCTCGGTGTGATCTTTTGGTTTCGTTGTGATCTCTGGCTGACTCGTCCATCTCTCCCCAACTCTATGGTGCACACGGTATCCTTTGTGGACTTCACCAGGGTGTCTCACTGACTTGTTAGCCTCTTGCTGACTACGATCAATGTTCGATATGGCATGTTTTCTTTGCCCTGATGTCTTCCCGACACCGCTTTCTTCTGTTGATTGTGCCTTCTCTCACCGATGTGGCATTGTTGTCGCTGTGATGTTTGGCCAAATGCGCTCGGTCTTGCCGAATGGTATGTTTGCTCGATGAAACATTGGGTTCTCGGCGTGTTGTCTTCCCGAATTCGCAGTGTCACGCTGATTAGTTTGTTGGAAGCTGTGGCCAACATGGATTGAACTAGGGATGCATTCAATGTGGTTGGTCACTTGGTCCGTGGCTCGAGAATGGTGATGAAGATTTCACAGGATTGGCATGATGACCCCGATTTGATCCTGAGCCTTGATTGCTAGTGTGAGTTGGTGTGACAGAGGATGAAATTAATTGCAAAACTAGGGCAACGGGTTCTCTGAGGTGGAGAGGTGGTTGAAACGGTTGGATTCTACATTTGTGGCCTCTGGATTCATGATGATCGCACCCACGGATTTCCTGGATGGCATGGTTGATGTACTTTCTTGGTTTGACTGCCATGGCTGCCCATTCCTGTACTTGCTCAATTCGACCTGATTGCATGATTTTCTCCCTGAACCACTTGACAGAGCATTCAATGATATTCAGATATGCTGATGGATCAGATGACTTGGCTTGTGAACTGTTTTAGGGTTGGCCCTGTCATCTGATGATATGTAATTTCCCTGGCCGGTTGCTTATTGCTCTCCCTGTTCCTATAAAGGGAGAATTCATGGCCAGGATGAAGGTTTCAGAACCTTGGTGTTCAGTTCCACTTTCTAAGTTCTGGGATTGGTCTGAGATAGGCTAGGGTTTAGTCTTGAGTCAATATTGAGTCTGTAAGCTGTAAAGTCTGAATTTCTCTATAAATGCAATCAGTCGTGCAATGAAAACATGAAGACGTTTGTCTCTCATGCAAACATCATTAGATTGTCTCCATATTTGTATGCTTTTAATCATTTGAATGAATGGCATAAGGTGTCTTCATTCATCCTCTTTTATTTCACAAGTTTGTGTTGTTTGTTGATAGGTCTGCTTCAAGGGAGCAGTTAAATCCTTTGAACAGATAGCAGTGATTACCTGTTTGGAGGTTGGATTTGGTAAGTAGAGTCTAGTTGATACAAGAGTTTGGATTGTCAGTGTAAGGCATTGACAGTTGATGCAAGGCATCAAGAAAACAAGATCCACTGATTGAGCTCTGTTTACAGATGAATTCCATTTTTTGTGTGTGACTCCATGACCTTGGATTAGGCACTGATCTATCTTGTGGCCTAGTTCCTCTCAGAAACCTTTTAATCTACAAATCATTGAATATCTTTTGTTTAGTTTGTGTCCTACCTCCTTGTTGCTTCAAGTGTTTTGTAACTGAGAATCTAGCCCCATTTGAGGTCCTCAACGCTTGACATCAGGAGTTATCTGCTATGAAAAGCAATGTCTAGTCTTCTTTAAGGCATTGTGTGGGTATACCCGCCCTGGTTCTACAGAGCCTAAAGTGCAGAAGATCTCAGTCTTTGACTAAATCTTGTCAGTTTGTCCAGGTCCTTTGAGCTGCCCTTGATTGGAGTTGGCTACTCCATAGGTAGAATAGGAGACCAACCTGGTTTACAAGAAAAAATAACCAATAGAAGAGAGGCCTATATGCCCCCAACACTTTGCATCATCCTCAATTGTTGAAAATCAAGGCACAATAAATAGAAGTTTATGACACAAAACACTCTTGTATCCAAGCACCTACAAGGGTGAAAAGGGTCCTCTAGGAACACATAAAACAAGCACAGGGGAAACAAAACATACACACAAATCTAATCTATAGATAAATAAGAGTTTCTCTCCTATTCCTATCAACCAGGAGGTCGTCATTCTCCCAATCTAGATCATTATAGGGAGAGGGAAGATGAGCCTGCAAGGGTGGGATAGCAAGGGGATCACCCTTTGAATCTCCTACAATAAGAGCTAAGGAAGAGGGACCCTCGAGGTCTTCTTCGCTCAACTCCTATGAGGTGAATGACATTAATTTTATAAAAAGTTCTGACAGAGCAAGATATTGTCCACTGAGTTGAACATGCACTTGATGAGAATGCCATGTTTCAACTGGGCAGGTGAGAAAGGAGAAACTGGAGATTCACTACTGACTTCAGCAAAAGACTCAAGGGAAATGATGAACTTGAGGGATGTTGGGGAAACCTCTATCACTAGGATGATGCAAGCCAAAGTAGAAACAACTTTCAAAGAAGGTGATCCCTTCTTCTAATCCCCATTAGAAGTAGGGTCTTCCTCCAACTTGCAATTCATTGAAGGATGTGAGATCCCTACAGAAGAAGTGAAAGGTGTGGAAGAAGAGGAGAGAACCAAAGTGGACACCACTGAAGTATTCAACATATCCACAAGCTTAGAGAAAGGTGGGATGTTTGAAAGGCACATTAGAAACATAAGATCAACTGAGGCAATGATGAACACTTATACTCTTTCAGGGTGAGGGTCATCCACACTTATAGGGGGAGTTAGAAGCAATATTGAGGTAATATGAACCAAAGCAGAAGAGGTAGAAGAGGAGGGGATAGTAGGAGACATTGGAACAAGAGTTGTTGGCTCCCCTTATGCTTTCTACAAAGCAACTTGCTCAGTAGCCAAAGCCTTCCTCAGATGCTTACACTCACACACAAGGTGGTTTCTTTAGCCCTGAGCGCTAGAAGTTGTAGCTTGAGGAGGAGTAAGAGGATCTTGTTCTACCATGGGAGTTTCCATCATAGCCATTGTTGGCAGAGGGAGTGACTCCTAGAAAAAATAGGAGGAAGAGATTTAGGAACATAGGAAACAATTGGAAGAGAAGTAGAATCAAGTGCCTCAACAACATGCCTCTTCCCATTCACTACCCTAGGGGAATCTTCCCATTCACTACCCTAGGGGCAAGAGTAGTAGGAGGCCAAGATGTAGAGGTGAATCCATGGTGACCCTTCCCCTTATCATATATGATGGGCTAAGGCATCGTGGGAAAGACAGGAAGGTCGAACACCTGTCACTTGGCCTTCTGCCAAGTAGGCACCATTGGAATCCCCATGAGATGCATGGAGGTGGAAACTGAAGGCACCACAGTAGGACGAGAGGTAGAAGCAAGTGGAATTGCATAGGAAGAGGAAGGGTCTTGAGCATGAGTAGACTTCCCCTCCCCATTTTGAGAGGAAGGAAAGACAACCTATTGTTGTGTGATCATAGAAGCCTTAATTGAAATAGCATAAGAAGGAGGATAGGTCAATTTTGGCGCTATGCCCCCATTCTTGTATTTTACATAAGTGCGATATAATAAGATTGTCCTTGGAGGAAGTGGACCAATAGGGGCAGGCCAAAAGTGATCTAATGAATAGGCCCCATTTGACACCAGGGGTTTGTACCCAGTGTTGTGTACAATGTGCATTGATCCCTTATGAGAGAATTTCAAACATTTATGGATCACTGAAGGGACTGCATTCATGTACACTAGTCAAGGAATGCCTAGCTTCACTTTGAACAAGTTAGATGTCAGGATAATATTGCGAAGGGCATTCATAGTCCTCAGCCCAATCAAGACTAAAAAGGTGATGGGACTGATGGGAGGGATGAAAATCCCATCATGCGTACATATCGTGCTCTTAGATTCATCATACCCATCCTTATGTAGAAATTTTATTAGCATAATCTCTTTTCTAATAACATTAACTTAGCATGTAGGATCAATGCGAACACTAGTCATGGTATTCCCATTTACATGAGTAGGAATGTATAAAGGAGAGGATTCTCCATCCACACTCATAGGAAAGTCCTATGATGTAAAGGTTAAAGTAGGAGACCCATTCATAGGCTACAAAGAAGAGATGAGAAGATGCATGAAAGAAGCGATCTTCTATGTACATTAAAAATGACTTTCTTGGAAGGCCCCAAAGGTTTTCCAATCAAACAGTGACCTATTCTAGGGTTTGCTTCATAAAATTTAGGGATTATTCTAACTACGCTGCTAGGGGTCATAGGTTGGGTTGCAAGGCTAGGAGCTCTATAAAACACACACCTACAACACACCTATAACACAAGAGAATATTCCTTCAACACTATGAAACAAAACCAAAATAATTCACGTTAGGTTCACCAAAATGTAGAGGAGGCAGATCAAATACTCAAGACCTTAGGTCACAAGAGGTTTTAGAACAATAAGCTGCCTTGATCTACCTCAAGATAACAAAATTGCTTTCAGAGAGTTTAGAGTTTAAAGGCTTAAAGGAAGAGAAATTAGGTTTCTACTATCCTTTAACAAGCCCAAATGTTTTAGGAAGTTAGGTGAGAAAGTTTCTAGAGTTTGGACTACAACTTAGGCAACTCACTACTAGAGGACTACAGTGTGGGACATTGACGACAATGCAAGGTGTTGGCATCTTAGTGGGGCGCTATAATTCATATGGATCTAGAAAGTGTAAAGTGTAGTAAAAAACAAAGGGAGAATTACTAATGACCTAACATATACAATTTGTTGTAATATAGAAATAGAAAGGAATAGAATAATAACATAACAAGAAGAATACTTTAACTAAATCTAACTATGAATTGACAAAGAAGGGTGAGGAAAGCACATCTTCCTACCCATGAGTTGATAACTTCAAGGTGTTCGCTCGACGAACAACCTACACACATGAGAATGAGAAAATGTTGGGGTTGTGTTTAGAGGACTGCCACAGTCAGTCCCTTGCTTTGGTGTTTCCACCTCCACGAACAACCAATATAGCAATGAATGGAGAAATGTGATAAAGAAAGATATTGAAATAGAAATACCAAGCAATAAATTTTGATTATAAGGGAAGAAAAGGTTTTGAAGGGACCAAAAACCCTTTACAACAAAACAAACAAAAAGTTTCTTAGAGATAAAAAAAATTGAACCATTAGCAAAAGCTAACAACAAAACAACAACCAAAAAACATAAACCCAACAACAAAGAAACAATAATAGAAAAAGCACAGAAAGAGACAATATTTCATGTTCTTTAAGGTGTTAGCCACCTCAATCTCCTGGTTACGATGTAGTTTAACCATGTCCATCTTTTTTATCCTCTCCTCCTCAAAGGTCTTCCTCTTGTACAAGGGCCTTTTGCCTCATATTTTTTGACCTTCTTCCCCTTCCACTTTGAAAGATGGTCCTTCTCCATCAACTCTATAAAGTAAAGATGATCTTCCCTTAGTTGAATTATCTTGTGACAAAAGATCTCTAGAGACTCAACAATGTTCTTGACTGAAATGTGGCTGACTTGCAGAAGCTTCTTGATGTCCACATTAGTTTCATTTTATCTTAGCCTCCATTTCAGAGAGGTGCTGCTTACACAAGGTTTTAAAATCCATAAAGGAGAACTCTAAGTCCACTATTATTTCAATCAAAATATTCAAGGAAGAACCCTTCGACATGTTTTGCATATTCTCTTTTAGACCCCTAATCTTGATATTCACCCTATTAAATTCTTGCAAACCTTCTTGGATAGCTTAAACGTGCATGTAGCCCTTGAATGAGCCATATCCAAAAGCTCAAACATTGAAGTATTGTCGTCATTTAGGTATGAGAAATCCTCAAAGAGAGGATTCACGTTTAGTGGCACTAGCTTTCCAAGGCTTAGATTAACCCCCTCATCCTCATGCATATATTTCCAACTTGAAAGATCCACATTGGGTGACTATTGAACATGGGAGTCATTGATTTCCACAACGGTATCCACAACATCCTTCTCCTTATCTTAGTCCTTGGTCCCCTTCAAATCACCTTCACAACCTATTTTTTTAGCTTTGAAATACCAAGAAATACATTGAACAACAATATGGTATGATATTAAAATGATAATGCAAGATAAAAGGAAGATGGAGTGATATCACCTTCAACCATTTGTGCTCAAGGAAAATGGGAGGAGAAAGCTTGCAAGCTTTCAAATATTGGTGCTGTTGCAACAATGAAGAGAGTGAGCCAACAAAATATCAACTTGCAGCTTCAATGGGGGTGATATAACTTGAGAGTGTTGTGAAAAGAGTGTAGAAAGTTGTCCAAAGTGTGAAGATGATCAAGGAGAGTGAAAGAATGGAAGAGATAGTCATTTGAAGGTGAAAATGGAGAGAAAAGGGATTTTCAAAGTTATCCTGAAGGGCAGGAGACATTACACTTTGTATCCAATGGAGTGTAATTCCTCTATAGATTCCAGAGGTGGGAATCCTATTAGGACAGTAGCGTGTCATGTAGATGTCTGTGCACCATGCTAGCATCCCAGAAAAAATATCCCCCACCAACATGAAAAAAAAGTGGATGGAAAATGGATGGAGAACACGAAATTGCATTATCAAACTTAATTCTTTAAGGTAAGAGGTATGTGAATGTGGAATTTGAAAGGGGGTACAAATTCACGCTATTATAGGAGCAAAACATAGTGTGAAATTGTCAAGGGTGAGAATTTACGATGCTACATTTATCCCCCACTTTAGTGAGAGTATGAACTTACACTCAAACTCACACTAAAGTAGAAAATCTATGTCAAGAGGGCTTGAATGTCCAAATGTTGAAGAGATAGGATGACTAAGGATCTAGGGGGAGTGCACAAGCCCCTAGGATCTAAGATCCCATGGAAAACCAACATAAGCACAAAGGAAAACACACGTATGATATGTAGCAAGGCAACATGCACACACATACATGTCAAAAACATGAAACATAAACAATGAAAACACACAACATAACATGGGATATTGATGACAACAAAATGAACAAAAACATGATGCAAACACATTGTAAACACGAAGGAGATGTATACAAGATAATAAAACATAAGGTTAGTATTAAAGGGATTTGAGTCAGTAAGGTAAAGAAAACTCAACATTAAATTTTTTCAAATACCAAATGTTATCCATTGAACAAATGAATTCTCTCATGAGGAATAACAAGTTGTGTTATGCCACATCATTGATGAGCCATATGGTACTAGCTAGAAAGCTATGTTATGCTAGGTGTCCATACAATATGATGGGTTCCACAAGGCTAGCAAGGTGCATCACTCTAAACACTCATGAAACACATGGATCCAATAGTAAGAAATTTTTTTTGTGCTAAGTGGCCATGTTAGGAAGGGGTGCTCAAGTTCATGACCCAACAAGCTCCATTATGCTAAATCCATGAACTATCTTGAAAAATATCACTTTAGGAGTGCATAGAACTCACCTAAAGGGGTGCATAAAGTTTAAAATCATGAGGGACAAAAAAAAAGTCACCTTAGTGGGTGCACAAAGTTTAAGATCATGGGGGAAAAACAAAAATCACCTCAAGGGGTGCACAAATTTTAACATCATGAGGGAAAAACAAAAATCACCTTAGGGGGTGCACAAATTTTAACATCATAGGGGAAAAACAAAAATCATAGTATGGGGTGCATGAAATCACTTAAGGAGGTGAAAAACAATGATAAGATAAGGAAAAAACATCAAGGGGTATTATAAAAACACCACCACAAAAGCTGATTTACAAAAAAACAACAAAGGGGATTTGGTCAATACATGCAAGGGTCACACCTTAGGGAATACCACACATGATACCACCACCAAGAGAAGACTAATGATGGAATGTAAACTCACACCTTAGGGAATACTAACCATAGCATTACTAGTAAGGGGAACGTCATATGCCAAGAAAGGTCACATTCTTAGGGGATATCAAGCTCAATATCACCACAAAGGAGATGCTAACATAGATCAAGAAGGCCACACTTTCGTTGAGAAGGTCACACTTCCTAGGAGATATTTTCTATCATCACTAAAAAGGGACCATTCCTTATGCAAACATTGAGTGAGGGACTATATGTCCCCTCCCCCCTTAAAATGTTAGTGTACTTGCTACACTAATGTTTTAAGGAGAAACAAAGGGATCCCTTGCTATAAGGAATGGACCTAATGCAAGGCTACCTAAACCCTTTCCCTCCAAGTATAGGGACAAAGTGAGCTAGAATGGATTGTGATATGTTGCTCCTTGCAAGATGAAATATGATTGCATAACACAAAGTTTATACCTCCATGCATGGTAATGAGTATTGTGTGATACTACAACTACCACATGTCAAGGAGTAGCAACTAATGTTATCTATCATGATTAAGTGAGGGTGTTTTTGATGTTTTAATTATTTTTGAAGGACAATAGCCAAGGCCTCTTGTTGTTTCTTGTGTTTTGGGATCTATGGGGACATAGATACCTTGTTATTTTACACCACATCCTTTTCCATTATAGTTAAATTATTTCAAAATTTGATAACCTCTTCCATAAATTGCTTCCATTTCTTTTGAAGAAGGTGGTTTTCTATAATTGTTTTTGTTATGTGACTTTTCCCCCAAAAGAAGATAAATCTATTAAATAACCCTTTAGAATTAAAAGGGGGAGACAATAAAGGATATTATGATCTTTTAATTAAAATAGAGATTAATAAAGAATATGTATAAATAGTCTATAAAAATGGGAAGCCTAATTATTTACTTAAAATAATTGTTAAAAAGCAACCTTTGTGAAAGGATGTGAAGATTTGGAAACCACCCCTTAAAAGATATATAAATCATTCACGTGAGACTTGGGAAAGAAATAGGAGAGAGGAAATAATCAAGCATGGTACATTGTGAGAATATGATTCTAGGTTAGCAGCTTTTGAGCAAGATAGAGAAGGGGGCACATATTATGTGTGTGTCCAACTTGGGGTACATAGGTGCACTCATGACAGTCCTGGCCAAGACATAGTTTTTTCACGAGTATTGAGCATTGTTCCAGAGGAACCAACACTCGTGTAGAGCGGAAAAGTACACTTATTCCTCCTAGATTGCTCACATACAAAGAAGGCTGAACCAAGGTCCATTCCAACAATCACTAGGATTATTTGCACATTTCAAAAAGATAAGTATTTATTAATGCATGATTAATTATTTGAGAAATAATTTTTTTAAAAATATTTTTGTATTTATTATGTAGTAAAGTGCAATTAATGATTTATTCACTTCATAATTCAGTGTAATTGAATACAATTGTTGATTTATTTATTATACTTAATTTACTTTCAAACTATTGAATTTGGGAATTAAATATTATATTAATTTTTTTTGCATAGAAATTATTGGGAATTAGATAGGTCACAGTTTTCATCATATGTGGATGTGTAATTTATGTTTTTCTCATTGCTAGAAATTGTAGATTCAAATGATTTTGATGACTCAGTAATAGATTGTGTTGATATCATTGCAACTTCTTTCTCTTTTCCTAATTTTGGTTGCATAATCTTGTATTCCTCCATGAATGTAGGTGTGAAATATAATGATCCCCATTCATCATCTAAAAACTATCACTGATGAAAGACACTCATCTTTCTCTTCAATTTGTAAAGGTTCAAATTTTGTAGTTGGTGTCAATGTTCTAAGAGGATTCTTCATTCTTGTTTTAGTTTGTAAAAAGATTTCTAGATTTTAGATAAGCTTTTATCATGTAAGCCTTATTATTGTAAGTGTATTTCATTAGACGATGAAATGTTGAAGGCACACCTTTCATTTTGTGAATCTATGGTCTACCCAAGAGAATATTTATGAAAGATCATGAGGCATGACATAGATAGGAGTTTGTAACATAACCCTACCAAATTTAGCAAGTGGCATTATCACACCAAGTGGTTATATTTCCATGTTATCGAAACCTTTGATTGTCAAATCAATGTATTGAATTAAAGTTTTATCCACTCCAATTATATCCAAAAAATTGACACTACAAAAATTAATCCCTAAACCTTTTTCAATAAGGGTACATCTAATCCCAACCTTATTAATAACAACTAGTACCATCAAAGAATCATTTTTTTTTTGTGTTTCTGAAGGATGTAATTCATTTTGATGAAATATAATGTCCATACTAGGTGAATTCACACTCTCAATCAAAGATGCTACATCATTTGGTTGCACACTAGGATGGGAAACAACTTTTTGTAAAGAATTTTAAAGCATGCCTTGGTAAATATGAGATGTTTAAATCAAATCTCACAAATAAATCTTAGCAGGAGTGTTACAAAGTTGTTCAACAAGATCATATTCTTTACCACTATGTTGCTAGATATTAGGTGTAGGTGGGAGGTATGGTTGAGGTAATGGGATGGATGTTGGAGTTTGTTTTGGTTGCCTATTATTTCTAGTGTTATATGTGTGAGCTACAATATGATAACTTGGTTGTTGCGACACATGATCACTAGTAAGCAATTTTGAAAAGCTTAGGGTATGGCATTAAGGTTTAGGAGGTCCTATAATGAGAGGTGACTTAGGAGGTCCAATAATTAGAGGACTTTTAGGAGTTCCAAAATGATTTTTAGGAGGTCCAATAATCAAAGGAGTTCTAATAGCCAATTATGCATTCATAACCTCAATAGATCTGACTTCTTGTTGATGATATTATATCAAGGGGGGGGGTCTAAGGTCACCTTAGCATCTTCATCTATGTAATCCCTCTTACTATCTTTTGAAAGAAACATATCAATGATTTCATTCTCTTGTGCCATAATATCTTCCCAAGTAGAAGTATTGGGAGAGGAACAATCAAGATTCTCATGATGCTCAATGATTGGATCTTATAACACCAAAATACCTTCCTCACAAGTAGGTGAGGTATTGAGAGAACAACAACTATGATTTTCATGATTATCCATGATTGCATCCTCTTGCACCAAAAAATTCTCACAAGTAGGGGAGATGTTGGGAGATGAATGAAGATTAGGTAAAGTTATATTAAGAAATGTGTCAATAATTTTATCCTCTTATGCCAAGATACTCTTACAATTAGGAGAGAAAATGGGAGAATGACTAGTCATCAATGACTTCATTTCACTTCCTTAGATTGTACTCATAAGTAGGGAGATTATAATTATACAAGCCATGCGTTACCATATCAAAACCACATCTTTGAAAATAAAACATGTTTCTACTTGCCTTATGTATCAAATGATCAAAATCGGTTAGTTCTATAAACAAAGTTGAAAAAAATACATTAGATTTGGATAGAGGATGATGAGGGAGCTCTGCCACAAAAATTTAAGCCAAAAATTTCAAGACAAAGGAACCCAAGAGAATTGGTATCTTGGACAGGGTTTCTAAAATTTCCAAGTTTGACTGCGTAAGGCATTGTTGAAGGATTCTGGATCTCCTTGCAAACAAGTTTAATAGTGAATATTTTTCCATATTTTGTTCAATTTAAGATAATGTACTTCAAAATGCAAGTGTGTAACAAAGTTAAAAAATGTTTTGACAAGTTAGAATGCAATTTTTAGATCTGAAATTATACAATTTAATTGACTAATTCTAGGATGCAAAAAGGTGACTTTGATGCAATTTTGAAAGATTTTTTTTTTTTTTTTCACATTTCAACTTAAATAAAAGATGCTTCAATGCATGAAATGAACAATTTTATATTTGAATGACCTAATGAATGCAATTTGAATGAAGATTTGATGTAAATGATTGAAACAAACTCTAATGCAACCTATTATGCAATATGATATACATTTTTTTGAACTTTTGTGACTTTTTATGATGCAAAAATGAAACCCTAAATGAGAAATGCAAAATAATATAATACAAAACCTAGATCTAGGGTTGAATTTATTCATATTTCAGAAGGCTTATGATGCCAAAATTTTTGGGTTCACCAAAATGAAACATAGAAAAAAGTGATCCTAAGTCTAAATGCTTAGAACAATAGGTTTCAAGGCCTTTCTCTAGGGTTTCATTAAGATGGAGATCAACATGGTATATAGATTGACTTTCAACCATGAAAGTGAGCCAATTTGACCTAGATCTGCATCTTTAAGGGATGGGAAATGGATTGGAATTGATTGACTATGACTAACCTAATTAGAATATGTTCCCTAATATGAGAAATGTAATAATCTAACAATTGATAAACTGAAACAGTCAATTGCAGAAAAATGTGGGAAGTGCAGAGGACTGTGTACCTACCTCAAAAGTTGGTTTTGATCTGAATATAGGGACATATTCACTCAAGGGTGTATGAGTCCTTGTACACATTTCCTTACTCTAATTTTGAGATCCTTTGATGATAGATTTGAGATCTCCATTTCTACTTGCAAAGTTGTCGAAGCACTGTCAGATAATTTTGTAGGCGAGTTTACATGAGTTGAAAAGGTGTAGGGATTCAAATGTAATATTGAAACATTCACAAAGAGAAGAAATGTTGTGCCATTTAGGGGCTTGGCCTTGTCAAACCTCGTGTTAGTATTTCCACTTCCATAATGGCAATGCCAATGCTAATAAGGATAATTGATAGGAAGGAATGATGAATCAAAAAATCAGTGCTTCAACTCACTAGCCTTCAATGAATTTCTTGAAGGAATGAAGTCGTACACATCACCTCAAGGTCTTGGATCTTGCTTGTTTGATTTATTGAATTGCTTTGGAGACTTGCACCAAGGCTTAGCCTTCACAAACAATGATAATATAGACATGCATGAACTCACATAGGATTTGAAATGATATTAGGATCTTGACTTGATGCAATAAAGCTTTGAAATGTTTCTCTTGACTTGCTTGATAGTGCTCTTAATGTTCACTTATTGTTAGAAAATTTCACTTAGATTTCAAATAATGGAAAAACTAGGTATTTATAGGTATTTCTCTAGTTTTCCAAATATTAAATCCCAATAGCCGATATTTGCAAGTTGAATTTTGAATGTTAAAATGCCAACATCGACATATCCAAAATTAGTCCTCGAAAAAATAGGGGGACCCATATGGCCTAGGGAAAATGGGTCCTGACCCTATTTTCCAGTACATTAAGTATCGGGGGAAAAATATCAATTGGATGCATTTTTTCAATGATTGCAATTTCTCAAAAAATGGTACAATAGGATATAGAATGTGTAATTTAGGACATTAGGGACCCAATTAGGCTCAATAATTTAGGGGGAGTAAAATATAGTGTGCAATTTTCAAGGGTGAAAATTTACAATGCTACAAAAGATAGATTCTAAAAAAGGGTCTTGAGTGTCTTGAAGGGAAAAAGGCTAATGCAAGGGCTAAAATGAGCCTACAAAAATACTAAGGGAGTGGACACTAAATTGGATACAAAAGTGGAGGTGAAATTGTAAGGGTATGAAATTTTTGACACTACAAGTAACTAAAGAAATTTCATTTCATTTCAACAAGAGTTTCAACTAGCTTTCCTTAGATTACATTTTGTATGACTCTATAGATTATATTGTAGATGTTTTCATAGATTATAAATTTTAAATATTTTCTAGCTAGAATTTGTTTCAAGCATAATCATTGTTCTTTGTTTAGTTTCATATTAGAGTAGGATATTTGAAATCCTTTGCAAATAGCCTTGTACAAAACCTTGGTCTATATGACATTTAACTAATTAAATATTGAGACTTGAAGAAACCCCATCAATTGTTATTTTGTACAAATACCCAAGTTGGCTATCTATTGTGGGTACTTGATCTAGGTCTACATTAGGTGGATATCTCAATAGCTAAACCTTACACCAAACATAGACTTGGTTAGATGATGGGCTAAGAGAAAATGGAACCTAAGTGGCCAAGTTGAGATCTTTACTTTGATTAATCAATTTCTTGATCTCATTTTTGAAGCATGAGGATATTGTATAGACCCTTTTGTTTTTAGGAAAATAGGATTCTTTTGAAGAAAATATAAATTGAGTTTTTATCTTAAGGAGTGCATTAATAGGGTCCTATACAGGTTATAATTCTAGGTTTATCATTGGATTACTTAGAGCATGAGCTTATAAATGTATTGCTAAGTATATTAGATAACTCTTAGTTTTTGATTTAGTTACCAAACATAAAAAATATATATTTTATACAAAATTTTACATGAATATTGATGTACATAAGGATCTTCCAAGTTTGATATCCTTGTCTTCAAAATATGGTGATTGTGTATGAAAAATTAAGTATGAGAGATCCTCAATTGTTTGTTAAAATGCCACAAATTTGGCCACTTTGTTGTAGTTTTATCAATCAAATAAGCATGATTATTAGAAAAAGAAGCAAATCAATGAGCTTATTCTTCATCAATAAAATGAAAATTTTGTTTCCTTGAATATTAGATGAAGGGTAAATTAGATAGCCAATAATTGGAAAACAAAGTAATCGAGTTTGACATTAAGAGGGAGATTGACAATTTTATCTTATCAAAGTCTAATCCCCTTCTTTGAGAGGATTTCCCTTCCATGGATAAGGTTGGATCTAGTGAAGTTGAGAAAATTAGTAATGATATTCTTGGTTATGAGACTCAAGGTTGGGTTTCTTTAGACTTGAGGGTTTTGAAGGATGTTAGTAGGAAGGGGATGAAAGTGGGATGATTTTTCCTTCATTTAGCTTGCCTTCATCAAACAAGGAAAAAATTAAAATGGAGGAACCAAAGCATAAAGTTGGTAAGAAAAAAAGGGAATCTCCTATCCATTTTTATTTATTCCATTTTGAAGAGCATATGTTGTCCTACTCTTCATCTAAAAATAATTTTAGAGATTATTATGGTATGAGGTCTTCTAGAAGTTCCAAGAAATCTATAATTTTAGGAATGACTATATAATTTTAGGAATGGCTATAAAAATAAAAGAATGATTAGGAAGAAAAATTGCTTCAATTATACTACAAGCTTGGGAGTATTTTGATTTTAGGGCTTTTGAGAGCTCTATGGATTCAAACTACATGTATAGCTATGTTTTAGATGATTTATTTTTATTTATTTCTAGTTGTATAATTTGTTTTGTTTGTTGTTTGTTTCATCTATGTGATTTTCTAATTTATGATGTCTTAGTGTATCATTAGTTTTATGATTTTAATTGTTGGTTAGAGCCTTATTGTTATTCCACATTATATTTTCTTTGTTGTTTTTTGCGTTTCATTGCTATATCTAATCTATTCTTTATAAAATACTTTCAATCCTTTTAAAACCCTCCTTTATTTTTTTAAATTTTTTGATTTGAGTTGATTGGTTTGTGTAGGAATATTCCCATCTATATTAACTTCTCATGTGTAGCGAGGATCAAATAATAAAAAAATCTATCATAAATATTGATATTTTTTAAAATTTAAAAAATGCATGTGCATTTAATGGACATATATTTTGTACAATTAAATGATAGAAAAGTGTATGCAAATGTTGTGAAAATAGATTTTGTTTTTATTTCATGGTATGTTTATGGATTATTATATTATTTTGATGTTTGAGATGGTATGATATATATTGGGACATTCATTGGTAGAGGAGATATCATTTTGGGAACTTGATTTTTCTCACATTTGAGCTCGCTTGATTAAGTTCCTATATTTAAACAACATAAAACTATAATAAAGTATTGCATATAAGTTTAAAGAAAAAATATCATTAAACAATGTATTTACTAGGTTAAATACCCATCGCTATGTATTTTATAAACTTCTCTTGGTTGTAACAAGAAGGGATGTTAACATCATGGTCAGGGAAATTTTAATAGATAATGAAACTGCTACAACTGTGGAACTTCTATATGCATAGAGATGATATAGATGGGAATCATGTGAGGTCCTTATTACATTTATGTGTGGATTCATTTATGGGCATGGTTTATGATTTATATACTTCTTATCATTGCTAATTTAGTAATTTCGTTCTATGGTGAGAAGTTCCCTCATAATTGAACCATGATGGTCCATTACATGTATTAACCAAATTGTTGATAAACTAGTTGTGAATTAAACCTAGATGATATGATTTATTATTAGACAAGCAAATATGAGTTGGTTCAAGAACAAGTAGTTGAACTATGAATTCTTTGATCTCATTATGTAGGAAAGGACATCTTGGATGAGCCCTTGAGGCATATATTTGGCCCCTTATGTCCTTTCAATTTTAATACTTATTTGAAAATTATTATTATAGTTCCTACTGATGAAGGGACTAATGGTGAAATCTAGTTTTGTAGATATTTTACAAGTATAAGTTATTGGATCCAATGGATTACTGCTAATATTGTGGGGTATTACATATATAAAATTATGGTAAGAGATGGGCATGGATACTTCTTTATTTAAGTTGGTGAAAATTCCATAGAGATAGCTTATAGTTTTATAGAATGAATAATTCTTGTAGAAGAACTCAATGTAGTGAAATGTTGATATGCTTATTTATGATAAATACAAATAGACGTGAAGGGAATTATAATCCATATATACATGGTAACAATTTCAAGTTAGATGATTATTTTTATCAAATCTATCAATCTCTCATGTTAAATTTAATTTGCATGATCATATGTGTCATGATTATGTTCAGGCTAGTGAAATTAATTATTATATCTTAATGTTGTAATTCCATAGTTCCCCTTTGAAATCCAACCCTAATTATGAAAAAAATATTTGTCCAACCAAAATTTATAACTAAATGGTAATTTTTTTGTGATTCTTATGAAGTGCATACATTGGAACAAAATTTTGTGAGTTGGTTAGGTGAATTTGGTAAAAAAATTGATTTTATGTGGAGCCCTCAGTTGAATTTTTAGTTGAATGTTTTGGGAATTACATTGGGTATCAAAGTATAGGTTTTCTACTTTGAAACCTTATGGGTCTTTTTTACTTTGTACAAAGAAATAAATTCATTATGATATTTATCCTTTTTAAGAGATTATTCATGTTATGTGAAGATGCCAGTGAAATTGTATGTTTGTATCTCTAGTTGTTATACAAGGTATCCAACTCAAGAGATAGGTTTGTGGATGTTGTACACAATTCACACATGTACACCGTTTGTTATAATTGTATGTAGTGGAATGTAGGTGTCATTCATTGTTGTGACTTCCTTGTTGAATGATGAGTTTATATGTAATGTCGAGGTAAGGGAAGCATTAATAAGGGTTGGCCTTCCCAAATTGGTTGAGATCACCCTTTGTGTGGGGTTTGAGTGGGTTGTTAGATCTCTATATGATTTTTTTTTTTATGGTTGATATTATATCCATAGAATTTTCATCCCAATGGTGTCCCTAATCCTTTGAGCAGGTTGTAGATCTCTACAAGGAAAAGTCTTAGGGATGGTTGTAAAATATCAATTCTATAGACTTTTTTCCTCAGATGGTGTCCTCACTCCCCTTCTTTATGGATCCACTAGTAATTCATATGCGATGTTGTTACTTGTAAAATATTCCTCTCTCCCTCTTCCATATCATTATTGTAAACCAGATGTGTTGGGGTTGTGGGTGAGGATGAACCTATGTGTACCCTTATTTCTACAGAAGATCTATTATTGACAATTTTTTAATTATATGATTGTCTCGGGTTGTGTGGGACATGTTGCATGGTGATTATTATATGAAAGTTTCCTAGGTTGTGTAGAAAATGTGGTGCGGGACATGTGACATGGTGATTATTATATGATTGTCCTAGGTCAAGTGTGGGACATATTTATTGTCACATGGTGATTTATTCATGAACTCTACGTGGTTTGAAACTACCATTCCCCCCTCCCCCCCCGCCCTTAGGTGACTTGTTTGAAGTCATGTGGTGATTGTTATGTGAACCTTTATGCAATTGTTGATTGTATTTATTATTATTATTATTATTATTATTGTGACTTTTATTTGATTGATTAAGCCAATAGTTTTGAAATCTTCTAAGTTGTTGATTAATTGAATTTTTGGAAATTATCCTTATTACCTTAGGGTAAAAGCACAAAGCTATGTTACACTTTCGGCCAAATAAATAGTTCCAAGTGAAATATTTTTGGTTGAATAGTTTTTGATTGAAACCACATGGCCTAGAATCCCTTTCTACCAAAATTGTCTATGTTGCATCCTAATTGGCAGCCAACTCAACTTTTTTTAGAATTTTCTAAAACTTTCAACTTCAACTAAGTATTTCTTCAGTCAATTATTTTTCTACAAAAAAAAAAACCCTTTTGTAGAGCTTGGAGTGGTGAATCCAAATATGCAATTGTTTTAATATTTTGATTAGTTTTAATATATTTTATTTTAAAATAATGCAAGTAGGTTGTTAAAGTTAAAAAGGAGGCTAATTAGAAATTAAAAAAAAATAGTAAAACATATTAATTTTTTTTTTTAAACATATGGGGCACAAGAAGAGAGAGTCTTCTTCAAAAGGGTATATTTTTTTTTTGAAAATGATTAAAAAATAGACAATAGTTTACGGCTCATGAAAACTATTGAATTTTGATAGGTTTGACTTTAAAATGTTATTACGAGAAAAATATACATCAAAAATTGATTTTTTTTCCATGCACAAGATATTGAAGTTTCCTATTTCGAGAATTTTTTTTTCTAAGAAATGAAGTTTTTTTCAATTTATTTCTTGACGGCCCGTGAAGTCACTTTTTTTGAAGTTTTTAGCATTCCAAAATTTGTTCTTAAATTGATAAAAAAAGTAACGAAAACATTTTTTTAAAAAAATACAGGAATAAACTTCATCAAAATTTTTACATTTCATTAGTTTACATCATTCTGAAATTCAAAACATAAAGACCACTTTTATGTGGTCGAAGTTCAAAAGAAATTTCACTGTTGGTCGATTCCTTTATAAAGTGTGACATAAGTTTGTGTTTTTATCCCTTAAGGACTAGTTATTGTGACTTGTTTTCAAATTATGAATCATTATTGGTAACCACCATTGAGATTTTTATTTTCTTATAAATTGTTGACTTTATTTGAAAATTAGTTGATTGAAATTTCCTTGTTTTGAGGCTTTATTAATATTTTTGTTGTTGGCATGCATGTATTAATGTGAACTATGTGATATTGTCATACTCAAGAGGGATCCCTGATAGGTTGTATAGGGAGAGTAAATGGCCCAGGTAATTATTATAAAAGGAATAAAAAAGACTAGTATGGGACAATTGTAATCCATTTCCCCTAGTTCTATTTGATATTTCTATGCGAAGGGTTCCTTGGGAAGGACTTAGAGAGCATCACCATGTGGATGTGTGGCATTGTGATATTATGTATTTTTAGAGGAGAATTATGGACATCAGTTCTCATCCCATTGTCTGAGTTCATGATGTGTTCAATATGAATTTAATGTTATGTGCTAAGTGAATATTGAGATATGTTGATGAGATGTATATATACATTGAGATGTGTTATTGAAATATCAAAATTTTGTAATTTATGTGATGTGATACAAAACATATATTAGTAGATTTAATTGAATTGGTGTTGGAGAAAGAGCATGTGTAGTTAATAGAAGCGAAATATGTGTTCTAGAATACATTGGCGTGACTTGAGAATAATGGTCTAAGACTCATTCTTCCTTGTTGCATGATATCCTAAAAAAAATGTATCTTTGTTATTCTTAGACTTTTTAGGAAGAAGAAAGTGGGTGCACTCTTTGCTTAAGGACTTCCACCTAAGGAGTTCTATACAAGGAGGGGAGGATGTAAGGCCACCGAGTCAATTCTCTATAACAAATCTAGGGTTCTTCTAGTAGTTGGTAACAAAGTGCTTTGTGGGATAGAGTCCATACAGTTTATGGTAGATTTATTTGTTACTTATAGATTATTTTACCTACATGGTGATAATAGACCTAAGGTGCTACCACAATAGTGTGTCTCACTTTTGGGACGTACTATTTTTTGCCTAAAATCATTATTTTTACAAAAACTAATGATTTAAGTCTTGAGAGGCTCCGTATAAAGGGTTTTAATTGAAGAGGGATAGATAAGACCCCCTTGGATAGAACCCCTGTAGTATTAAATCATATCCACAATGGAGTCTCCTTTGCACCTATCAAAATGCTAGCCAAAAACCAATTTTTCTTTACCTTTTGAGGGATTAAATAATATCATTTAAAAAATATTTTTTGTAAGATTGTAGCCCTTGAAACAAGCTTTCCAACAAATATATTTTTGATATATTTTCATTTTATCATGTATTTAATTTTCAATTTTTACTAAATATAGTTTTTTTTCTGAACATCAAGCTCTTTGTTGTGCAAAGGTGGAAAAATAGTAAACCCTTGTAAACAAATTCAAAAAATACCCCTTTCCTAGGTATTGATGTCTTTGTTTCACCAAAAAAAAAAATCGATATACACAACAAGTTAGGTTGTATGACACACAAGTATGTCCAAATTATAGTTACATTGACTTCAAAAATTAATTTAAAAATAAAATGCAACAAAAATTATGAAAAAATATCCTTTCCCTAGATATTGATGTTGAGAATCTATATTTCAAAAATTAGAATTTAATACTTTATAGAAAAAAAATTTGTACAACACAAACGTTACTTTTAGAAAATGTTGTTTTCTATTTAAAACTATTTATTAAAGGAGATGTTGAAGATTCATGGTTTATTTCAGATAATTTGAAAAAAAATATATTTACAATTTATACACAAATTTCCACAAATCACTAGTTCACATCATCTTCAAATTCTTAACAGTTTAGATGTTATAGGTCTTAGAAGATGAATGTTTAGTTAAAAATATTGATGTAAATGTCCATCTTGGGCAAAAAGTGAGACACAACATTGTGATTTCACCCCTATTAAACACATATTTTGTACTTTTCATGGCATGAATGAGTATAGTAATGTGTTTCTTATTTCATATTTGTGACAAAGTAATGTTAAAATATATTATAAATGAATGTTAATTGATCAATTTGTGATTAGGATTAATGGTACTTTTAGTTGTTTGATGTTATATTGAATATGTGGATGTTAATTCTAAATTATGTGATAATGCTTATAATGTAATTTATTATTCTAATGTCATAAATATAAGAAATTCTAATAGTCATATTATCAATTGATTTAAATAAATAAATTCAACTTTAGGAACATTTACATTGAAATCAATGCATATGTGAATAGTAAATCTTGAATAGGAATTAAATAAATTTTATGATGTGAGAAGCGTACCCTATATGAATTATGTTTAAGGTGATTTAGTTGTTTTATGATATTTTTAGTATGAGTAAACTCATGTTGCTTTGACTATCTTTACTATGTTTTACTAATTATGGTGATTGAGTGTGATCTAAGCATAGGCTTGATGGAATAGAGAAGGTGAAAACAAGATTTATATGGTAGGGGATATATTTATATAAGATTTTGACCAATGGATGGATGCAAAAGAGAAGGTATGGATTCACTTGACTACTTCATCTTACCCGATTCCTAATATGGCTATGTTATTGAGCCTATGATTCATGTGGCATGGTGGATTCTTAACCTATCTTAATTAACTATGAAGATGAAGTTATTCCAAATATCTTTATATGTTAATGATATAGTAATAATAATTGAGAAAAATAAGACACCAATAAGAAAACACAAGATTTATTAAAAATGAAATATATAGATGCTATTAGGTATATGCATAGTATGAAGATCCAAAATCCTTTCTCATCTTATAGGGTAAGTGTCATGTATCAACTACAAAGTTCTTTTAAGGTTGAAAATTGAAAGTCCTCTACAACTTGGGAACTCTTCAACTATACTTTGAACTATTTAGTGATTATGAAATATTGCTAATATATATTTTAATATTATTTTAGGGGTTGTAATAATGCAATTAATTTAAATAACAATAGATGATATAATTATCAAAAGGTATGAATTGATGTATTTTTTTATTTGTATATTTCATTATGGTTTTAGGTGGCAATTCTTTGATATCATACCCTATTTAATTTCATGTATTGATTTTACAATATTATTTTATAACTATAATAGTAAAGATCAAATTTTATCATTAAGTTTCCCTTCTCCTTCCCCTCTATTATTTATAAACTTTTAGAAGAGGAGACACTCACTCACTTGAGGCTATGTGCAATATCACAATGGACCAAAAAGTGGCGATATGATGGGTATGTGTAGGGTATGTGGTTGAAGATTTCATTTTACTCAAAATTGATGAAACGAAAAGGGTTTTTAAAGGAGATTCTCAAATTTTCACCAATATAAATTATGCTTTACTTTGAATTTAATAAATAATTATTATTCATTTTCTATTTGAATTATGACTAAAGTCTTGATTGATAGGTTTATTAAAAATATCTATAGTTTTCAAATGATATTACATTTTTTGAATCCAAAACATGCATCACATTCTATGCTTCACATACTATAGGATTAAAAATAAATTGAATTTTATGAAGTTTTGACCAAGTTAAGGTGGTTAGACATATGAGTTTTTATATTTTTTAAAAATTGTAATAAATTTTTTATAATTAATTATTTACTTGGAAACAAATTACAAAAAAATATGCATCACATCGAGACATGAGTCCTCTATATCTAAAATCTTATAAAAAAAATATTATCATTTTATTGTGGTTAGGGTGGTCAGACAAACACCTACTTCTTATTATTTCCCTGAAATTTAAGTACTACTGCATTATAATTTCAAATTTTCACCAAATAATTTTTTTTATTATTATTATTAAATAAACTTAGTAGTTTAGAAACTACATTGAATTTGCTACATATTCCATTTTTACATATTTTTGAAATAATATAGATAACTTATTCAAATTTTTACGTCAAGTTGCCTAACTCTGATTTTTCTAAATTTTTCGTCACTTAAGGGTCTATTTTTCCCATGATGATCTTGCACATACCCTTGAATTATTTAATATTTTATATTCGTATATAAATTACTTGAAATGTTGAACATGATAGTATCATTGCATCATGCAATGCATTCATATTGAGCATCTTAAAATTGGACCTTGCAACATGCTTTGACAATCACAAATTATATATGGATGATGATTGTATGATGTAATTATTTGAATGTTTAAAGTGAATGTAGAAAAGAGTAGAAACCTCCAATTATGTTTTTTAGTTGTTCTATTTTAGATCCTAGATATCATTTCACATGTGCGGGATTTCAAAAGAACTTATCACAATTTAGGTCACGTTGCACTTGTACAACTCTGTTCTTCATGTCGCCGGCCTCTAATTGTTTACGCTGCATGGGCACCCATGGTCTAGTACCTAGGCCTAAACAACCCAATTATGTGATGTCTATGTGTATTTATTTTTGTAGTTTGGGAACATTAGCATGAGAATGGCCTTACATTGCAATTGGGATTGACTTGTTCAGATTTCTTGTCATTAATAGCTAGTTGTAAGTATTCAATTGAATTATTCATATTCAATGTTGTCGTTGAACACCAAGACCTAGACACTCTTGCATGTTCTTTTGACTGCAACTTTCTTGACATTGTCATGTATATAGTAAACAAATGTAATTTGAGTGTCTTCACTTATTAAAACATTGAGACTGTAGGTTTAATTTTCTCATGAAATATACTATTGATTTTATTTTTTTCCCTTGAAGTTTCTTTACTTTTATCCTACATTAAGTGCAGCAATATGACAATAGTGATGTTCCTACATGCGAACGATATAAGGAAATTAAATGCAAGATAATAGATAAAGAGCTTTTACCGTGCCAAGGTAAGTGACATGTAACCTGTTTCATCTACCATTAAAGTATTTCTCAAACTTTCATTTGAGAGGCGTATTTAAGATTTTTAAGGGCACGTAGGCCTCTAGGGGGGCTGGTGGCAAGCTGAAGAACATTCACGTGTTTTTCTACACTACCACGTTCTGCTTCCAAAACAGTCCACGCGCCTTTTCTATGCTTCGACATTTTTGCATGCATACTGCATGCAAAACAGTCCACGTACCCTTCTATACTTCCAGATTTTTGCATAGAGAGTTCAGGTACTTGGTCTAGGTTCCACATTCTTGGATACAGATGTTGTTGGTAAGAAAAAAACAGTATTTAGATGGAATCAAAAGATCAATATAATCTCAGATTTGGATTTCTTTTCAAAAGTTGGTGCAATTTTAAAAAAACACCAGCTAATTTCAAGTCTGGACTAATGAAGTGGTGACTTTGTCATGGAAGCAACAAACACGTCATTTGTAAGTTTTCCAACAATGACAATCATTGTCATTGTTGTATAGTTATGAGCAACTTTCAATTTTTTAATTTTTTGGGCTTCTTCTTCCTTTTAGTTTGCTACATTCCAAATAATTTTATATAAATAACATGTTTGAGATCAAATTAAACATAGATGGAACTTATAGAATCTTGTTTCTCTTTGGAGCTATTTGTGAGCTTTATACTCATATTGTTAGCAAATGGGTTTTAGTTTTTAAAAATTTTAAATGATCCCTGATTTAAGAACATTACATTGTTGAAGTACTTAAGTAATGTAACTCACATTTTAGTAGAATTTTATCTACAAGAAATTTCATAATATTATTTTTTGTGTTTTTATCTTCAAATCCATTATTATAATTTCTATGAATATAGGTTATAAGTAATAAAAAAATATATATACATTTATTTTATTAATTTATTTTATTTGCAATACCTAATTTTATTAACATATAATCAATATTATATAAATGTTTACAATTTAAAAAATGTATATAGCCAATCTTTTAAATATTTTATATTAAAATATTTTAATAAATATAATAAGAAAATTACTAAATCATAAAGCAAACAATAAAAAATAGTAAATACGCAATTAATTTAAAAAATTCAAATAAAAATTTGACTTTTTCATGATGCTATTATTATTTCTTCAGAAATATTCAAATATCTGAAATTAAAATAATTATTTTTAAATAAATAAACATTAAGAAAGATAAAATATCACTCTTATGTCTCCTTAACATTTAATAAATGAGATTATTTGATCTTAATTTACAATAGTGAACTGGTTTTAAATTGGTTGATCTTTTGGAACAATTTTATCTTTGATCCACATGTAAAGTGGCACCAAGACAAAATATGCAGATGCAATGCTTCCCATAAGAAATCTGATAAGAAACATTATAGAGTTTACTGAGTTCTTAACATCCTCAACTTTAGGTCCAAGCTGCATATAAAAAAATCAAAGCATTAAGACATGGTTAATAAAAATTATTAACAATATAAAACAAAATTACAATTTAAAATAAAGATACTACAATAAATCTCAAAATATTAAGAACAACAAGTAGTTAAATTTTAAATTATTATAAAACCTTAATATATAAAATCTTATCAATTAAAAATTCTATAAATAAAAGTTAATTGCACTTCTTATTTCAAATTAAAATCCACTTAATAATATCATTTAAAAATGTACTAAATTGTCTGTACCATTATGGTATATGTCAAGCCAAAAAAAAATTGTAATGACAATGAAAAACATGGGATAATTAAAACTTAGTGGGTCACAGAAACAGTTGTACTGGATTGATTATAAGAGATGGTGATACATGAAGTCAATGGCTAGTAGAATAAAAATAATTGTACAATATATTTGTTGACAAATATGGTATGAATTCTAAAAAAAATATTTTGTTTCTTAAGAAGTCTAATCACTACTTTATCTACTATGCAAATGTGACAGAAAAATATACCTGTAATGGAGAAAGCCCATTTACCGGTTTAACACCAGTGACAGAACAACCAATGATCAAGCCAAATCTACGTGCACCTCTGTACCACTTTGGCCCAACTCTTTTTAGTTTCACATCCACAAAGCCTGCTTTTGTAAACCATTCAATGTATTCCTCCTCCTTTGGAAATAACATCCACATGTCTGCAAAGAAACGAGATAACCATAGTTTTGGATACACTGGACCAATAATGCATGCTTTTCCACCTTGTTTCACAACTCTGTAAGCTTCTGCAACTCCTCTCTGTGGATCTGGCCAATATTCTATGCTGAAACTTATGAAAAAAGAAAATCAGGTTTAAGCAAAGATGAAACAAGACATATTTACTTTCCTGCACTGATTGATTGATATGAGCAATATCTGATCATCTTATAAATGTTCATAATTCCTCTTTTTTAAAAGCAAACTACCAACATTACCAACTTTTCTTTCTGTGGATTGTAGATGCAAAACTAAAATTAAAAAAAAACTTTTTTAAGCAGGAGGGGACAACCTTCCAGCAGAAACATATCTATCTGCATAATCAGTAGGAAATGGGAGATCCTCTGCATCACCCTCCATGATTGTGCATTCCTTGAGGGGCTCCTTCTGTTTTGCTTTAGCAAGCTGATGAGGAGACTGATCCAGAATGATTATGTTCTTTGCATCAACATGTTCAATCATACCCATTGTGGTAAATCCAGTGCCACCTCCAACATCCACAACAGTCAAGTCTCTCCTACAAAGATCTAGTGGTTCAAGAGCATCTTCTCTCATGTCTGCCGTCCAGCAACTCTTAATACTGAGGTCATAAAAGATGGAGAGGAATCTGTAATACCAATATGCTTCTTGTTTGTGCTGAATAAAGCGAGGTTTTGAATTGGGTCTTGTGGTGGTCTTCATTGCTTTAGAGATTAAATGTTATTCTGAACAGTTTAGCTGCAAGAACAATACAAATTTGCCTGCAAGAACCTGAGCTAAAATTAAAATCATGAACAAAGTTTATAAAAAAACCTAACAATACATGTATGAGACATGCAATGAATGTTTCATAAGTCATAATATTTGTTAAAGGTTTTGTGAATGAGGTAGTAGATTAAGCGGGTTTGATTTTAGAGGAAATTATATAATTAAGTATATTTGAGTCAAATAATATTGAAATAGATGATCTTTCAAGAAGTCTCAATACTTCACCCCTCTGAACATTGTCTAAATGTAATGAATATTGTATAAACCATTCATGCCCATAAAAAATTAACTAAAAAATTACATAATTAAATCCTAAAAAGTACATCTCAGTGTAAAATCAAAGAGCATGAACAATTTAATGTAAGATGTAATGATCATTTCTTCTTAGAAAATGAGACCCTCTAACCTATATCAATTTTTGTTCATGTTTAGGACAAAATACTGGAGATGCAAATTTCTACTTTCTTACACTCAGCCCATATCAATCTGTATGTATCTCTATGATATGAGGTTCATTTGGTGGAAAGATTGATACAATTTCTATGTTCTTACATGTGTGCCACTTATTATACTCTCTTTTTTATTGAAAGAATGTATTGCAAAGAAGAAAGTGCAGTTAAAAAACTGTAAGTAGAAACTATACAAAAGAGACCAGCAGAAGAATCATACAAATCGTAGAGTTGTACAAACAACCATAGCTCTATACAAACTGAAACCAAGAACTATACCAACTACCTTGCACAGCAGTTCAACTAGCTGAAATATTACAAAATTGAAACAAGATGTAGAGCTGTACATGAATCTATACAAACTGAAAAAAAGTTTGTAAACCTTGAGCTATACAAACATCCTTTTTGCTCAGCAACTGTTCAACTTGAAACTTGATTTGTTGAATCTGCAAACTCAATGTGAGATTCTTTATAGCATTCTGAAGCATAGAACTAAGAAAATAGGACAGGAAGACAATAAAATATATCAGAGTAAAGCCTTAAAAAGACAACTTCTGATGATCATTATTGTTATTGTTAGTAAAAACAACTTTACATCTATTTCTTTATATATGCAACAAAATTACATATCTCACATCATCAACAATAATACTCGTTATACTTTTTATAGTGTATAACATATTGTGATAGGATTTAACCTATGTTCTTTCATTTATATAGTATTAGGATTAACACTTGAATCCTTTTGAATACTTCTGAAATAAATGGCAAATATATAGTAGAAATAGAACTGCACAGATTCTTTTTTAAGCAAATTCATATCAAAATAACAAAATAATCAAATTATTTATTGATTTGTTGAAAAAATATTCATAGAGATAGTAACAAGAGGCTTTCAGTGCTGAAAAAAATAAATACCCATATTCAATAAATGTGTCAAAATACTACTGAGAAAAAGACTGTCAACAATACAAAACCAAAATTCCAATACTTAAGTAGGTAAGATCTTACATATGTACATACCAATTGCACTAAACGCCTATGCTTTCTTTCACAATCCTTCTGTCACACACCGTATCTCTTCTGAACATATTTCTATGACAGGCATACGATTTATCAGCCTCAGGTTACTATATACAGAGAAGAATGAAGTTATTCAGGAAGTCATGGCCCGGACATTAATTAGGGTTGCTGCCCATGGCTTGGATATTGAAATCTGTGTATGACCCACCAGAAGCAAATGAGATTGGGATGTAAGTAGGTTTGCTTTGAAGTGTTTAGTTGAGGCTTCTCTGTCTCAATAATGGTAGGGCTCCACTAAAATAGCCAAAATAGGATAGAAATGCCAACTAATAAGTTAATACATCTATTTAATAGACATTCATAATGAATATTGAGATTTTAGAATGAGAAGGTATGTTTGGGAGAGGGTTTGGTAGTCTTTAAAAAAAATTCAATGCACCTGGTGCACCCTAAGTTTATAGGTTCACATGATAGTGTATGTGATGTTTACATCAAAAATCCATATTAGGAATGTAGACTATTTAAATTTTTTGTCTCACCATTATTATAACCCATTAAAATTATGTCAGCAGCAAGTTTTTTTTTGAAGTATCATAATATAGTTCTAAAAAAAAGCTCAAAAAGCAATTGTATATTAAATACAAGTAGTTGTGCATTAAATCACATTTTATTAGTGTATCAATATGGCAACATATGATGTGTTGCTTTTTCAATCTAATAAACATATTTATTTAATTATCAGCATTGGGTGTTCAATAATTGGATTTTTAAATATACAATAAGCGTTTGGAGGTGATCAAATATCAGTTTCTACAGTAGCAAGAAGGGGAATTCTGTTATGCCAAACAGCTGCAAATTTTTTTCAAGTTTAAGATGTAATAGAGACTTTGACACTTTGTCTTGGATGTACTATTTTGCCGGTTGCTTCAGTCATCTTTGTTATCACTTGGTGATTTCTCCCGAGTTGTACTTGCATTATCTGTAGTGTTGTTTTGTACATTTCATTCACAGTCCACTTTTTAGACTGCATTCATTTCCTCATTGTATTTTTCTCAGCTTTGATCAATAAAAAAAAAATTATTAGCATTGGGTGTTCAATAATTGGATCTTTAAATGTACAAGAACCATAACAACTACTAGATCCTTTCCCTACTTTACTGAAAATTTTCAAATAATTTTTATATGATTGTAAAGCAAATTTGATTTGTAATAATTAGTAATAGATCTCAAAAATTTAAGAACTTAAAATTAGATATTTAAGATAAATTTCAAATATCAATTTAAAAAATATAAATACAAATAAAAATTAAGTATTATATAATAATTGATTATTATATATTTGAAAATTATTTTAATTAGTAAAATTGTGTGTTAATTATTATATATGCTTATGTATAGTTTAGCATTTGTATATTAAACCATCGTAAAACTAAACTAAACAAATAAAAGGATCAAAAAATTCACACCAAACCTGAGCTCCTAAAACAGAAAATCATTATGACAGGGGCCTGCCTATTTAGAATTTTTGGGTCAAAGTCATTAATGTTTTTGAGTGAATAAATGAATGATAAAGATGGGCTGACTATTTCAGATTTGTTATACAAGAACAGGTGAAGGGAAATGCATGTATTAATTGGTGTATTTATTATTATTTGACTAAACAGCCGAATCTTCTTTTGTACAACTTACTAGTTTTGAAAAGCTAGGCAAGAAACAAAATAAGATATTTGAGTGATTTTGCTCAAGCCATAAGATATTTGCGTGATGTTGAAATCTTGGTATCATGGAGGAATATTAGAGTCTTTGATTGATGTGTTGGCTATGATTTTTCAATTTGGTAGATGATATTTATTTTAGAGGATGGATGTTATTATGTCATGGTGAATTAGGTTTCACATTATATAGGTGCTTTCAGAGAATATTTTTTATTTCGGACATATCATATTCTTTTGAGGAGATGTAGATCATGACATCATGGATAGTTCCTAATTTTGTAGTTGGAGATTTGGTCAAGTGATATTTAATAATCTAGTTAATGAGTGTTGTGATATTTTTTCTTATGAGATTTTGGTTATTGCAATGTTGTATTGAAATTTGTGTGGCGTGATATGATTAATTGTACACCTATTTTATCTTTGTGTGAAGCTAGAGATCTCTTATTTTGTAAATCACATGTACCTACTGAGAATGATTAATTTTGTGTTGTAGTGGTTTAGTGTGCATGTTTTCATATAATTATGGATTTTTCTTGTTATTAGATGAAATTGTTGACATTTACTACACCTTCTATGTAAGTTCTATTGATGGACTTTTTGGATGCCTTGATTGATTTTAGATTTGACATTACCCATGTAGCAAGAGTTTTGAATTATATATATGTCCTTTGTTGGATGTGCATATTATATTGGAGTATTAAGGGTCTTGTTGAGGTTTTTTATTGCATGTTTATGTGTTGTTATCTTTAAGGAATTATTTATGTTGGATAGTGTATATAAAATTACTTATGATCATGTATTGGTTTGTACATGTTTATGGCATAAGATATATCTATTATGATGAGTATAACTTAGTTTTGAGGTATAATTAATTGGATCTGTTAGAAACTAGTTGTGGTTGCTATTCTAGGTATTTTGATGAGCTTTATATAGTTCTTCACACCTATTTGTTATAATTTTATTTAGTGATTGAGTTTATATATTAAGCATAGGTAGGATTCATGCTTCTATGTGATAGTTAATGTAGTAAACCTTTACATTGAACCTTATTTTGTGTGCATTGGTATGATGAAGGTTGAGATAGTTATTATTTGATATGGTTATCAGCTTGGTTATTGATGTAGGGGTGCTGGAAAGAAGTTGAGTCCACTTTTTGGCCAAAAAATGGAAGTGTTTTCCCCGATTTTCAGAATTTGACACATTTGACCTTAACATTTGAAGCACTTAGAGATTAAATCTTCAAAAAAGTGACTAATCATAAAATGCAGTACTTGGAATCTAGTTTTCAAATATGTAATTTATTTCAATACCTAGATTGTACAAATTGAGTTTCAATAGGCATTTCTAAAAACCATTGTTTAAAAACCACATTTTTTTTACCATACCATGCACGTGTACGACATCTATATTTTGACCTAAATTATCATATTTTTCTAAATCCTTTTGGGAAAATATTTGTGACTCACTGAAGCTTGTTCTCAATATTTTTTTGTAATTTTTTATTGAATTTTTTTTTTTTGTTAAATTTTTATTAGACATATTTGTCATTTTGAAAAATCATGTACGACACGCATAAGATCACCTAAACTTATCATTTTTTAATTTTTTTTTAAATTGAAAAGAATTGTCTGAAGTTTGTTCTCATGCAATTAGTTTGTCAAAATGTTATGTTGATCAAAAGTTATTAAAAGAGTAAAAAACCCTGATATTTAAAGTTTATGGACTAGTTTCATCAGAAATTAATTGAAAAATAGAAAAAATAATCCAATTGTAAAAAAAAATAGATATTTGGAATCTGCATTGTCTCATCTAAAATGGGTTTTAATTTCGTCAAAAAATTCTACAAAAAAAGTCGTCAGTTATATGTCCAAACTCGGTATTTTTCTTTGACATTGTTAGGACCTTCAACTTGCAGGTCAAACTAGGTTGAAATCCTAGGTTCAGATTCCCAATGTTTTTCCTGAAACAAAATACAAGGCAGAAACCCGACCATAAAGAAAATCTAAATTCAATTTTTTGGAAACAGGATCCCGTTTCCCAATATTAAATGTCGTGACCATTGATAGGGAAATAGGATCCCACTTTATAAACGAGATCCTGTTCCTTTGTCAATGGTCCCCACATTTAATATTGGGAACAAGATCCTGATTGTAAAACGGGACCCCATTTGTTAATAAATAGGATCTCGTTCTAAAAATGTGATCCTGTTTGTTTTTAACCGTTTTATTTAAATTTTCTATCAAAATTTATTGTGAAGTCTGCAACTTCACATGTATGGCCAAGAGCAGTATACTGTGAAGTCTGCAACTTCACATGCACGGCCAAGAGCAGTGAAATTGGGCTATTTTTCATCAACTATTGTCTTTACAGTAGGGGAATTTGCATTTTTGATTAATTTTTTCAAAGGAGGCATCATGTAAACCATTTTTGAAGTGGAATTGTGTTAGTTTTGTACTTGTTTGGAGGAACAAAAGGTCTTCAACTTTCAATATGGATTGACTTTTTCAAAGGAGGAATGAAGAAAATAGTTTTTAAAGTGGAATTGTGTTAGTTTTCTACTTGTTTTGAGGAACACAAGAGGAAGAATTTTATCCTTATAGGTCTTCAACTTCCAATTTGGATTGAATTTTTTGAAGAATTTCACTATTGACATTCATTTGTGCTTGATAATTTTATAATCATGGGAGTTAAAGCTCGTAATAAGAGGAGGAAGAAATTGACTCCTGGAGAAATTGAAGCAAAAAAAGAGGAGAGACAAAGACAAAGACAAAAAAGAATGAGAATTAAATCAATGAATGATGGGGGAGCATCCACTTCCACAACTATTGAAGATGAAAACATTGAGGAGACCATGGTTGTAGATGAAGCTAATTTGCAAGAAGTCAATTTGGAGAAGAATATGATTATACAAGCAAGTCCTACCATGTCTTCAAATCCCTCTTTCAATGCTATGGAGAATGTTTCAATATGCACAAATCCAGGTACATCTTCAAATCCACATGTTAGTGAAATGGTAAATTCATAGGTAGAAGTTTTACAGGATGTTGGACTTAACAATGTTGACATTGATAATATTCAGAGAGATGAAACTTTTATCGTATTTGTTGAAAATGAAAATGAGAATGATCCTTTTGTTGAAAATGAAAAAAAAAAACTATTTTGTTGATGTAAATGAAAATGAAAACCGTTTTGTTGATGAAAATGTAAATCATTTTGAAGTTGAAAATGAAAATGAAAATGAAGATGAAGATGAAAATCTAGAATGTGATGTTGAATTTAATGAAAATACTTTTTTAAAAATTGAAAGTGGTGTTTTCGATAATCTTCGTAGTTAATTTTTTTGGAGGAAAATAAGAACACATGTGAATAGAATATACAACAAATTCTTTTATCGTAAAAACATTACAATTCAATGTTAACTAATGATGCAATTGATGAGAATGCAAAAAATGAGGAAAATAATGAAAAGGTTAGGCTTTTTTGTTAAACCAAAAAGAAAAAATCAATCATTAAAACATGTTATGTCTACTATTGCTAGTTCCATTCAATCTATTGGAAAAAATAGTCAATCTAAAGATAAAAATGCAGCAAGAAGAGCTATAACAATTGCTATAGTTAATAAAGCAACTTTGAATAAAAGAATGGTAAGCAATATTAGTGAAGTTTTAAAAATACATCCTAAAACTTTGCTAAGAGCAGAAAAAAGAAGATAAAGTATAGAAAATAATCCTATTGAAACCAATGTTGGAGTTTCAGTGGTCAACTCCTGAGGTCTGATATGAAATTGAATTTTAAAATTAAATCTTTGATCAAAAAATATTGGCATGATAATACTAGGGTTTCATCTAATGCTAGAGATGTTTAAAATTAAGGGTGGGGTCCAAAGTTCGCGATCCTCACCTAAAACACCTATTAAATACAACACAAACTGAATTTTATAGAAAATCTTGTGGTGATTTAGTGTTACCTAGTAATATTAAAATAAGTCAAAGGTCTTTTGAAAAATATAAATCGTGGTATGTAAAAATTAATAAACAACGACTATCTTCTTGTTGTAAAATGTATGTTCAATTTTGTTATTTTTATGAAGTTTTTTGATATATACGTTGTACCTTGCATACTAACATGATTATATAGGAATGTGGTATTAATATGCCATTTGAAGCAATAAGGGAGTTTATTTCAGGTTTGTTTTGTGAAAGATCTAATGGTAAATTGTTTTATTTAAGTTATTGTATTTTTGGACAATGCATTGACTATGGAAATATTTTTGGACAATGCATTGACTATGGAAATATTTCATTCTTAAGAATTTGTATGCATGAAAGTGTTGATAACAATTTTGGACAACAATTAGTAGATGTTAAAAGATTTAAGAATGTTCACTATTCATTAAAATATGGAAAAATAGGAAAGTGTTGTGATTTAGTTACAGAAAAAGTTAGTGTGCATGCATTCATGAGTGAATTTAAGAATAAGATTGTACCAAAATATGCCATGCACTCTCAACATGCTCAATGGCTTGATGGTCAATTTTGTGCATATAGAAATGCATTTCCAATTGGTACTATACTTTCAGTGGTTGATTTTGCAAAAAATTATACTCTAGCTCCACAAGAGGAAATTCAATCACAATATTATAATTCAGTGCAAGTAGCTACATTTGTCCATATTATTTATAGACATGCAGATGATAGCACTGAGGATGATAGAAATTTTTTGAGGGAGTATCATTTTTATTTGAGTGACAATTGATTACACTCGTCAGAGTTTGTTCAATACTGTTTTAGTATATTTTATAGAAAGTTAAGAGAAAGAGGAATCCAGATGAAATAACACCTCATATGGTTAGATAATTGTATGGGGCAGTTCAAGAATGCTCGAATGTTCTATTGGTTAAGTAGGGTTCACAAGGAACTTAATGTCCAACATATATGGACTTTTTTTGAAGTTGGGCATGGTAAAGGAGAACATGATGGAGTTGGTGCATGTGTCAAAATAATTCTTACTAGAGAACAATTAAAATTTGAGGATGCAGTAAAATTTAAAGATGCACATGGGATTGTGGATTAGTGTAATACAAGATTATCTACACCTGGTTCGAGTGAGTACTCTATATTTCATCAATTCTTTTGGTTGGTTGAAGAATAGAACATTGTACCTAGAGTTGACTGTGAGACAATCAGTGGATCTACTAAATGGAATTCATTTAGGAGTTCAATAGCAAGCATGGACTATCTGGACAATGGATCTTGCATGTTTTTGCCATTTTTGTATCTCAGGAGATTGGGAAGCATGTGAAAATATAGAATGGGTTGAACAATGGGAGCAAAGATCGTTGACACCTGCACAAGCATGTGATGAATATGAAAGAACTATTGAAGAAAATGATCAAGTGTTTGCATTTGAAGACTATGACCGTGTTTCAGACCTTGTACAAGAAGGTAATTTAATTCAATTTATTTTATTTTATTTCACTTTATTAAGTTATTTTGTAATACTAAATTATTTATATGGATATGTGCAAGTTATTAAATCAATTTTTGTTTGTAGGACATGCGTATGTCATTGTTGCACCTGATGGGAATGAAGAGAAAAAAAAAAATTGGTTGGCTCATTGTGTGGAGACTAAACATAAGTTAATAGCACCTCGAGAAGATGATGATGGCTATCATTATCCAATAGGTATGGTGATCCCCTTAAGCAAATTTTGATAACAAGTTTTTGATCCCCTTAAGCAATTTTTTAGAACAAGTATTTGATCCCCTTGAGAAAATTTTGAGAACTTATTTGATGATGTTTTTCATGTTTTCCAATAGGATCGGTGGTGGTTGTTGGCACTTGGCTACGAAAATACTTGGCAAGGAAGAATGGTCTACCTACATTCGAAGATTATGAAACACATAAAAAATTATACATTATTCACATTTGGTGGTGGCAACAAATATAAAACTAGATCAATATTGTGGAAGACCTGCAAATAAAGTGCTATGGACAATTTCTATGGAAGATCATGAGACAATCATAGATGCATTGCAAAAAAGAGAGGATACAAATGGTACAATGGAATAAGTAAATAAGGTAAATATAGTTTTAGTTTTATATTGTCCTTTTAAATAGATTAAATACATGTTTTGATATTTGTCAAGTGTGTTATTAGTTGAAATTGATTTAAATTGTCCTTTTATAGATCCTTAAGCCATAATAAAAAAAGGATCTAGTCCATACAGATTCAACCTAGACAACATGGAATATTTGGTAAAAATAGGTAATTATTAGTTAAATTATATTTAAATACATGTTTCGATTGCATATTGATATTGCTTGTACATTAATAGTTAAAATTGATTTATTATCCTTTTTTACATATCCTTAAGCCATCATTGCATTGATCTAATACTTTGAGACAATAAGGAGAGGATGCTTGGATTCAACCTACACACATGTGTGGAATACTTTTAAATGCAGGTACTTGAGTTGTGTACATATAGATAGTTTTATATAAATTAAAATATGTATGTTTGATGATTTCATTGATATTGCTTGTACCTTTTTGATATCAGGTGGTGTGAAGACCTACTACATTCTGGGCATGAGTTTGAGATGTTCTTGAGATAGCATATCCAAATTTTGTAAACATTTTTTTGAGATGACATATATGTACATACATAATTACATAATTAAACATTTTGTACAAATTACAAATACATGTACATACACAATTATGTACTCTATGTAATTCTATGTATCAAAATCGATATTCTATATATTTTGTTTGTTAAATGTGCATGTTTTCTTTCTTTGAAACTTTATATTTGATTGTATAATCACTAAATATCATGCATACATTATTGTTAAATCAATTATATCCTTAAGACATTGTATTATGACCCCTTAAGCCATCCCCTTAAGACCCCTTAAGACATCCCCTTAAGACATTGTATTATGACCCCTTAAGACATCCCCTTAAGACATCATATTAGGACCCCTTAAGACATCCCCTTAAGATGTCATATTATGACCCTTTAAGACATCCCCTTAAGATGTCATATTAACACATATCCTAAATATTATACTTAATTATATCATTTGTTATGATGACTCACCCTAAAACTTATAATACTTGTTAATATCACTTAATATTTATATTCAATTATACTCTTCTTTGATCCCCTTAAGACGTCGTATTAGGACCCCTTAAAAAATCCCCTTCAAACAACCTATAATTAGTGTTGGATGCTATTATTTGTTTTGATAGCTTGTAAATTAGTATTTGATGCCATTATTTGTTTTGACAACTTTTTTTTTTTTTAGACTGCAGGAATCGGGTAGCACGACCCCCTATAAACTGCAGGTGCGCCTGGTAAACTTTTTAACGTGACCGGCGGCGCTAGCGCGACACACCCTCCGGTACCACGGGACGGGGGAGACTAGAACTCGTGACCAGCAGAGCCGCAACCGAATTACTTAGCCAACCGAGCTAGGGCCCCCGCCCTTGTTTTGACAACTTATAAATTAGTATTGGATGCCATTATTTGTTTTGACATCTTATAAATTAGTATTGGATGTCATTATTTGTTTTGATAGCTTATATATTAGTGTTGGATGCTATTATTTATAGAATTTATTAATTCTTTTATTCTCTAATCTTGTATGGTATTGTTTATTTCATAAAATTTTATCCTTTCTGGTATATAAACGGATTGCTTTTGTTTGTAAATTATGATTTATTGACTAATTATTGATTGATGTGAATTGAATAAGTTCATTGACTAATTATCACTAATTATTGAATGTACATATCATGTATATGATGTATGAGATCACTAAATTTGTAACATATAAATATTAAAATGTCCTATTAATTTCATATTTATATTTAATTTCACATTAATGTCTTGACTATGAACATAAAATGCATAAATGTACATGTGTAAATTAAAATTTCAAACAATAATAAAGTCCATAATTTATGTAAATATATTAAGTGCATGAAACCAATATATTAAGTGCATGAAATAAAGTCCATCAGAGTACAACCCATGAACTAAATTCCAACTAAGTACTTGAGCCATGAAATATAAAGTCCAACAAAGTACATGAGAAACAAGAAATATAGTCCATGAAATACACAAATCTAACCCATAAAATCATGTTTCTAGGTCATGTATTGTCTCTATAATCAAGAGACCTCTTCACGCCATGTGGACTATGCGAATGTGTGACACTCCTCTGTTTTGTTATGTTTTTCTTGATAGCTCAGATACTTTGTTAGACCTTATTTTATGTTATGGTTGTTCTATGGCCGACAGTGGAGCGATGATAGACTATATGGATGTGATGATACATTATATGCATGGTGATTATGTTTAATATGCTTTAAGTTTGCATAGATGCTTAGTTGTGATGACATTGCTATATATGCGTATTGTAGTTTAATTAATATATTATCTTGTCAGTTGATGTGACATTGTATTGGTGAAGAGAACAATATTGCATCACTTGCTTGTGAGTGCCCTGTGATTTCCATGATTCTCTCTTCACGGTGTGTATGAATTATTATCTGTATACATGTACAACTTTTTCTTTTGTTGTAGGTTTGCAAGTACAGGACAACGGCTTCACCTGGTTTCACAGGTCTAAGTGTGTCCACTACTCAATAGTAATGATTGGGAGATAGTAACGGGCTACCTAGTCAAACCTTTACCCTAGCACAGTGTGTCATCAGTCCATATGTTGGTCATGTTCCTTATCCATGTTGGTCTTGGTATTTTATTTATCGTGCAAGTTTAAATTATAAGGATTAAATTATATGCTGTGATTAAGTATTTAATTAATACAAAGATCTTATTATAAATTAATTAATTTAATTTAAGTTATAATAAAGTAATTTTAATTATTAAATTAATTGGGAATTAAAATAAATAAGTTATTTAATTGTAAATTGGATTAAATAAATTGTTTTTTTAAATTTTAAATGCATATTTGTGAAAAGATTTTAGAAATATCTTGGTTTGTTAAAGAAAAGATATTTGTTGTGTGAACTGGAAGTTAGAAGGGTTTGTTTTCTAATTGTCTTAAAATTGATTTATGGAGAGATTGATTGAAATTGGTGAGAAAAGAGGAAGTTGTTTTCACAGGAAAAAAAGACAGAGGTTTTTAGGAAATGAAAGAATTGTTTTGTGGTTTGAAGAAATTGTAGATCTTAGAAGCTTTCTGATAATTCTAGGAATCTAGTTTGTTATATTCTTGGTTGTGGATTGTTTCTGTTATCTGGGAAGTGGCAATTCTTCTGGAGGAAGCTTTGGCAATCTTGGAAAATTGAAGATTACAGAGATGCTCGACATCAATCCTCGAGGCAACAATTCTTCTAGAACAGGTTCCTTAATTGTTTTTGTGAATTTTGATTTGAAAGAGTTATTTAATTATTGTAATGCAAATTGGAAAAGATTAGAAGAGGTTTTCATTACTATAGAAGCTTTTGTTTTTAAAATATTACCAGGAATATTTATAGCCTCTATAGAATATATTGTATTTCCTTTGTTGAAATTGTTTTTTGGAAATAGATTTGTACAGAAGAAAATTATAGTTTAATTGTTGAACCTCTGTTGAATTTGAAACAAACTTAGAAAACCTCTTCTTTCTAGGAAGTTAAAATTAATTCATCTGTAGGAAATGATAAATTACTATGAAGGTTTTAGATCTCTGTAGAAATGATTTTTCTTACACAATAGAATATTCAAATGAAAATAATTGTGAATTTAGGAAACCTCTGTTAAAATAATTCTACATTATTTCTTTAGAAACTTTTGTGAAAAAAATAATTTATCTTCCTAGGTTGGAAGAAATTTTTATATAAATTTATATTGGTAAATTTTAGTATTTCTTGTAGGAAATCTTTAAAAAAAAATTATTTGGGAACTGTAAAATCGTCATACAACGAATATTGGGAAGTATTGTGATTTTGAATTTTAAAAATAAATAAATTTAAGTTTGTTTTAGAAGGGTTGGGGATTATGCCCATCGCCACTTCCTTGAGGTGGGGACGTGGTTGTTGTGGCAGTGCTCTCCACACAAGTGTGGAGAAGGTGTTGTCCATAGGCAACACCATCTCCCACATGCGATTCCTGGCGTGCCCAGTCTATGGACCTGCAGCTTCATATGCGTGTTTGCTTTTATATATATATATATAATATGTTATATATTTTATATGTAATATATATTATATATATTATATATGTATAATATGTATATATATTTAGTATGGTTGTAATGAAACATAATTTTATGTATTAAAATATATATTCATTATATATAGATAATTGTATATATTTATATATATATATATTTAAATATAATTATTTAAATTGTTTTTTTTTAGAAGGTAAGTAAATGATTTTTAAAAGAATATTATATGGTTAGTGCATGCAAAGCACCAATTGATATTTTATAATAAAATAATTTTAATTGAAGGATTGAGATTTGTTTTTTATTATATTTGTGAATTTGGAATTAAACAATTAGTTCTATTTGACTGTTGGTTTATAAATTGAAATTGTGTTTTGGATGATGTATTTAAATATGGGATATTGATTTATTTGGATTTAGGAAATCCGAATGGTAGTGCTTCTTAATTGTTTGAGGTTGTGTTTATAATATCAAGTGTTCCCATAATTGTGTATTGGGGTGAATAATTGTTATTGTGAAAATCTAAGTCTTCCAGAGATGTAAATTGTGAAAGGGTTGTTGTAACTTTAGTTCACCCTTTGAGATTTTCTTGGGTAGTGCATGTGGTTGGATTCAGTATTGGACATCCGTAGGGATATGTTACCTCTTGAGGTGTGATGTTTACTTGTCAGTTTTAGTGCATTGTCTACCCTTGGGTTGTAGTATGATGTTATTGTGTTGTCTATAGGGGAGTGGCTTTCAACAAGGGTTGGGACACAAAGTGGTCCCAGGACAACTTGCATGGAAGTCAGTGTACTCAATGGAAATTAAATAGCCTACATTAGGGGAATGGGTAGTTAACATATTTAACTTGATAATTAGCCTCACTCATTGGCTCAAGGGCTTGTGTTAGACTTGAGATGAGTCGAGAAGGCTTGGAATGGAAAGATCGTTATCTTGTCTTCTTGAAAGATAATCGATTCCACACTGGTGTGCATGTGGGGCCGGAGTTCGTAAGAGGTTACCAGGATAACCCAAGATGGGGGCCAGTACCTAGGAAGATCTCCTTAGGATAACCAATGCAACCTTTATGATGACACTCCTATGATAGTAATCGATCAAGTATTGTACAATGGTTGTACTTGATTTTGTGATTCTGGAAGCAATGTAACCCTATGCTTTGTATTTACTTGTACTATGTGGTTTTGTACCTTGCCTGTGTTTAGAGGTAGTAGGTTAGTCTTGGTTACTTGTTACAATCTCCTAGCATGGGGGATGGTCCTACGGGTACCACATGGTTGGGTGGCATGCACCTTACACTGTTGAGTTTCTCTTCTTGTTCATGATGGCGAGATCTTCTTGTTCGAGGAGCTCGTGTGGTTCTATGGATTTGTAATTCTCTTTATTCATTGTAACCATGGGACACTATGTATTTGTAATCCTCATTTGTATTGAGGAGAACCCTTGTGCTGTAATTGTAACATTAGGTATGATCTATTCATCGTTATATTAAATGGTATATATTGTTTATATGGTGTTGTATTTGTGGAAATATGCTCATTACATTTGTATGTGTTAGAATTATTTTGCAATGGATTACTGCTTTGTTGTATGTTGTTATCATGAGTTAATTCCATATACTATGTTTTAGAATAATTTTGTAAGCTTTGAAATTCACATGTAGACACATTGTGTGGCCTAGAGGATGTATGTGTTAGAGTAAGTTACTTCAGTTGTCATTGTTACTCTTTTTAAGGAAAAAAATTAGTTGTGCTTCCGTATTGTTGCATCGTCCTCTAGGTTACGGGACAAGGTTTTACACTTGGTATCAGAGCCTAGGCTTAAGCACTGGGAGCTCTGGGTTAATTTGGAAGCCATTAAGTTGTTTGTGTAGGGTTTAAATTGCATATCTTGTCTTACACCTTGGTGTGTTTGTGCAAGATCATGCCACTTAGGAGAGGTTGAGGCCATGGTCATGGTCGTAGAAGCAGACATGGAGGTAGCTAGCAAAACTCACCTCCGCATGTTTCTCATGATTCAGACTAAGGAACAACAAGCTTCTCAAAACATTCTGGGAGGCAGTATTCAGTATCCGTATCCACCAGGGGTTCAAGGCGCTCAGTTGCGTCAATTATTGGAGGATACTCTTGCCCATCTTGGACCAAGGCAGGAAGTAGAGAAAATTGTTGTTAGAGAGAGAGATGTATCAGCTCAGTCAAAGGTAGTGGTAGCTGCACACATGAGAGATTTACTTAGAGCTCGACCACCCTTATTTGATGGATCAGGCAGTGGTTTAGAGGTTGAGACCTGGCTGATTGACCTGAATAGATGCTTTGCTATGCACCTGTATGGTAGCAACACCAAAGCTAGATGCATGATTATGCACCTAAGAGGCTTTGCTTCCACATGGTGGAGATTGGAGGAGTAGAAGCTCCATATTGATATTGGTACCGTATCTTGGGAGATGTTTCTAGAGAGGTTATGTGCCAGATTTCTCTTTGATCATTGGCGACAGTGTCATGGTGATGAGTTCCATACTCTATGACATATGACTATGTGAATGGAACAATATGAGCGTCATTTTTATGAGCTCAAACGGTACATAGGCATTGGGGATGACGAGGGCATGTTGGTGCAACACTTTCTTAGGGGCTTAAATGCCTGGATCAGTGGAGGTGTGTGGGTTTTCAAACCCAAGACTATGGAGACCATAGTAGACAAGGCCAGACTTGTAGAGGAGAATTTGGAAATGGCATTAGGTGGTCATGTAGGAGTGCAAATGGGTAGTACTTTAGCTACAGGGCCTAGTGCATGCAGTGGCCAGACTCAGGGAGCTAGACCACCCAAGGAACATCAGACACCAGCACAAAGTGGACAGTACCAGAACTCTTAGGGGAAATAAAAGGATTTTCCACCTAGACAGAATGACAAATACCAGTTAGGAGGTGACTGGAACTGGAGGTGTGTCAAACGCTTTAGTAATGCACAACCAACACAGAGTACTTAGTCTACCTTTAGGGGTAGTGTTCAGTAGTTCAGTGCACCTTCTAGAGGTAGAGGTTTTGATAGGGGTACTGGGTGTTTTTCTTGTGGCCAACAGGGTCACATAGCTCGACAATGTCCTAATAAGGGAACATCAGGATATACATAGAGGCCAGTAGCGTCAAAGCTAACTGTTGGTGATGCAGGTAGAGGACATTGTGTATTTGCTGCAGTTGATAACCGCTAGGTTGACCACCAGACCACAGTGGTGGAGACTACTGGTATGTTGCAGGGTAATAGAGTTACTATTTTGTTTGATTCAGGAGCCTCTAACTCATTTATTTCATCATCCGTCATGGCGCGTGATAGACTAAGGGTAGTAAGGCAAGAGGGTAAGTGGCAAGTCAAATTAGCATCTGGTGCTAGAGTTGTTGTACATTCCTATGTACCAGATTGTAGACTGGAGATTGGTTCTTTCCACACACTACTGAATTTGACACCATTTTTTGACGAACGTTCGTCAGTTGCTCGACAAATCTTTGTTGAAAAAGAAACAAAATGACGAAAACATTTTCGTCGTTGTTTTTCATCGCAATTTTGACAATGAATTAAATGTTGAAATAACGGTGCAGATTCATCAGTCGTCAGCATCATAAAATGACTCGGATGTTTGTCAGAATATCGACAAAAACTTACAACCAAAATGCAATTGCAATGGCTCTTCTGAAGCATCGAAATAACACCAAAAGTTCATTGCCATTTCGACAAAATGGGCAAGTATTTATGATGAAGCCTTCGTTGCAGCTAAGCAACTTCGTTGGACCTTTTATGTGATTCATCGGTGGCGTTCATCGAAATTGCAATGAAATGGGCAAGGAGTTATGATGAAGCCTTCATTACAGCTAAGCAACTTCGTTGGACCTTTTATGTGATTCGTTGGTAGACTTCGTTGAAATTGAGATGAAATGGACAAGGAGTTACGACGAAGCCTTCGTCACAGCTATAGCAACTTCGTTGGACCTTTTCAATGATTTGTCGGTTGTGTTCATCAAAATTTTGACAAAATAATGCAATTTTTTTTTTAAATATTCATTGAAATATACCATCGGTGAGAGATCAATTATTGACACAAGATAGAAAACTCACTCCGATAGTCCATGTCTTTCTAATGACTTCCGTCGGCAAGACAAATCCAATGTCGCATCGATCTGACCTCTTCAGGAGTTTTGAACACTGCTGGTTATCAGCAAGACATTCTGAGGGTCTCGCCAATTAAACAAGTGTCTAAGAGAAAGTAAACAAATGGAACCTATTAATTTTCTTATTTTGGGGTTCTTTAAATCATAGAATAGATACCATCTTCTTGTGTATAATGTACTTATATTCAGATTTGAATTCAAGACCAATTGTCATTGCACATTCCATTTTACTTGCACAGAACATTCTATAAGCAATATATTGATAATGCCAAATGATTTATGGTGTTGTACAACTCTACCTATCATCACAGTTTTGTTGTTCCCCCCGAGAGAATCCTACAAAGACAAGTTTACAATACCAAGTCAAATAATATGAAAAAGACTTAATTCCATACAAATTAAATGATTATTCTCACAATGGAAATTGTCTAATTACAACAACAATTCCATGAAAGGTTATCCATGCTTCATAGGATATTACTAATCATACATACAGACTACAAGATGCATAGAAAAAACATTACACTTGAGAACAACCAAGGGCTAACAAGGGAAGGAGTTAATAAGAAACGTCTGGATTGAAGAGAAAATGTGTAGGGAAAATGTTGAGCAGTGTCAAGAGAATAGAGCTTGTAGAACATATTCTTGACCTAATCAAGCTCTTGAACAAATTAAACAAAATTAAAATACTAACACATACATGAGACATGTAATGAACTTCCAATATCTATTATCTTTTTTTTTTGTATTGAAAATAGTTTAAGGTCCATTAAATATCATGAAAATGCCTATCTGGCATTAGGATCAGTACAACATCAAAGCATTTCCATAATAGGAAATATATTGTATCAGTACTTTACATAGCAAGAAAGAAACCAAAAAGCACTAGTTGTTTTCAAAACCAACATAGATAATATAAATTGTTGTTAACAGCACCACAGGTTGCTGCTATTCAAATTAGCATAAACAATACATAGTGTTGATTACATTCTCCTAATTGTTGACTTCTTCAATATCAAGTTTCACCATTGTTTCTCCTTGGGGGTCCAACTGTTGGGGGCCGTATTATCTTTCTAGGCTTGTAGCTTCATCAATTGCTCTCTGGAGCTCATCAAATGTCTATTAGAACAGCACAGTCTCTTCCAAGCTCAACCTAGAGGCAGGTCCACTTCTCAGATCCTCTTTGGTATTGTTAGTAGCACCTTCAGTTATTGACTTCAATAAATTCTCCATTGAGATCTCCACAAGAGTTGAAACCTGCAGAGCAACAGAGTAGAAAGTGAGTCTCTTGCAAGACTTAGTAAGTACCCCCTTCATACCCTTAAATTTATCATCATTTCTCACCTTCCACAAATGCCACATGATCTCATTGGATAAGAAATACCAAAATAGCTTACAATCAAACTTGAGCTTGAAATTACAAAACAAAATATCATGCCAATTAATTTTACCATTGTTATTCTAGATCTTCAGCTTATGGCAGAATAAGTACCAAATTTCCTGAGCATAAAAACATTCAAAAAGAATATGTTTGATAGTTTCCGGAGTCCTACAGATACTGCAGATTTCAACACTTTCATGGTTAGATTTATAGGGATCTATCTTTTTCATTAACGCAAAGGTAGGTAAAGGAGAAATAATTATAATTGTAACACTATTCATAGTCCAGTAAATTATGTTCATAATTTGTGTTCAATGGACCTCAAGTTTATCATTATATTGCCCATCTAATACCATATTTTAATCCAGGGTTCAACTATCTCAGATCTAAAGAAGCACCTTCAATTAACCATTTAAAGTACTATAAAATAAGGTAAGACTTTTACTTGAGAAAGATTGGTTACACTTGTAGGATTAAAGTTCTTGCAATCATCAGGATTTATTGGCACACAGACACAACCTGCAACATATGAAGTAATGGATGACTACAAGTTAGTGAAATGGTCCTTAATATGTGAGTGGTTTTCAAATTGATTGGTAGAAAATAAGGTTACAAATAGATCTACATGAAAAATTATGAGGACAATCTACTATAATCATCAAAATAGATGAAAAGTGAAAAAGAGAGAGTCGAGCTACATCTCTAGAGCCTAAAAAACACATGCAAGAAACACAAAAAAAAAAGAAAAAACTAGTTTTTGGATGAATAGAAAATGGTGCCTTCAGCAAGTGATTCATATGCTTTCACACCTGACACAGGAAATTAAGAAGATTTTAGTCTTCCTCTGTGAAATTAACTACTTACAGAATAAACCCATAAACCAATATTATATACCTCCATGTCTAGCCGAGGGTAGGTATAAGAGAAAAAAATTTCTTCAATGCAATGCCGAAAAATATCAATGTGTGTGTAGGTTTGTATTACTCAAAATATCATTTCACTGCCTAAGGAAAAATACCAAAGTGATGTTTTAAATTTCAATCTTCACATAGGCTCCCTTATTGCTACACATGCATATACAAGCATTATTCGAGCTCTAAACTACTCAAATATTAAGGATTTAATTACCTATAAGATGGAAAGTTGTTGTTTAGACATAATCCATCATCTTTTACATATCTTTATTCACTCCTAGTGCTTCAGATAAATTTGTGTAAATGAGACAGAAATGTGAATCTTTTATGACAAAGAAAATTCTTAAAAGGAGGGGGGAGAGAGCAAAGGGTAGGGGGCAAGAGAATGCTTGAATGTATAGCAAAGTATAACATTTTGATCATTATAACAATGAAATGAATCTTAAGTTTGAAGCATTAATATCATTTACAACATTTATGATCAAGAATCAATGTAAGTAGAGAAACTTTTGCATACCTGCAGATGGTACAAAATTTCATGGTTAAGTGGAAGCCTCCCATCAACAACAAGATCCAAATATCGTGTATCTATCTCAATCGAGCCTCTAAACCCTTCAAAGCTGTCAATTTTTCCACTAACCTGTTATGCACAAAAGTCAAATTTTTAGAGTTATGTCACCACTAAAAATAGAAGAAACAGAGCTTTGAAACCAAATCCACACAACACAATGTGGTATTCATACAAAGCCATACAAACAAACTAAACTCAAAACATTGGAATGGAAACAACTTCAAATTATGATGCAGAGCATGGATTCAAGGTATAAAGAATCATTTTTCTGCCACCATAGTGAAAAGTTAGCACTTTCTTTCATCTTTGCATATTGGTTTGATGCTTCAAATGATGCATTTCTTATATTGAAAAGTGCATTACCTTATTGAGCTTCTCTTTGTTTCGAGAATAGTTTAATATTCTCTACTTAACAGGGCCAACCACATGATGGTGGAAGCTCATTTGGCACCTTCCCCTCACACATCTCTCAATTCCCCATACCCAATCATATAACATTAATCATTCATTCATCTATTAATAACATATAACATTCATTCATTCATCCATTAATAACATATAACATCTCATTCATTAACATATAACATCTATTAATTAACATATTCACATTCATTCATTAACATATAATATTTATTCATTCTTTCAATTTTACATATTATCAAAAATATGGTTGTCATGATATGATTACAATCACTTTTTTTTTTTTTTTTTAAAGCTAAAAAAATCTGAAGTGGAGTATCATTTTCTAAATCATTATCCCCCCTTTAGTTGTTCTACCCTATGCTTGTGATCTTAATGTACGCCTAGTTGTCTACTCACGACATGGACACCACGCAAGGGCTCATCGCGAATAAAAAGAAATGTTAAACCGATATGTTTTATTATTATTGTTACAAGTATTTCATTAATTAAAAGAAATTAGAGTGGTTCTATTTACGATGGGTCCACATCATGTTCCTGAACTTCTGTTATAGACTCATGCTCAACATGTTGAACACCCTCTAAATCCTGATCTGCAGTTGAAACATGAAAGGTTACATTAATTAATACACCAATTGAAATTAAATATGTTTAAAAGAACATGAGAGTGGTCCTCTTTACTTGTTGGGGCCACATCATGTTCCTGATCATGCTCAACATGTTGATCGTGCTCTACATGCACTCTAAAGTTGAAACATGAAAGGTTACATTAATTAATACACCAATTGCAATTAAATATGTTTAAATTAACTTTAGAGTGGTCCTCTTTACCTGATGGGGTCACATCATGTTCCTGATCTTCTCTAGCCTGATCATGCTCAACATGTTGATCACGCTCTACATGCTCTAAAGTACCGAGATGTACACCATGACCTTCATCTATAGGTTGTGCTCCACCCTCACCAGGCTGCATTCCAATGTCATTTGCAATATTATCATTACTTGAATGTTTAAAACAAATAGGCATGTAGTTACTTTATGGTGGAAATTAATATTGAATAGATTGCACAAGTATTCAATTTTAAATAAGATTTATTGAGTTTATTTACCTGCGTGTCGGATGTAGTGGAAGGTTGTGTTTGCCAAGTCAAGACTCTTAGGCATTTAGCCATGGCTCCATAGCCTTGTTGGAAGGAAATATTTAGGTCATCTTCTATGGGAACTTTGTTGAATTCAAAGCCCTAAATTTTTGCATAAGATCATGAATTTTGCTTCTATGGTGTGATAAAACCAAAATTGTTTTCAATTTATTATTTAGATACTATATTTCATTTATTGATACTTACAATTCATGCGGCTAATTTCATATAACCACCAGAGCCAAGTTTGTGCTTCCCGTGTTTTTCTAGTCTTTCCTTTGTTGCCTTCGATGTGTTGGGTAGCCTATGAAAAGTTTGAAATGTGTCAGATTATGTAAAAAGAAAGAGTAAATAGTATGTAATTACATTGTTGATAGTATCACATACCTTCCTTGGCCTGGTGGTGTCTTTCCTTTTTTCTTTTCAGCCTTCTCCTTTCCATCCGACACCAAGTCCTTCCACTCCCTCTCCAAAATCATGGGGGCACGCTTGTACTTTTTGTTCTCTAAATGTGACCTATATTGGTCCCTCGCATACTTTAGATAGGTACCATCTTTCTTTCTTTCTTTTTTTTATTCAAGGGGTAAATGCTTTTGACCAGAGCTATGAACCGGATGCAACAATACCACCCCAATGGGGTTTGAACCTTGGTGGCAAGAACAACAATGCCACCTATAAACCATCACACCATGCCAATACCGGCTAGGTACCATCTTTCTTAAGGACCTTGGTTTGGTTGAATTTTTTTATCATTGAACAACACAACTAAACGGTTAATGAGCTCATCTTTTAAATCTTGATTTTGGGCATTCCACCATGTACGTATGGTGGGCCCGAAGAGTTCCAATGTAATATCACTTAGATGTTTATAAAAAACATCATTTCCTGCAAAATGATCATGGGATCAATAGTCTAAAAAGAGTGATCAATAAGTAAATTTCAATTAGATTATACATAATAATAATTAAAACATTTTAAAGTACCTGGGACCTTCTCTATCTTTATGGGAATGAAATCCTCGGTCACCACAAGTGTGACTGGAAATGTTCCTGTACTAGTAATACGGGAAGATCCAGGAAATGTTGCTAAAACATCACCAGTACTAGTGGCCTCTGCATCCCCAGGTACATGTCCTGACACATGTTTTGGCATGTGTTCGCTGCCAGAGGGTGCATTAACAGATACCTGCATGGTATGTGTTGCCAAAATTTTAGACAATAATATAGGCACGAATGATGGGGTCAGATAATGTGATGTATGCACAGGAAGATCAGGATGGACACTTGTACCAAACCCTACTCCTCGGGCAACACTTGCAGTACCCTGTTCATGGCCAGGAGCATCATGATGAGGCAAATAACCCTGTAAAAACAACACATATTTTAGTTCATGACATAAAAGAGTACAAAATATAAAACCATGAATGAACTTATGTTATAATTAAAGACCTCATGACAGCTTACTTGCAAGTTTTGTGATCTCTCAGTCAATATTTTAACCCTCTCTCTTATCTCATCTATTTGAGGCACTATGAATATCAGCTTAACGATTTCTTCATTGCATTTTTTTTGGATCTTCCTTATCATATCAAGAGGGTTTGCTAAATAAGTGATGTCATCATCACAAAATATTGATTGCACCTCACTATGGATGCTCTCATCTACTGTTGGTGCCTTTCCCCGATCAATTGACTACAACAAGAATATTAAAAACATTATCGAAATTAACCCAATAAACTTATGAAAAAAAAATAATAATAATTTTTTTTGCTCGTATCTAATTTGTACAATTACAATAAGATAAACCTGTTGGGTAGAAGCGCCTGAAGATACATCGCAATCTGTGCTCTGGGCCAGAGCTTCGTACGATCAATGTCCTGCTGTGACAAAAATTAAATATAAAAAAAACATTACCGAAATGAAACCAATAGACTTACGAAAAAAAACATAAGAATAAAATGGTATATTGGAGTCATTAATTGGAGGTTGGGTAAAATGGTACATAGTACGTGCTGCAGGAGCACCTAGGAAGCATTAGATAGCACTAGGAAAATTTGTGAGCCTAGGATGAAATTTTGTGGTTTTAATGCTTTAAGGTCATGTTGACCATTTAGTTTTGAGTTAGAGGTGTTACAACATGTTAGGAGGAAGGTTGATCAATAGCTCATGGTAGAATGGATGAGTTCAACAACTTGTTTCCACTAGGATTCACTAGGAATTGGAAATAAAGCCCAAAATGTTGCATTTGTGCAATTTTTGCCTAATGTGGTGGTTATGTCTGACCAAGGGGAAAATTAACCACTTTATGAACCTTTAATACATGTGCCTCGACCAGGTCTAGAGGTTCGAAAAGATTTTGTATCATTTGGAGTTTTCTATTCATATGGAAAAATAATGAAGTTCTTGTAATTTTCTAGTTTTTAGCTCTTATTAGTGTGTTAATGGAGGGTTCCAGGCACTGAGCAGTGTGTGGCATGTGAAGTAATTGTCTTTCAAGATTTGTGAGGTCAGTAGTTAGTTGTCTCATCATTTCCTAGTTTTGTTCTTAGTTAGTTTTGTTTCTTTCCATTGCTGATCAGTCTGGAAAATTGTCAACCATGGAGACTTAGACCTCTGTCTTCCACTATACCTGATGTATAGTCTATGGGGATTGAGGCTAAGCTCCATGCTTGTAAATATATTAGCTCTAGGAGTCTTCCGAGGTTGAGTGATCATGAGGAAAGTCTCTTCCTAGGCGAGCTTGGCAATGCCCGACTAGGAAAGACAGTGAAAAACAAGCACTAAAGTTGCAAGGGTGTCAATCCCCTGGAAAACCAAGGTGTGTGGTGGATGAAGGAGGCCTTGCAGAGGCTTGGCAAGAAGGGTGGAGCCCTAATAGACCACATGGAGGAAGAATCAACTGATTGCTCTCAAACAAAAGGTCAAAAATTGGCTTAAAACAAGCCTAAAAGTGCTAAGTTCGTGGCTAGGATAGTGTACGGACAGTACAGGCTCCAAACCTCAAAAATATTCAAGGTGTGGGCATAGGAAACACAAACTCCAAGAAAATATCCTAGGTCATTTAGAGTTTTTTGGAGTGGTTTCCACTTTTCTCGGATTAGGAGACCTAATTGGAGCTCAAGGGCTAGTAGCCTTTTTAAACCTTGAAGAGGGCTTGGTGAGAGCGATGGAGAATTGGAGATTGGTGGATGTTCAAGAACCCTATGGGGATGGTCTTGAAGCCATGGGAGACATCACACACCCCTGCATCAAACTAGTGAAGGTTGGAGATTTAGCTAGCCCTTAGGAAGATTAAGGGCTAAGGAGAGAATGGCAGAGAGAGCACCAAGATTGGCTTGGTTAGGGAAATGGAGATGATAGTAGGGTTGGCCAAGAGAACCAGGGGTGCCTAACAAGCATTAGGGGCTATAGGTTAAGGTGGTGGAGAGTGACACCAAAGGGGTTCGCCAAAGTGAGACCCAGAGCATGGAATAGTGAGTGTTCCATCCAACCCTACCCTATCAGTACGAACCACCCCCATAGTAACTATGTTTGTAACTAAGTGATTCAAATTGTAATCGATTAGCAACTCTTCCCTTGTAGTTATTGATTTTATCGCACATACGAATACATGGTTTCCCTCGCGCGCCTCGAATATGCAATTGGGTTGCTTATTTGTTGACCCAGGTCGTGTATTGTTTATAAACCCTGCAATATTCCCTAATGCTTTTGGCCTTCCGTCAATGTACATAGCCACTCCTTTATTTTGATTCTTATCTTTTAGTTGTATATAATTTGTTGACAGTGAATACCTACACATACTTCCTGTATATTAAACCAATTGCATCCAATCTTTGTAACTGTAATAGGTTCCAACATACTCCATCAATTCAGTAACTTTGTCGTAACATAACTTTATGCCATCCATGCAAAATAGGCCCAAACCATGTAATGACGATGGTGCTATGCAATATATCCTCTCATTGACACAAAAAATAGTGTTTATTGGAGGAAGTTCCTTGGGTACCCATTGTTTTCATAGATTTTTGTACCTTAAGGGCGCCTCGCCATCACCTATGCTCTTATCATCATAAGAACATTACCCCCCTTCAACAAGAAAAAATTCCACATGTTTACGGAATTTTCTTGTAATCTTTTGACCTCTAGTTGATCTCCCTCTTTTAGACATACTACATGTCTCACTTTCCTCTTCTCTTCCTGAATTTCCCTCGCTCGAGGAAGACATATCTGACAAATACCTATTTGATGGTACCTGCACTCATAAGGATGTTGGATGAAGTTATTTCATGGTGATGTGATCCCAAGGTGATATTATGATTAATCTATCATTTCATCGCTAGAATTTCACAGGTTATAAGGTAATCAAGTCTTGATAGATTGCAAGTTATTGTTACTACTGTCCAAATGTGTCCATCACAAATCAAATCTACTTAATGTTTTAATTCCCAAACTTTGTAACAAATGTTAAATGTGACTATGGTCCACCAGTTACAAACCAAGGCCTCAAATGTATTCTCTAATTGTAATCAAAGGACTTTTTCTCTTCATTCAAGTAATAAACTTGAAGGGAAACACCACCAAGTGGTATATTGGACACCTACATGACTAAAAATAGCAGAAAATTTACATTTAATTTCCATATGTGTAAGTGGTTAATAGGGAGGGAGTGTGTACTAGGCCTGGTTAAGTCATCATAAGTTTATGCTTTGGCAATAAATTTTTTTTTAAGCCATCTTAAATCTTCCTATGTCTAATTGCTAGAAGAAATTTGGTATGTTTTAAGGTAGGATGATTGATGAAAGAGCCCAAAGAGCCTTTCTCCATGGTATCCAGGTACACATAGCAGTGGTCTTCTCTTATACGGTTGGACATGATTTAAATAAATTAGCTAGGAATTATTCATTTAACCTAAGGTTTTCTCATAATTCCATCATTGGAAAAGTATGATCAAATTGTTCTATTATAAAGAATTGGTCTATGTGCCTCTAGTAATCACTATAAATGTTTGTAAGGATAAAATGACTAATTGCATCAGGTAGGAGAGAATCAACTTTGATTTCTTCAAATATTATATCCTCTATTCATAATTTTTAAGGGTTATGTGTGGAGGAGGTTATCACTACCAAGAAGGGAGGAGACCTTTCCTTGTATTCTTTTATAATTTTTATTATTCTTATTTATTTTACACTTACATTTACAAATACACATACATATGCATTTATTGTTTTCATTTATTTCTCATGTAGTTTAATAGTTTGATCGATTTCATATTATATGTGTTGAAGACTTTAGAATTTCAATTACATTAATTTATGGATATGTTGTATCTATAACACTACAAAACCATATGCTCTTTGCATTTACACTTGCATTTAGAAATACACATTTATATACATAGATATAGATTTCTTTAATGATATGTTGCATTTATTGTTCTAGGAGAGCATCCAAGAATTGCATTTGCATTTACATTTAAAAATACATATACATACATGTATACATATATATACATAACACACACATATATGTGTGTGTGTGTATGTATAACATTTATATTCAATGTTCAGAAACAACCCATTAGGTCTGCACATGGATAAAATTCATAAAATCAGATCTCCCATACATGTTTTGTTGAAACCTAGGCTTGAACCTCTCATTTCACATGCTTTTCTTCACAAAACTATTGAGGACAACAGCTATACCTTCTTTATTTCTCATCCTATGCCCTATTCATGCATCCTACAATTACAACAGTATCCATGGGGCCTCTTACACAAGCTACAGTAATCACAAAATGTGTAAGAGCCCCTTTATATCACGTTTCAACTACAAAACCCTCAAAAACAAGGTAACTCAGATTATGATTTGTTGGTGAGTTGTATGGACAAAATAATTAGCACTAGGTCATTCTTGGAGTCTTTTGAAAGAGAAGCGAATTAGGTGGAAGTTAAGTACAAAACTTATAGGTTCAAGGTGAATGAGGTGATCAATTTTGATTGGCCAACTGATGAAGAGTACTAGAAATGGGTAAATGCATATATAACTCAGGAAGAGTGAAAAGGAGTAGGTTGCTAACGGTTGACAAATCAGCTGCTGCAGTTACAAAAAATTCCAATTTTGTTTTTTGGTGACAGTCTAGGTGTGGAATACTTGAAGTTTTTTGTTGTTGCATCAACCATTCTCAACGGGCACAATGAACAAGAAGATTCTCTAGAGATATTGTTGTTGTAACAAATTTTTGGAATATCACAAGGCGGTCCAATTGGCTGGTGACGTGTGCTTTTTTGCCCGATGCTTGTTTGCTCCTTTTTCTATAAGAAGGATTTCAAGGCCATAAGTATGGGTTAGAAAGTTAGATATTTTTGGTCGAGTCTAGATGAAGTTGTAGAGAAAATTGTAAAGTTTGATGGTTTTAGGGAAAATGCAATTTAGGTTTTGAGTCATTCTATAGTATGTTTTGAATTCATGGGGATTTGATGTTTTATGACAGTACTAGCATTTGAATTGATATGATTAATTTGAACTCATGTCTCTCCATTGTACAAGAATATCTGAATTTTGAATAAAATGATCAAGGGTTGTTTTGTTCATCTCACTGTTGTGGTGTGTATGATTCTTGTTTTAGGTTTAATTCAAGGAATTAATTAAAATGCTTGAATGGCATTGTAGGTGGATATGTTTTGTATAAGGATTTGATAAGTATTATTGGGTTAGAATACATATTGATGAGATTGTAAAGCAATGTTATCAAGGATCTTATATGTTATGTGTTAAATCTGTCATAAACTGTTAGATGTTTATAAATTTGACTCCTCTAATGGATATATGGCATTGATCTAAGTTGTACTTATTCATATGGTTCAGTATTTGTTTTCCTTTACCTAGAGCTTGCTAAAAATTGCAAATAAATGACTATCTTATACTGTGAATTGTTGTTGTAGTTATCTCATGCTCCAAATAGTTGATATTATTGATAAACAACCAATTCTATTTGGTATTATCCTATTATGTTGAGCTATTAAACGAGATTATCTATTGTTGTTAATGTTGTTTATGATGATGGTGCAGAGGTTGTAAATGCATTAAGGGATCACCCTCCTGAGTCTTGCAAAGCCCAAAGTGTAGGAGGTCTTTCAAATCCTTGTCAGTTGGTCCAGGTCCTTTGAGCTGCCCTTTATTGGAATTGGCAATTCCATAGGTAGATTAGAAGATCAACTTGCTTATCGTAAAAACAACCAACACCTTGCTTATGTTTGTGGTGGAGGTATTAAAGAAGAATTGTATGCCTCTATTTCCATTCATTAGATCTACCTTAGCCTAGCATATACTTGGGCTAAGTCTATAATTGCTTTAGACTCATGCGATGAAGGCTATGTTTGATGAAATCCTAGACCTCAACCAAGATGTGGGTAGATTATGGGAGTTTTTCCAAGACCTGAGGCTGGTCGATAAAAATGTGAAAGACTAAGCTATTTTTTTTTTTTTGTCTTATCTTAAACCATTTTACGAGAATGGGGGTGCCAATGTACGAGAAGATCTTTGGAAACTAGGCATGAAAATTGAAGGTTAAAGAGAATGGGGGTGTCAAACTTACAGTACTCATTACCCCTTGGTCGTCGATTTTCCCTGAGTGCCCTCAACCTTGTCCTTGATGCTGGTATTGACCTTGTTTTCACTCCTCCAAACTCTTCATTGGCACTGATATTGACCTTGTTTTCACTCCTCCAAACTCTTTGTCGGTGCTAGTATTGACCTTGTTTTAACTCCAAACTCTTCCTCGGTGCTGGCATTGACCTTGTTTTCACTACTCCAAACTCTTCCTCGGCGTTGGCATTGAACTTATTTTCACTACTCCAAACTCTTCCTCGGTGCTGGTATTGACCTTTCACTTCTCCAATTTGATGAGCTACAACCTAGTTTCATTAGGTTTTACAGTATGTTAATTAAGTTCAAAAATTTGGTGCCATTTAGATAGGTTTTAATATTCTACAATATAGTTAAGTATATATTAGCCATACTTTACATAATAAATAATCTAATTATTCAACTTATTATAATTATATATTATATTCTTTAACAAAATTATTAAATACATATAAAATTATTATAATTAATAATTAATAATAAGTATATTTTTATACAATACAAAATATAATTAATATAATAGTAATATATATTAATATGAGAGAGAGAAACTAAATTTTGATTGGTTGTTTCATGTCAACAATCCAAGGATGGCATGTGTCCTTGGGGAGTTATGCTCAAGGTAGCATACCATTTGATTAAAGATATAATAATTCTCCTTTAAGACCTCTTCAATGTACCCATTGCACACTTAAGGAGAAAAAGATAAATATAGGGAAGAAAATATAGAGAGAGAGATAATGACAAAACATACAAATAGAAAGGGAGACAAAGAGATAGAGAGGGGTAGAGAGATAAAGAGATAAGGATGAATAGATAGAGATATAGGGAGGGTGATTGATATATTCTCCTCACGCTTCCTTATATCTCTATATCTCCCACTATCTATCACTTCTTCCCCCATCTATTGAGTTATCTCTCCCTCTCTCCTCTCGCTCTCTCTCCGATCTATCTCTCCCTCCATCTCTCCTACTCTATATCTTATCTCTATTTTCTTTGTATCTTCCTTCACTCCTCTCTCTCATCTCTTTCTATCTATATCCCTTTCTCTCTCCCCCTCTACTACCATTCTTCCCTATCCCCTATCCATCGACTTCTGATCACCTCTTCCTTTCTTCCCATATATTCATCTCTCTTTCTCTTCCAAGATATCTTATATCTCTCTCTTTCTCTCTCCATCTATCTCTATCTCCCCATATATTAACTAACAATCCATGCAAGCATACAATAGTATATGCATAAAAAATATAAGTAAAAATTATCTTTCTAATGTCAAGCCTCTCTATAAAATAGTGTTTTTATTAAACTATAAGTAGATTATTGTCACCACTCTTCATTCAACATGAAATGCCAAATGTAGCAATTGTTTTGTTGTTTTTGTCAAGTTTCATTAACCAAGCTATTTACTAGGTTGAATAAAGTTGTGTTATGACCCTTCATCTCTTTGAAATAATTAGACAATATTAGCGAGATCAGGAAGGGTAGAAAACTAAACTCCTTCAAAATAGGGGTAGTTGTGGGTTTGTTGGTTTTCTTTGTAAATTGTATACTTAGTTCCTCTAGGATAAATAAGTAACTTTAGATCATTTTCTTAGTTGTGTATCCTAACTAATATAGAGTAAGCTTTTTCATTTTAATTGACTACTACATAATAGTTTATGTGTTGAAATAATTGTTTCCATTCTTTGTAGTTTTTACAGTGGAATACAAATCATATTTAATTTCATGCCAATATAATTCTTTCATAAAAATATTCATTTGAAATAAGTGCTTCATAACCCATCTAATCAAATCATAATTAACCTATCAAAAAGGAAATAGAAATTTTCTAAAGAAAATAACAATTGACCCAATCATAAGTGTATGGCCTTCAAAGAAAGGAGTGATCCACCTTAGCAATAACAAGTACCTAATTTAGACCTGGGTATGTGCAGGATCATGATGGGCCAAAAAGTGGCAACATGAAAAAAGTAGTGTTTTGAACTCGCCAAAAAATGTGAAAAATCTCGAGTTGAATTTTTTTTGGGTTGGGTGTCAGTACAGTGCTCCATACCAATGCCCAAGCCAAAGTACTACAAATTGGATATCCAATTTGTTTTGGATATCCAATTTGTGTCTAATATCTAATTTGAAAAACATTTTAAAATTTAATATTTTGATGCTATAAATCGGATATTCAATTTTTGCACACATATACCCAAGAGTAATTAGGAGGTGGAGGGTGGGAAAGAGAGAGAGAGAGGGAGAGAGAGGGAAAGGGAGTGAGAGAGAGAAAGGAAAAGGGAGAGAGACAGATAGACAGACAGATAGAGATAGAGACAGAGATAGAGAGAGTGAGAGAGTGAGAGACAAAGAGAGGGGGATAGAGAGAGAGATAGAGAGAAAGGGGGAAAGTGAGAGGGAAAATGAGAGAGAGAGAGGGGGAAAGGGAGAGAGATATATATAGAGAAAGAATTAGGAAGGGGAAGGGGTAGAGAGAGAAAGATAGAATTAGGAGGGGGAAGGGAGAGGGGAAGAGTGTTGAGGGCAGAGGATAGAATGTTTAAGGGTTTATGGTTGAGGGGGTAGGAGGGAGATACTTGAGAGAGAAAGAGAGGGAGGGAGTGGGAGAGAGATAAAGTAAGGGATGGTTAAGGGTAGAGGGTAGATGGTTTAAGGGGAGAGAGATAGAGGGAGTGGGTGAGTGAGAGAGACCTAAGAGAGGGAGAGTGGGTAGGATATTGAAGTTACTTAAGAGAGAGAGAGAGAGGGAGGGAGTGAGAGAGAGATAGAGGGAAGGGAGGGTTAAGGGTAGAGGGTAGAGGGTAGATGGTTTAAGGGTGGAGGGGAGAGAGATAGAGGGAGTGAGTGAGTGAGAGAAACACCTAAGAGAGGGAGAAAGGGTAGGAGGGAGAGACTTGAGATAGAGTGACTGAGTGAGTGAGAGAGAGAGAGACCTAAGAGAGGGCGTGGTGATAGGAGGGAGAGACTTGATAAAGAGAGAGGGAGGGAGTGGGAGAGAGATAGAGGCATTGCCAGTTAAGGGCAGAGTGGCTGCATGGCCTAGGGCTTAGGCTGTATGGCCTAGGTTGGTGGGTAGATGGGAGAGAGATAGAGGGAGTGAGTGAGTGAGAGAGACAATTCCAAGAGAGGGAGAGGGGGTAGGATATCAAGACACTTGAGAGAGAGAGATAGGGAGGAGAGCATGGGTAGAGTGGCAGATAGTTTAAGGGTTTAGGGTTAAGGTGGAGGGGAGAGAGATAGAGGAGGAGGAGTGAGAGAAATACCCAAGAGAGGGAGAAGGGCAGGGAGGATAGACTGAGATAGAGTGAATGAGTGAGTGAGAGAGACCTCAGAGAGGGATGGTGCTAGGAGGAGACATTTGAGAGAGAGAGAGATAAAGGAAGGAGGGTTAAGGGTAGAGGGCAGAGTTTCAAGGGTTTAGGGTTTAGGCTAAGGGAGAGAGATGAGGGAGTGAGTGAGTGAGAGAGAGACCTAAGAGAGGGAGTGGGGGTAGGATGGAGATACTCTGAGAGGAGGAGAGAGGGAGGCTAAGGGTAGATAGATAGGAAGGAGGGGGTTAAGGGTAGAGGGGTATATGGTTTAAGGGTTTAGGCTCTGCTTAAGGGCAGAGGGAAGAGAGATAGAGGGAGCAGGAGCGAGAGAGACCCAAAAGAGGGAGAGGGGGGAGGAGGGAGAGACTTGATATAGAGTGATTGAGTGAGTGAGAGAGAGAGAGACCTGAGAGAGGGAGTGGTACTAGGAGGAAGAGACTTGATAGAGAGAGAGGGAGAGATTGGGAGAGAGATAGAGGGAGATAGTGTTAAGGGTTTAGGGTTATGGGTAGAGGGGAGAGAGATAGAGGGATCCAGTGAGAGAGAGAGGGAGGGAGTGGGAGATAGATAGAGAGTAGAGGGTAGAAGGTAGAGGGTTAAGGATGGAGGGGAGGGAGATAAGAGTGAGTGAGTGAGTGAGAGAGAGAGAGAGAGAGAGACTTGAGAGAGGGAGATGGGGTAGGAGGGTGAGACTTGAGAGAGGGAAAGAGGGAGGGAGTGGGAGAGAGATAAGGGGTAGAGGGTTAAATGTAGAGGGTAGGGTTTAAAGGTTTAGAGTTTAAGGTTAAGGGTTAAGGTTTAGGGTAGAGGGAGAGAGAGAGGGAGGAGAGAGAGATAGACCCTGAGATGGAGAGGGGGTAGGAGGGAGATACTTGATAGAGAGAGAGTGGTAGAGGGCTTAAGGCTTGGGGGCTTAAGGGTTAAGGGTTAATGGTTTAGGTTTAGGAGTTATGCGGATGGAACTTCAAAGTTTTGTTCTATGTTCTATTTTATCCCTACCTTGTACTCTCGTCATCTATGGTGTTTGGGAAAGTCAAGGTTAGGGCTTTACCTTTGTCTTAACGTAAACCCTAGTGTTCATCTTACACCTTGGATGGGATCTTATCACGCTTACTTTTGGGAAGGCTTTAAACGACTTCTAAGCCCCATCGCTTCGTACGTCTAGGCTAGGACCCCTTTTGTTTTATTATTTTATTTCCTTTGCCTAACTTTATTTTTCCTAAGTCTTTTGTTGGTCTCGTGTTCCCTCATTAAAACAACTTATGTCATTGTTTGTCATCGACCTAATGATGTCCCCTTATTCCTTTAGGGAGAGGGCCCAGTAGTCGTGCATGCTAACTTTCTCAGCATGTAGCAATTGATTGGAATATCGTAGAACCTTCTTTTTTTTTTGAAATGCACATTAGCCTCATTTATCTATAACTAAGGTTTGGAGGCTTGACTCATCAGTAAACTTCCACCACATCAGCATATCTTTTGAGAAGTGTCTAAAATTTTACTTTTTAAAGGTTCGACCAAACTTAATCATGGAACCCCCAATAGTTGGAAACCAAAAAATATCATTTGTTGCTTGTAGAATATGACATTTTTGGCCCAAATTAAAATTAATATACAACCTAAGTGGACCAAATACTTTATTGATAACCACATAAATCTTTTGATATTCCTACCTTATATCTCAACACATATGGACTAATAGTTGAACACAAAAATCTATTTGTTGTTATAAAACAACACATAATTATTTAAAATACAACTTATATTTGAACAAAATGACCAATAGTTGAACACTAAAACTTTTAAAATCCATCACATTTAATGGAAAACACATGTTATTTATTGTGCCTACCCTTGGTACTGCATAGGAAAACTAATATAAATATCCAACAAGCCGGTAACATTGCTACCCCCAATTGTTGTACACATGTCAACATTTTTTCACTATGATAACAATACTTGTTTAAATGAGTGTCTTATTTTATTAAATGAGCATTTTATTTTTTAAATGGATATACTTATAGTGGAGAGTTGCATATTTCATTTGAAAACATTATTTCACTTCTTCATGAATGTATTTATCTTTTTTTCATATAACATTTAGAGGTTCTCATGTGTTCAAGTATGGGTCCATTTTTTATCAACATTTTTTTTTCTTTATTTACATTTGGATTGTTTACTTACAATACATAGTATAAATATGTGGTAAGACTGGGTATTATCATCATGATTGAGTGCATGACTATTGGACCCCGCACGACTACTGGGCCCTCTCCCCTAATAAATGTTTTTATTTTGCAGAGGGACAAGTTCGCATGGCCGTAGATCAATCGTCGTGTGATCTTACTCGTTCCCCGCCATCCCGCGATGACCCCACCACACTGTCTTTTTTGATCACGATATCACAGGCGAGTGCCACGTGTCTCATCCAGTGAAGCCGAAGGAATGATAAATACTTTGATGTGTTTTTAATACATTATGTAGTGGGTTACTAAAGCAATTATAAGATGCATGTGTTTTAAATCAACATAGATGTTATAATCTCGGTAGAAAGGTGCTCGATGGTTAATAATAAAGGTTGGCAACTATGTTGAACAAACAGGATTGCCGATGGTTGAGATCCACGGTTTCCCGCCATTGTGTGATCAAAAGTTGTGAGGTCTTTATTGATTGTGATATCATAGGTGGGCGCCACATGGATATCCTTGGCAACGAGTAGTATGGTGGGGCAATGGCTATCCAGCCTATAAAAAGGCATGGGCATCCACATGGCTTATGCCTGCCACACTTTCGTTAAGGAGAGAGATAGAGGGAGTGAGTGAGTGATCCATTTACATATTATTCTTTTATTCTTCCTTAGTTAAATATTTAGTTACCCATTTACCATTAGCAAAAATGACCCAATAATTTAATAGAATGGAAGATAAAATCATCTAGCAAATGTCTCATCTGCCAGCAAAGCTCACTCACGTGTTGCATGAATGACTCCAACCATATTTGATGCAGATTTAAATTTTAGCCGTCGATCCTTCAGTTAGATCAAATCATCAAATGGTCGTCCTCAAAATAAGCTGACCTAATCACCAACGTGGTAATAAGGGGCCCACCATACATACGTTGCCAAGGAATTCCACGTGGCTGTCACCCACGATATCGCAATCAGTAAAGATCCTACAATTTTGGATCACGCGATGGCAGGAAATCGTAAATCTTGAGAATTCATGATCTTGTTCCTTCAACATAGTCGCCAGCCTTATTATTAACCATCGAGTAGCTTTTTCATCAAGATTATAACATATCCGCTGATTTAAAACATGTGCACCTCAAGAACACTTTAGTAACCCGCATTTTAATGTATTAAGGCCAGATTAATTTACCACAATATTTCCTTCATTCCTTCGGCTTCATCAAATGAGACATGTGGCGCCCACCCAAGATATCGCGATCAGTAAAAACCTTGCAACTTTCGATCACATGATGGCGAGAAACTGTTAAGATCTGATGACAATTGATAGATGGTCAACCAAACTTATCACCTTTGGCCTCACCGGATAGGAAACATGGCACCCTCCCGTGATATCACAATCAACCAAAGTGGTGTGCTGGGGTCATCGTGGGTTGGCAGGGAGCGACTGAGATCAAACAATAGTTGATCAATAGTCGCGCGAACTTCATCCTTCTACAAAATAAAACATTTATTAAAAGGACAAGGGGACATCACTAGGTGGATGGTAAAAAATGATATAAGTTGTTTTTAAATGATGAAACATGGGACCAACCAAGACTTAGGAAAATAAAACCCTGTAGAGGAAATAAAATATTAAAACAAAGGGACTTAGTCTAGACAGAACTATAGGACATAAGTCATTTTAAAACCCCTCAAAAAGTAACATCGAAATAGATCCCAACCAAGGCGTAAAATAAACACAAGGGTTTTATATGAAAATAAAGCTAAAACCACCAATCGAAGGAAAATTCTGACACCATGAAAGACCAGTAACGCTAGGAAGGGTAGGAATGGAACATAAGGAGCAAAAATATAAAGTTCCATCAAAGGGGAGAGAGACCTAAGAGAGGGAGAGGGGGTAGGAGGGAGAGTCTTGAGAGAGATAGAGGGTAGAGGATTTAAGGATTTAAGGGTTAAGGGTAGAGGACTAAGGGTAGAGTGGAGAGACTTAGGAGTGTGTGTGAGAGAGAGAGGGAGGGAGTATTGGGAGAGAGATAGAGGGTAGAGGGTTTAAGGGTTTAGAGTTTAAGAGTTAAGGGTTTAAGGTTTAGTGTTAAGGGTAGAGGGGAGAGAGATAGAGAGAGTGAGTGAGAGAGAGAGACCTAAGAGAGGGAGAGGGGGTAGGAGGGAGAGACTTGAGAGAGAGAGGGGAGAGGGCAGAGGGCCTAAGGGTTATGGTTTAGGGTTTATGGTTTAGGGGTTAAGGGAGAGATAGAGGGATTGAGTGAGAGAGACCTAAGAGAGGGGAGAGGGGTGGATATTGAAGATACTTGAGAGAGAGAGAGGGAGGGAGGGAGAGAGATAGAGGGAGGGAGGGTTAAGGGTAGAGGGTAGATGGTTTAAGGGTGGAGGGGGAGAGATAAAAGGAGGAGGGAGGAAAGACTCCAGAGAGGGAGAAGGGGTAGGAGGAAGAGACTTGAGATTGAGGAGGAGGAGAGAGAGAGAGAGACCTAAGAGAGGGAGTGGTGCTAGGAGGGAGAGACTTGAGAGAGAGAGAGATAAAGCGAAGGAGGGTTACAAGGAGGGTAGAGGGTTTGGTTGGGTTAAGGGTTAAGGGGAGAGAGATAGAGGGAGAGGCAGGATATTGCTGATACTTGGAGAGAGAGAGAGGAGGAAGGAGGAGAGAGATAGAGGGAGGAGTGAGGAGGAGTGAGAGAGAGACCAAGAGAGGGAGAGGGGTAGGATATTGAAGATACTTGAGAGAGAGAGAGGGAGGGAGTGGGAGAGAGATAGGAGGAGGGTTAAGGTAGAGGGTAGATGGTTTAAGGGTTTAGGGTTAAGGGTGGAGGGGAGAGAGATAGAGGGAGTGAGTGAGTGAGAGAAAGACCTAAGAGAGGGAGAAGGGGTAGGAGGGAGAGACTTGAGATAGAGAGAGTGAGTGAGAGAGAGAGAGACCTCGAGAGAGGGAGTCATGCTAGGAGGGAGAGACTTGAGAGAGAGAGAGAGCTAAAGGAGGGAGGGTTAAGGCTGAGAGAGACCTAAGAGAGGGAGAGGGGGTAGGATGGAGAGACTTGGAGAGAGAGAGGGAGGGAGTGGAAGAGAGATAGAGGGAGGGGGTAAAGGGCATAGGGTAGATGGTTTAAGAGTTTAAGGTTTAAGGGTTAAGGGTTTAGGGTTTTGGGTTTCGGGTTAAGGGTTTAGGGTTTCGGGTTAAGGGTAGAGGGAAACTTGTGTTGGTTTTGTTTTACAATGTAACCAAGTTGGTATTCTAATCTACCTATGGAATTTCCAATCCCAATCAAGGGTAGCTTGAAGGACCTAGACCAATTGACGAGGACTTTAAAAAATCCTCCTACACTTCAGGCTTTGCAAGACCCGGGAGGGTGATCCCTTAATGTGTTTACAACCCTCTACACCAATATCATAAACAACATTAACAATAATAGATAATCTCATTTAATAGCTCAACATAATAGAGTAATATCAAATAGAATGGGCTATTCATCGACATTATTAGCTATTTGGAGCATGAGATAACTACAACACAATCCCAAGATAAAATAGGTTATTGATTTGCAATTTTTAGCAAGCTCTAGGTAAAGACAAACAAATATTGAATCATACAACTTAGATCAGTGCCATATATCCATTGTGGGAGTCAAATTTATAAGTATTCAAGGGTTTATGATAGATTTAACACATAACATATACAATCCCTGATAACATTGCATTGCAATCTCATCAATATGTATTCTAACCCAATACTACTTATCAAATCCTTATACAGAACATATCCGCCTATAATCCCATTTAAGATTTTAATTAATTGCCCTTGTCAACAAATGATAGGAAGAGGGATTGGTTTTGATGTGAGGAAACACCCTAGGGGAGGGATTAGTGTATAATTGTTCCAACATAGCCTGATGGAACACTAGATCTTTTCTCATGCTTGGGAAACCTTTCACCAAAAGATGTCATGAATGCACCTTACCCAAAGTATGCTTTAGGACCTCCATGCATATGAACACAAGGATTGTCATTTATCATCTTGTAGCAGTGGTACCTAAGATGATGGTACTACGCTTCCCTTGGACATTGCTCTCTTTTTACAATTGGATACATTAGTCCTCCTTTTGATTTTGTCAAAAGATATGAAATGGTTTCTAAGGAATGCCTTATTGGGTCACTGAGATCACCAAAAGTCTAGGACTTGTCTAATGAAGGTATATTATTGACACCTATTCCTTTTCTATTCACTTGTTAGGACTTAGTAATGACTATCCAAAGAGAAAATGAGATAGTGGCAACAACCATTTATATTATTTATCTCACTCCCATCCATTTCATGACTATAGTCATGTTGTCACCCAGTGTAGATTTATTTTTTCAAATTCATAGGTAACATGAAGACAAACCTGTAGCCTTTAATAGTACTACTCTTATTCATGACTATGCTATGTTCCCTTGAAGCACCATGGTTTATGATGGTTTTTATGTTGGATTTATTCATTAAAACACCCTTGTGCAAGTATATGCCTTCACTATTATAGCCTATTGCTGGAATGGATGATCAATGGTACGAAAAGGTAAAAATACAACTGTGCTTTGCTTCCTTCACTACTTGTTGCTGATTGTTGATTGTTGTTCATATGCACTTGTACCATATTAATTCTTGATGTCCTACATGAACCTACATGGCTGTCTTGTAGCATAACCTCATAGTTGTTGTCCATATACACTTGTACTATGGCCTTGGCTTCCAAAATGAGACCTCTCCTAAATCATAACTGCTTAATTGTCATTTGTAACTTTTTGTTTCTTGTATGCAATCATGATCCATGTTGGATCAGTCATGATGACCAAAACCCCTACATGAAAGGTTATGAGCATAGCAATTGTATCTTGATCACATGATATGAGGGTTCCATTGCTGTCATAAACCTCTTGTAATGACATGTTTTCAATAGGTATATTATCTATGTCAACTAGAGTTGATGTTTCTTGAATGTCTTTTCCTTTTATGCCTTTCCTTAAAACATCATGCATTGAATGTTATCTGGCAACTTGTTTGCCTAATGTTTGATTGTGAAGGCCTTGAATAGAGCCTTATGAAACTTTAGATTTTGTTTTTGTTGTTGTCCTTCATGAGACCATTGTAGCATGCATTTTTGGTTGTCCTTATCAATGACAATGACCTTTACCTATTGCATTCACTTTCACCAATACACCCATGAATGAATAATATCAATCCCTTTTTCCTCTTGTAGCTCTTGAAAAGGTGTTGTCCTTGTACTTGTACCATGACATTGATTCAACCATTGCTCTTCTTTTGTTATGTGTAATAAATACAAATAGTCTCCTCATTTTATCTTTATTGGACAGCCACCTACCACATATGTGGGTGACCTAACAACTCACCTTCCTATGTGATGTGTGACTGTCCAATAGGGTTATGGTGAGAGGGGCTTGACAACAACTTGAAATGCTTCCTCATTGTTTAAAAGATGCATAATTGAACTTGATGCATCTATGAAGTTACTTCCTTTATAAACAGATTGTGGATCTTCTTAAGAAGATTGAAGGACATATCAACACAATATGTTGCATCTTTTGAATTTGTCCTTTCTTGTCCTGTCTTATGTTACTAGTCTTTTATGGTATTGGGAAAATCCTAAGGTTGGGGTTTTGTCTTTGACTAAATCCCTCTATCTCTCTCCCCTCTACCCATAACCCAAAACCCTAAACCCTTAAACTCCAAACCCTTAAACCCTCTACCCTATACCCTCTCTCTCTCTCTCAAGTCTCTCCCTCCTACCCCCTCTCCTTCTCTTAGGTCTTTATCTATCTCTCACTCACTCCTTCTATGTGTCTCCCCTCTACCCTTAAACCCTAAACCCTAAACCCTTAAACTCTAAACCCTTAAACCCATATTATGTGTTGAATACTTTAGAATTTCAATTACATTAATTTATGGATATGTTGTATCTATAACACTACAAAACCATATGCTCTTTGCATTTACACTTGCATTTAGAAATACAAATTTATATACGTAGATATAGATTTCTTTAATGATATGTTGCATTTATTGTTCTAGGAGAGCATCCGGTAATTGCATTTACATTTACATTTAAAAATACATATACATACATACATACATACATACATACATACATATATATATATATGTGTGTGTGTGTGTATGTATATAATTTATATTCAATGTTCAAAAACAACCCATTAGGTCTGGACATGGATAAAAATTCATAAAATCATATCTCCCATACATGTTTTGTTGAAACCTAGGCTTGAACATCTCATTTCACATGCTTTTCTTCACAAAACTCTTGAGGACAACAACTATACCTTCTTTATTTCTCATCCTACGCCCTATTCATGCATCCTAAAATTACAACAGTATCCATGGGGCCTCTTACACAAGCTACAGAATCACAAAAATGTAAGAGCCCCTTTATATCATGTTTCGACTACAAAACCCTCAAAAATAGGGTAACCAGTTATATGCAAAGAAATGAAGCTTTCTAACTCAAATCAATGCCTTAAGCCCTCAAATCAGATTCAAATCAAAGCTAACACATATCTTCATGACCTAGAATTGATTTCACATCAAAATATGGCTGCATGTGACCATACAAAGGTTGCATAGCAGGAAAAATATAGAAATTTTGAAGAAAACATAGATTTTGAATGTCAAGAGCTTGTATTTTAAATTTTAACCATCAAAACCATTACAATGATCACTTTATGCCTTTTAAAGGCCTTTACACGTCAACCACCGAACAACCACCTCTACAATTGAACTTTTTAATCTTTTATAATCACATGAAACATAAAACACACTAATTTCAAGGTTGTTAACATCACTATTGAAATATTTTAATTTTTTGACCTTTCAAACATTAAAAAGTACATCATTAAATTAATTATGTAATGGCATAAAAATTAAAAATATCATGAATTAATTATGTAACCACATATGTCAAATATGATTCTATCAAGAAATTAATATCAAATAGATAATATAATCGCATAACTCATACATTTCAATGTCATTGATCTTCTTCTTCATCCAACTCTTTGTCTGTATCATCCAATCCAGATTCAACATTGTAAGGATTGGTCAAATCATCATCATTGTCATCAATATCAGTTTCAATAATGTCATCATCCACACATATATCATCTTCATGAACATTAACTCTTACATCATCATGATCTAGTTCCTCCTCTTCGACATCTTCGTCAGGGACATCATCAACTAACTGTTGATCCTGATCATCATCTACATCATCTTCTAGTTCTTCAGTATCTTCTTCTTCCACCACATTATACTTTACCTACCTTCCTCTTGGATCATGTCTAACAACAAATGACCAACACGGTTTACCTGGAACCTCTGAGTAAAATACCTACTCACATTGGCTTGGAAGAACATAGGGCTCATTTCCAGCTCGCTCGATCAACCTTGTATTAACCATGGTAAATCCATTATCATGTTCAATAATAGTTCTCTCACGATCATTTTCATTCAATCGCAGCCTATACCATAAGATGACGAACATAATTAATCTGAAGGACTTAAAGTCACACTCAAGTATATCATCCAAAATCCCATAGTATCAATTTTCTGAGACTTCTAGATGTATGTTGCTTCTAGATGAAACATTAGTCACCTGAAAGACTACAATTATACTAGAATCACAAGTTTTCTTCATGTCATCAAACATTTTGATTCAAAATTTACGACCATTGCACCACATAGCCTTGTGGTGTTTCACCTGCAATATGTCAAACATGTAAAAATTATTGCAATATCGTCAGTTGATAAACATATTTATTCTTGGCCGAATGTATGCAAAGAAAACAATCTCAACATATATATACATCAATATAATTGAAAATAATTAAATAATATGGGTGATTAATATATTTATATGTACCTTTTTATCTCTTAAATCATATGATAAATCAATTTCCCTTTGTGTAACATTGGAATCTCCATTACGATGAGCTTCTTTAACCAATGAAGCCACACCTTCCCATGTTAATGCGTGACCAGATTGTTGACATCATTCAATCCATACCATCATCCAATCAAGATTGTTGGCGCTTACAAATGTAGTGCATCCCACTTTGACCAAAAATAAAAAAAATGAAATTCAAAAGTGACATATAATTATTAAATACCACAAGATACCTAATTAATTTATAATTGATGTATATTGAAGATTAAAAATTAAATAAGTACAATATACGTGAAAACCATATGTAAAATGTATTCCAATTAATCTCCATGACCATCTTATAATTACCTCTCACTTTCCTCAATCTACCTTTCCCCATCAAGTACTCCCCTTCGAATTTGTTAATGGAGTTGGGATCCCAAATGTGATCTACATGGATCTTTGCTGTAAAATTAGGAAGATATTCACTAATGTATACCATGGTCTAGTATACCATATATCCCTCCACCATAGAACTCTCAGGATGTGCTCTTTGTCTAACCAAAGCCTTCAAAACTTTCAAGTGCCTCTCAACCATCCACATTGACCTTGTGTGTACAGGTCCACACAATTCAATCTCCCCAACTTGGTGTATGAGGTAGTGTTCTTGTGCATTGAAATTTTTTGAAGGTAGACACTTTTGCATTTCACACATTAGACAAGGAATTTTTCTCTTCCAATAATTTATATCTTCTTTATGGATTTCTTTAGATGACAGCCATCTACAAGTGATTCAAGGCACAAATATTTTAACTAGATTTAACAAAAATATACAGTATATTACATAACAAGTAAAAAAAATGGAAATTATAAGATGTATACACCGAATTGAACAAATATCGCTACTTACCTCATGTATTTTCCAAGATCATATATAACTTGCTTGACATTGTTGTCAAAGTTGTCTGGGAAGAGATAGAGGTAGAATGTATTGCAACTATTATAAAATGATCTTTTCATTATTTTTCCAAAAGTAGTAAACACAATACACTGAAAAGTACATGCATTATACAAGTGTATATAATATACTAGAATAATTACCTTAATGAAGGTATGCCAATCATGTTTTTTCATCCCTAACCCAAATTCACCTTTCTTTGTTATTATATTGTTTATGTTCGTAGCAAATCCTGTGGGAAATCAAATTTTTCGTATGACTTATTTTATAGCATTGCTTTGCTGCTCTATTAATAACCAAGGAAGGGCACTTATATTAATTTGGTCTCCATCGCTATTTAATTGAATGACATTTTTCATTGTATGATTGGCTTCCTGAATGTCACTATAAATTTTGACAATTTTTTCTTTGTCATGCCTTCCATCCAATATTTTCCATAACATTTCTATTATATTCTTTCCGATATGCATTGTATTAAACAAATACACAATTTGTAGCTGCTCATAGTAGGGCAACCTACTAAATTATCTGGGATAAGTTTTCAGTCCCTGTGGAAGTCGACCATTAATGCCTTGATGACCTTCATGAAGCATATAAGTTAAACACATTAACAACGACAATCATTGTCAATTACAGCATGAGTAAACACAACACAATATAAAAATATAAATTCAAAAGATATCATATATGATAGATAAACAATTTGATCCAATGTATAACATTGACGATTAATTCTATTATATTCCAACTTCCATAGGCGAGGTGTCATTCTTCGTGGTTTTGATGTAGTCTCCTCTTTCCCATTGAAAATATGTTTTTCAGTAGTTTGATACTTATGATTTCTATGAAGTGTAGTGCCCCCCTGTTTCGATCGTCGTTGATGTCAAGTAAGTTGTTGTTGGTAGTGTCGTGATGATGTGGTGATTTTATTATTTAATTTAATTTTAAGGTTATGAGATAACACTAATAATATGCTTGGATTTGATTAATAAAGTTAATTTAATTATAAGGTTACTTGTTTTATTTGGAATTAAATAAATAATTAGATTCAATAATAAACATTAATTGAATTATCATTGGGAGTTAGTTATTTAAAGTAAACGGATTAGATGAGGAAAGATAACTATCATTTAATGATTAAATTCAATTAATAAATTTAAAAGTGAGAAATATTAGAGAGGATTAAATATTAAAATTGTACTTAAGTTTGAATGAAGCTAAAAGCGAGAAAAGTCATTAAAAGTTTGGTACCTAATTATAATTGATAAGTTAATTATCTTGTGAAGATAATAATGTTAATATGGTAAACAATGTGACGAAATAAATTCTAATAAGATATTATAAATAAATAAAGATAAGCATCATGTCCAATAAATCATGAAGATAAGATTTTGAACTAAACATAAAAGCAAGGAAAGTAGTTGAAAAATGGAAAGTGAATAGATTATTGTAAAATAAATAAAAATAAAGCATCGTGATAATATTTTGGGAAGAGTAAAGGGCAAGAAAAGCCAGAAAAGATGGTATACGCTTTATCTTCCTCTGTCTCATCACCTTCCAGGCAGAGATTTCAATCATTGAAACTCATAAATTAGAATTGAAGAGACAACTCTGGGGGGAAGATCAGGAGAATAAAAGAAAATTTGGGGGTGTTGATGGGGGGTACGCCTATTTTTGGGACCTGAAACAAATGGGGGAAAGGAGTCCTTGGGATGAAGTAGTGAATTGAGGATCTCCATCAAAGATCCAATTTTTTCAGTTTGGGTAAGATCAGATAGCATTCAAGGTATTCTGGATCTATTTTTCAATATGGTTGAACAGGCTAAATCGCACTGTAAAGTTGGGTTGGCTACACTTCTTCTCAAAGAGGACGAGGGCACTCAGGGTCTCGAGCTCAACTGCGGTGCCAAGGTAAGCTACTTATGAGCTTCTCTATGTATGAATTTTTTTTATTTTGTGCTCGACTAGAAGAAATGTAGGGGTCTTTGAATCATGCAAATCCATCCAGATATACATATGTCCAATTCTTTATACTCCCTTTTTAGATCTGTTCATAAAATATTCATGCATGATTAAATAGTCTTTGTTGTATGTTCTAATCTGAGACCTCCTTATCATGCCTCTTATCGCTTATTCTACTAATTAGGTTTTGTTTATCCTGGGAAGAGTTTCATCCACTAGATCTCATTTATAGCCTATGTTTTATTCATTTCACTTCATACTTATCTACAGGAGATTCCCCAATTGCTTGCACACGTCCTTTATCCATTTTGTTGATCACCTACAATTGCATTCACAGGAAAGTTTCTAAAACTCTACCTTCAGCATTACGCATATACCCTGAAATCATAGTATTCCATAAAACCGTATTTTGATTCGAGCTTCAGATGCTGGTAAGGATATGGAATTTGGATTTACACCTGCAAATTGCTTTGCTTGAAAGTTTCGAACCTTTTTTTCTCCAAAGTTGTTTTGTGCATATTCTGCAACCATAGCATTTCATGAGATCACATTTCTTTGAGTTATGTTGTCAAACAACTCGTGCACCTTGTCTAGACTTGGTGTGTTGCATACATGTCTGCCAGGGAAGCTTCAACTACAACATCTGCAACACTCCTCTATCGATCATCATTCGATGAATGTCCCCTTGATACCTTGGCAACTTGTCTCAACAGAAACACTTGAGCATAGAAGACTGTAGAGGTGTGAACAGCCTCCCTGATTCCGTCGGCAACCTATCACTTCTGTAGTACTCAAAAATAGAATGTTGTAGAGGTTTAAATAATCTCTCTGATTTCATTGTCAACCTGTCTCAGCTGCGGCACTTGAACATAAAAGGAAGTTTAAAGGTTTAAATAATCTATCTGATTCTTCTCGCAATCTAACGTAGTTGTAGCACTCAAAACATAGAAGGCTGTAGACATTTAGAATACCTTTTTGATTTCTTTGGCAACTTGTCACTTTTTAAATAATGGAACGACTCACATCTCTCAGATTAGACTTGAATCTTTATCCTAAAATCTCAATACATGGGTGGTCGATGATTGGAGGTTTAACTAGTAATACCTATGGCGACAATATATTTCATGGTATACACCTTTAAAGGAAGCTAGTCCAATTTGTTGATTATGGTGTTATATATTTAATTATGAATTGAACGCATATAGGGGATTGTAGGTAGATGTAGTAGATAGAATGGTTACTAACCCATCATAAGGATTTTCCCTTTAAATGAAATAGGTTAGGAAATTACTATATGAAGGGGTAATATATATATATAGGTAATAATCTGGTCGAAGGCATTTCAAACAATAATCTGCTCTTCATAGATATATAAATGAATAACAAAATGTTCTCATTTCTCACCTTAGTTATATTGAAGTGAATATTGTATTTATGTTGTGTATGTAGAAACTGATGAAAATTGTTTTGTAACAAAGTGATTCCTAGATGAATAAATGAGAAATTCGAATAGCAAGGAAGATAAATTAACTTAGTATATTTAGGTGTCTCTTTGGTAGTTCTTGGAATCATGGTGTCTCTTGGCTTTAGGTGAAATATGTGGAGGTTGTGTGTTCGTAGAATTAGAGATTGAATGTTATATGCATATAGCAATAGGGGAATGGAGTCACTATTGTGATAAAATGTGTAGTGAGATAGATATTAAAATATATCTCTTCGTTTTTCTTTAAATGGACTTGAATGATGTCTCAATAATTGAAGAGATAGGATATAAAGGAATCCTTAAATGCTAGTTTAATGTTATCACTTTTTGTAGATTAGAAGAAAGAGAAGGATTAAATGGATTAAATGATTAATTGAGTAATATTAAGGAAGTTCTTGAATTATATAGTCGAAAAGTTATTAACTTGTTTTATATAAAGGAATTAAGTAATTTTGACAAAAAAGAGAGTGGTAGAATTAGGGATGGAGATTGTTGTTATTTAAGAGTAACAGTATAAAGTGTAAATTGGAATATATTTGTTTTAATTTGTGTTTGGAAGAGTATACTTGTGATTAGTGTCTTATGGCTTAATAACATCAGATTATATCTTCACTTCGCAATATTGTGATATCCTTAAATGTTGGAAGTGATTGATCTTTAAAATAATGTTCTTTTTAGATTGTTTCAAATTTCTTCTTATTGAATGAATGGGTATATTGTATTTGAATGTGTGGTTTTATGGATTGTTTTGATAGATCCTTTCGATGTGACTTTTTGTGAGTTGATTTTGAATTGGGGATTTTCTCTCATTTAATTTATGTTGCTATTCATTGGGAACCCATATGTTTTCTTTTGTTCTTTACCCTAAGTGGTAAATAGGTTAATGTTATCATTGTCATGTTTGATGGTTTTGCTTGAGTTGTTAATGAGTCAAATTGAAAAGTTCTTTGAGCTATGGGTATTTCGAGAGGAGAAAATAGAGGTTTCCCTTGGATTTCCGATTTAGTTCATATCAAAGTTGTTGATGTTGTTTGAATGGAGTTGTTGATCTTATTTTGGTATATTTACTCATTATATTTGTATTGAAAATAGTTCTTGTGGCTTTGCAATTATTGTTGTCAGTTCTTGATGAGGAAACCCTAGTGTAAACTTTGTTTTGAGATTCTTCCAGAGGCTTGATTTTATTGTTGGTTAATATCCCTCATTTGTTTGTGCTCTTGACATGACAAGATATTGGTATCATTATTTTGAAAGGGTTGTACGAAACTTTGTGACTCTGATTTTGTACTTGTTAGCGAGATGGGTAATGCCTCGCATGATTTTATGTTGTGATTCTTTGTTCAAATTATGATGGTACAACCCTTGGTTGTTTTTGGTTTGATGTTGTTGGGTCTCTAGGGAGAGTGGCTCCTCATGGGGGCCGATGCCCCATTTAAGGGGAAGGGCACAGGATAACCCATGAGTGAGTTAGTAATCAAGTGAAAACCTAATAATTAACTTAGGAGGGTTGGGTAGTAATATCATTATAAGATTTAAAAATGGATGCCTCATCTTAGTGCTTTCGCAGACTAATGGAAGGCTGAGAAGGCCGTGGTTGGCAAGGTCGTGACCTCATCTTCAGGAGAGGTTTACGGCTCCACATGAGTCACCCTATGGACTAGCGCCTCCAGTTGGGAGGAAGGGCATAGGATAGCCATAGATGGGACCGGTGCCTCCAGTTGGGAGGAAGAGCACATGATAGCCCATGTAGGACTATGCGATGAAACTCTCCCCTAGTTGCCCATGTGTTTTACTTTATTGTGTTCCTCTGGAAGTATGTTATGTGAGTTGGTTTAGATTGTGGTTGAATGGACTTATATTGATTTATGGAGTATTTCCTTGATACATCTTTGGTGTACTTTGTGGTCTTGTATGATCTCATTGATATTTGACTTATGACCTTGTACTCTTTTGGTACTGTGATATGATGTTATTGTATTGTTTTATTGCAATTTGGAATTGTATTATGTTTATTAATTCAGTTTATTTTGAAAGTGTTTCATGATCTTCCTTTGTTTACTTGTTTATTGGTTATTGTTTTGTTTAATGTGATGAGATTTATGACTTTAAGTTATTATGTTGACTCTTGGGTGTTGTTGATTATGTCATTGTAATCCTTGAGTTCTATGATACTTTTGTATGACGTTGAGTCTTGTGGTTCCATGTTTGGATGTTCTTGGTTGAGGCCTCTCTTTCTTGTCAGCTCCTTAGCACGGGGGGTGGGTCTTCAGACTCACATGGTCGGGTGGAATGTGCTAAGCACCCCATTGGGTCCCCAGTCAAGGATCGAGAGGTGCGGATTGGTGTTGTTGCGGTGACTCCAAAGTTGTATTTGTTTTGGAGCCAATTATGATACTTTGTATTCATCTGATTATTTGTATCATGTTATCTTGTGTATGGTTTCCATTTATGTTTGGAAACACTTTTGTATCATTCTACCTTTAGAACATTGTATTGTAATGTAACGTTAAATCTTGTGTGGGTATTGGACATGGTAGTAGTTATTTAAGGTGTTAAGTTAATCATGCATATGTTGTATTTATGTACACAGATGGTTTCTTATCAATTATTTTCATGTATGTGTTATATTTGTTAATGTTTACTTTGTTATGGATTATATCTTCGGCTTTTATTCTTTATTGTCGTTGTGTGGATCTAAGTCGCGTAATGACTCCTCGTGTACCCCAAGGGATGTATGTGTTTGTGAATCTACTTAAATGAAATTCATGTCATGACTTAATGTGTATTATATGTATGTTATGTTAACTTTTAAAAATAAAAAAATAAAAAAATTGTGCAGTAATTATTGTTTAATTGTCCTTTGGGGTTCACACGGCGGGGCGTTACAGGAAGTTCCTATACTCATCAAACACCTGCTTTCCTGAACTTGTTGAATGATGAGATTTCATCTTGGGACCACAAATTGGGCATGCAAATTTTCCCTTTGTTTGAAGACCTACAAGATCCTATATAATTGGATTAAATATGTCAATTTTTATAATTATATATAATGAATAGATTATTTTAAAAAAATGCATGATATCTACTTCATCAAATTAAATATTGTTAAAGTGTAGTCAAATATTATAACATACCACAAAAATGTGTTAGCCCTGGAGCATCATGAATTGTCCATAAAAGCATTACATGGAATTGAAATTGTCTTTGTCCTATTGGTCTAGAGAGACGTCATACATAATGACGCCATTCCATAACTTTAGTAACTCGTCGATAAGAGGCTCGATATATACATTCATATCTTTAACTTGGTACTTACCTAGTTGAATCAACATAAACATTACATAATTATTATAACCATTTTACTGCAATATATATAAATTAATGTACTGACTATTGAATGAAAAAAATATAAGTCATTATGCAATAAATAAGAAAAATGAGATGCTACTACGTTAAAAAAAATTGATGTAAACAAATACTTGGAACAATCATTGACAACATTATGTGCTCCCTCTTTATTGACATCCATGGAGGAATTTTATTGTTGATAACAAAAATAGGCCACACCAAGTAAATAGATCTCAGCTCTCCAAATGGATTGACACCGTCCACTCCCAATGAAAGCCTGAGATTACGAGGTTCTTCTTTAAAGTGTGGCCATTTTTCCTCCATGTCCCTAGATGCAGAACCATCGACAAGCATTCGAAGAATTTCATCTCCACTTCTATTCTTTGCATGGTAATCCATAAATTGTGCTAAGCTTTTGCACCTAAATAATCGTTGCATACGTGTCTCTTCATTTTGTTCTGGACTAATATTATCTGACATGATTTTTATTTACCAAGCTTGACTATTTAGATCTTCAAAAAATATCAAACTCACACTTCAATAATTTTTATTTATAGATAGGCAACAAAATCTAATAATTCTGATATTTTACACCAAAAAAATTTGGCATGCAACCACCCCTGCAAAAGAGAATATAGTCTAAAGTTAATGACCCCAAAAAACACTTTAAAATGCTAATTCCAAAACTTATTAAATTCTAATTTTACTATGATTTCCAACCAATAAGACTCCTAAAATTAGAATATTGAACTTGAACGCAAACTTCCTACAATGATGGAGGTAGCGAGCTAGTAAGAGCAAGTGACCCATTCCTAACGAGCAACAAGTTGGAATCATCATTGCTAATGTCAATACAGATTTATCCTTTTAGTTAAAGATGCAATGTGTCACTTCTTATGACGAGCTTATCCTTAGGGACCTCAACATTGAGAGAGCCCTAATTGCACAAGGAAGCACACACTAGTAGAATTTGGCAAATAAATGACTAGGTGACTAAAAATTTTAGTCACAACAATTAAAAATGACTAAATTTTGCTCATTTTTTGCAACTCAGCTATAAATGAGTAAATAAATTACTAGTTTAGTCGTTGATTAAAAATTATTTAGTCACACAAATAAAAATGACTAAATAGTTAGTCATTTATTTAGTCAAAATCCATTTGAATAAATCATCTAAGGAATCAAGAATATAGCCCGCCAAAATAATCTAAAACTTTAATAAACATACCCTAAATTTTTTGTCAAAATCTTATTTTTCAGGTGTAGCCCACCAGAATGGAGTTTTCATTTTAATAAACATACTCTAAAACCTTCGTCAAAACACCATTTTCAAGCATAGACCGCCAAAATGGAGAAGTGTTTCCATAAAGAATGACAAAGAACGGTGAGGAGATGTGCATGAAAGGAGGCATAGGATTCATTGTTGTTTATCTCATTCCTACTCTGCTCAACAAATCTTACATTATTCCCCCTACTATTTGTAATCTAGGTATTTACTTGACATATATTTGCATAATCTCAAATTCCTTCAGAGGCTTTTGAAGTATCAATGTATCCTATATAGGGTTTAGAATGATTTATTTTAATTAAAAAATAAATAAATGATGTATTTCCCTGTAATTAGATAATGTGGAGATCTCCTAAATCTACCACAGCACACTATCCTCTTTGGCACTGTATTCATTACTCCAGCTACTAGGGTTTTGCATGTGACATCTTTAATATCTTCATGACCGTGGCTTTTAAATAGATCTCAGTCTTTGCTTTAATCCTTTTCATGGTAACCCTTGAGTTCTATAATCCACCTTCAATCTCTTCTAAGAACGGTGTCTTAAGCTAGACTGCATAGTATGCATATAAAGCAAGTCCTTCATACCTGCCATTGTTCCAAACCACCACTCACTACCTTGCTTAAAATTTTGCCTCCATAAGCACAATAGCATGTTTTAAAATCATGGTTGATAGTGATTGACCATTAAGGTCACCACTTTCATCACGAAGATACAATGATATTTTTATCTTCAAACTCAAGGCATTATGCAAGATAATATTGTGAATTGTTTGTTGTGTACAATTTTATTTTCTTGCACATTTACTGTTTTTTTAACTTCCTTTAAAACTGGGTATTGCACCCTCAGCTATAATCTCAAACAACTCACTCACTATCACTTGAAGATTCCTTTCATGAGCATCCTTCTATAAAATAAAACTATGCCCTATAGACTGCCTACTTACTACAGGGGACTCATTGTTTCATGGTATTGTAGTTCTTAAGATCCTTCAACCTTATTGACACTACTTCATAGTCCACAAGGTATTATTCACTATTCTCCCATCTTTGATGAGTCTCAAAACACTGCTCAAACATGCAATCCACTACCTCCATTATACATTAATGGCTAAGAAGAAACATTGAACCTATGATTACCACTATTACTTCATTTGGACAGTCATTCCCTGATTGCATTTGCATTGTCTAACACTACCAAAAGCATTTGAAAAACCCTTAAGGTCAACAAGGGGGTAAGGAAACTCATTGTTAAAATCTCCACTTTACTATGCAAGGTTTGAGCTTTGTTATCTTGTCACTGCTCAGCCTCTTTTTGACTATCACATCTCAAGTGACTGTCATTCTTCTTACCATAGATTACATTTACAAATATCACTAAGCTACATAGTGTGCTTGTTATTGGCTACAATCTTTAGATTGCAATATTTTGTTATTACCTACAATGTATCAATCTTTTTGGAATTGCAACCTCACTAATCCGCTATAGTTATTGTTTATGTTTCTACGGAGGCCTAGGGTTTGTACCCTAATCATGCTTTTACCAATGCTTTTGTTGGTATTAAAAAGCAACCTTAAATCTTGGGTCAAAATTAGTTGTCTTGACAAAGTTGTGGTATGATCTTGGATTGTATCCTAGATTGTGTGGGAAGCTTGTGTTTGATCGTTAAAGTATGTAAACCTAGTAAGGGAAATGTGTCCTATATATCATGGGTCTTGCTTTAATACTTTCCATAATGGTTATTAGCAGATCACATTATTATAGTTTGCGGTAACCCAAGATTGCATTCAAGTATGTAACAAACTTGGTTTGTAGTTTAAGCTATACACTTTTAAGTAACATTCATAAGGTTTAGAAAATCTTGATCACTCTCTAGAATAGCCCATTAAACATGGGTTGTGCTTGAATGCACTACATAATTGATATAACACAACCACTCTACATATCAACCAAAGTTATAGGCTCTTTATTGCAACAAGAGGTAATCACTCTTCGATCATGCTATAATTACATCCTAACCTATTAAACTTGAGACAACCCTGAATGCACCCAATGATGATTGACACCTACATTATACAACCTACATTAACTACATTATATGAGTGCCTCAATTTCTATCACAACATAGCCACATTAAACTTGGGTCACACATGAATGCATCATGTATTTGTTATAGCACAACTATGCCACATGACCAATAGAGTTATGGATCACATAATTACAGTCACAAGAATCTGTTCCTTGGTTGTGATCATATGGTGATTCCACACAAAAAAAATTGGACATGAAATTCTCAAAACCATAAACTTCTAAAAATGAAATCTGATGAGATGTTGCTTTAAAATATGATTTTCAAACCTGGAACTACAAATCTAACTTCACAACTAAATTCTGCAAAAAGAAAATGACTACCCTCAACCTAGCGTTATCTTCTTGAATTTTTTCTGATTTTTCCCAAGAAAATCGTCCTTAGTTCTCCACAAACTGTCTCAAGTAGAATAAAACACTGTCGCAATAAATCAACGAACTCACTTTTCTTTATGTCGGCCATAATTTGATTTTTTTCTATTTTTCATGTTTGTCAAAATTTTGACGAAACTAGTAGTCAACATTTTGACGAACCCCAGGTTCGTCAAAATTTCGATGAACGTTGGGGATAAATTTTCAAAAAATTCAAAATTACACATCAAATTTTACAAGCACCCGACGATACATAAAATTATACATATTTTGTCAGACATTTTCGTCAGATTTTGCAGTCAAATGAGTTAGTGACACTATTGTAGATCTTTGCATTATACCATTAGGTTCTTATGGAATTGTCCTAGGGATGGATTTGGTCGATGCTCATAAGGCCGTGATTGATTGTTGATGCAAGTCGATATGATGCATTGATGCATCGAGTAGTGAGGTTGAGTTAGTAGGGGTCCAGAGACCTATATCATTGAGGATGATCTTGGCTATGCAGCTGAGAAGATGTGTTCATCAGGGGTGCCAATTATTTGTTGTGATAGTAGATGACTTGGAGATGGGTGATAGAGAGGAGAAGGTGTCTATAGATAGCCACCCCATACTTCAGTAGTATGTAGATGTTTTTCCAGATGATATTCCAGGGATGCCACCTCAATGTGACATAGACTTCAAGGTTGATCTTCTACCTAGTTTTGAACCCATTTCCCAAGCCCCATACTGTATGACAACTCAAGAGCTTAAAGAGCTATGCTTACAACTTGAGGATTTGTTGGAGAAGGGTTTCATCTGCCCTAGTGTCTCACCTTGGGGAGCACCGATGATCTTTGTGAAGAAGAAGGATGGTTCTCTTTGTCTGTGCATAGATTACCGATAGTTAAATAAGGTCACCATCAGGAACCGATATCCTCTACCTAGGATCGATGACTTGTTTGATCAGGTCAAGGGTGCTACAATCTTTTCTAGGATCGATCTTAAGTCAGGATACCATCATTTGTGGATTGTGGAGTTTGATATTCATAAGATGACGTTTTGCACATGATACGGTCACTACGAGTTTACTGTAGTACCGTTCGGGTTGACGAATGTGCCATCTATATTCATGAGCCTGATGCACAAATTTTTTCACACATACTTGGATAGATTTGTAGTGGTATTCCTCAATGACATATTGATTTATTCCAGGATAGTTGAGGAGCATGAGGAACATTTGAGGTAGGTATTGCAGTGTTTGAGGGATAATAAGTTGTATGCCAACTTTTCCAAATGCGAGTTCTTCAAAACTGAGGTCAAGTACCTTGGTCATGTTATATTAGGAGAAGGTATTGTAGTGGATCCTGCTAAGATCCAAGCAATTATGGATTGGCCTGTGCCCACAAATGTGGCCAAGATACATAGTTTTATGGGGTTAGCAGGTTACTACAAGAATTTTGTTCAGGACTTTTCTAGGGTAGGACATCCTATCACTTCTCTTTAGAGGAAAGGGAAGAAGTTTGATTGGTCAGAGCAGGTGAGGATACATTTCAAACATTGAAGGAGAGGTTGACTAGCACACTGATCCTTGTGATACCAAATCCTATAGGATACTTTGTTATTTGTGCAAATGCATCTTTGGAGGGGTTAGGAGCTGTAATGATGCAGGATGGTCAAGTCATTGCTTACAATTCATGTAAGCTCAAGGATCATGAGTTGAACTACCCCACACATGATCTTGATTTAGCTGCAGTTGTACATGCATTGACTTGATGGAGACATTTCTTATTGGGGCACCGTTTTGAGTTACACAATGACCATCAAAGTCTACAACACATCTTCACACAACCTAACCTTAATGCTAGGCAAAGGTGATGGATGGAGTTCCTTTGTGAGTATGATTTTGAGGTGAAGTACATCCAGGGGAAGGAGAACAATGTGGCTGACACTCTCAGTAGGTGGAGGTATGAACTATCTGAGATGACTCTTACTGTAGATTTGAGGAGCCATATTCTTACCGCACTTCCTACAAATAGCTGGTACTAGGAGGTAAGGTCTGAGATTGAGTCAAGCAGGAATTTGGATGGCAAGTACTCAGGATATTCTTTGGAGATAGATGAGTTATTGAGATACGTGGGAATTATATTTGTTCCATCTTCAAAAGGGCTTCATACCTTGATTTTGATAGAGGCACATTGGGAACCTTATTCAACTCACCCTGGAGTGAAGAAGATGTATGTTGATATGCGACCACTTTATTTCTAGGTAGGTATAAAGTGAGATATCGCCAATTATGTATCATAGTGTTTGGAGCGTCAGTGAGTTAAGGCTAAACAACAACACTCGACTGGTCTTCTATAGGCTCATTTGGTTCTTGAGTGGAAATGGGGCATCATTTCATTGGATTTCATTGTTGGTTTACCCAACTCTTCAGGATGACACGATGCGACTATGGTGATGGTAGATAGGTTGACGAAGGTGGCACACTTCTCACCTATGTGTTCCTCCTATAATGCTTCATCAGTTGCTAGAGTGTCCATGGAGGACATTGTGAGGTTGCATGATATTCTGCATCAGATTATCTCTGACAGGGATCATGTGTTTACTTCAGTTCTTTAGACATCATTATAGCATGCTATGGAGACACAATTGAACTTTAGTTTAGCATATCACCTCAAGACAGATGAAAAAACTGAGGGTCAATTAGATCCTTGAAGATATGCTTTGCATGTATGTCATGGACCATCAGACATGATGGGAGGATTATCTCTATCTTGTAGAGTTTGCTTATAACAACGGGTTTCAAAGTTCTATTAGCATGGCACCTTTTAAGGCCTTGTATGGACGGCCATGTCAAACTCCATTGAGTTGGGACAAGTTGGAGGACATGATTTTATTGGGTCTTGATATGCTTCAGGATATGGAGCAACAGGTGGTTCAGATCAGAGAGCATTTAGTAGCTGCATAGGATAGGAAAAATAAGTATGCAGATGCACACTGTGTGGATCGCCAGTTTGTTGTGGGTGACCAATTTTTCTTGCAAGTGCAACTAAGGAAGAGTCCAATCCATTATGGAAATGGTTCTAAACTCACACCTCATTTTGTCAGGCCTTTTGAGATTCTGGAGAAGATTGGGCTAGTTGTTTACCGCCTTGCTTTACCGCCTAGTCTCTCATGCATCCACAATGTGTTCCATGTTTTTGTACTTAGACCTCATCATCCAAACATTTCTCATATCCTTGATTGGATTGCTTTACAAGTAGAGGATAGGTAGCTAGCTTCGGAGCCCGTTGTCGCTACCCAACATAGGAGACTCACCCTCAGGGGTCAAGATATTGAGCAGGTGAGGGTCCAGTGGGATCCTAGAGATGACACTTTTTCTACATGGGAGGATGCTACTAGGATGAGGGAGCTCTACCCTTATTTTTTTGCAGGTTTCTAGGAGTAAGCCTGATCCTAGGGAGGGAGGATGTGACACCCCTCTATTTTGTTATGTTTTTCTAGATAGCTTAAATACTTTGTTAGACCTTATTTTATGCTATGGTTGTTCTATCGCTAATAGTGGAGCAATGATAGACTATATGGATGTGATGATACATTATATGCATGGTGATTATGTTTAATATGCTTTATATTTGCGTAGATGCTTAGTTGTGATGACATTGCTATATATGTTTATTGTAGTTTAATTGATATATTATTGCGTCAGTTGATGTGGCATTGTATTGGTGAAGAGAACGGTATTGCATCACTCGCTTGTGAGTTCCCTGTGATTTTCGCGATTCTCTCTTCACAGTGTGTATGAATTATTATTTGTATACATGTACAAATTTTTATTTTGTTGTAGGTTTGCAAGTATAGGACAACGGCTTCACCTGGTTTCACAGGTTTGAGTGTGTCCACTACTCTTGATAGTAATGATTGGGAGATAGTAACGGGCTACCTAGTCAAACCTTTACCCTAGCACAGTGTGTTGTCAATCTGTATGTTGGTCATGTTCCTTAACCATGTTGGTCTTGGTATTTTATTTATTGTGCAAGTTTAAATTGTAAGGATTAAATTATATGTCATGATTAAGTATTTAATTAATATGGAGATCTTATTATAAATTAATTAATTTAATTTAAGTTATTATAAAGTAATTTTAATTATTAAATTAATTGGGAATTAAAATAAATAAGTTATTTAATTGTAAATTGGATTAAATAAATTGTTTTTTTAATTTTAAATGCATATTTGGGAAAAAAATTTAGAAATATCTTGGTTTATTAAAGAAAAGATATTTGTTGTGTGAACTGGAAGTTAGAAGGGTTTGTTTTCTAATTGTCTTAAAATTGATTTATGGAGAGATTGATTGAAACTGGTGAGAAAAGAGGAAGTTGTTTTCACGGGAAAAAAAGATAGAGGTTTCTGGGAAATGAAAGAATTGTTTTGTGGTTTGAAGAAATTGTAGATCTTAGAAGCTTTCTAATAATTCTAGGAATCTAGTTTGTTATATTTTTGGCTATGGATTGTTTATGTTCTCTGGGAAGTGGCAATTCTTCTGGAGGAAGCTTTGGCAATTTTGGAAAATTGAAGATTACAGAGAAGCTCAACATCAATCCTCGAGGCAACAATTCTTCTGGAATAGGTTCCTTAATTGTTTTTTGTGAATTTTGATTTGAAAGAGTTATTTAATTATTGTAATGCAAATTAGAAAAGATTAGAAGAGTTTTTCATTACTGTAGAAGCTTTTTTTTTTAAAAGATTGTTGAGAATATTTACAACCTCTATAGAATATATTGTAGTTCCTTTATTGAAATTGTTTTTCTGGAAATAAATTTGTATAGAAGAAAATTATAGTTTAATTGTTGAACCTCTGTTGAATTTGAAACAAACTTAGAAAACCTCTTCTTTCTGGGAAGTTGAATTTAATTCATCTATAGGAAATGATAAATTACTTTCAAGGTTTTAGATCTCTATAGAAATGATTTTTTTTACACAAAAGAAAATTCAAATGAAAATAATTGTGAATTTAGGAAACCTTTGTTAAAATAATTCTACATTATTTATGTAGAAAATTTTGTGAAAAAAAATAAATTATATTCCTAGGTTGGAAGAAATTTTTATATAAATTTATACTGGTAAATTTTAGTATTTCCTATAGGAAATCTTTAAAAAAAAATTATTTGGGAACTATAAAATCTTCGTACAGCGAATATTGGGAAGTACTGTGATTTTTAATTTTTTTAAAAAATAAATTTAAGTTTGTTTTAAAAGGGCTGGGCATTATGCCCATCGCCACTTCCTTGAGGTGGGGACGTGGTTGTTGTGGCAGCGCTCTCCACACAAGTGTGGAGAAGACGTTGTCCATAGGCAGTGTCGTCTCCCACATGAGATGCCTGGCGCGACCAGTCTGTGGACCTGTAGCTTCGTATGTGTGCCTGGTTTATAAATTGAAATTGTGCTTTGGATGATATATTTAAATATGGGATATTGATTTATTTGGATTTAGGAAATTCGAATGGTAGTGCTTTTTAATTGCTTGAGGTTGTGTTTATAATATCAAGTGTTCCTGTAATTGTGTATTGGGGGGAATAATTGTTATTGTGAAAATATAATTCTTCCAGAGATGTAAATTGTGAAAGGGTTGTTGTAACTTTAGTTCACCCTTTGAGATTTTCTTGGGTAGTGCATGTGGTTGGATTCAGTATTGGAAATCTCTAGGGATGTGTTACCTCTTGAGGTGTGATGTTTACTTGTTGTCAATTTTAGTGCACTATCTACCCTTGGGTTGTAGTATGATGTTATTGTGTTGTCTATAGGGGAGTGGCTTTCAATGAGGGTCGTGACACAAAGTGGTCCCAGGACAACTCGTGTGGAAGTCAGTGTAATCAGTGGAAATTAAATAACCTACATTAGGGGAATGGGTAGTTAACATATTTAACTTGATAATTAGCCTCACTCATTGGCTCAAGGGCTTGTGTTAGACTCGAGATGAGTCAGGAAGGCTTAGAATGGAAAGATCGTTATCTTGTCTTCTCGAAAGATAATCGATTTTGCACTGGTGTGCATGTGGGGCTAAAGTTTGTAAGAGGTTACTAGGATAACTCAAGATGGGGGCCAGGACCTAGGAAGATCTCCTTAGGATAACCAATGCAACCTTTGTGATGAAACTCCTCCTATGACAATAATCGATTGTATTGTATAGTGGTTGTACTTGATTTTGTGATTCTGGAAGCAATGTAACCCTATGTTTTGTATTTACTAGCATTGTGTGGTTTTGTACCTTGCCTATGTCTAGAGGTAGTAGGTTAGTCTTGGTTACCTATTACTATCTCCTAGCATGGGGGTTGGTCCTAGGAGTACCACATGGCTGGGTGGCGTGCACCTTACATTGTTGAGTTTCTCTTCCTGGCTGTGATGGTAGAATCTTCTTGTTCAAGGAGCTCATGTGGTTCTATGGATTTGTACTTCTCTTTATTCATTGTAACCGTGGGACACTATGTATTTGTAATCCTCATTTGTATTGAGGAGAACCCTTGTGATGTAATTGTAACATTATCTATGATCTATTCATCATTGGATTAAATGGTATGTATTGTTTATATGGTGTTGTATCTATGGAAATATGGTCATTACATTTATGTGTTAGACTTATTTTGCAATGGATTACTTCTTTGTTGTATGTTTTTATCATGAGTTAATTTCATATACTATGTTTTAGAATAATTTTGTAAGTTTTGAAATTCACATGTAGACGCATTGTGTTGCCTAGAGGATGTATGTGTTAGAGTAGTTTACTTCACTCGTCATTGTTACTCTTTTTAAGGAAAAAAAATTAGTTGTGCTTCTGCAGTGTTGCATCATCCTCTAGGTTGTGGGATGGGGTTTGACAGGATGACCTAAAACACTCTATACAAGAGAAAGAAGAAATCAAATGTAAGACAATGAAAAATGATTTAATGAAAATTTAATTTATAATGAACATCATAAAATTAAATTACCATCATATATAGGTCTGGATGCTTTGGTGCACCCGAAGTAACCTCTAAATTCTTTGAATCAATATATATAAACAATACAAAGAAAAGTTGAAATTAGATGTACAAGTCTACAATAAAAATTTATTTAATTCAATTTAATTTATAATTTATCATATTTTAATTGTACCGTATTATGAGGTTGTGCACCCTCTTCTCCAGGACATGTTTGTACATGCTCAATTACAAGATGTGTTTCATGCTATAAAAGAAATAGATTTTAAAATATGTATTAGCTCATATTATATATATATTCAGTTTGAAATTTAAAATTAAAGTTATATTCAGAGTATATAATTTATAATTGACTTTAAATATAATAAAAAATTTAAATTACCATTTGATCTAGAGCCTGCTTTGCATGTCCTAGAGGTGTAACTATGTCTAGGTTAGGGCTAAAATTCACACTAATAAAGTCCTACAAGACTAAAATTAAAGCATGTATACTTGAATTAGGTTAATATACACACACATATATATATATATATATATATATTCAAGTTTGCACATTTTGTGTAGAATTTTTTTTAAACAACCTAAAAATTAGATGCCTCATGAGTAGTCACAACATCTAATGTTTGCCTAATGCCCATTCCCATTGTGGTATCAACCTAGACATAGATGTAAACATTTAACGCTTATAATATTTACAAGTGTACATGCACATTTCATATATAGTGAATTCAAAATTCATAATTGTAACTATACTAATGTAAGTTAAACAATTTACAATATAAATGTACCTGCCCTTGATCTACAATGCCCAATAGTGGAGGAGTGCTCGACAAACCCTCAGGTGGAATCGACATGGAAGCCAATTGACTCGCCTAAACCAACATAAATATTTCAAACATATATGTGATTCAATTATAAATTTAAAACTCAAGTTTAAAATAATTTCATATATAATTTAAAAATTTGAAATCAAAATACCCCATAAGGGTTGCTGAGTAGGAAGGGTGTCAATGTATGTACTCATGGAACATATGATTTCCCTATCATTAGTGTCATCTATACACCAAACTATTTGATTGTTAAAATGTATTGAAAACTTTTCTTTGATAAATACATTCATCAAAATTATTATAAAATGAATGTGTAGATGCATATTTATCCCTGTGTCACAGTGTCCTCAAGGTGATGGTCTACTATAAGAAAATCTACAAATGAACTGATGCAACCAAATGAACCACTAGAATCTCCACGTCCACCTGAACTAGGTGTGGCTTGATCAGGTCCATAGCATACTTGATGGAAACTAGTACATACATGTGGGATGGGCCTCGACACTCCCGAAGTGGTACTCAGACAAGCTCCATAAAAAATCCTCCATCATCATCGTCTCTATGCTCCCCACCCGCTATCAAAGAAGCATGCTAATCAAGGTCTCATGCGAGTGTAATAATGGAACCTAATGTCAAGACCATAGCTCGATGATGCACAAGTGCAGGAATGGGAGGACCATGAGCAACAACAAGGGGTTTCGTATGCACGAGGTGTTGGGGATCAACCCTTTCCTCTAACCTCTATTGTAGCATGCTGCCACCAATACCCTAAAATGATTTAAAATCAAAATAATTGGGATTTTTCCCCATAACAAACTCTACATATAATTTCCTCAAAAAATACAATGGGCACTCCCAATTAGCATGCGGGGGACTATCAAAAACCATATACCATCAATCCCAAAAATGTGCACTCGTTTGAGGATGTATGCATCACCTCATGGATATTCTAGATTTGTTGGGAGGAATGGGTTGTCAAGTAGTGGGGTTGAGAAAATAGGGGGCTAGGTGGGCTTTCATTATTTTAAGGTCTAAAATTTGTTTATAAGAGAGACCATCAGCACAAAATTGTCTCATTCATTCTTTGTCTTGTTGATTCCTATCTAGATCAAAATCAATGGTCCTAATGGCACCCACAAAATTTTGCATCGCATATGCAAAACGTCTCACATGTGGTGGAATCAATGCTTGAATCTGCATAGCATTGATTTTATTTTTTATGGATGCAACCTGGTCATTTATACGTGCTCACAAGTGAGCCTCATTAGATGCAATAGGTGCTAGAGGTGGCATATTAGGTGGAGGGGGAGATGGAGGGGGATGTGGAGGTGGTTATGGCTAAGGTGGTTGATTGATGATATCATCAATGTTAAAATCATCCATGATATGAGATATAAGTGTGTACCTGCATTAAATTATACAAAATTAACATACAAACTTAAAAAATTACAAGAAATAGTTAAATTTGAAATGCACATGTAAATTTGTTTAAATAGGATGTGCACACATATATTAAGATCATATAAAATTGAAACACACATATACATTGATTGAACTTGAGCATGTGCATACGAAATTCAAAATTTAACATGTACATACATTTAAAATAAAAAATACGATGCATAATTTGCATGCATACATCATTAAACTAAACTATGTACATACATACAAATTTCAAAATTTAAGAACTATATGCAATTTTTATACATGTGTACATACTAATTGAAACACACATATACATTGATTGAACTTGAGCATGTGCATACAAAATTCAAAATTTAACATGTATATACATTTAAAATAAAAAATACGATGCATAATTTGCATGCATACATCATTAAACTAAACTATGTACATACATACAAATTTTAAAATTTAAGAACTATACGCAATTTTAATACATGTATACATACTAAACAATAAACTTGAAACATTCACAAAAATCTTATTTTATGTCTAACACACACGCGCGCGCGCGCACACACACACACACACATTTCCAGCAAGAGAAATCATGATCTAGTAGATAGTCATAAAATATATATTATTATAAATACATCATTATAAATTCATAAATTCCACCAAATTCATAATTTCATGTCACTAAAAATATCCATCTAGAACCAAAATCATAAATTGACATCACTAAAAATATCCACCTAGAACCAAAATAATAAATTCACATCACTAAAAATATCCATCCAACCAAATTTATAAATTCATCACACAAAAAATCCATCATTCACCAAATTCATAAATTCATAACTATTTAAGATCATTGTCTTAATTTAGAAACTATTGTAGCTCTCTACTACATCTCTTCATTTCTTTGTTTTTTCCTTTTCAGAATCAGAAGTTCTCCTCTCCTCTAGCCATTATCGATGCTCATCTAAGATCCCATCCATAGCCTTGACAACATCAATAATGGTTTGCATCCTAGATGCAATCATCTTCACAGGTGATGCAACACATTCTTCATTTTGAATAATGTTGATTTGATCTTGGATGGTTCTAACATTGGAATTGATTCATTCTTGCAAATGAGCACCATCAATTTCAAGTGGTGGAGGTTGGGGATTATAAGGTGGATTGGGTGGAGGTGGAGGTGAAGGTGGTGGAGATGGATGACACGAAGGTGGATTGTGAATATTATTGAATTGATCCATGTGATCTCTAAGATATGAATGAACCTACATTAGATTTGTAATTTCAAAATGTAAGATACATGTTTAGGAAATACCCTTAAACCATTAAATATAAATGGCCTAATTGAATACAAATGATAAAATATGTAAGCCTCATTTATGTCTAAGGCATGTTACTTGAATTAAAATACAATTAACTATTAATATACTACAATTTATGAATGTTATAGGGTTTACGGTTTAGAGTTTAGGATTTAGGTTTTAGGGTAATAGGATGCCTTAAGGGGATCTATGTAGTAAGGTCCTAGTACAAAATTATATGGCTTTTAACTAAAGATTCCCAAGGAAACCAAATTTCATTAAGGTTTGAGGCAACTTCAAATTTTATTCACTTGAGCCATGTCATTTTGTCCTAGGAACTTACTAGACATAGATCCCCTTAAGCCATCATATCACCCTAAACCATAAATCGATCAACCTAGATCATGATTTATCTCATTCATATTATAATCTTACACGATCCTATTATTGTTAAATTTGGTTTCCTTGGGAAGCTTCACCAAATTTTGAGAACTTATTTTATCCCCTTAAGAAATTGATTTATGGTTTAGGGTGATAGGATGGCTTAAGGGGATCTATGTCTAGTGAGGTCCTAGGACAAAATGGCATGGCTCAAGTGAATAAAATTTGGTGAAGTTGCCCAAGGCAATCAAATTTCATTAAGAGCCTAATAAAAAATGATGGCTTTAGGGTTTAGAGTTTAGAGTTTAGGGTTTAGGGTAATAGGATAGCTTAAGGGGATCTATGTAGTAAGATCCTATGACAAAATCATATGGCTTAAGGGAATAAAATTTGGTGGAGTTTCCTAAGGCAACCAAATTTCATTTTAAGGTCCTAGGACAAAATGAATGCTTTAGTGTTTAGGGTTTAGATTTTAGAGTTCAGGGTTTAGGGTTTAGCGAACTTAGGGTGAATTTTTGGTGTCCCTTGGAATATAATGAGCTTGCAAGTTAGTAAAGAACATTTTCTTGTGGAACAGATGATTGAGATAGCTCTTGTTTCAACTAACCAACCTAGATCATGAAATATCATTCATATTATAAACTTGCACGATCTTATTATTGTCAAATTTGGTTTCTTAGGGAAAATTCACCAAATTTTGAGAACTTCTTTTATCCCCTTAAGAAATTTCATATTAGGACCACTTAAGATATCGATTTATGATTTAGGGTGATAGGATGGCTTAAGGGGATCTATGTCTAGTGAGGTCCTAGGTAAAAATGGCATGGCTCAAGTGAATAAAATTTGGTGACATTGCCCAAGGAAACCAAATTTCATTAAGGGCCTAGGAAAAAATGATTTATTTAGGGTTTAGGGTTTAGAGTTTAGAGATTAGGGTTTAGGGTAATAGGATGGCTTAAGGGGATCCTTGTAGTAAGGTCCTACAACAAAATGGCATGGCTTAAGGGAATAAAATTTGGTGGAGTTGCCTAAGGCAACCAAATTCTATTTTAAGGTCTTAGGACAAAATGAATGCTTTAGTGTTAAGGGTTTAAATTTTAGAGTTCAAGGTTTAGGGTTTAGCGAACTTAGGGTGAAGTTTGGGTGGCCCTTGGAATAATGGACTTGCAAGTTAGTTCCTAGTTTATGAATAGTTTTGATTTTATGAATAAATTGACTATTTCCGTAATAGAAACACATAATTATGTATTATTAAGATTTATTTTGATGTATATTTTAATTGGATATTTTTTTAATTGATTATAAGATTATTTTATTTAACATTTTTTTCATTAATATTTCCCACTTAAATGGATTTTATGATATAAAATGTATAATATAAAATTAGTTAATGTTGAATCAAGTATTTTATTTTTGATTGTTTGGAATTGAAAGAACCTAAAAGAAAGAAAAGAAAAATATTTAGATTCTTTTAGTGTCTAGGTAACTAGTGCAAAAATTGAGATTTTAGACTAAACTAGAAGCCTAATTAACAAGTAATTGACTAGAATGAGGGTTAAGATTGTCAAAAGACAACAGACAACACATGCAAACAAGAAATAGAAACAAGGCATGACTAAGAGAGATCAAAACATAAAATAGAAATGAATGTTGAATACTATCTAATTAAGTGACAATTAGAAATTGATTGTACACTTGGATTTACGAATTTGCTAACTAAATTCGCAAACAAACATTGATAAAATTTATGAATTGTAACTATTCTTTAACATATTGTTTTCTAATCTGATTATAATTTAACATTGAAACTAAAGTTTAACATATCATTTTCTCCATACAATGCAAATAAAATTTAAAACATTTAAGCAATGCAAATGAATTTTTTGGAGCTCGAAATTAGGGTTTTCAAAACCAAAATGATTTGTTCGATTTCAATTTAGGGTTTTAGCAATTTTTTTTGTTTCAATTCAATTTAGGGTTTCAATTTCTAATCAATTAGGGTTTTAATGTATTTTTTTCATTTCATTTCAAACTAGGGTTTTCAAATTCAATTTTTTTGTTTGATTTGAATTCAAGGTTTCAAAAAGCTTGATTAGGGTTTCTAAATGCAATTTTTTTATTTCATTTCAATTTCTAGGGTTTTGAAATGCATTTTTTTTTTGTTTCATTTCGATTTGGATTTTCAAATACTTTTTTTTTGGTTTGATTGAACAGTTTAGGTTCAAAAGCTATTTTTTTTCTAAAATACAAGTCAAGGTTCATTTTTTCATTCCTATTCAATATCTTCAGGTTTCGTTGAATTTTTTCATCTGTTTCTACAATTCCTCATTTCTACTATAATAGGAAATAAAATGCTTAAAAAATCAAATAAATTAAAAAAAATGCTAAAATCAATTATTCTATTGACAATTTCAATAAAAAATAAAAAAAATGCAAAAAAATGGGGGTGGATGGAGGCTATTTCTGGTGGTCGTTGTCGCTCACAACTTGGGAACCCACGCTCTATTAAAATTTAAGTTTGTTCATTTTTAAAAAATAAATACCATTAAAAAACGGGATCCCGATTATTACAAAATGGGATCCCATTTTTTTATAAATCGGGATCTCGTTCCCTGGACATTGGTTCGAGACCCTTTAAAAAAAGGGATCCTGATTTTTTAAAAGTGGGATCTCGTTTTACATTTAGGCTCGAGATCCTAAAGCTAAATAGGATCACGATTTTTAAAAATCGGGATCCTGTTTATAAAAATCAAGATCCCGTTTTTGCAATTTGTCGATTTCATTTTTTTGGCTAAGGAAAAAACTTCCACATTTCATGGACTCAACTTTGTGCACTTACCCATAGGTATTTTTATGGAGAATATATGGTACATGTTGGATATAAATATTTTTCCTTGATTTTTGAGTTTACTTTTAACCCCTTATACAATAAATATAATACGTGGGAAAATGTTGGAAAAAGGTGTCTTGTTAACCTTGTATAATTGTAAGAATATAAAATTAATATTAAATTATGTCACATATAGGAAATCAAGGGACACATGCATGACATGGATTAGACATTATTGGAGACACTTTCTATATTATATACAACATTAGAATAAATATTTAATGTGGGGTAGGTGCAAAAAGATGGGGGACCAAAAAGTGGCCAAATTTTCAAAAATCATTTGATAGGATATAACATGCTCATGTTATGGCTTGGTGTGACTAAGCCAAAGGATTGGTCACATCAAGCCTATAATGTGCTCATGTTATAATGCGAGCATGTTATAGCTCATTAAAACAAAAAAAATTGAACAACTTCATTTCTATTCTCACTGTGTTTTTTGCTACCTATGGCCAAGAAACCCTACATTTTTGCGCTCATGTTTTAGAAGGAATTAACTTGGAATTTCTTCATTTATTTGTTGCAATTTCTTTGCCAAGATGCCACCACATCAATGAGGAGGTCAAGCAAGTAAGCATTGTTTTCCTTTTTATGAATTTGTTGTTAAATAGGTAGTTTTAGGTTGTTTTTCATATTCATTTATTTAATTTGTAAGAGGTGTTAATGAACCTGAAAACCATCCTCAAAATCATGAACAACCAAAGCAACAAGCACCCAAACAAAATCCTCAACAACCACAACAACAATCTCCTCCCCCAATTCTTCAACATCCTCTTGGCACTCAACAAAATTTAATGGGGGTAATTGAAAACAATAAAAAATAGATTGAGGAGCTAATCACGAGGTTGAAAGATCTAGTAAGTTCAACTGTGGAAAGAACACTTGTGAGTTCACTTCAAGAAATGTTAAAACATGCAGATGCAATTAAAAAACAATTAAGTGGTTGGACAGATAGGAGGCTTGCGTTTAGGAGTTTTTATGCAAATAAATTATCATATAAAGAAGTAAAAGATGAAAAAATTACAAAATATGATTTGTGCTCACTATTCAGTGACTCACACACAAATCAAAATCTTGACCTTAATTCCAAGAGGTTTCCTATCTATTGGTGCCAACACCAAGGGATTAGGAACAATTTTTGGGATAGGTGGTACATGGTTTTTGACTATCCACCATGAAAAAATTGTGAAGTCCCCCAATATTTCTTGAGGAAACTCTACTATGAGTTCATCCTCAAAAAAATCCCCAACTACTTTGATATGAGGTACTTTTAGGGGAGAGATGGGGGGTCGGCATAGGATAGACCTAATACATAATATGATCCTTAGTGGCAAGGGAGATGAGCTCTTGCTAGGCCGTCTCATGAGCATGTCATTATCCCTTCCATTAAGAAGGAGAGTGTTGAGGTGGACACTTTGTAGTCTATCAACTCTTTAACCTAGAGTATCATCCAACATGTCAGTCCCATAGTACAATGCCATCCAAGGGAGTATTCGAGGGGTAGGCTTCCACCCCATTCTTGTTAGGTTTGCGGATCATCTTGTACATATGACCCCACAGACACTCGGGGGAATGGTGCACAAGATATGTTTGCTACCACGGTGATGGTGATGACAACTAACATTTTGAATCAGGCTTTCGACATCGATACTCAAGTAAATGTTAGCATGTTCATTGAATTTAATTTATTAAATTTCATTTTTGAAATGCAAGATTAACTAATTTAGTTTTATGATTGTACTAAAATTTTAGGGTCATAGTGTTGATACTGGATACACCGACCCTCCACCTGTTTATTACTCCACTGCATCTACCGCTGAGGTATGTAACTAGTAAACAGTTATAAATTTATTACATGTGAATAGCATTGTTATATGAATGGTATTATAATATCTAATTTTGGAAATATTGAATAGGCTAATATTGGAGGTTTCATGGGAACACCTCCGAGTGCTAGTGGATTTGGACAAACCTTCATGCAAGTAATAGAATAAAGAGTTAATATAATGAATTGTACTTAATATATTTATGTAGTTTATATTCATATCATTGATTACATTTTATTGCACATCTTTCAAACTCAAAGCATTATTTCACATTGTGTATCTAATAACTAGATGTTGATAGATGAGAAAATCTCAATTACAATAAAGTTGTTTAGAAATTCAACATAAGTAGTGATGAAATTACTTCACATAACATAAGTAATAACTAGGAGCAACTTCCAATTGCATTTTCTTGTCATGTAATTCCATGAGACCACTTTTTATTGAGACAATTTTTCAAATAATTCACTACCTTGTCTATGCTAAGGATGCTTGGAAGAAATATATGAAAGAATAATAGTAAGCAATAGAATAGACAAGGCAATTCAAGTTGTTTGAAAAAATTCCTCAAATAAATGTGGTCTCATGGTGATGTCCATCACCATGAGACCCAATTTCTTTGAGGCATTTTTTCAAATAGCTCACCACCTTTTCTATGCTACCACATTTTCCATACATGTCTACCAAAGCATTTTATCAAATAGTTCACTTCCTTTTTGCTATGGCTAAAAGCCTAAAGAAGGTGCTTTCCAACAAACTATGGATTCTTGGAAAAAATCTATTAAAGCATAATAGTAAGCAATAGCATAGACAAGGAAGTGAGTAGTTTGAAAAAATGCCTCAAAGAAATGTGGTCTCATGGTGATGGAATGCCATTCCATCACCATGAGACCATATCTCTTTGAGGTATTTTTTCAAACAGCTCACCACCTTTTCTATGCTACCACATTTTCCATACATCTACCAAAGAATTTTATAAAACTACTCACTTCCTTGCTGCTATGGCTAAAATCCTAAAAATGGTGCTTTCCAATAAATTATGGATGCTTGGGAAAAATCTATCAAAGCATAATAGTAAGCAATGATATATACAAGGTAGTGAGTATTTTGAAAAAAATACCTTGAAGAAATGTGAGACCACATTTCTTTGAGGATTTTTTTCAAACAACTCACCACCTTTTCTATGCTACCACATCTTCCATACATGTCTACCAAATCATTTGATCAAACTACTCACTTTCTTGCTACTATGGCTACAAGCCTAAAATAGGTTCTTTCCAACAAGCTATGGATGCTTGGAAAAAATCTATCAAAGCATAATAGTAAGCAATAGCATAGACAAGGTAGTGAGTAGTTTAAAAAATTTCTTTGAAGAAATGTGGTCTCATGGTGATGGAATGAGTAGATTGATAAAATGATTTGGTAGACATGTATGGAAAATGTGGTAGCATAGAAAAGGCGGTGAGCTGTTTGAAAAATGCCTCAAAGAAATGTGGCCTCATGGTGATGGAATTTCCATTCCATCACCATGAGGCCACATTTCTTTGAGGCATTTTTTCAAACAGCTCACCGCCTTTTCTATGCTACCACATTTTCCATACATGTCTACCAAATCATTTTATCAATCTACTCACTTCCTTGCTGCTATGGTTAACAACCTTGCTGCTATGGTTAACAACCTAAAATAGGTGCTTTCCAAAAAACTATGGATGCTTGGAAAAAATCTATCAAAGCATAATAGTAAGCAATAGCATAGACAAGGCAATGAGTAGTTTTAAAAATGCATCAAAGAAATGTGGTCTCATGGTGATGGAATGTCATTCTGGATCACCATAAGACCACATATCCTTGAGGCATTTTTCCAAAAAACTCACTGCCTTTTCTATGCTACCACATTTTCCATACACATCTACCAAAACATTTAATCAAACTACTGACTTCCTTGTTGATATGGCTAAAAGCCTAACATAGGTGTTTTCCAACAAACTATGGATTCTTAGAAAAAAATTGTCAAAGCATAATAGTAAGAAATAAAATAGACAAGGCAGTGAGTCGTTTGAAAAAATTCCTCAAAGAAACGTGGTCTCATGGTGATGGAATGTGTAAGGCCACACCTTGCATGTGATTAGTAAATCCCTAATATGTGTTATGTGATCCTAGATAGATGGTAAGATGTATTATAGATGAAAAATAGTGTGAGTATTTGATAATGTTCTTGCTTATGATAACATGAATGTAAGAGTCCATTTCGTTTCCCCCATTTTATTTCAATCGAACAAGTAGTTAGATGATAATTATGATGAAATGAATGATAAAAATCTTTTTAGGATTCATGGGCATTAACCTTGATTCAATTATGATAGATGCACATGTGAATTGTTGGATATAACTTGAAAGAGCTAGGTAATTTAGCATATTAAATTTTGGTAAATGGTTCATCGTTAATGCTATAGGAGTTTAAAATGAATTACTAAGTTGGTAAACAAGATGATGGAGTGAATATTTCATTGACTATATTCTTGTATTGGAGTAAGTGTGTATTTCCTTTGATTATAATGAAAATTGAATCATTAGGTTCATTTGATGTATTAATGAGTAAATAGTTCATGAGTGAAAATTATGTGAATTAGATTAGCTAATAATATGAAGAGATATATGATCTAATCATGTTGACCTTGGTAATGTGCAGGAATCAAATATGCAAATAGGAGGATAGATAAATGTTGGAATAAAATCACATACATCTTTGGGAAGTTCTAAGTGTAGCCCTATTTGACTTAGAAGGGTTTGAGGCTTTATTAGTGGTTGGGTGATTGATTAGAACCCAATTGTAGGACATGTGATGTGAGTTTGGTTGGGGTTGGAACCCTTGGTTAAGATCAAAATTCGTATGGATTTTTGTGTGGGTTTTAAAAAGGGATTGTTGAATCAATTTCCTTGGTTTTTGAACAAGAATAGACCCCTAGGACCTATATCTATGGGTTTGGAATCTTTTTGACACATGTGAACTTGTCCTTGGAGTGTGAAAAGACCCCTCAAAAGTCCACATTCATAAATGTCACAAATTCAAAAAGTGTTGGGGCTTGGGAAGAGTAACTTGTCACTCTCAACCTTCTAATCCCCAAAAGTTCTTGGAATTGGCACAAGACTCACACATGTGTGAGAACTTGTGGGAAAGAGTGTAGGTTTGGAGGATCCCTATATATCTCAAGAAGATGGAAGATTTGGGCATTTCCCACTTCTCCTTTGGAGAACTCAAGTTGAGATAAAATAAAGGATGAGAAGAGGAGGGTTCCGCCTCTTTGAAAGGATAGTGAGCAAGATGCATTGGCGTGGAGAGGAAGATAGTAACAAGAGATCAGTCCCTTCATCTAGAAGAAAAAAAGATAAGTTCTTCCTATTTCCATTTACACTTCTCTAGTTGTTGTAAGAAGGTGACAATGTATGGATTATGTTTGAAAATAGAAAGTAGAGAACCTAGACACATGAAATTGGTGTTATGTTAATTTCATCCCTTTGTAAAAATGAGAAAGGACTCCATTTATCATTGTGGAGCTTAAAATGAAATTCCTTGCTCGGGGGTATGGCTAGAGCCCACGAGGATCCATGACGCCATTATGGTAGGGTGGAGAGCAAGCCTTATTTAGTTGTGTGTCAATCATCAGATTTATTAAAACTAGAGGTAATATGGAAAGCTAGTTATTGTTATAACATGGAAGAAAATAGAGAAAGAACAAGCCTCATTTCTTTCTGTGTTTTCCATTAAATCCCTAAATATTGAGAGTGGTATTGAAAATCTTATGTTTTGTTGTAGTGGAGAAAATATGGATGCCTTGTGAGTTGCAGTAAAATTCCTTCTTAAGATACATCAAGTGTATTGTCAAGTTTTAATTGGATGGTTGTATATCCCTTGATATTTATAAATAAACAACATATATTTGATGAAAATGATTATTTCCTTTTATCATTAGGAAGGCACACAACAAATCTGTTATAAATATGCCCAGTTGTTAGATTAAAAGATAGTATAAAGAATATATTCCTAGCAATAAAGATAGAAGTAAATCTATTTAACATATTTGCATGTTACATACATACCATTGAAATTACATGCATTTGAAATACTTATGTTTCAAGAAAATATATATATACATTCAAGATGAATATGATCAGGACTAAAACAAAGCTACAATAGTTACTATCAGCTACCCATCTACTCATTATATATATAAAAGTTGGATAACATCATAAAAAAAAAAGAAAATAGAAAGAAAAGAAGAAAGTTGCATATATGAATTGTATATTAAGGTTTAATTCATTAGATATTTAAAATAAAATAATAAAAATGCTCCATGGGCTGCACAAACCCCTGTAGAGCACAACCAAGAAATGCTGGAAATAACGTTGCAAAGTTGAAATTGCATACAATACTGTAACAAATGAGCAAAGATAAATATAAAAGAGATTTTACTCAGTAAGTGATAAAAATAAATTAAAAAAAAAACACACAGTTGCATCTGTTGTTTTATATATACCTATAAAAAAAAATTTGCATACAATACTGTAACAAATGAGCAAAGATAAATATAAAAGAGATTTTACTCAATAAGTGATAAAAATAAATAAATAAAAAAACACACAGCTGCATCTGTTGTTTCATATATACCTATACAAAAAAAAAAACACAGGAATTCATCATAGGTTCCGTTCCCTAGAAAAATATATATATATATATATATATAGCATGCCTTCCCCATCTTCCTCGCAATGACTGCAAATGGTGATCACTGGGTCTACACCCTCATTTATGGGCATTATCAGTTTTGGCGTCAACTTTTCTTATGGCAGTAGGAGGATATCAATTCTCTTTTGTAAGTTTGGAATCTCCTCATTCACTCTGTGAGCTTTGTGCTATCTATATTCTCTGTTGCTACATACCACCCATGCCATCCCCTCACTGCCACAAACCACAAAAAAAAAATTTCCCTTCTGACTAAAGCATAGTGATTTGGGTTGTTCTACTTAGCATGTGATTATGTGAGACCAGCCTGCTTAATTTGATAACTTTTTTTTAAGTTTGTCATTAGGGTAATCGATCTACCATTAATAGAGGATTTGAAATTTAGATTTTGATTGATTTGACTAAAAATCTCATGATCATTAGTAAATATTATTGATGAGCTCACCTCGGGATTTTATGTTTGTACAAATATGACCAGCGATCAGATTATGTCATTGAATATGATATTAAAGCTAATAATAACCTGAAAATTTTACACTAGTCTATTTTGTATTAATGGCATAATAAGTTTTATAGGAGTAAGGCGCAACAATAGCAGGTCATATTAAAGTTTAAAGAAAATTCAATGAACATGTCAGTAATTGTCGGCACCATGGCCCGTACGGTAAAAACATAAATGCAAAATAGGGAGCAATAGACAATAGCATACTCTTCTTGCAAAGTTGGTGGGTGAAAGAAAATGTTAAAAGAGTCAACCAAATGCACGTATGCTTGGAATAAAATTTACTGCATTTAACCTTTAGATCTTTGGATCTTATTAACCTTTTAGAATTTTGGATCTTATTAAATATGAATAATGCTCTTGTTAAAATTACATATATAATGATTTTATTTGAAATAAATAATCATGGTATATTCAGAGTAAAATTGAAAAGTAAATAGATGGGAGAAATATTATTATAGTAAAATTATTGTCAGTTAATGGTACTCAAAGTAACAGAAAATTAGAAGTGAAATTATATTGGGTAGTTGGAGCAGTTGGGGAGCTATCAACTCATCGTCAATATTTTTGTTAAAAGATTAATTAGCATAAAATGGTGTTTTCAATTTTAACTTCCGTAATAAGTGAGTTTTTATTTAATGTAATTTAATGTGGATAAAAGACAATTTTTATGCCAACATTTTAGAGGTTCTATAAATATCATTCATAATTTAATTAATGGACTTGCGTAAGGGGAATTATAAAATAAATATAAGTGATGGTTTATATTTAAATTGTATCAAATAGAAGATATTAATAACATTAGATACTAAATGAAATGAAGAGGAATATATTATTTTAGAATTTTATTAAAGTTAAGTTGTATAAATTGTTAAGATATATATAATTTTTACCATATAATTTATCCCCGTGAAACAAAAGTTATCACAAATATCATTATAGTAATTACCAAGCTAACTCCATTCTAGGTTAATTGAAGTTAATAGCCAAATTTACCTTGAAATTACCGTGAGATTTAGACATGAGTATTGCAATAATGCTAAGACTCTTAAAATAGTAATTAATAATATAAATTTTACATTAATAGTAAATGGTAATACTATTATTCACCGGTTAGTTATTTGAAGTTATCATTTTAATTTAGATGGAAGTAATTTTACTAAGATAAATTGAGATTAGAAATAAATAAATAAATAAATACATAAAATTTTGGTTAAAGATTAAATGGTTTAAACTCCCCTTCAAATTATAAACTTATGGATTTAGTTATAATGTTTATATGAGATAATTAATAATATTATAGATGATTGAATTGGTAAATTAAAGAACAATATGGTGGTCACCTTTAAAGAGTTATATTAGTAATGTCACTTATGTTAAATTGTGATTGATGATAATAATAATAATATTGTAAAGTGGGAATGTAAATATTCAAAAAAACATTATGCAACGTATAAAAGAATTTAATATAATAATAAAATATTGGTATGTAATAATAATAAGCATAAAATTTCAGGTGAAACTAATACCCAATTGGTATTAAGGAATATTTGGATTTTTGAGTATAATAATAGTATAAAATAATAATAATAATAATAATTAAATATAATATTAGTGGTAAAATTGGTAAATTATAAATACAAAAGGGTAGTGAGTATTGGGATATAATTTTAATGGTACGAATTATTTTTGTAATATTATTTTATATATAAATGACATTGGTAATTGATGGAATAATAATAAAATTACTATTATAATTAATGAGTAAATAAAATTGTTATTATCTTGGTTTAAGAAAAGAATTGTATTATGATGGTTGAATAGTAAGACTACTATTGCCTTATCATTTTAATATATAGAAAAAAAAAAATTGTTGCAATTTTTCTAGCGAAAACTATGGGCATGACATAATGCCATTCCATTGCCATGAGACCACATTTCTTTGAGGAATTTTTTCAAACAGCTCATTGCCTTTTCTATGCTACCACATTTTTCACACATGTCTACTAAAGAATTTTATCAAAATACTTGAACTTCCTTTCCTCTATGGATAAAAGCCTAAAAAAGGTGCTTTCCAACAAACTATGGATGCTTGGAAAAAATCTATCAAAGCATAATAGTAATCAATAGCATAGACAAGGCAGTGAGTAGTTTGAAAAAATGCCTTGAAGAAATGTGGTCTCATGGTGATGGAACATTCCATCACCATGAGACCACATTTCTTTGAGGATTTTTTTCAAATAGCTCACCATCTTTTATATGCTACCACATTTTACATACATTCCTACCAAAGCATTTTATCAAACTACTCACTTCCTTGTTGCCATGGCTAAAAGCTTAAAATAGGTGCTTTCTAACAAACTATAGATGCTTGGAAAAAATCTATCAAAGCATAATAGCAAGCAATATCATAGTCAAGGTAGTGAGTAGTTTCAAAAAAATCCTTGAAGAAATGTGGTCTCATGGTGATGGAATGCCATTCCATCACCATGAGGCCACATTTCTTAGAAGGCATTTTTTCAAACAACTCACTGCTTGAAGAATAGAAACCAAGCCTTTAGCCAAAATTCCCCTCCAAATTATTTTCAAGGTCCTCATCCCCATCCTCAATTTACCAATCCATGGAACCTTCCACCTTTTATTCCACTTGTTCATATCCCCACCCTCCCTCTTAATGTCGTGATCACCCTCCATCTCATAACCAAGACCACACTATACCATCCACCCCATCCTAACAAAATACCATAGAGAAGGCAATGAACTATTTGAAAAAATGCCTCAAAGAAATGCGATCTCATGGTGATGGAATGCCATGGCACATTTTTTTTGTAATGGCATTCCATCACCATAGAGAAGGCAGTGAATTGTGGTATCATGCCATGACATATTTGTTTGCAATGAACTACGGTAGCATAGAGAAAGCAATGAGTTGTTTGAAAAAATGCCTCAAGGAGATGCGGTCTCATGGTGATGGAATGCCATTACAAACAAATGTGTCATGGAATTCCATCACCATGAGACCACATTTCTTTGAGGAATTTTTTCAAGCAATTCATTGCCTTTTGTATGCTACCACAGTTTTCGTGCATGTCTACTAAAGCATTTTATCAAATAGTTCACCACCTTGCTACTATGGATAAAAGCCTAAAACAGGTTCTTTCCAACAAGCTATGGATAGGGAAAATAGAAAGCATTATAGTCAAAAATATATAGTTTAATAAGTACTCAAAATTTTGTTCATTATCTCATACACTATAAGCCAGGACGTGCATCACTATTATAGTTTTTGTGATTGAATAACTTTTTTTTATTTTCAGATGTTGCAAGTGGATACACCTCCATATGTTCATAGGGAAATAGAGATTGGTGTTTCTTCTACTATAGACTCCTCGATGCCTCTCATAGAGGTATGAGGCATATTACTAAATTTTAATTTACATTCGTTGTTATAGTCATTTGTTAGTGAAAAATCAAACCATTATTGATTTGTAGTTTAATTTCTCTTTGGATGATAGTTTCTACCGGGCTTCAACACGCCACATGGGCATACAAATATTTCCCTCAAGGAGAGTGATCATCTAGTGGTGGTAAATGATTATTTTGTTAAATATAACATTAATATTTAATGCAATTTCTATATATTAATGTCTTGTTATTATAATAGATAAAGCTTGACTAGGAACTAAACCTTAGGAGGAGCACCATGAACACTCCTCGACCTAAAAATAAATGAGTGACAGACTTATTCCATCTGGCCAACAAGCAAAGGGCAAGAGTTTATTTTGAGAGCATGGAGAGCAATCACTTTTGATTCCAAAGCCCTTTGTTGTATGCCTATATGGCATTTTTGTACATATTTTGTATTGCATATATTTGACATTGTATGCCTATATGGAATTCTCATAAGCCTATATGGTTATTTTTTATATATATTATACTTATAATTTGTAATGGCATTCCACCACCATGAGACTACATTTCCTTGAGGAATTTTTTCAAATAGTTCACTACCTTCTCTATGCTACCATAGTTTTTGTACATGTCTACCAAAGCATTTTATCAAACAGTTCACCACCTTGCTACTATGGATAAAAGCTTAAAACAGGTGCTTTTGAACAAGCTATGGATAGGGAAAATAGTAAGCATGATAGTCAAAAATATATAGTTCAATAAGTACTCAAAATTTTGTTCATTATCTCATATACATTATAAGCCATGATGTGCATAACTATTGTAGTTTTTGTGATTAAATATTTTTTTGTTTTATTTTTAGATGTTGCAAGCGAATACACCTCTGCATGTTCATAGGGAAATGGAGCTTGGTGTTTCTTCTGCTATAGACTCCTTGATGCCTCTCATAGAGGTATGAGGCATATTACTAAATTTTAATTTACATTCATTACATTATAGTCATTAGTTAGTGAAAAATCAAGCCATTATTGATTTGTAGTTTAATTTCTCTTTGGATGGTTTCTACAGGACTTCAACACACCACAACATGGGCATGCGAATATTTCCCTCAAGGAGAGTGATCGTCTAGTGGTGGTAAATGATTATTTTGTTAAATATAACATTAATATAATGTAATTTCTATATATTAATGTCTTGTTATTATAATAGATAAAGTTTGGCCAGGAACTAAACCCTAGGAGGAGCACCATGAGCACTCCTTGACCTAAAAATAAACAATTGACAGACTTATCACCATCCAAATGACAAGCAAAGGGAAAGAGTTTATTTTGAGAGCATGGAGAGAAATCACTTTTGATTCCAAAGCCCCTTGTTGTATGAATGTATGGAATTTTTGTACATATTTTGTATTGCATATATGGAATTCTCATAAGCCTATATGGTTATTTTGTAAATATTTTATACTTATATTGACATATATTGATGTATGCCTACATGGATATTTGGTTAATAAAAATATTTTTTATCGATGGTTTCCATATTTGCATTATAAATCCACAGTTCAATAGATATGAGTTACATGTATTCAAGTGTATACTTTACAATTTACATTACACTTTGTGACTTATGTGTATTCCAATGTATACTTTGTAACTTACATGTTTTCATGCGTATACCTTCTATTCATGCATATACTTTCTATTAATGTGTATATTATGTATTCATGTGTATAATTCAAGGCTTACGTGTATTTGAGTACTTGTGCTTCACTTATTCACATGTATATACTTATTAATTGGTTAGCCCTAGCATTTCTCATTGTTGTCCTTCATGGTTTGTCTTGAATATTTATTGATTGATGCTAAAAAAATTTATCAGTTAATGCTAAACAACTTCAATATTCCCAAGAATACTAATAGAGTTACAAATTACAAAATTGTACAAATTGAAAAGAAAAGATTAACTATAAATAAATGGATTGATTATCAACTTGATAATTCCTTAAGAATGAGTATAATATATATATAACAAGAGATGGGCTTTCTAGAATGGAAACTACCAACTAGAAAATAGGCATGCAACTCCATGCAAGATTTCACAACTAAGAAATCATTATCCTAAAAATCTAACTAGAAAACTTATCTAAAAGGAATATTTTAGGCAAAATATTCTACACTAACATTTTCATAATCAATGGCTTGTTTCCATGCTTGCTCCCCTACTGTCAACCAAAATTTGTCAAGAAACCCCTTTGATATAGTTCTATGTCCATCAGATCGATGGATATAAATCTACCCAAATCATTCCCAATACTTTGAAAGAAATAATCCACCCAAAATTGCAATGAGAGATAAGTAAAATGAACCCACAATAGCATAACTGAAAAAAGAATAGTTCAACCTTCAAATCTTGGTGAAACCATTTCCAAAATTAGAAGATCTTAAAGATAAAGAAGAATTATGATCTAGGATATATAATATAGAATTAGTACCCACTTTGATCACTACAAAATTTTAAACCATGGGCTTATCATGCTTTTTCAAATTTGGTAAAATGCTTATTTAAGATCCTTGAACAATGTATTTCCTACTGCTCCCTTGTTCTTATATATCTCAATTCAGTTTTTTTCAAAGAGTTACATAAATTGCTTTATCTAAAAGAAAAAAAACATATTTTCAATTGGTATTCCATGAGATGTTTCATAAAAATATTCCAATATATTTAATATTTTGATTAGAACAACTCAATTAAGCAAAGGATACATAATCTTCACAACACTTGCAAAACATAATATTCATAGTAGATGATGAGTAGTTAACTTCTTGACACATTATCATATAAACATTTAGCTTGAATGTTCTTTAAACATTTTCACAACATAATCCTCATAGTACAAAATGAATTGTTATGTTCTTGATCCATCACCATATAAACACGTTGAAAGATGCATATGTCAACTTTTTCTAATATTATTTCCTATATAGGAAATGGACTTGGGAGAAAGCTTTATAATTTACAATACAAATAAGAAATGGACTTGGGTAAAAAATTTATTTATCACACCAAATAATAAATGTACGTGAGAGCATCACTTGTTTCTCTTATAATCCAATTTTCAAGAATAGCAAATCATTTCAAATGAAAACGAAAAAACGTTGCACAACCAAAGTTGTTAATTGAGGAAAAAATAAAATGTTTCCAAGTTCCACCATTGAACCCATTTTCAATTGGTTGTATATTTTTGTAAGGGCAAGGAGGATAATTAAAAAATGTCTTTCCCTTGCTAGGCTTGAGGATGATCATATCCTTTTGGTGTGGAAAACTCAGACTTGTCAACTGTCATGTGAATGTTTCTCTTTTCAATTATTTTGCATGCCATCATAAGGGATCAAGCCAATTGAACATAGCTCAAAGTGATTTGGAATTTTTGGGTGTGAAAGAGGACCATTCCTATCATAAATATACCTATCCAAATGCGTTATAATAATTTTTTTGGTCACACAAGTTGCAGAACGAAAGTTGCATCATTTTGGAACTTTACACTACTTGCATTTGACGCTTTTTCCATCAACTAAAAAGTCATCACCACGGGAAAATGATTTTGAGATAACCAAAACTGAGAGAGATTATTATAGAGGGTCCCAACATGATCCTGTAGGATTAGATACTGAGTTCGTAAGAGTCATGATTTCTGAGTAATATCCTGTCAAAGATTGCAGCCATTTTGCACTTTGGACTCTTAAGGGATTGAGTCGATTGAACGTAGATTGGAGTGATTTGATGTATTTGGGTCTGAAAGAGGACCATGACTAGTCTAAATGTACCCATTTGGACGCGTTGGAATAGTCTGTTTGGTCACACAAGTTGCAAAATGAAAGTTGCACCACTTTGCAACTTTACACTACTTGCATTTGACACTTTTTCTATCAAGTGAAAATTGGAAACCATAGGAAAAAAACTATGAGATAACAAAAATAGAGAGAGGTTACTATAGAGGGGACCAACATGATCCCATAGGCTTAGATGAGGAGTTCATAAGTGTCATGGTTTCTGATTAATATCCCATCAAAGATTGCAGCTATTTTGCACTTTGGACTCTTGAGGGATCGAGTCAGTTGAACATATCTCAAAGTGATTCAACATGTTTGGGTGTGAAAGAGGACTATTACTAGTATAAAATTACCCATCTAGATACGTTGGAACTGTTTGTTTGGTCACACAAGTTGCAGAATGAAAGTTGCACCACTTTGTAACTTTACACTGCTTGCATTTGTCACTTTTTCCATCAAGTGAAAACTACAAACCATGGGAACATAACTCTGAGACAACAAAAAGATAGATGTTATTATAGAGGGGCCAAACATGATCCTATAGGCTCAGATAGAGAGTTTGTAAGCATCATGGTTTCTGAGTAATAGTCTGTCAAAGATTGCAGCCATTTTGCACTTTGGACTCTTAAGGGATCAAACCAATTAAACATAGCTCAAAGTGATTCATTGTGTTTGGGTGTGAAAGAGGACCATGCCTAGAATAAAGGTACCCATCCAGATGCATTAGAACAATCCATTTGGTCACATGAGTTGAAAATGAAAGTTGCACCACTTTGTAACTTGACACTACTTACATTTGACACTTTTTCTATCAAGTGATAACTGGACACCACGAAAAAAGGACTCTGTAACAAAAACCAAAAGAGGTTATTGTAAAGGGGCCCAACACAATCTTGTAGGCTTAGACTAAGAGTTTGTAAGCATCGCAGTTTTTGAGTAATATCCCATCAAAGATTGCAACCATTTTGCACTTTGGACTCTTAAGGGATCGAGCCATTTGAACATAGTTCAAAGTGATTGTGCATGTTTGGGTGTGAAAGAGGACCATTCCTAGCATAAAATTACCCATCCAGATGCATTGGAATAATCTGTTTGGTCGCACGAGTTGCAGAATGAAATTTGCACCACTTTGCAACTTTACACTACTTGTATTTGACACTTTCTATCAAGTGAAAATTGGACACCATGAGAAAATGACTCCAAGATAACAAAAATCGAGAGAGGTTATTGTAGAGGTGCCCTACGTAATCTTGATTCCTCAAACAGAATTCCTGTAACTAACACATTCTTTAAGTAACAAACTGTCAAATATTATTTCCCTTTTGCAATTTGGACTATTAAGGGATTACGCTACATGAATTACAAGTGTATGAGGGCAGCAAAATATTGCAAAATTTGAGTAAATATCATTACAAATGTTTGAGGGAAGAAATAAATAGGCACTAGGGAACTAGATCCCAAACCCAATTACAAATGTTTGAGGGCAGACATAAATTTTTAGTTGAAAAACATGTGTGAAGAACTTATGGGGTACTTGAGTTAATTCATGTTACTTGAACAACATCTAACAAGTCATACATGCTTCTATAACTTGTAAATTTGATTATTTTTATGAAATGTGGACATTATTTTATGACATTATGCATAAAAAAATGTTTACAAATTGAACTTCTTCAATGTTTACGTGAATAGATGGTATGCTATATTGATATTGATATATAATTATTAGGTTGATTTATTTTAATAAATGAAGTTTTCTATAATAAGTTAGTCTTGATTGGTGCTAGTTATAATAGGGAGAGAATAAAAGAAGAAAAAGAATGATTGGTAACCATTAATGGTTATTACACTCACTATAATAATAATAATAATATTCAATGTTTACAATAAAATGAGATTTATTTGGCAATCATAATTCTAATGTTTGTGCTACAATTGTCTAATATGCTTCATACACCAATATGATAACCAAGTGCTTGTACTTGTACGCACAATGCTTTCTCAAAAATATCAAGTGGTAATACAAAATCATGAGAAAAAAATTAACTAATATGAATTCCAACACCCCACTTAAATCAAATATTGAATTAATGTGCCCCATTTTCATGCACACAAACTCAACTTATAAGATTCTCTCATAATAACCAAAAATAGAATTCAAGGATACCTTAGGAACTTTGTTCTCATAGAACTTTTACAATGTCACTCATACATTTGAGATGCTCTTATAATGTCTACATCATAGGTGCTCATGATGAGGTTAACTTCAAATGAATAACTTGAAATTCCCTCGCTAAGCTTCATACACACTTTTATAATGTCTACACCATAGATGGTCATGATGACGTTAACTTCAAATGAATAATTTAGCACCATCTGCTAGTCTTGGATTTGGCATATACTTTATAACTTTATTTGGGTTTACTAGCTCCCACCTAAACAAAGAAAAGAGATTGTAAATATTAATAATCACATAATCAATTCAAATAGACACGTGATATGTCAATAATCTAAAACTTGTGTGCTCAATTATGCAATATCTTATAACTTATCACTAGTCAATCTAGTCCATTGAGTATCTTAAAAAGTAATTTTTATATGAATATCAAGCATACCTCCAATCTATCAGGATTAACTTTTAGAGGGTCCTCAAATTAATGAGGATGAATATGAATATAACGTAACCAAACTATTACTTTCCAATCTTTTGTAAACTTGTAACCTATTATAAAAATAACACAATTTAATCTTCCACTTAGTTTACTAATCTATTGAGAAAATCCAACATCATTTTTTTTGCATATTTTTGAGAAAAAATAAAATACCATTTAACTTTGTATCCTTTAGCACAGTTCTAAACATAAAGTGTGCTATATTTGCAACTCTAGCAACTTCATCAATCATGTAAAAACATGATATAAACATTAGATGATAGCATTGTCATCATACAAAATAATGTGCATACTTACAAAATAATCCAACGAACCATCCAGGTCTACTCTATTCTTTATTGTGTCAAGTATTTCCTCATGAACAGACTCACACACCTTCCACAAAGTCTTGTTCAAAGATATACCCCAATATTTGATCAAATGAACATTGGATTCCACGATAAGGTTGAAGTAATGAAGAATCTTTTGATGCATGTAAAAGTCCTAAAATAGCCAAACATTAACACTCTTATGTGGGTACCTTTTAAGCCAGATTCTAGTAACAAACGATCCCGTAGGGTATTCGATGTTTTGTCCATCTATAATTGGGGCCTCCAATTTCTTTTTGGCCTCAACACAATGACACAAGTAACAATCCATTCACTCTTTGTTGTCTTCATCTACAATATAGTTGCATAAACATGCCCTATATTGATAGGTGCAACAAATTAGATGAAATTAGTCAACATTACAAATACACTACAAATTAAGATAACAATAGGAATTTCAAAAACTATGCAAGTAGATATATTACTTGGTTGAACTAGATTTGATATGTGGTCAAAGTCAACCGATGATTCCATCTTTGTTAGTTTCAATTTCGTCGAAGGGTGATACGTGTGAAGTGGGCTAAGATAAATTAACAACCATTTCTCAGCCCACTCCTTTGGCTTGCACTCATGTAATGCCCTGTCTTAATAACCTAAGAATGTTGAAAAAGTGTAAAAAGGTGTAATAATTTTTTTTTAAGTATTAATATTAAGTTAATTAATTGCATACATTCGTTAGGCTAAGCGACGTTACACTACTTTGAATTTTCCATAAGCGACTTAAGTATTTCGCATTGCACATAATAATTAATAACATAAAGATAAACATTGCATAACATTGAAATTTTATTTGAATACCATTCATAATAACATAAAGTACATACTTTTTTTTCCATACATTGCATTTAAAAGAATATACAATACTCATCCATTTGATGAGGTAGTTCAATAATGATTACAATTACAATTACAATTACATTGTTCACCTCTTATACAATTGAGGGATGTTTTCAAATACAAGTTTACAATATACAATGTTGAAATAAACATAAGATCCAAGTGCGAGCTCTCCATCTATGAAGCTCTAGATGCCATGATCAATACTGGGGACCCAACGGAGTAGGGTGCATGTTCCACCCAACCATGTGGTCCCGTAGGTCCACCCCCCGTGCTAGGAGATAGTAATAAGGTTACCTAGACCTAATCTACTAACCCTAGACACTAGTACACAACAGACTATTGGTTACATTGCTTCCAAAATTTGACAATTGAATGAATTACAAATACAAGGTTCACTGTTATTCTAGGTGGAGTGTCATCACAACGATGCAAAGGTTACCCTGGTGTTTCTTCCTAGGTTTCGGCCCCCAATCCTTGGGATACACTAGTAACCTCTTACGAAACTCGGCCCCTATTGCATACTGTTGCGGAATCGTATGTCTTTTAAGGGAACAAGACACCGATTTGTCATTCTAGACCTTCTCATCTTATACTCATGACTGAAGAAGTTCAAGAGTCATAAGCGAGGCATGTACATCTTGTTAAGTGTTTTAATCTAACTATTGTGTCATTTAATTATCACTGACTTAGTTAACTATTTGTAAGTTACCCTGACACCACTTTGTGTGTCGGCCCTTACAAATAGCCACTCCCCTAAACATAACAAAGGTATTCTAGGTTCACTACCTAGGGTAGACATGTGCACAATACAACATATAATGCCAAATAAACCACATAAAAATGTCACAATTTCATTCACAAATAACTTGTGCACTACCCTAGTTGTTCATACATGTGATACCACGGTAAAGTTCTATTTCCCAAGAAATACCCACATCTGGAAGACTTATACATAAAAACATTCCCCAATTGACCATTTAATAAGAAAATTACTATTCTAAAACAAATTAAAACTCAATAATAAACTATCATTTGGATATATTAAATCCATATGCATCATCTTGAACACAATATGTTTATAAATTATCTTAAAAAAAAAGAAAAAAAAAATCTATTTTAACATCAATATAAACAACTGTTTCATTTAATCTACTTTTCTTATTTACTTGAATTCATATAAGAATATTTTCCATATTTTCACAATTTAAACTTTTCAAATATCTATTAACAACAAATTTATATACATGTGTTTATAAATAAATATCAATATTAAAATATTAAATTAAATCCTACATATAGATAAATATATATATATAAATATTTATATATATATATATACATATATATAATATAAATATTATATATTAAAAAGTCAATAACTTAAAATCGAAATATAACCATAACGCCATAAAAATAGCTGTAAAAACCTTCAACAAAAGTTCTGAACGAATTTGCAGACAAATTTAATCATCGCCCATCCGCGGCTGTCTGTGGGAGGGAGCGACCCTTCTCAGGGCTGCGCCCAGTAGCCGCAATGGCTATTGTGCGCAGTCGTGGAGGCTGCGCCTCCTCCATATATAAATGGGGAGGGTTTCGGCCCTCCCCAGAAACCCCCTTTTTTTAAAAAAACAAAAAAATTTATATAAAAAAAATAAATCTACGATTTCCCCTGAATAGCATAAGACAAAAAATTTCATGATATTAATAATTTTAAAAATTAAACACTATAAAGAATTTCAGCTTCATATATCTGATTCCGTACGGCGATTTTTTTTAATAAATTTTCATATAATTTCTCAATAATATATTTATATCTATTTATAAATGAAATACCAATAGAACTTTCAAAATTTGGAGATTGATAAAATTTTCTACAAAAATTTGAGAAAAACATCATTGTACAGAATTAAAATCAATTTTTCCCAATTTCTCTTTTCTAAAATTATCACAGGGGTTTTCAAGATGAGTCTTATTTTTGAGACTTTTTTTTTTTAAACTAATTTCTTGAAGATTCTTGCTAACAGATAATAAAATTTAACAGCAAGTTTTCTACAAGCAAATTGTCGGAAAAATTAAACATATTCTTCAAATTTTCTTTCAAAACAAAGAACTGAATTCACCCGTAAAATACATGTTATTTAAAGGTTGTCTGTAGATTGTAATCCTCAAAACTCCTTCACAACACCAAATCCCAGAAGCTTTAATTGACACCAAGAATCCTTTGGAGGATCTTCCACAAAGAATCACAACCCAAGAAAAACAGAGAGATAACAACTTCTAAGAAATATTGAAATTTAACACAGTAAGAAATTTTTTTCCCAAAGCTCTGTTAATTTCCCCGTGAGGAAATTGGATAACCCCTATCAATTTCTCGAGATCCAAAATATCCTCCATAACCAAATTTTTTTTTCAACCACCTCATTTAACACACTGACACACATGTCGAGAAGAGGTTATGAAAATATCTTCTCCACTTCTCGGCAATTTTCCAATTCAAATTTTGCATGCCTTAATTAATTTATTTAATTTAAATTTTGAAAATCAATTTTCAATTCACATGCATTTTTATTTTATTTATTTATTTTTCAAATACACTATTTACTCACTTAATATTTTAATTTAACTAATTAATTTATTTAATTAAATAAGTTTGATCTTTTATAATCAAACCATTTAACCAAATAAGCTAATTAATTAATTAAATAATCAAGTAAGTAATTTCTTTAACATTTGAAATTAATTTAAATAACAATTATTTAAAATACAATATTCCAACATTAAAAATTAACCAAATTTACTTTTCAATAATTAATCCAAACATAAATACAAGACAAACCTATGACTCTGAACTAAAACAGACAAAGTACTAAGACCAGGGTTATAAACTAGGCTAGGATAAACCTAACTACTATCTCCCGATCAACGTTTCCGTTGAGTCTTGACATGCTTAGACCTAAATACACAGGTGGAGTCGGTGTCATGTACCTGCAAATTCCTGCAACCAAGCAATAACATGCATACAAATACATATATATAAAACATTAAACAGACACACTGTGTGGAGAAAATCATAGATATCGCAGGGCACTTGCGAGCGAGTGATGTGATTCCGTTCTCCACACCAATACACTTCACAGCAAACTAACGAAATAAATAGTTGTTAGTCCATCATAACATGTACATAGCAATGATCAACTAAAAGTAAGCATCTACACTAAATCATATCATGTCTGAAATCAATAATCATCAAACAAGTATCATCATGTCACAAAATAATCCACCATCACTCAAAACCAACGATCAAAATATCCAAACAAGGTATCATAGTCTAATAGTGTGAAAACACAGCAGCAAAAAGCATAAGCATAAACGGAGGGGTACTACATCCTCCCCCCCTAGGATCAGGCTTACTCCTGGAAGCCTGTTAGTAGCAAACAAATAACACATACACATGTAAAATAGATCCTTCTAAGAAATGAAATACTAGCCACTAAGATCCCTCTGGATCAGTACTCAATCAACGTCTTGACCCCTGAGGATCAACTCCTGACGTAGATGGGTGTGCACGGTTCCCAAAGAACGATGCTGGTCCTCCTTCAGGAACCTGTCCAACTGCACCTTGGTGCTCATCCTGGTGGTTACCCACACCGTAAACACCCTATGTGACCTGCCTACATCTCCCACCGTAGGCTCTGAAACTGTAGGTCGAGACCCATAACCAGTAGGACCTCTCATCGGACACTGCCTAGCTATGTGTCCCTACTGCCCACATGAATAAAAACTTGTGCCTGTGCCTCTACCAAATCCTCTGCCACCCGAAGGTGCATTGGACTGCTGAAAACTACCCCTACTAACCGTAGGCTGCACACTCTGAGGGCTATTATCTTGTTGTGGTTGAGGGCTAATATTCTTTTGATTTGTTCGCTGCTGTTGCTGCCCACCCTTTTTGGGTGTCTGTTGGTTCTTAGAAGAACCACTTGTCTGTGCCTGTCCACCCCGTGGACTAAAACCTGCTACAGGAGCACTCCCAATCTACACTCCTGTGTGCCCACCTAAAGCCATAATAAGGTTCTCCTCAACTATGCGAGCCTTCTCCACCGTGACATCCATAGTCTTTGGCTCAAAGACTCGGACACCACCACTGATGCGAGCGTTTAAACCCCTGATAAAATGTTGCACTAGCATAGGCTCATCATTGCCAACACCAGCATACTGCTTGAGTTCGTAGAACCTACGTTCATATTGCTCTACAGAAAGAGCTAACTGACATAGATCATGAAACTCATCAGCCCTACGCTACCTCCAATGTTCTGAAAGGAACCGTGCTCTGAACCTCTCGAGATACATCTCCCAAGATACAGAACCAATATCTATGTGGAGCTTCTGCTCCTCTAGGCGCCACCAAGTAGAGGCGAATCCTCTCAAGTGCATAATAGCGCATCTGGCATGGGTATTGCTACCGTAAGGGTGCGTGGTGAAGCATCTACCCAAATCTAATAGCCAAGTCTCTACCTCTAATCCTCCTCCTGAACCATCAAAGGTAGGAGGACGTGCTCTCAGTAAATCCCTCATATGACCTGCGATGATAGCATCCTGATGTGTTGTGTCCTCTACTCTCCTAGGGGATCTATCTCTCTCTCTGACAACCTCTTGTTCATCTTCCTGTCTAGGTCCAAGACAAGCTAGGACCTCCTCTAATAAATGACGTATCTGAGAACCCCCTACTGCTAACTGTTCAAAATTCTGCCCCTCATTCCTCTGATCCAACTGTTCTACCTGATCACTGTGATGAGGGCTAGGAGGGGGAGTAACCTGACGGATTGGCCCTCGGCCTCCACCTCGACCTCTACCATGACCTCTTCCTCCTCGCCTAGGCATGTTCCTACACATAACAATTACGAGTCTTAGATACTATACAACCAAGGTTATCAGTTGCGACACTACGTACTAGGTCAACCTAATGGGCTCGTGATTACCCAGAGCGTCCAGTGTTTGTAACCTTTGCTCTGATACCAATCTGTAATGCCCCATCTTAATAACCTAAGAATGTTGCAAAAGTGTAAAAAGGTGTAATAATTTTTTTTTAAGTATTAATATTAAGTTAATTAATTGCATACATTCGTTAGGCTAAGCGACATTACACTACTTTGAGTTTTCCATAAGCGACTTAAGTATTTCACATTGCACATAATAATTAATAACATAAAGATAAACATTGCATAACATTGAAATTTTATTTGAATACCATTCATAATAACATAAAGTACATACATGTTTTTTCCATACATTGCATTTAAAACAATATACAATACTCATCCATTTGATGAGGTAGTTCAATAATGATTACAATTACAATTACATTGTTCACCTCTTATACAATTGAGGGATGTTTTCAAATACAAGTTTACAATATACAATGTTGAAATAAACATAAGATCCAAGTGTGAGCTCTCCATCCATGAAGCTCTAGATGCCATGATCAATACTAGGGACCCAATGGAGTAAGGTGCACATTCCACCCAACCATGTGGTACCCGTAGGTCCATCCCCCGTGCTAGGAGATAGTAATAAGGTTACCTAGACACTAGTACACAACAGACTATTGGTTACATTGCTTCCAAAATTTGACAATTGAATGAATTACAAATACAAGGTTCACTGTTATTCTAGGTGGAGTGTCATCACAATGATGCAAAGGTTACCCTGGTGTTTCTTCCTAGGTTCCGGCCCCCAATCCTTGGGATACACTGGTAACCTCTTACAAAACCCGGCCCCTATTGCATACTGTTGCGGAATCGTATGTCTTTTAAGGGAACAAGACACCGATTTGTCATTCCAGACCTTCTCATCTTATACTCATGACTGAAGAAGTTCAAGAGTCATAAGCGAGGCATGTACATCTTGTTAAGTGTTTTAATCTAACTATTGTGTCATTTAATTATCACTGACTTAGTTAACTATTTGTAAGTTACCCTGACACCACTTTGTGTGTCGGCCCTTACAAATAGCCACTCCCCTAAACATAACAAAGGTATTCTAGGTTCACTACCTAGGGTAGACATGTGCACAATACAACATATAATGCCAAATAAACCACATAAAAATGTCACAGTTTCATTCACAAATAACTTGTGCACTACCCTAGTTGTTCATACATGTGATACCATGGTAAAGTTCTATTTCCCAAGAAATACCCACATCTGGAAGACTTATACATAAAAACATTCCCAAATTGACCATTTAATAAGAAAATTACTATTCTAAAACAAATTAAAACTCAATAATAAACTATCATTTGGATATATTAAATCCATATGCATCATCTTGAACACAATATGTTTATAAATTATCTTTAAAAAAAAAAAAAAATCTATTTTAACATCAATATAAACAACTGTTTCATTAATCTACTTTTCTTATTTACTTGAATTCATATAAGAACATTTTCCATATTTTCACAATTTAAACTTTTCAAATATCTATTAACAACAAATTTAAATACATGTGTTTATAAATAAATATCAATATTAAAATATTAAATTAAATCCTACATACAGATAAATATATATATATAAATATTTATATATATATATACATATATATAATATAAATATTATATATTAAAAAGTCAATAACTTAAAATCAAAATATAACCATAACGCTATAAAAATATCTGAAAAACCTTCAACAAAAGTTCTGAATGAATTCGAGGACAAATTTAATCGCCGCCCATCCACGGCTGTCTGTGGGAGGGAGCGGCCCTTCTCAGGGCTGCGCCTAGCAGCCGCAATGGCTGTTGTGCGCAGCTGTGGAGGCTGCGCCTCCTCCATATATAAATGGGGAGGGTTTCGGCCCTCCCCAGAAACCCCTTTTTTAAAAAAAAAACAAAAAAAATTATATAAAAATAAATAAATCTACGATTTCGCCTGAACGGCGTAAGACAAAAATTTCATGATATTAATAATTTTAAAAATTAAACACTATAAAGAATTTCAGCTTCATATATCTGATTCCGTACTGCGATTTTTTTAATAAATTTTCATATAATTTCTCAATAATATATTTATATCTATTTATAAATGAAATACCAATAGAACTTTCAAAATTCGGAGATTGATAAAATTTTCTATAGAAATTTGAGAAAAACATCATTGTACAAAATTAAAATCAAATTTTCCCAATTTCTCTTTTCTAAAATTATCACAGGGGTTTTCAAAATGAGTCTTATTTTTGAGACCTTTTTTTTTTAAACTAAGTTCTTGAAGATTCTTGCTAACAGATAATAAAATTTAACAGCAAGTTTTCTACAAGCAAATTGTCAGAAAAATTAAACATATTCTTCAAATTTTCTTTCAAAACAAAGAACTGAATTCACCAGTAAAATACCTGTTATTTAAAGGTTGTCTGTAGATTGTAATCCTCAAAACTCCTTCACAACACCAAATCCCAGAAGCTTTAATCAACACCAAGAATCCTTTGGAGGATCTTCCACAAAGAATCACAACCCAAGAAAAACAGAGAGATAACAACTTCTAAGAAATATTGAAATTTAACACAGTAAGAAAATTTTTGCCCAAAGCTTTGTTAATTTCCCCGTAAGGAAATTGGATAACCCCTGTCAATTTCTCGAGATCCAAAATATCCTCCGTAACCATTTTTTTTTCCAACCACCTCATTTAACACACTGACACACATGTCGAGAAGAGGTTATGAAAATATCTTCTCCACTTCTCGGCAATTTTCCAATTCAAATTTTGCATGCCTTATTTAATTTATTTAATTTAAATTTTGAAAATCAATTTTCAATTCACATGCATTTTTATTTATTTTTCAAATACACTATTTACTCACTTAATATTTTAATTTAACTAATTAATTTATTTAATTAAATAAGTTTGATCTTTTATAATCAAACCATTTAACCAAATAAGCTAATTAATTAATTAATTAATCAAGTAAGTAATTTCTTTAACATTTGAAATTAATTTAAATAACAATTATTTAAAATACAATATTCCAACATTAAAAATTAACCAAATTTACTTTTCAACAATTAATCCAAACAGAAATACAAGACAAACCTATGACTCTGAACTAAAACAGACAAAGTACTAAGACTAGGGTTATAAACTAGGCTAGGATAAACCTAACTACTATCTCCCGATCAACGTTTCTGTTGAGTCTTGACACGCTCAGACCTGAATACACAGGTGGAGTCGGTGTCATGTACCTGCAAATTCTTGCAACCAAGCAATAACATGCATACAAATACATATATATAAAACATTAAACAGACACACTGTGCGGAGAAAATCATAGATATCGCAGGGCACTCGTAAGCGAGTGATGCGATTCCGTTATCCACACCAATACACTTCACAGCAAACTGATGAAATAAATAGTTGTTAGTCCATCATAACATGTACATAGCAATGATCAACTGAAAGTAAGCATCTACACTAAATCATATCATGTCTGAAATCAATAATCATCAAACAAGTATCATCATGTCACAGAATAATCCACCATCGCTCAAAACCAGCGATCAAAATATCCAAACAAGGTATCATAGTCTAATAGTGTGAAAACACAACAGCAGAAAGCATAAGCATAAACGGAGGGGTACTACAACTCATCCCAAGCTTGCATTGTACATGAATAATAAAATCATGTCATCTTTTGCATATGGATACTCCATGAACCTGCATTTGAGCTAACGAAAGAGTGTAGCTCACTCGATCCTATCAATGTACAATAATCCTCATATAGTGCAATGTTAGTATCATCCATCAACCAAAAAAATCTATGAACTGAAGACTTACCTTCATTACCTAAACCCATCGAAGCATTACACCACTCGGTGATTGATTTTGCATCTGTCAACTTTGCATTGTATTTATACTTTAACTATTCTCGTGCTAATGATCTTTTGACATATGCTCCTACACCATCATGGTCCCCCTTTCCATGCCTGACCTCACAAAATTTCTGCATATGTTGAACACCTATAATGGCATGCATCCTGCTCAACCAGTAGAATCTGCACGAGTTCTTAAACTATGTAGCATAATTATCCAACCATTTTATATGTTGGTTGTATGATATGCCCTTCTAAGCCAAACCACTATAGAACAACTAGAAGCAACCTTGTACATTCTCTAGAGAATGTGTGTGATCATCACTAATATAAAAGTTGTACTCCCTCAATACCTTTCTTTGGTCCTCTATACTATCAATTGCATGAATGAATTCTATGTTCACAAATATAGAAACCTATGTGGAGTTTTAATATTGTGACTACACCTCACACTGTGATTGTAGAGTGTAGTTCTCTACAAATTTGACCACTAAAACTATGCTACCAATTGCAAAGGTTCCCTTGCATAATTTAAATTGAAAGTCCAACCATCGAGCTCTATAGATATGCCTTGCATACTCATAAATTGTACTATCATGAAATGTAGACATAAAATGATACATTGGAATCTTCTGAATAACCAAATCACACTTTTTTGCTTGATTACCATCTTTTGTAGCATGTCATTGTTCTATACTTCCCAAACTCAACTAGTTACTTTCCCATCGCATGTGTACTTTCCATATGTTGGCATATTGGCATACGTTGCAAGCCACCACAATGCTGACATGAACCATCCAAGCATAGTTTCCTATAGAATATTTGGACATCCTCTCTTTCACATATTTTTTTGTATAAGAACTCTCTTGAAGATGTTGGTGGGGAATGTATGCGACAATCTTGCAAAAAATTGTTAGTATGCAAATCTAAACATATAGAACGATAAATATCATAATGGTTAGAGAATTCATTATGTAATATACAATAATAAGTAGTACGTGTTTGATTTATCTTGAAATAAAAGGGTTTAATCATTCAAAATATCTAGGAAAAATTTAAATTTAAGGATAATCCTCTTGAAATTTATGAAAAAATTGGGTTTGAGTCATCTAAAAAAATATCTGGATGTGGCTCACAGTTCTGACTACCAATTCTCCTTCTTACTACATCCCTTTGATTCAGAGATAACCTTGTGTCATTCTTCCAATAGTCTACAATTAGTGTTCTCAATGCTTCAACAACTGGTTTATCTTTTCATGGGAGTCTCCCTAAGAATACCCATAATTCATTTGAATTGGTTCCTTCAATTCTTTTGCGCCTTTGAATGACTCTTGATAAATTTTCTCTATTAATTCTTAATTTTGTATTCATCTTTCTAATGAGATGAGATCTTCTTGTTTGAATACTTACTAAAGTCAATGTAATGACACATTAGGTGACATTATTATCCTTTGAGTGTGAGGTCTTACCCACACTCTCATAAGCATCCATTAGATTCTTCAAATAGTATTTTCACTTGAAGAATTTGATGTTCTCAACCAAAGAATCTTTATGATGTTTCTATACTTTATAACTCACATCATTTCAACAAATAGTTGACATCTTGCAGCCCCATTTAGGCTTTCAAAGAAAAGTTTCCAAATCTTATCAACATATCTTCTACAAGTGCGTTCTAGAATCTTTCCTTCCATTGGTTGAAAAATATTCTCATCAATATCAATCAAATACTTTGGCTTTCTATGAAAAATTCTAGGTGGTGTTCTCCTAGGTACATACATCTCAACATTAGGAATTTCATAAATATTTAAGTGAGATGGGCTATTTCACATACCTTCAATCTAGGGTGGAATAGATGACATACCTTGAGGTTGACATGGGGATGATGACATACCTACTTCGTCAAATACAAGTGATGATGTACTCTCAACTTGAGATGTGGTGGATGGTGTCCCTCCATATTCACTTGTAGTAGATGGTGTCCCTCCATATTCACTTGTGGTAGATGGTGTTCCTTCGTATTCACTTGCGGTAGAGGGTGTCTCCAACTACGATATTCAAATTTGTTTTAGCACAATCCTTTCACATTCGTGCCCTTTGTGCCACCAATTCCTTTTCTCTTTCTGATAGTTGAGGTTCCTCTTCAATTGGCTTGTTTTCATCAATTCTATCCAATTTCTTCTTTTGATGATATTCCCTCATCAATTCTTTTTTATTTGCAAGTTATTAGTTTTAATATAATAATAAATAAAAAATTTACATCATTGTATCACGGAGGAATCTTAGACCTCCATGATCTGAAAATTTAGGAATCTTAAAAATATATTTCTTAAAAATTCTTTTCTAAAAGTCAAATAAAGATATAATATATTAATATCTTCATTATTATAAGATTTAAATGTAATATTATTGTAGACATCCAAATTTGGACACTTAATTTATCCAAATTTATCACTTTTCATCTAAACATCCTCTTATCCTAGTTAATTAAATAATACTATTATTTAATTAATATCTTTAATTCTGCCAAATCCCTAAGGTATTTAATTAATAATTAAATACCTTACCCTCCTTAATCCTCTTTTCATCAAATAAATTAAATAAATATTACATTTATTTAATTCCTCACATGACATTTTCACCTAATCCTAATCCATTTCCTAATTTCTTCATTAGGGATGTGCACATGCCTAATCCTTGATTAGGATGTGTCACATCCTCCAACTTTTGCAAGTTGGCTTCTAATCCTTATTTATCTTCTAATTACTGATTAATTAAGCCTAATCATTCTCCAAGGAATTTTTAATTCCTTTTTATTCTTCCTAGATTCCCCTCTTTTATATGTGAATTTTTAATTCACATTCCATCCTTCCAAGGCTTCTAAAACCTTGGACTTGTCACAATCTCCACATGTGACCAAGTCCCACCTTTTTGGAGCCCATCTTTTATCTTTTAGACTTTCCTAGGAATGTGAATTTTTAATTCACATTTATATCCCCAACCACCTTTTATTTTTCCATGTAGATTTTTTAGGAATTCCAAAATTCCTCAAATGTCTCTTTCACTCCCACTTGCAGACAAGAAATCTTTTTTTGTGGAAATCTCCTCACTCCCCAAGGTGCATGTCCTTTTCCACCTCATGTACCTTTTTGACACCTCACCTCCATCTCACATCCTCTTGTCCACTTCACCCTCCACATGTCAAGATGTGAGGGCTTTTGGGTTCTCAACCCACCATAGCCCTTCATCTTGACCTTGTTGGATCAATCTTAACCCTTGAATTCTCTAGAGAATCCAAAATCTCCTATAAATACCCCCTCTTCAAGGGCATTTCCAACACTTTCATTTGGAGCAACTTATGCTGCCAATTTTCCTTCTCAAACACTTTGCATTTTGATAACTACATGTTGTCCATTTGAATCCTCAAGCCTTTTCAATCATTCAACCATCTTTGTTAATCATCTTGCATATAGTCACTCAATCCATCATCTAAGGAGCACACAACCAATCAAAGCAAGGGCCAATCAAAGAGGTATCAACAACAAGGGAGGTAAAAGTGTTTGTGTTTTATCTTATTTGCATTCATTTTCATTGAACCACTCTTTTGGCTAATCTTGAGGTGTCATTGGTATTTTGTTATTTCCATTTCTTAGTTAGCTTGCACATTTAGAGTAGTAGAAATATCAAGGTATACAATTATATATTTGTAATTGATTGTACTATTATTTATATTTGAATTAATAATATGTTTAATTTAAAAAATAAAATATTCTTTCTAGAAATAATATTAAAAAAGAAAATATTAGATTTAATATTCTTATAAGATTAGATTTAGATATTAAAAAAGAGAATATTAATATTATTAAAAATTCAAATACGTTTTAATATAATAATGTAGATATATAGTTAGATTAATATTATTATAAGATTTAAATATAACATTCTATTAATATTAATTAATTAATAATATTAGTATTTAAATTATAAGAATACTAATGTTGCACACATTTCTAGATTAGATTGTGTGAGTTTTTTGCATCAACATTTCAGATCACACTCAGTGATCCATCATTAGGATGAAAGAGCTCAAGGAGAAAAGTGGTTAGTTGCAGACCCAAGCACAATGTAGCACCCCTCCATTTTTTTTTCTCTTTTGATCAGACAGTGTTTTTCTTTGTTATGCTTTTTTTCTCTTAATACTTTGACTATGGTACTTGGTTACTATTTGATCGCAAACTATAAAGCGATGTGAATGTTATTGTTTTGATGTGATGGTATTTTATTCTGATGTTATCGTTATGGCATGCTTTGGATTAGCTTAGCAGATATTTGAATTAATGATGCTTTATGATTTTGATTATATTATTGATGTTAGATTCGTTAGTTAGTAATGCTGTATTGGTGAAGGGGATGGGATTGCACCACTCGCTTGCGAGTGCCCTACGATTCCACGATTTCCTCTTCACTGTGTTTTTTTATTATGTTATATATATGCATGTTCGATATACTCATTTTTCGTAGGTTGACAGGTATAGGACATCAACTCCACCTAGTTTCACAGGTTTGAGCGTGTTCATTGGCCAACGGTATTCGATTGGGAGATAGTAACGAGGTTCCCTTGTCAAACCACAACCTTTTCATAGTGTGTCATCAGTTTGTGTCTGGTTTATTGTTGGGTTATGTCATCTTTGGTGTTTTAATCATTTATTATCGATGGAAATTATATGTGGGAATTAATGTTTAAGTGGTGGAAATGATTATTTATGTATTTTAGATTAAAATGGTTAAAAGCTTTAAATTAAATTAAATTTATGTGGTAAAGTAATTTAATTCTAGTGGTTAAATTTATTTTATGAGTAAATGAATTGATTAATTAAACTTATTTTGTGGAGTAAATAAATTAAATGGTTAATGTTGTTTTGAAAAGTTCATGGAATTAAAAGTGTTAAATTCTTTTTGAAAAGAAAAGAAAAAATTTAAAAAGTTTTAAATTCTTTTGAAAAGAAATTTAAAAGTTTTAAATTCTTTTTGAAAAGAAATTTTTAAAAAAGCATTAAATTCTTGTTGAAAAGAAATTTTGGTTTTAATTTAAAAAAATAAAACAAAATATCTTCAAAATGCATAGAGGGAGAAATAACACAATGAAATCCTCTATTTATTTATTTTAATATAATAATAAAAATAATTATTGTGTTATTTTTTATTTTTTTTTAAAAAGAGAATAATAAATAAAAATAAAATAAAATAAAATTTTATTATATAAATTGGGGGGGCAGTTGTGGCTGCACAGCCGCACTCCAGTGGAGGGCGCTACTTGAGTAGCGCTCCCCACACATTGTGGGGGAAGTGCTGACCATGCAGCGCACCTCCACTAGGGGAGCCTGGTGCAACCAGGCTACGTCCTCCTCCCTTTGGACTGGGGTTTCACTTTAAAAGAAAATTATTATTATTATATATATAATATTTAATTATTATATATATTATATATATTATATTTTTTATTATTATTTATTTAATATATATAATATATATATTATATATTTTAAATAATTGAAATATATTTTTGTATTGGAATTTAAATATTTTTTAAAATATACATATATATATATATATTTAAATATAATTATATATAATTATATATTCATTAAATATATAGTTATATATATATGTTTAATTTTTATTTCAATATAGTTTTCTAAAATGATGATGTTGAGAAGAAGAAACAGTTATTTATTTTAAAATGATATGCTCTGGATCACAGAAGTAAATGTTTATTAGTAATTAAGAGCAATTAGGGAATTACATATTGGAGACACGTAAAATATATTGATTGACATCGTGCATCTGATCTTGACTTACTAACATCATTTCTTCCTGAATCATCCCTTAGTCTAACTATTTAATCAAATTCCCCTATTTGATTAAATTCATCAATATTCATCTCTTAATTAAATAAATCATTTTATCTAATTAAGTCAGTCTCTTTTGTTAATTAAATCAATCCATCTGATCTAATTATCCCTATTTAGTTAAATAATCAATTTATTTGATTAAATCTCTAAAGTCTATCCATTAAATTAAATAAATTAAAACCTTATTTTATTTAATCTAACATCATTCCTTTTAATTAAATAAATCAAAATCTTTATTTAATTAGCCTCCTATCACATTCATCTCTTATTTGATTTAAATAAATCTATAAATCTAAGTCAAATAGGTCACATCATCCAATCTTCTGTTAAATTAATTAACCCTTGATTAATTTAACCTCATCTCATGTCACATCCTCTAGATAATGCAAGTTGCACATGAAAATAGATTTAATTCATTTATTAAATATCTATCTTCCTCACAAGGCACCTTTTGGAATATTCTCTCAATTTGAATTCAAAAATTTTAAGTCAACATGTACATCCAACAAGGCATTTAAAATCTCTTACATGTCCTTTGCCTTGAGCCAAGTGGCATTTTTTGCATTTTCCCTTCCCTCTTGCATGTCATTTCAATAAATTTGAATTTCAAATATTAGCATTTATTAGCACAAACCCCCAATCTTGCACATCTATCATCCACTCATAGCTTGACAAGTGGCATCATATCATTGGATGAATGTTAGTCCCACATTGCTCAAATTTGGACTTTTATCCATCTTGAAATCCTATAAATAAAATGCTCATATCCTCATTTGATCATCCACAATCCAAGCAAAGTTACCATGCTAAAATACTTAGCCATTTCCATTCAGCAATCTTGAGTTCTTAGCTAAGTTATTGTAGATTTTGGCTTGGAGCTCTCACCATTCATCATCAAAAGTGGATCAAATCTCTTCATCAAGTCAATATATCGAAGCTTGCAATCATGGGAATTTGGAAAGGGCCAATTTTCACATCAAATTGGCACCAATTCCCCCATGGGATCAAGAGTTTGTTTTTCTAATTAGGATTCAATCTTTGTTTTGTCATTTGCTTTATGTTCTTCAATATTTTCTTTCCTAGTTTGAAGTTGTAAATGGATTTCATGGGAAATCCTTGTTTAGACTTGCAATATCTAACTTCAGGTGTTTTTTCTCTTTGTTTTGCAGGTACCTAGGTCGGGGTTTGCACATTTGGCGCTAGAAGGAGGGCTGGATATCATTATTTCTAATATTTTCTTGAAAATTTTGTGTTTTTCTTCACACATAGGAAATTCCAACACGGGCTCGTCAGTGTTGCTATATGGCACCGCTTGAAACACAAATTGTGCTGCTGGACTCGTCTCGCCAAAAAAATTAAATTTTTAACTCTGCCGCTAGACTCACAATTGACTTGTAGAACTTTTTGAAATTTTTGAAAACAACGACGCTAGGGATGAACTGTGACGCTGGGAGAAAAGAGCGACACAATTGAGCTCTCTATCTCGAAACAGAGCGTTGCTGACTGGTAAGTGGTGCTGTGAGAACACCACTGGGAGAAAAAACCATGACACCTTCACGAGTTGCGACGCTAGGGGACAGTAAAAGGGAGAATTTAATTTTTAGCACATGCTTCTAATTTATGATTGATTTTTCCTCTGTTTTCTGCTTTTTAATTTCTGTGTTTTTCTAGAATTTGACTATTTTTTTCCTTTGTAGGTTGGGAATCGAAATCAAAAGAAAGAGGAGCATGAGAAGGGTGTTCGTCAAATCAAATTGTTTTTAAACACTCTAGTGTTTGTTTAACACTATTTTAAGAATTTGTTATCTTTTCATTCTTAGAACACTAGTTTTCATTTTGGCTTAAAAGGAACCTTTCAATTTCTTCTTCCAAAGGTTAAAATGAACTTTAGGATCAACAACATACTAGATTTTATTTCTTGGATTAACAAATTGAACAAATATGTTTCACTTGTGATTTGGTGCTCTAAAACGAACTCACATATTGCTTTGGGGATTTAAAAAGAACAAGAGTAGCTTTGTCTTTCATGACGGCTTACTTAGACTAAAGCCATTGAAAAAGGATGTATGCGCTTCTCTCATGCTTTATAGCGATCTTGAGAATCAAAAGGAATTTTTTATGACTTTGGGATGAGATAAAGCAATCACCTCCACACTTCGATTTGGGTTTAAAATTGAACATCTTATGCGAGTGTGAGTGGAGACATTTTCGCATATATTCTCTCTCTTTGTTGCTATCAAAGATTGATCGAGTTACAAATTTTGTTCTTCATTCATTTTTGTTTATCTTAGAGGGCCCACCTTGGGGAAAAAGTACTCACCCAAGGGAACAGCTCAACCGGTAACACTCTAAAGCCAAGAGTATTTCTAGCCGGGATAAAAATGTGGATATTGGAAGAAATGCCAATATCAAACAGTTGATTCTGACAAGATGGATCCAAAATGAGACTCTTTCCGTATGGGTCAATCTCCACGAATGGAAAGTCCTTACTAAAACCCATGTGCTAGAATTTTCCAAAATCCTTTTATCTATTCGTTGGTGCAAGAATAGTCATTTTGAAGCCACCCCACACTTTTACGGTCTTCTAGTAGAAATGGAAAACATGCCATGGGAGTTTCATGGGTGTCAATGCGTGGCTGCCCCGTATAAGTGAGTGTCGTGAAGGGGAGCCAGTGGGGTCAAGTATCTAACCATTCACTGGAGATAAGCATAGCTAGACTTGTCCAAGTGGGAATCCAACAAATATTGTCTTACACATCCATAGGATTGTACTTATTCTTGGGTTACAAAATGCATTGCTTGATCAAAACACCATGAAAACAAACACTTAACATCATACAAATTTCAAACCCCTTTGAGGACAAACACAATTGACTCAATCCATATGTTATTGCTTTTGTTAGGGTTCGAGATGGCAAATATTTAACAATTAAATGCAGATTTAATTAATAAACAGATAAACTAAAACACACACAGAATAAATTGTAACACATAATTTAACGTGGTTCACCCAATCCAAGCTACATCCACCAAACCGCAGCCATCCAATACTTTTATTATCCAGTGTAAAACCTATTACAATCTTGCAAATAATCGCATTTTTCATCATACTAGAATACCCATCTGAACCCCCTTTTTAACAAGCTTAGAAGCTTCCAGATTTTTGGGTTCTACAAAATTGGATTTTTTCTTTTTCGTTGATTTTTCCCTTTTTCGGTCATGATATGAAAAATTAGGATAGGGGTCGGGGTGTACAGTATACCATGGGCTATACAATATAGCATGATCAGTCACCACATACCAACAATCTCCCACTTGGAGACTAATTAGGTTCCATACCAACACAATCTCTCACTTGGAGACTAATCCTGGACGACACTGCTACAATTATAGCTCCCACTGGAAATAAGTACGTTGGACCCTGCTGCTCTGTTATACTTGAATTCAACCTTGAAGGCCAACCGAAGCTGAAGAGAAGCTTAGCTTCTCCCTTGTCACCACCTTTGTAAACATATCCGCTCGATTGACATCTATATGTATCTTGTCTAGCTTAACCTGTCCATCCTCCAACACTGATTGAATGAAATGATATCTCAACTGGATGTGTTTTGTTTTAGAATGTAGAGCAGAATTATTTGTAAGATGTATAGCACTTTGGCTTCTGTAAACAAGTAATTTCTAGCCTATTGTTTTCCCAACTCATCTATGAAAAGTTGTAGCCATATCATCTCCTTTGTCGCCTCTGTTGCAGCAACATACTCTGCTTCTGTGGTGGATAAAGCAACCACCTTTTGCAATCGAGAAATCCAACTCACTGTTGTCCCACCAACTGTAAATACATAACCTATGGTACTCCACCTGGTATCTATATCCCCTTCCAAATCTGTGTCAACATAGCCTTTTAAATTAGTATTAGAGCCTCCAAAACATAAAAATTTATTGGATGTACCTCTCAAGTACCTGAGAATCTATTTTACCACATTCCAATGCTCAACTCTGGGATGACTCAAATACCTGCTAACAACTCCTACGACATTTGCAATATTTGGTCTCGTGCATACCAAGGCATACATTAAACTACCTACAGCTAAAGCATATGGTACCTTAGACATTTTTTCTTCCTCCGTTTGTGTCTTTGGACACATATCCTTAGTCAATTTAACATGACTAGGCAAAGGTGTGCTGACAGCTTTTGCATTCTCCATATGAAATATCTGCAACACCTTTTCAACATAATTAGCTTGACATAAAAACAATTGTCTGTTTTCTCTATCTCTACAAATTTTCATACCAAGGATTTGTTTTGCTGCCCCCAAATCCTTCATAGCAAAATATTTTGCTAACTGTTGTTTTAGCTCACTTATGTGATCCATGTTAGATCCTGCTATAAGCATGTCATCAACATATAAACATAAAATAATGTAGCTGTCATTATCCAACCTCTTCAAATAAACACAATGGTCATAATTACACCGGTTGTAGCCTTGTTTAGCCATAAAACTATCAAATTTCAAGTACCATTGCCGAGGTGCTTGCTTCAAGCCATATAAACTTTTCTTCAATCTGCACACTAGTTTCTCCTTACCTTTGACCTCAAATCCTTGTGGCTAGTCCATATATATTTCCTCTTCCAAATCACCATGGAGAAAGACTGTTTTAACATCAAGCTATTCTAAATGCAAATCTTCAGCAACTACAATACTTAAAACAATATGAATAGAAGTTATTTTAACAACTAGAGAAAAAATATCATCAAAATCAATACCTTTTTTCTATGCAAATCCCTTTACAACTAATTTGGCTTTAAATCTCTTCTTACCTCCATCTTCCTCTTTCAGCCTATAAACCCATTTTTTTAGTAAATCCTTTTTACCTGCAGGCAACTTTCATAATTCCCAAGTCTGATTTTTCAGCAAGGAGTCCATTTCTTCTTCCATTCCATACTCCCACTGAACCTTGGTATCCACCTACATAGCTTCATCATAATATTCTGGTTCACCAGCATCAGTTAACAAAATAGTATACAAAGAGGGAGAGAATCTTTCTAGAGGTCTACTTATCCTTGAAGACCATCTAATAGGAGTTTGTGGTATTTGTTGTTGTTGTTGTTGCCCAACATGAGGAACCACTGAAACATCATTGTTTGGAATATCATCCAACACTGCATAGTCATTTTCTTTCTTCTCATGCTACAGCAACAGATCTTTGTACAATACTTTCTCATTGAATATGACATCCCTGTTTCTCACAATTTTCTAATTTTTAAAATCTCAAAGCCTATAACCAAATTCATCAATGCCATATCCAACAAATACACATTTCTTTCATTTTGCATCAAGCTTGGTTCTATTTTCAGAATCTACATGTGCAAATTCTTCACAACCAAAGGTTTTGAGAAAAGAATAACTCACCTTCTTACCTTTCCATGCTTCCTCTGGAATACCACAACCCAAAAGATTAGAGGGACCTCTATTAATTAAATAAACAACAGTGTTTACAGTCTCTACCCACATTTTTAAAGGTAGCCTAGCATGTAATCTCATAGTTTGTGCACGCTCCATTATTGTTCTATTCATGTGCTCAGCCACTCCATTTTCCTATGGAGTCCTTGGAACCATTTTATGCCTATGAATACCATTAGAGGAATAATAATATTCAAACTCTTTGCTGTAATACTCACCACTATTATGAAATCTGAGACATTTTATCTTTTTACTCGTCTCATTCTCAACCAAGCTTCTCCATTTTTTAAATGTTTCAAATACATCAATTTTTTGCCTAAGAAAATAAATCCATACATTTCTAGTTGCATCATCAATGAATATAACATAATATAAAGATCCACTAAGAGAAAATACCTGAGCTGGTCCCCATACATCGATATGCACAAGCTCCAATTTCTCATCTTTCTTTTTCTTCCCATCCTTGAGAAAACTTACTCTCTTTTATTTTTCATACACACAACTTTCACAGAAATCCATATTAACACATTTTAGACCTGGTAAAACATTATTTGAATGAAGTACTTTCATACCTTTTGCACTCATATGCCCAAGTCTATTATGCCACAGTGTTGATTCAGAGTCCAGAACAACTGTATGATCTTCTACCTGCTAAACTGCAGCAACTGTTCCTGAACATTGACCTTTTTCCATAACAATTAAAGTAGATAGAACAGTATGACATGTGGTCATGCCCACAAAAGGATATGAAAATCACAGTAAAACCTTTCCTGGGAATTAGACATTCCAACATGTGACTAATATCTTTCTATGGACGTTCATTTACTTGTCAAACCAGGGGACGTATACTTTAAATGGCGCGGCAAAATATATGCACTAAGAATTAGTTTTGGTCAAATCTTAGCATAAATAAATACTGGAAAGGAATTCTATCCACACTACAGGAAGGTAATGCAAAGTTCTTTAACTCAACTATGATTTAATTAAAACAAAAACCATGACAACTACGGCTGAAGCACAAACTGTGAACTGGCCTTATGCTGCAGGAACAGACACAGGGATGGATTATTTATGCTGCAGGAGCAATATAAGACTGATTTTGTATGAAAACTTCAAAAATGAAAGCTAACTGATGATCAACCGAAAAGAACAACTAACTAACTAGCTACAGATACTTACTAAGTGGGCCCCCTTAGCAAGCATCTACTGATTACACAGGTGCTAAACTCATAACTTCATCAAACTTTATTCATGAAAACAGAATGGTATACAAATGTTGATGTAGAAACTAACAACAAACTCTGTCTCTTGTTAAACAGATTCTGCTCTTCATTATCATACTGATTCTTACATGATATTTTCTATCACTATGCTTCTATCTTGCTCTAACTATCATCTCTCTCCCTCCTCTCCTCTTCGCGTAGGAAGAGTACTTTATTTTTAAAATAGGAGAAAAACTAACTAACTAACCCTATCAAAGAAAGATGTGGAAGTAAAGTGTATCCTAGAATCAAGGAACAAACTTTATAAATGAATTTATGCGTTCAACCCGTTCCGGAGAGAATCTAGCACTCCACTCTTTCCAGATTGACTGTCATTAAAAATCTTTCCCAACAGTTTCGGTCAAAGAGTCTTCACCAGAGCTTCCTCGAAGTTGTGCAGGAAATAGACTTTACTACAAGGCCGAGATTGGCTGCGCTTGACTCGATCATTCTTCAACAACCTGCAAAACAAAAGGTAACAGATGCGCAAGAAAAGGCGTATGGCACATACACGATATCCATTCATTAATCACACATTTAAATCTATTTCATCATTCAAAAACTGTATACGATATACCAGTCATTTTAGGGAGTCAACGGGGCAATAAATACAATCAAGTCAACACAATGAGCTGCAGGAATATGAAAGTATCTTGCTATAGGATATCCCAATAAAAGGTTTCAACAGAGTTTAAACAGCCATGAAATAACAAAAGTAAAGGCTTTAAAATTTTATCATAACATCCAAACTATGAGAACATTTTTAAGCTCATCACTACCCCCTACTTAGCCCAATGCTGGTCCTCCAGTATTAACTTTCCTAGTGGTTTCTCTGAAGTCGATGGTGGCTACATGACTCTAGAATGGATTTCCAAACCTGTAATAAAATCCTCTGAAATCTTAGAACCTTTCATACCTTTGGTCTTCTAATTCATTATTAATATTTGTAGCCTGATGAGGATAGAGGGGCCACATTAGCACAGGGGGTCTGAATGTCAATGGAAACCACAGTTCAAATCTCATTTGAAGTCCCAATTGTATATATCTGCTGGTTCGTTTGAGAGCTGCTATGAAATTTAGGGGACCATGTGGTTCTGACTTTCTTAACCCAATAGTTAACCTTTCCCATCTCTTCTCACTTCTGGTATATGCCAATCTCCAAAACAAATATTGTTGTGCCTGAAATTCATCATATACCTATTTCCTGATATCAAAGATCTTCTCTCTGGCTGTAACATTATTAATGCCATATGTCAAAGCAAACCAATCTCTTAGCATTACATGGGGGTTTGAACTTTGAGAGCACAATGGAACAGGATCAGTTTTCTCAGCTTCTTCATATGTTTCCCACTGCCTTCCATAATTCATCTCATTTGCTGCCCATGACATAAATGCTCTCAAATGGATATCACCAATTTATAGAAGAGGATTTCATTCTGTCTCAAATGGAATTAAAAATCCATGCAAATAGAATTCACACAGAGAATTCCTTAACCAATTAGGGGCTGCCTGGTATGCTTCATAAAATTCTTTGGCAATATGAATTATAGGATCTTGGTTTCTGGAAATTCTCATCAGTTGGAACCATAAGAACTGTTCTTTAAGGCACAGAGCATAAACTCTGGGTGGTGGTCTACATTCCATAATTTGACCAGTTACTTTCAACATGTCATCTATTTTTGTTTTCAACTCAGCAATTTCCTTTTTCAATTTCTTCTTTTCTATTTCCCATAGACTTTGTTGCATATTAGTCTAGGCTATGTGTCATAGAAAGTCAGGGTTTGCAATGTAACTGGTTTCCAGTTAGCTTTAACATATTCTAGAAACTCAACTAAAAATGTCCTTTTATACACAACAATGGCTTTACAAATTGTAGGGTGAAATACTTCACTAGGCACATTCAATTGTTCAGTTAGTTCATGCTCTTGCTGCAAGATAAATTCTTCTTGTTGCTGCGGTGGAGAAGATTGTGCTTCCTCCAAAATTTGCATAGCAGCAATAGCCAAATCATCAAGATTTGGTAACCCTTGCTCATTATGCCCTATTTCCCTTGTTTCAACTTGTTCCTCTTCAGGAACGAATGAACTCTGAGCAGCATTTTCGGACACATTCTGAGAAACATTAAATTCAGACTCAACAGACCCTTCTGAAATTACAATCACCTCTGATTGAGGTGAAGCAGGGGAGGTCTTAGATTGTTTCCTTGTGGAAACTCTTCTTGGCACTTATGCGGCTGCAGGAGGTGTTCTAGTAGCCTTCCTCTTTCTTGTCTGCTTAGAGGGTTCTGCCCTACCAGAGGATGATGGTGAACTAGTGATAGCAACAGGTGTTCCTATAGGAGAGACGGCTGCAGGGGATGATGCTGCAGGAGAAGGACATTGTCTTTTTTGAGAACGAGGGTCAAATTCTAGGGATCCTTCTGCCTTTGTTTTACCCTTCTCTCTCCTAGTGGCAGACCTAGTTTGTATTCTAGCAAAGGATTCGGGTGTAAGAGCTACAGGACCAGGTGCTATAGGAGTAGATGACCCTTGCCCTGTTCTACTAGTAGATGCAATTTCTTTCTTCTTTTTTTGAGGTCGTGAGGTAAGTACCCTAGGGGGTTGTGGAATTTGCAAGCTCTTTTGGGCAACAAATTGTTGCTAGGAAAGAGGTGAGACATCTCTTAAAGAGCGTTCAATAAGTAGTTTAATAAGGCCATGGTGAGTTACAAAATTATCTTTCCCCTGTTGAGTTCCATGGGCACTTTGTTCTAAAAATTTTAACAGAAAATTCAAAACATTTATAACTAACCCATGCCTCATATGGCTTAATAATTTAAAATGATGAGAATATAGGTAGGATAAATGGCCTTCATAGGTTAAATACCTGATTATATAAGTGGCATACTCTGAATAAGGAGGAGGCAACGATACGCGCTTGCATCCCTGCTTGGAGACTTCCAGAAGTCCATCAGTGGGCATTGAAAACTCAGCCCTTGCAGCTGCAGTGTCTGAAGAAAAGTTTTCTCCAACGACTGAAAGCCCGGTTATTTCAACAATTCTATCTTCAGTTGCAACAATCGTTAGACCCCATACGGTGGCTTCCCCTTCAGAAAGAGTTCTCAAAAATTCTCCAGCAGCCTCCTCATCAAAATCGTTTAAGCTCAAGAAACAGTTTAACCATCCACAGAGGCTGAATGCGTGGACTGTTTGAGGATTTTGCAATAATAGTTCATGAGCTATAGGCTCATGTCGCACCAGCTGACCACCCATGTTTACAGTTTTCCCTTAGCTTAACTCAATTCCCTGCTAAAAATTCAAATTTTCTATTTCCCTTTTTGCTCTTGTTTTTCTTCTGTCGTGCCGTCACATTTCCTTCTTTTCAAAAAATAAGTTTTTTGAACAAGCAGTCTTAATCGTAGTTTACAAGAAAAGCATGCAATAAAGAAGGACATGTGATCACATTTGGAAAGTACCATAAAAGTATTAAAGAAAGGTTATTTGCACAGATATGGCAGTGGCGAAAAGACAGGTTTAGAAAGGTGGATTACCCCGCCCCCTACTTAAAGTATGACGTGTCCTCACATGTACTAAAGAATAGGCAAATATTTTGTAACAATGACCGGTACATGCATAGCAGTAAATGAATAGAATAAATTAAATTAAATATGCGATAAGAAAAGATATAGCGTACCTTTAATAATTGCACGTACGTGTGAAGAAAGATGACGGCGCCTGCATGAATTGAAAAGTGGGAAAGATATCTTAATTAAAGTTGATACGGATGGATGAAGTGGATGGTGACGTGGGTGGACGAGATGAACGAATGAAATGGATGGATGGGATGGATGGATGGAAGATAAAGAAGTGAGATGGGGGCGATAAATGAAAATGGAGAAAAAGGGGTTTCCTTTTAAAAAAAAACTTTTATTATGGGCATGTTTTTTTTAAAATTATGGTGAAGCTGCAGGAGAAAGGCTAAAGCCTTCTGCTACAGGAAGAGTAGCAGGAGGAACCTGAATGAACTACTGCATGAATCCTTCCTTTGAGACCGGTTTATGGTACAACTAAAGTCAATGGCCATTAACGAGCAATTTGAAATGGACTGGATCAATTGTCACCAGTTGTATAGCTCTGTTGTCAAACACATTTTCAACTTCATAGGGGTCAAGTCAGCATGTTGTGAGCTTACCCTCATTTTCTTGATATCTGGAATCATATAACAGAGCCCAATCTCCAGCAGAAAATTTTTTGGTTTTTATGTGTTGATCATGCCATTTCTTCCTTTGCTGTTGTATTGCTTTTGTATGTTGTAGGGCAGCTTTTCGCATTTCATCCAAAGCATTTAGCTGTAAGAGACGGTCCTTTTGTGCTTCAGATATTTTCATATTGAGCTCAAGAGTTGTCCTCAAAGTTTTGTGCTCAAATTCAATGGGCAACATGGCTGTTTTCCCATAAAGCAGCTCAAAAGGTGTAAACCCAGTGGTTGTCTTCCATGTAGTTCTGTAGGCCCAAACTGCTACAGGAAGTCTATTGCTCCAATCTTTTTTATGGGTCTGCACTATTTTTGTGAGGATCGCCTCAATTTCCCTGTTTGTTACCTCTGCCTGACCATTGGCTTTAGGATGATAGGGGCTAGACTTCCTATGTTTGATCTTATAGTCATTCATTAGTGCAATGATCAAATTATATGTGAGATGAGCTCCCTGATCAGTTACAATCTCTCTGGGAACTCCAAATCTAGTGAAAATTTGTTCATACAGAAATTTAGCAACTTTGTTATCTCAGATATGAGTCATAGCTTTTACCTCGACCCATTTTGTTACATAGTCTATGCAAATTAGAATGTAAGACTTGCCATTTGATGGTGGATCAATTGGTCCCAAAAAATCCATCCCCCATTTATCAAAAGAGGTGACTATGACCTACGGACATAGTGGCATTTCATCTAGCTTAGTTGGTCTTCCCATACGCTGGCATCTATCACATTTCCTTGTATAGGCCACATCATCTTTGTGTAATGTTGGCCAGTAGTACCCTATTGTAAGAACCTTCATTGATGTTCTTTTTGCTGCAAAATGTCCCCCACATAGTTCATCATGGCAAGCATGTAAGATATCATAAGTCTCATCTTCTCTTACACATCTTCGCATTACTTGATCAGGTCCAGTATAAAACAGACAATTTACAATCCATGAAAAATTAAAACTTTTCTCTATTAACAATTTCTTTTCTTTTGGAGAAAAGTGAACTGGTATTCTGTTTGCTGCTAGATAATTGGCAATGTCTGCATACCATGGAGTATGTGCAACAATGAAGAACAAGTGTTCATCTGGGAACCTATCATCAATGACCTCATGTTCAACAGGTGCAACTAATTGAAATCTTGATAAAAAGTCAGCTACAACATTATCTCTTCCTGGTTTGTCAATGATAGTAATATCAAATTCTTGTAACAACAGGAGCCATCGTGCCAACCTACCAGAGATGGCATGTTTGTTCATTAGATACTTGATTGTTGCATGGTCAGTATGGATGAATATCTGATAACCTGTGACATAATGCCTAAATTTATTTAAAGCATACACTACTGTAAGCAATTCCTTTTCTGTAACAGTATAATTGAGCTAAGGACCTTGAAGGTTTTTGCTGATAAAATAAATAGCATGTTCAATTGAATTTTCTTTTTGACTTAAAACTGCTTTTATACCAAAATCAGATGCATCAGCATATATGTGAACAGGCAAATTCCATTTTGGACCTTGAAGAACAGGGGCTTTAGTAAGCAATTTCTTTAGTTGTAGGAAATATTTTTCACAGGCTTCTGTCCACTCGAATTGAGAATCCTTAGTTAACAGGGAATAAAGTGGGCTGGAAATTTTACTGAAGCCTTTTATAAACCTTCTATAATACCTTGTATGACCAAGAAAATTTCTGACATCTTTTTGTTTTGCAGGAGTTTGTAAATTCTGAATAACTTCAATTTTAGCAGGGTCGACCTGAATTCTATTCTTTGAAACATGATGACCTAGAACAATACCTTCTTCCATCATTAGAAAACACTTTTCACTGTTTAGAGATAAATTTTGCTCTTTGCACCTTTTCAATACCTTTTTCTAAATTTATTAGTGCTTCTTCAAATGTGACTCCATAGGTAGTGAAATCATCCATATAAATCTCCATACATTCATGAGATATATCAGCAAAGATACTAATTACTACTCTTTGGAATGTTGCTCGTGCATTACATAGACCAAAAGGTAAGATCGAATAAGCAAATGTTTCCCATGGATAGGTAAAAGTGGTCTTATCTTGATCTTCAGGGGCAATTTTTATCTGATTGTATCCACTGTAACCATCCAAAAAAGAAAAATATCTTTTGCCAGATAGTGAGTCTAATACCTGGTCTACAAAAGGTAATGGAAAGTGATCTTTTTTAGTGGCATTATTTAAATCTCTGTAATCTACACACTCTCCATTTGCCACCTTTCTTGGGGACAATGACTAATGGAGAAACCCATCGACTGTCAGAGATTAGATAAATAAAACCAGCATCAAGCAACTTTTGAAGCTCACTTTTAACTATTTCTCTAAGTGTTGGATTTACTCTTCTTTGAGGTTGTCTAACCGGTAAATAATATTCTTTAATATAGATCTTGTGAGTACAAACTCAAGGATCTATCCCTTGCATGTCCTCATATTCCCATGCAAAAGCTTTATGTTGTTCTTGTAGCATTTTTAATAAGTCAGCCTCTTGAGATTGTGACAGGTTGCTATTGGCATTCAAACAATGACCTGGAGACAATTCTATTTGCTTCGTGAGATTACTTATAGAATCTACAGGTGATGTTTGTACCTCTCGTGGAAGTAAATTATAAAAAATTGCAGGAAGTTTAGGCAGTGAACTCTCAGAATTTGGTTGCTGCAGGAAACATTGAAGATGACTGCCTTTTGAATAAGATGAACTACTCGTATCAGAGTTGTACTGCAAAATTTAAAAAAGCAAAGCATCCTAATTCTGAAGTTGTGAGAATGGATCATTTTGAAGCATCATTAATTGAATCAATGAATTGGCTTCTTCAGTTTCTTCCCCCACATCTGGCCAAACGGGTTGGGACAAATCTGGTTGAGGTCTAGCAGGCAGATACAAAGCCAATTTCTTTGTGGACTATCCATTAGAAATGGTCATATCTCCAGAACGGCATCCTATAAAAGCATTAGCAGTTGCTAACCATGGTGTACTAAGGATAACTGGATACCCTCCTAAAGTTTCCTTAACTGACAATATTGTGAAATCAGCATGATACTCCCAAGATTCGAGAGTCACAATTACATCTTCTACCATCCCATCAGGTTTAACTATGGAGCTATCTGCAAGCTGCAGAACTATGGGTGTAGACCTAATGTTTGAGATGTTCAAGGAGTCCATAGTATGCTTTGTCATGACATTAATGGCAACACCTAATTCAATCAAAACATTTTTTACAACTTGGCCATTTATGTGTATCTACACTACAGGACTTCCAGGGTCAATATACTTTGGAATGACTACATTTCCCAACATTATATCAGTCAATTTCCCTAAGACATGAATTGTTTGAGGATCCTTTTTCTTTCATCCAGGCTTCTTCAAATAGGCTTCTTTAATAGCTTTTCCAAAAATGGGAACATCTTTAATAGCCTAAAATAAGGGAATTTGAATCTGTACATTCTTGAGCTGATCCAGAATGTCAAAAGTGGGTTCTTCCATGGATTGAAATGCAGTACTTTGCAACCTCTGAAGAAAATGTGGGTTATTTTGGCTTTACAAAACAGGTTCCTTAGATACCGGATTAGGCATAGGCATATGCTCAATTGGAACAATAGGTGATGTAGATTCTTTAAGGGGAGAATCTGGTATTTCAGTAATTAGTGACAGTTTTGGAGCAGGTAAAGTGGTTCTAGACCTCAAATGGATATCATTAATGTTTAAGGCATAAGCTTGATATTGGTTAGCTTCGGCAAGATACGTAGGTTGTTGTGGATGTTGTTGTTGCTTATCATTGGGATTTGGCAATGGCTGGGTAGGCATAGGCATTTGTTTTGGAGGTCGAGGATTTGTGGCAGTTGCTGCAGGAGGTGGCATAAGGGCCTGTGGTTGTGACTGTGGAAGCTGTAGGAACCCAGGGGACTGGTTTTGCCATTGCTGTGGGCCTCTCCATTGAGGATTTTGCTGCCAATTTCCTAAAGGTGGGGTCCATTGCCCTTGTGGCTGCTACCAATCTCCTTGAGGAGATTTCCATTGCGGGTTATGATAATTAGGCCAGCTTGGTTGGGGTGGATTCCAGGGCGGTGGTGGTCCATATGCATGTTCCCATTGGTTATTATAGCCAGAATAAGGATTACCAAAATTTAAAGGATCTTGAGGCATACCTTGTCTTTGGGCCCATGGTCTCCTTTGTGCAACAAAGAACACTTGATCATCATCACCTTCTACTGGCTTGAATTCAGTAGGTAGTTGTATGGCTTCCAAATTTGCTACCATCTTGCATCTGCAGTCACGCTTCTTCTGTCTGCAGTATGGGCAGAACTCGGCCAAAACTGCCTTAGCTTCCTCATGTTTCTTCCGAGCTTGCATGGTGGCCAGTTGTGTAGCCATATTATTAATGATGTCCTACTTGAAGTCAGACAACAAATTTGTTATCTCCATCTAAGAGACTCCACCAGAAGAAGACTTCCCCATTGTAGCATGATGACCTCGACCTTTCTTAACTATTGCTCAAGAATAGTTAAGACATATTTTCTTTATATCATCCCAAGACAGTTGGGCTATATCACCTCCTCCCATCAGATCCAAGGCGTCTATACAGGCATCACTGATTCCCCTTAGAAAGAGTAGTTTTTAAGAGTCCTCGTTGAAAGTATGGTTTGAGTTCCTTTTTAGTGAAAATAAAAACCTAGAAATATAATCTTCTAGACTTTCATCCTCTTTTTGCTGAATTTGAAATATGTCATCACCTTTGTTGGCACTCTTACAATATTCCTTATACTTTTCAAGGAATTTCGTCTGCATGGCTACCCAACTATCTACAACACCTCTTCCCGGACTCATGAACCATCTGAGAGCTCCTTCCTTCAAGGTGGAAGGAAATAACTTCAGTTTATGAGCATCTATGTTGTAGTCATAACTATGACAGAGGACATCAAATTCAAATAGAAAAGTTTCTGGGTCCTCCGTAACTAGGCCATAAAACTTTGGAAGCAAGGAAGAGGGAATGTTTTTAAGATTATCAGTATCTCTCTGGGGAACAATGGGAAACTCAAATGCAGGAGGTGGATTATTAGGTGGGTTATTTGCCATGTTTGGTTGCTGGAATAACAGAGTGAATGGATTTTTCTAAGGTTCATTGTCAGCTGGGTCAAATGGTAGTTCAATAAATAGGTTTTCAGGGAGGAACCTTCCCAATGCGTCTCTTCTTCTTCTATGCATGCAATATGGTGAACAGTGGCTTGAAAGATTTTGAAAATTTTTGACTAACAAACTAAACTAATGCTAAAAATGACTTATGAAAAATTCCTAGCTAGACGCCATCCCCGACAACGGCACCAAAAATGGTCACGCCCACAAAAGGATATGAAAATCACAGTAAAACCTCAAAAATGGTCACGCCCACAAAAGGATATGAAAATCACAGTAAAACCTTTCCTGGGAATTGGACATTCCAATAGGTTACTAATATCTTTCTATGGACGTTCATTTACTTGTCAAACCAGGGGACGTATACTTTAAATGGCACGAAAAAATATATGCACTAAGAATTATTTTTGGTTAAATCTTAGCAGAAATAAATACTAGAAAGGAATTATATCCACACTACAGGAAGGTAATGCAAAGTTCTTTAACTCAACTATGATTTAATCAAAACAAAAACCATAACAACTACGGCTGAAGCACAAACTGTGAACTAGCCTTATGCTGCAGGAATAGACACAAGGATGGATTCTCTATACTGCAGGAGCAATATAAGATTGAGTTTGTATGAAAACTTCAAAAATGAAAGCTAATTGATGATCAACCGAAAAGAACAACTAACTAACTAGCTACAGATACTTACTAAGTGGGCCCCCTTAGCAAGCATCTACTGATTACATAGGTGCTAAACTCAGAACTTTATCAAACTTTATTCATGAAAACAGAATGGTATACATTGCTTTGTTGATGTAGAAACTAACAACAAACTCTGTCTCTTGTCAAACAGATTCTGCTTTTCATTATCATACTGATTCTTACATGATATTTTCTATCACTATGCTTCTATCTTGCTCTAACTATCATCTCTCTCCCTCCTCTCCTCTTTGCGCAGGAAGAGTACTTTATTTTTAAAACAGAAGAACAACTAACTAACTAACCCTATCAAAGAAAGACGTGGAAATAAAGTGTATCCCAGAATCAAGGAACAAACTTCATAAATGAATTTATGCATTCAACCTGATCCGAAGAGAATCTAGTGCTCCACTCTTTCCAAATTGACTGTCATTAAAAATCTTTCCCAACGGTTTCGGTCAAAGAGTCTTCGCTGGAGCTTCCTCGAAGTCGTACAGGAAATGGACTTTACTGCAAGGCCGAGATCGGCTGCGCTTGACTCGATCATTCTTCAACAACCTACGAAACAAAAGTTAACAGATGCGCAAGAAAAGGTGTATGGCACATACACAATATCCATTCATTAATCACACATTTAAATATATTTCATCATTCAAAAACTGTATATGATATACCAGTCATTTTAGGGATTCAATGGGGCAATAAATGCAATCAAGTCAACACAATGAGCTGCACGAATATGAAAGTATCTTGCTACATGATATCCCAATAAAAGGTTTCAACAGAGTTTAAACAGCCATGAAATAACAAAAGTAAAGGCATTAAAATTTTATCATAACATCCAAACTATGAGCACATTTTTAAGCTCATCAACCTGTACAAAGATATAAGGTGCCTACTTTCACACCTTTTGCTACCACTAAGGCACCCTTTGTGACCTTCCAATTTTTATCACTAAATGTAACAACACAACCTTCATCATCTAGTTTCCCTGCTAAAATTAAATTTCTATTTAACTTTGGAACATGCCTTACCTCACGTAGTAGCCAATGATTCCCATTCTGCAACTTAATCTTGATTCTTCCCTTTCCAACAATCTGACAGGGTTTGTTATCTCCTAAATAAACTAGCCCAAAATCCCATTAGACATAATCAAGGAAATATCTTCTATGGGGGGTAGCATGAAATGAAGCTCCTGAATCTAACACCCAAGAATCATCAGCATTATTAAGGGAAAGAATCAAAGCATCCTCATCAGATCTATTACTTACCACATTTTCCTCTTTACTTCCTTCCTTTTTGTCTCCTTTATTTTTCTAAGACTAGCAATCTTTCTTCAAATGACCCGGCTTACCACAGTACCAGCAATCCTTCTTGTTTCTAGATTAGGACCTTTTGTCCTTTGATTTTCCTCGTGACTTCCCACGATTTCAGAATTGTTTCCTCTCTCCTTTGTTCTGCCCCTGCTTTCTGCATTCAAAACATTGCCTGATGTTGATGTTCCATCTAAGATTTTCCTATGAATGTCCTCGCTCAAAATAACACCAACAACATCATCAAATTTCAATGTATTTGAACTAGAAATATAATTGCTAACAACCATTACCAAGTTATTCTAGCTTTCAGGCAAAGAACACATAATCAAAAGAGCCCTAACTTCTTCATCAAAGTTTACTTTTATAGAATTTAATTGACTGGTGACCGTATTAAACTCATTCAAATGATCAGTAACTGACCCACCTTCTACCATTTTCATATTAAATAAACACTTCATAAGAAATAACTTATTCGAAGTGGAAGGCTTTTCATATAACTTCACCAGGGTTTCCATCAACTCTTGAGTTGTCTTTGCTGTTGTAATATTGAATGCCACTGATTGTGCCAGGCATAGACAAATACTGCCAAGAGCCTTTCTATCCAATATCTCCTAGTCCTCATCTAACATTGTTGCAGGTTTCTTGGTTTTCCCTTCCAATGGCCGCCATAAATCCTTCTGATAGAGATAGTCCTCCATATACATCTTCCATAACTGATAGTTTTTCCTGTTAAACTTCTCAACCTTCTTAATCTCATTTTCCATTGCTCCCACTCAACCATGAGACTCCCACTCAGCCGTGAGACCTTCCTACAGACGATAATCAAAACACAACCCGCTCTGATACCACTTGTTAGGGTTCGAGATGGAAGATATCTAACAATTAAATATAGATTTAATTAATAAACAAAGAAACTAAAACACACATAGAATAAATCATAACACAAAATTTAACGTGGTTCACCCAATCCGGGCTACATCCACCAAACTGCAGCCATCCAATACTTTTATTATCTAGTGTAAAACCTATTACAATCTTGTGAATAATCATGTTTTTCATCATACTATAATACCCATCCGAACCCCCTTTTTAACAAGCTTAGAAGCTTCCAGATTTTTGAGTTCTACAAAATCGGATAGGGGTCGGGGTGTACAGTATACCATGGGCTATATAGTATAGCATGATCAGTCACCACATACCAACAGCTTTCCCTTGGGATTCACATCCTTAGAGGTTTCTAAACATTGGATTATATCTCAATTTGTCTCCTTAAGTAAACAATAGGAAAACCCTTTCCTTAAGTTCATTGAATTTCCACATATCTTGTGGGGTTTGAAGAAATTAAGACATTGGACATCTTAGTTTCAAAACCTAATTGAAGAAAGTGTTTTTGGTAAAATAAAGACATTAAGCAAAGCTAAGCAAAATGAACTTTCATATGTGTTGAAGACTCCAAATCCTAAAGCACAAATCATTGATTGAAAATCTGAAAATGTGTGTTCAAATGGAATCATTTCTTGGTCACAAAGGTCTTTAGGAAGCATTTGCATGCTCTTCAATACCTAGGTCTAGGCAAACAAAGTGTCCCTTTTTAGGTTCATCTTAGGATCAAAACATATCAAAATATTTTTCATCCATCCTCAAAAACATAAAAAAAAAATTCATCTCACCATCAGCTTTTGAAAAATCTTGAAATCATCCTTAATACTAGGCTTTGTGGCAAAATCAAAATCATCAAAATCATTGAGACCAAATCCTTGAAAACATTTATCAAAACACTTTTGGCTAGGTATGTGTAGATGCATCCTTCTGCATATGCTTAGTCAAAGTTATCCAAATCATCTTGTCTAGTTTAGTATATGTAGATGAATCCTTCTTCATATGCTTAGTGAAACAAATCATCTTGTTTAAATAGGTGTGGGTAGATGCATCCTTCTCCTCGCACATATTCAAATCATCATCCTTTGAAAAAAGCTATCCCTTAGATTATCATCCAACATCTTAGGGTCTTTTTGTTCAAAATAAAAATCAAAATCAAAATCAAAATCAAAATCAAGGACAAAATCTCAAATCCAAAATCAAAATCAAAATCCGCAAGTCCTAAAAGCCCGGTATCTCATTCAAGACTTATCAAAATCCAAAAACATTTGTATCATCCATCCCTAACATCATCATCATATCATCACCTTTGATCCTCAAGACATCCTAAAACATTCTACTTTGGAGCATAAGATAATGATCAATCCAAAGAATCAAGAGATTCATCTCCCATACTTTCAAAGATTGATCCTTGTTTTATGGTTCTAACTAGATCTCAATACAAGAAGAGTATGGAAGCCAACAAAGAAACACCCGCCTCAAGTGATCTTAGCCAAAAAAATGCAGAAATGAATCCCGCTAAATCAAGTAATCCATTGACCCTCTCATCATCACAAAATATGCAAGAAGAAAACCAAGGAGAGGACCTTACCTTTGGAATGTCTCGTGAAGAAATGATGAAAATGCTCCAAAATCTAGAAAACCATAGAATCATCAATGTCATGATGAGACTTAACCCTTCGTTGTACATGCTTGAACTAGCAAAACAAGGGGCCAAGTTGCCTTCGGATTTTGATGTGAGTACTATAGCAGAGACATATTTTCCACCAATCTCATCCACCATCCCCATCTCATCCACACCTCCATCTCAAAACATCATGCAAAACATTCCACAAATCACAACATCATTTGCTCCAACCCAACCCAATGTCAGCAAGGGAAATACATTTCTCAATGCTCTTCAAGCACATCCCCTTGTTAATAATCAAAATTTGGATGCAAACACCACCTTGGAACAAAGCATACCTCAAAACCCGTTACATAAAAATGTTCCTCTCACCTTACATCACGATCCATCATCATCATTTTTTCACGTGACACCTCAAGCACCTCTTCTCACAAGTTCACAAGAAGAGGGAGATATGTTTGGACCAGGGGACATATTCGACACCACACAACAACTCACACCCCTTACATTTCCATCTCTTCCACCACTGCCATCATCATCCACACCACTCCCTAGTTTAGGCGTTCCCCCTCTACCAAGCATCAATCAAAGCATCATGTCAAATGCTCAAAACTTGTCATTGATATCGCAACAACAGACGAAAAACACACAAGCAATTGCATCATCATCAAACACCCCCTTAACATCACAAAGCATGGTCTCTCAAGGGCCAAACACATCAACAACGCCACTTGCCACACCAACACCACCATCCACTAATCAAATAATCAACACGACATCACCATTCACCACCACTATGAATGCCATTCTGAATCCACCACCACCCCCACCACCACCAACGTTCACCACATCAAACCAATCCAACGTGGCATTGCAAGTTACTTTTCAAAGAGGATACCAACAAGTACAGAAATAAAAAGTTGTGCACCTAGCTGCTCAGCAAGCTGCTCAAGCTACACAAGCTGCCCAAGCTGCACAAGCCACCTTACAAGCGCAACAAGCCCAAGCATTATTGCAACAACAAGAAGAAGAAGAAGCCGCCCAAGCTGCACAAGCATTGCAAGCACAAAAGGCTTCTCAAGCACAACTTCTATTGCAACAACAAGCTGCACAAGTACAAGCTCAAGCGCAAGCTCAATATCAGGCACAACAAGCCCAATATCAAGCACAACTTCTTGCACAACAACAAGAAGCACAATTTCAAGCATATCAAAAAGTGTTAAAACAATACCAAGAGTAGCAAGAAGTAGCAGAATTGGTAGCCCAACAACAAGTGTTGTGGGAACAACAACAAACAAAAAAACAAGCATTGTTGGAACAACAACAAGCGCAACAGCAAGCACAAATCTTAGTGCAGCAACAACAAGATCAACAATAGGCATTGTTCATACAAAAGTAGGTGGAATCCTACCTCGCTTAGAAAAACATACAGATACCATTGAACAACGCACCGACTGACCCACCCATCCAAACCACGATTGCAACACCCTAGAACACATTCATCCCACCCCCTAATCCACAAAATGATGTGATGACACAACTTAGGTTGCTCTCGCAACAAGTACTCGACCTTCAATCAGGGCCAACAACCAAGACACCAAGCAACTTGTGTCCCTATCCATTTGATAGGAGCCTAGAGATGAAACCATTCCCCAAGGGATTTGAGATCCCTAAATTTGAAAAATGTTGAGGGATGGGAAACTTTGAAGACCACATCATGGAATTCCAGGTTCATTACATGGAGGTCGCATATGATGATACTTATCTAATGCAACTATTTCCTAGGAGCTTGGCAGGCCCTGCTATAGAATGGTTCTCTCGCTTACCTTTAGGCATTAGAACATTCCAATAAATTAGGGACTCAATCATTAGAAATTATGCATGCAACATTGCAATGGATGTTAGTCTCGAAGAACTCTACACTCTGAAACAAGGAAAGAATGAATCTTTCACTTCATTCCTTCAACGATGGTGATCCAAGGCCAACCGGAGCAAGTGGACCATGCCAGAAGAACAACAAGTTTGGACCATCATAGCCAACCTTGAAGGCCACTTGGAATTTCATCTCAAGGTTCAGGGCATCACCACATATGATCAATTAATCTCCAAGGTGCTTAGCATCGAAAGAGCCCTTGTGACTCAACTCGTAGAATCAACATCATACCATGAACAACAAAACAACTGCCCACCATCCAATTACAATGATAAACCTTGTATGTGGGCAAGAAATAAAAATGTTACTAATGATGGTGTCATAGATGCCAAGGTGGTCATTAGTGGTCCACGCCAAATACACCCACACAGCAAATCCAAACACAACACCAAAACACTCATCACACAACATATCAACCCAACAATAATCCAACCATCAATAACCTCAATGATCAAAGAGGACCACTCCAACGCATAAGTTATCCCAAATGAAAATACACCATTTTGGGAGAACCATTGGAGGACATAATGAAAAATTTGATCAACGAAAAACTCATCAAGCCTCCTACATTCAAGAATTACCAAGAACCCGATGTCAAACCTCCTTGGTATAACGAGAATCAACTTTGTGAATTTCATAAAATTAAAGGCCATACCACAAACAGCTGCATGAGACTCAAAGACAGCATCCAAGATCTTATCAATAAGAAAATCATAAACATGGAACAACCTACAAGAAATCAGGATCTTAAAATCTACACAAATCCGATGATGAATCATGGAAACAAAGGAACAAAAATGATAAAGGGAAGGGTAGTGTAAATCATGTGTACGAAATAGTCATTGCCTCCCTAAATGAAGACCACATGGTCATCACTATCAAGGGCGCCCATGCCGAAGATTGTGGAGTCACCACAAGAGGCAGCAAAATAACCATTGCAGGATCATCCCAACCAAATAGAGTCTCTGCATCTAGATCTGTTCCTAATGGCTACAATGTCATGGACCAACTCAAGAGAACACCAACACACATCCCCATCATGGGGTTGTTAAAAATATCATCAGCCCATAAGAAGATCCTTGAGGAAGCACTAGCCTCATCCACTGTCCTCATAGATCTTGATGTAGAGCAATTCCAAGCTATGGTCGGAAATATCATAATGCTTAATCTCCTTACATTCTATGACCAAGATTTTCCCGTCCAACCATCTCACAACCGTGCACTTCACTTGGAAGCCATTGTACACAAGTGCAAAATCAAAAGGCTCTTGGTGGATGGAGGTGCGGGTTTGAACATCTGTTCTCTCAGCCTCATCAAGCAGTTGAAAATATCAGAAGATTCCATCGATAAAGGAAAGGGCATCATGATAAGAGAATATGAAGACCAAGAAAGAGTGTCTCAGGGCATAATCAAACTCCCTATTCAAGTAGGACCAACGCTCATGGAAACCACTTGTCAGGTCTTGAAACTTGATTTAGTGTATAATATCCTCCTCGGACTCCCATGGATCCATGCGATGAAAGTCGTAGCATCAACCTTCCACCAATGTGTGAATTTTACACATAATGGACAAGAGGTCACCATCCATGGAGATCCCAAACCATTCTCATATTGCAAAAATCTTGAGAAAAATTATTACAAAATCCCCCAAGTACCAAAAAATGATGAGGGCCCATCCACACCATACATCGACCCCACCACTCTCGCATCCACCTTTGTGATAGAGACACCTACCATTCCCACCATTTATGACATCAATCTCATCATCCAGGAGGACGGTAGTGGAAGCTACAAACTCCCTAACAATGCTTTTGTGATAGGAGAGTTATCACAATCTCCTAGATCACGGGGATGTCCACAAGAAAACCAAGCTTCCACATCACAAACATTTCCTGAAGACTATCCTAAATTCACAAGATGGGGAGACCTTTGCCAGGAGGTTATCGAGACAGATCCATCACACATGCTATATCAAGATGAAAGACCAGCACCTGAATTACCAATGGATGAGACAAGCAAGGGCCTACAAATGATACTTGCAATGCGCTATGATAGAAATCAAAGACTGGGACAAAATGATAATGGGCCTATAATACCTATCATACTAGAGACGCGACCCATAACAAATCTTGTCCTTGGATGTACCCCTCCGAGAATAACCATACATGGCTGAAGTCCTCCAGTTAGAACGGTTAATATTTCTCCTCAGCCAATACTAGCACAAGTACGCCCACCAATATCCACAGGTAGAGACATACATAAATTTATAACTGAGGCCTATATTAGTAGTGATGAGGAGGACCCCATATCCAATTTACCTAGGCTATTCGAAGATACCACCTTGTGCATGATTAGTACCCTATCTTTTGAACCAAACCATCAAAACCATGAGATTCGTTTAGTGTATCCCCAACTGATCGACTATGACCAACGAGGACCACCAGTTCTTGATACATTCAAAAACGATGAGGCACTCTTAGAATTCATGGGATTGAGGGATAACATTCTAGATGGGGATCATAAGGCAAGGTTTATAATAGAGTTGTACACACATGCCTATTACGGGGAAACGATTGAATCCTTCAGTCGCAAAAGTGAGAAACTAAGAATCATATCCAAGTCCTTCAGTGAAAACCACATTGTGGCACTCTTTGACAAAAAAATAGTAAAAAGAAAGGACGTGTCCAATGGTGAAAACCTCTCTGAGGTGCCCAAGGATGAAGGATTCAATCTTCCTCTAAGAGCTATTCATTAGGAGAAGTCAGCAGTCTTGGCTAAAAAATGCAATCTTGTCAACCTAGGAATAGAGGAGACCCCGCATATCACATTCTATGCGGAATCACTATTATCAGAAAAGCAAGAAATCCTAGCAACATTCCTAAGGGAAAGGAAAATAAAATTTGCATGGAGTTATGCTGACATGCCCGGGCTTGATCTAGAGACTATAGTTCATCACTTAGCTATGTATCTAGAAGCAAAGCTGGTCAAACAAAAGCTTCGAAAAATGCATCCTCAAATAGCCTTATTGGTCAAAATGGAGCTCAAAAATTTGTTAGATGCAGGATTTATCTGACCAATTGATTATCCAGAATGGGTGTCAAATTTGGTACATGTTTCAAAACCTGACGAAGCCATCAGAATCTGTACAGACTTCAGAGATTTAAAAAAGGCATGTCCCAGGGATGATTTCTCGCTTCCCAACATCGACATGATAGTAGACATGACAGTAGGACACGAGATGCTATCACTAATGGATAGATTTTTAGGATACAATCAGATCATGATAGCAAAAGAAGATCAACATAAGATGGCTTTCACTTGTCCTTGGGGGACCTACTGCTAGAACATGATGCCATTCGGCCTAAAGAATACAGGAGCAATCCATCAAAGGGCCATGACGTTGATATTCCATGACATGATTCATAAAATAGTCAAAAACTATGTCGAGGAAATTCTAGCTAAGTCAAGAAAAAGACAAGATCATATAGCAACCCTAAGTGTTATCTTTGACAGACTAGAGGAATACAAAATTAGACTCAATCCCAAGAAGTGCGTCTTTGGCATACAATCAGGTAAACTCCTAGGGTATATAGTATCAATGAGGGGTATTGAGGTGGATCCAGTAAAAGTTAAAGCAATCCTCGAGATGGAAGCACCAAAGACATTAAAACAACTGAGAGGTCTCCAAGGCAGACTCCAATCCATCTGACGATTCATAGCACAACTGGTGTATAAACAGAACCCATACTCTCACCTACTCCACAAGGGAGTAGCGTACAAATGGGATACAAAATGTGAAGAAGCATTCAACAAAATCAAGGAATATCTACTGACACCACCAGTCTTAATGCCACCCATCCCAAAGAAACCATTGATCCAATATGTATCAGCAATAGCAACAGCCCTTGGAGCTCTCTTGGCTTAGCATGATGAAAATGGAACAGAGAGGGCTATCTACTATATCAGCAGAACAATGGTCGGTCACAAGCTAAATTACTCATTCATCGAGAAATCTTGCCTCGCAGTAGTGAATTCATCCCAAAAATTTAGACATTACATGTTGGCACACAAGATAAAGCTCATTGCGAAAATTGACCCCCTCAAGTATCTCCTATCAAAGGAAATGCTCACAGGAAGAATGGAAAAATGGGTAATGATATTATCAGAGTATGACATCGAGTATGTGGAGTGGAAAACCATTAAGGGACAAGTTATTGCAGATCAACTAGCAGAAGCACCCATTTATTCTGAGAACCCTCTTGTCTCAAAATTCCTAGATGAATCAATTTTTAACCTCAATGTAACTGACCATTGGAAACTATACTTTGATGGTTCATACACACAACATGGATCAGGAGCTGGTGTCTTCTTCATTACTCCACAAGGGGATTGCATACCAAGATCATACAAATTAGCATTTCCTTGCACTAATAATATTGTAGAATACGAGGCCCTAACCATAGGTCTCAAGATAGCAATGCAATGGAATATCATAGCTCTAAAGGTGTATGGAGACTCTCAGTTGATCATAAATCAAGTTAATAATGAATATCAAACCAAGGATGACAAGCTCACTCCATACAAGAAATTGGTGGAGACTCTAAAGGAATCCTTCATTGACATAACATTTGAGAAAATTCCAATAACCAACAATAGAGCAGCAGACGCCATGGCTACAATTGGGTCCCTATTAGACATCCCTCATAATGTACCGAAGTATCAATTTTTGATTGAGCAGCTTCTCGTTCCCACATTCGAGGTACCAGAATCAGAATATGTGTGTGAAATCATTGGTCCTGGCGATCCTTGGTATCATGACATCTATACATACCTTTGCATAGGAGTCATACCCGCTAACCTACCATCAAACCTAAAATGAACTTTTCTCAAAAAGGCATCCAAATTTGTGATCCTAGGTGATTTCCTATAAGGTAGAAGTATAGAAGGAACCTTATTGCACTGCCTAAATACCGAGGAGGCATTAACCACTCTAACCAAGGTTCATAACAGTATCTGTGGCTCACACTCAAGTGGAATGGCCATCGCCAAGAAACTGCTAAGGATAGGGTATGATTGGCCCACAATGGAAAGAGAAGCACATGATCATGCTAAAAGGTGTTTACAATGTCAGCAGCATGGGGACCTCATCCATGCTTCAGCTCAAGAGCTTCACCCAATCATCACACCGTGGCCCTTTTCACAGTGGGGACTCGATCTCATTGGGAAAATCACACCCACCTCATCCAATGGCCACAAATTCATCATAACTACAACTGATTACTTCACAAAGTGGGTGGAAGCCATACCCATGACGTATATCACTGGAAAGCAGATCTCAAAATTCATCCTGAACTATCTCATCTGTTGCTACGGTGTCCCACAAGCCATTATTTCAGATAATGGGACACCATTCAAGAACCAGGAAGTTTGCAACTTGTGCAAAAAATTCAAAATCCAGCATCACTTCTCCACCCCATACTATCCCCAAGGCAATGGCCAAGCAGAAGCCACAAACAAAACCATCCTCAAAATCCTCAAGAAAACAGTCAATGACGCAGGTCGTGACTGGCATTTGTAGCTTAATCCCGCCCTCTAGGCCTATCGAACCAGCATCCACACACCCATCGGCGCCACCCCCTTCTCTTTGGTCTATGGATTAGAAGTGGTCCTCCCTATTGAGATTGAGCTCCCATCCCTCAGAATATCACTGCAAAACCTCATCACTGATGAAGAGTACTAGGTGTCAAGATTAAATGAGCTGGAGCTACTGGATGAGAGATGCATAGATGCTTTGAATCATTTGCAAGTCTATCAGAATAGACTCAAATGGAGCTACAACAAGAAAATCAGAAGTAGGGCTTTCCAAGTCAGAGAACTAGTCTTAAAATAAAATCAGAAGAATGTCCCAAACCCAAGCAGCAAAGGCAAGTTCGAACCTAATTGGTTAGGGCCTTTTCTCATCACAGCAAGTTATAAATCAGGGGCATATCAGTTATCAACAGCCGAAGGGGAACCTCTGCAAGAGCCAATGAATTAGAAGAAGTCCTAAAAAAATGGTTGCTTAGGTGAAAACCTAGCAAACAGGCATCTTGGGAACAACAAAAAAAGCAAAAAAGCAAAAAATCCAAAAAAAAAAATGATAAAAAATTGTCCTCTAGTGAAAACTACTTTGGTGGCACTTTGGGCAAGTACTTCGGTGAAAACCTGGAAAATAGGCGCCTTGCGTAAATAAGCACTTTCCATTCATCAGGACCTTTACGGCTTGTTCGGCATCATCCCTCCATTTTTCTTCCATCATCCATCGCATTCAGATCTCCATCCATCATTCATCCACTTGCATCCGCACCATAGCTTGGTCTTGTTTTCGTATCATGATCCCTCCTAGTACTACTCGGCCCATCGTCAAGGTCAGTTTGTCCTGCCTTTATCGGGGTAGTATATGACATCACGCTGGGGGCACATTCTCATCGGCTCGGATTCATGTATATTTTTAAAGTCCTCAAATCAGAAAATCCAAAAAACATCAGAAAATCAGAAAATCCAAAAACATTCAAAACATCATCAAAATCCAAAAATAGGTCAAAAAGTCATAAACAGGGTCATCTTGTCGAACTACATCATCTCTGAGCTTGAACGTAGGCAAGGTTGATCTTTGATCATCCCCCAAGACATTTAAGTCAGTCCTATAGGAGTCCATCGTAATAAACTAAAATTTCATCATGTATATCTCCATCTGTAAACTGGTCAAGTTGTCAGTTGAACTACGTGGTCTCTGCGTGTATAACATAGGCAAGGCTCATATGTTGATCAGCTCCCAAGACCCCTAGGATAGGTCTTTAGGTTAGTCTCTTGGTCAAAATCTCAGAAAATCCCAAAAACATTTGAAAAATCAAAAATCAAAACATTTGTAAAATCTTAAAAATACCAAAAATAGCCTCAAAACATTGCAAAACATCAAAAACATCCAAATATTTGAAAAAATCCATCCATCTCATCTTGCTTGCACCCACAATAAACACCATCCATGATAAACTAATCACCATCCTCAAACTTTGACAGGATAATCGAAAACAAGTCTAGCAGGTTAAAAGTGAAAACTCCAAATGTCAAGTCTTAAGTCTAAGTCAGTACGTAAGCAAGCTGGTTATCTCATCGTATTGGTAACTCATCATCTGAATCGGTCCCATATCAATCATCCCTTAGAACACTTTGGATAAACGAAATGACTTTCTGCCATCCACTAACATGTCCTAGGACGAATCCTTCCTACAATGGGCATTATCCATTGGCAATAAGTTTCAGGTATCATCCTTAGAAAACACATCCTCTTTCTGTTAACGTTATTGAAGAGCATCAGTGTGTTTGTTTACTTGGTCTTTATCTTTTGACTTATCTTATTTGCGCTCATTCCAAGGATGTCTCAATGATATCCCAAAATAGAGGATTTAGAGAAATAGGAATGGGGTAATGATCATTATCTTTTGTCTGTCGTTCTTGTTGGACGTTCTTGTAATATAACCTCAGCGAATACTTGCTTTGTTAGGTATGTATGGAAGAGGTCTAGGGCAACTTGTTGACTATTGCAGGGATAGGTTTACCTTTCTGTGTTTTGGTCCAAGGTGTTTGAAACTTCTGAAGTGCATCCTAGCAAGGTTTTCGTATGTCAGGTGTGAACAAGAATGTAGGATTTGAGAAATACAAATCCACAGAACCCAAAGAACACCTGCATGCAAGAAACCTGTCACAGAGAAAGAGAGAACAAAACAAGGGTTTTGGCTCTGACAATGTGCAAGATGTATTATCTGAGAAAAAATGAATCAAGAAGTAAAATACAATACAAGAGATCAATCCTTATAAAAGGAGATCAATACTAAAAGAAAAACCTAACCCTAAAGTGAGTGCATTTAATAATTAATATTAATTATTAAATGACTAATATATGTGCATAAAGTGAAATCTTAAGAGGAGAGTAAAGTTAATTAATTACTTTACTCTAACACCCCCCCTTAAGATGAGCTACAATGTAGCTACAAACATGTGCAAAAAGGCAAATGTAACTACAATGCATGAAAGTAAACATGGGTCCCGGCAACTAGGACTGATTAGGTACCCATTTACAAAAGCAATGCAAACTAAATGAAACAGGGTAAAGGAGAAAACCCAATGGGAACAAAACTCCTCCCAAAAATAGAATGCAAAGAAAGGAATATGATGTACTAATGAAAGAAGGATATGAGGTGGATTACATGATACCCCCCATAGACAACTTCTATCATATAAGTACATGTACAATGGTCTCCATAGGAGAGATAGAAAGACAGAAGAAGGCCCCCCCACAATGAAGAAACTTATGTCACAATGGTAGATGCCTAATGTAGAATCCAAAAGGAGATCCTAAAGTGGCAAATGATATTCCTCCCCTTGGGAAGAAACAGATCCAAAGGACGATGTCAAAGAACCCCTGTGAAGAGTGATGAACCAATCTGTCTTAGGATGTGTGCCATGATCGGATGCTGAAGAATCTCTCTGTCTGAACTGAAACAAATGATGTCAAATCCAAACTGATGTGGAGAATCCTGAAATGCAACCTCTGAATGCACTGATAATGGTGGGCGAACAGTGATAACCCGACTGTCAAGGTAGAGGAGATGAATGTCCTCAAAATAATCCTCCAAATCTGCAATATAGGACTCAACAAACAATAAGGATATGTCTGCAAGATAAGAGTCCAAAGTAGCTATCTCTAGAAGGTATATGATTCCCTGCTGCACTGAATCAGGAACAATGGGTGATGCTGATGAAGTCTCAGTTTGAAGAGTAGGAACTGTGAGACAAGCCTTTGATTCATCAGAATATGTAAGGGTGTCTAAATACTCAAGCTCCTTTAAAGTATCATGATCAAAGGGTGTATTCTCTCTCTAAGAAATGGGTAAGAGACAATCTAAAGTAGGATCCTCTGGGAATGGAGAGAGATTAGGGTCTCCATAGATCTCCCAAAGATGTGCCCAAAGTGGGTGAGGACAATCAATGTCCGATATAACCAACATAGTGTCATGATTAACACTAGACAATATAACTCCTACTATGTGATCTCTAATAATATCCCATGCTAATTTCTCTTTTGAAGTGGTTGGTTCAGGTATGAGATCATACAAATAAGGAAAAATATTAAGCCACCTACAATGTGTAAATATACCCTTTGCTCATGACTCATAATTACCCTGTTCTAGAATAACAACTGAAGGGTGAGTAGGAAAACCCATGATAACTCTTCAAATGAAAAAAAATTGAGAAATCTGACCTTACTACATAGATCAAATCAATACAACCCATCCCACGCAAAAAGAACCCATGTAGTGCCAGAACGCCCAAGTAATTGATCAAAGTGTAAAAACACACAAAGCTGAATAAAATTTACCTAGTAAATTTTCTGATAAAATATATTGCAGATCTGGAAAGAACACTGAAACACCTTTCCAACACCTATTCGTTTATGCAAAACAGAGTTCAGAAAAAAAAGATATGCCCCCAGAAGTGAAAAACACAAGTTCTAACTTTGACTGGAAAAAAAGACTACAAAACTACAAAATCACAAAAAATAACTAGCACCACTGGGACGGTGTTGAAACCAGCTTTCCGATGATATCTTGTTTTCGAAAATCCGAGAAAAAATGCCCATTTTACACCCAATTTAGTGCAAGTTGCTCAAAAAGGTTTTAAAAAAATTGCACAGCCCTCAAGGGCTAAGATCTTTGTCCCCTGGTCACATGGACGACCAGGGGGCTGGCGGCTAGGTGTTGGGCGCGCGGCCCCTAGTTCTGCATGTGACCCTGCTGCTTGCAGGGTAAGCCCTCAGGGGCTGTCGGCAAGGTGCTGGTCACCCACTTGACCTGGGGCCAGCCGAGTTAAGCCCACGGGGGCTGCACAGCCCACCAGCGGCAGACCGATGGCTCCGCCCAGCCTAGTGGCGCCCAGGTGGCCGCCCGATGGCTGGTTGGTGGCGAACCGGCGGCACCCAGGTTTAACACTGGCCACTCAAAAAAAAAAATTAAAAACTTTAAAAAATCAATAAAAATTTGATTTTTTTGAATTTTCTGCCTCAATCTGCATGCCCTGGGGACGTACGGCCTTGGGACAAAATTGTTTTTGCCTTCTGGTGCAACTGTGTCCGAATCGGACGTATTTTATATAAAAATAGGGGTTTTTGGATGCTACGAGCTCAACGGTGAGGTCCGTTTGAGCTCAAAGTGCACCAAAAAAAAAACCCTATTCCAAATAAAAATTAGAAGACAAACACAAATCTGATGCAACCAAAACCTAGATCCCTATTTCTTTCAAAAACTGAACAAGTTGCAGGAGATCTGGCTCTGATACCATGTAGGATTTGAGAAATACAAATCCACATAACCCAAAGAACACCTGCATGCAAGAAACCTGTCACAGAGAAAGAGAGAGAACAAAACAAGGGTTTTGGCTCTGACAATGTGCAAGATGTATTATCCAAGAAAAAATGAATCAAGTAAAATACAATACAAGAGATCAATCCTTATAAAAGGAGATCAATACTGAAAGGAAAACCTAACCCTAAGGTGAGTGCATTTAATAATTAATATTAATTATTAAATGGCTAATATATGTGCATAAAGTGAAATCTTAAGAGGAGAGTAAAGTTAATTAATTACTTTACTCTAACAAAGAATACTCCTATCTACTTGTCAAGTCAAAGTTCATCTCACTAGGTACAATTCCATCTTGGTTTTCTATACCTTGATGTATTATACCATGTGTGTTATCAAACATAAGAAAATATGGCCCTTTGAAAATCCCAATTCCTTGGCAAGTAATCATCATCATCATCATCATTTGCATTTGCATCATCTTGTGTCTTGTTGAAATGACTTCTTTTTTTCTTACTAACCACACTAACAAGGTACTATGACAGTTGATTATCATCGCCATCATCGCCATCGATCTTGCACCCACAAATCATTAGCATATTACATAAGCATATCATATAGGAAACATATGCATTGCATTATCATCATATAAACAGGATATCATAAACATTGTTCATAAATAGGTGCATCCATGTCATTGCATTTTACCCATTACATTGCATTTCATGGCATTATATCGATTATTGCATAAACATTCATTTCCATTTCACAACCATTTTATATTACCATCTAAATCATCGCATAGCATCCACGGAAGCATTTCATAATCATTTTTTCATAATCATAAGCAATAGGTATATAAGCATTTAATTCATTAGGCATACATACTTGCATAACATAAATGACATCATCTCATCACATTACGTTCACATTACACATCAGTATATCACTTTGCATTAACATATCATTACATTACATACATCATCAATAATTACATTTAGGATAATAACATTTGTTATTCTAAGCATCTCATTAAACCATCCCATTACATCCATCCATAAATCATCTCATCATTGCACATACCATAGATCATATCGTTTTACATATTAAAACCCATTTCACATATTATATTAGCATAAAATAAATCATCATTATACATCATATCATAGGTGAGCATAATATAGATCTGTTAGTCATAATCATTGCATAAACATCATTAGAAATAAATGCATCCATAAAACATCACTGCAAAGCATATAAAAATAAATCATCCATGCATAAAGGAGTACACAGTACATCACATCAAAATCGGCTCATATATATCATCAATCATGTCATTGTCATAGTACAAAAAATCAATCAGATCACTGTACATGTATGTCAATCAGTACAAAAGGCCCATCGGGGCTATCAAAAATGAGCCCATAAGGCACAAAAGGTGAATCATAATATCAGGATCAAGCTCAATCTCTGTGAATGCTGCCCTCACCCCTGTCACCATGACCCTCTGGTGTCTCTGGCTGGCCCATTCTGACTACTCGGGGACCCAATCTGCTCTAGGTACAGTGTCATGGTAGGCCCGATGGTAGTACTCTATCTCTCGAATGGCATCCCTGTAAGATCGTACTAGCACTATACCCTGGGAGGAGGAGGTTGTCATACTCTCAATCTGCTGCATGCGACCTAGCTCTGTGGCTACCTGTAGCTCTGCAACCTGTCTCTACTAAACAGCCCGATCCCTCTTTGCTCTAAGCTGCTCTCTCTTAGCCCTCGCCTAGTCTCTCTCCGCTGTTAGTGCTTGAACCTAGGCCTGCAGCTATGCAATCAATGCATTTCGACCATCTGCTTGTCCCTGTGGTTGTGCTCGTGGCTGCACGTGAACCTGATCCTCACCCTCAGCTCATGGTGGTGGGATTGGCGACTCCTACTACTAATCCTGCATAGGGACATCTCCTTGACCTAGCGGAACTAGGGGCACCCCTGGTGGATCCTGTCGAATCTTGACCCTCGGTCCTTGCCCTCGTCCTCTCCCCCTGCCTCTGACCCTGCGTACCTCTAGATCCTCGCCTAGAATGATCAACCGGCGAGGAGGTCTGAACCAGTCTCTGTAGGCCTGGGTGGTCCCTAGATCTGCCAAACCCTGATCATAAGCCCACAGTCAGGCTACCAACTACCTGAAGCTATCAACTGCCTCAGAGGTAGGAATATCGTGCCCCCATGTTATCTGTGTCATGCTACGTGCAAAAACGGCTACATAACTGTCATTGGGTCGATCCTGTGGCTCTCCAAACTAACACTGTATGTGCCCAGGCAGGTCCCGCTCGATCATTGTGTGTTCCTGCCCCTGCATATATCGATCCTAAAGGCAGTAAAAGAGCTGAGTAGCATCGTTGACCCATCCAGACTGACCAAGGTACGGTCTCCAAGTAAAAATAAGCATCTCATCTAGGACCTGCCTCCAATAGGGGTCTCATGCTCGCCAGTGTGTGTGGACACACCGTCTCTATACCATGCCACGAGGGCATCCTCTGCCTCCATCGAAATTGGAACAACGCATGGACACAGCACAAAAATGTGCTCCCATGCCCAGACATGAAGTAGTGTCACTCCAGCCCCTAGCACTCTATCATCCATATAAACATACTCATGTAAATCCCTGTAGAGTGAGGCTAGAAGGACAGGCCCCATGCGAAGCGAACCAGCCTATCCCTAACCATCCGCTCCTAGCAATAACCCTGAAGTATCGCCCTCGTCTATTTGGGGAAACCAAACCTGAAATGATCGCTGCAACTACCCAACAGAAGGGAGGTGCGATAACCCTATACCGCTCGAGCTCAATCTGCCCCTCACATTAAATAATGTCCTGTGTGGCGAGGACTCTAGTGCAGCACTCGCATCCCTTGTCCATGTCATATATCATCCGTCAGCCATGAATAGGCAATCGTAGGATGTGCCAAATGTCCTGCAAGGTGACGGTGGCCTCGCCAATAGGGAGATGAAATGACAATGTCTCATTGTGCCATCTCTTAGCCAACACTGATAGCATCCCTAGGTGTGTGCACACGGGCACTGCGTACACAATGTGCCATAATCCTGTGACTCCCAGTCGATCTTGGTCTCTATTGCTCAGGTCCTGTAGGATGCTCGCCAAATCCTGTGATCGGTGCTCTCGAGAATAGAGCTCCCTAGGCCCATCATGCATCAAGGAAAGTCACCGTGTTAAATTTTTTTGAAAAATTCCTAGTAAAACGCTCCAGGCTCATCTCCAGTGGTGCAATTTGTGAAGGCGTCGCAGTTTTATTTTACTCAAACTCTGACGCTCGAGCCCAAAAAAGAGTAAAAAAATGCACCGCCGCGGTGCACTTTAACCCCCAACATCGCAGTTTACATGAAAAGGGTGTCATCGCAGCGCACTTTTCCCAAATCAACCTGTCGAGCCGGAGCCTAGCGTTGGAGTTTTTAAACTCTGAACTGCACCGCTGCGGCACAAAATGGCCTGGCATGATGCACTTTAAATGTTGATCAGTGCCATATAGCGTCATTGAGGTGAGCTCTTCTTTTGAAGCGATAATTAATGCACTAAATGAAAACATAAAGCTTCAGTAAATGTCACATACCGGTGCCCTGATGCTAGGTGGCTATTGGTAGGTCCGAACTCGGTTTGAAATGTGTAGAAGAAGATGTCATTGTGTCATATCACTGGAGGGTCAGAGTTCAAATCTCAAAGTTTGCTAGCGGCCAGGTGTGTGAAAATGATTTGAAAGTAACCCCTCGGGCCCCTTTTAAGCCTAAAAATTAAGGTTTTTTAACCCTCAATGGCTATCCTGCTAGGGTTTTGGACCCCTAAACCTATTTTTGTCCATTTGAGTCTTGTTTTTTATCATTTTATTGTGTTTAGACACATTTTTAGCCTCCCGGACCCGTTTAGGACTTGTCGGGTACTTTGTCATCTTTTTTCGCGAGATCACCCAAAAAATTAAAATTTTTGTCCGATCTCTCGTGGGGGCATTATAGTGGCATGTTTTCTGCTACCATGCAGCAGTGGGACAAGTCTTTAAATATCAAAAAAATTTGGCTTTGATCGAGATCAGTTATTCTTTGAACCAACACAACAAGTGCATTGCTTCAAAGAGAGGCAAAATGTAGACACGTAAAATATACTGATTGACATCGTGCATTTGATCTTGACTTACTAACATCATTTCTTTCTGAATCATCCCTCGGTCTAATATTTAATCAAATTCCCTTATCTGATTAAATTCATCAATATTTGTCTCTTAATTAAATAAATCATTTTATTTAATTAAGTCAATCTCTTTTGTTAATTAAATCAATCTGTCTGATCTAATTATCCCTATTTAATTAAATAATCAATTTATTTGATTAAATCTCTAAATTCTGTCCATTAAATTAAATAAATTAAAACCTTATTTGATTTAATCTAACATCATTCCTTTTAATTAAATAAATCAAAATCTTTATTTAATTAGCCTCCTATCACATTCCTCTCTTATTTGATTTAAATAAATCCATAAATCTAAGTCAAATAGGTCACATCATCTAATCTCTTGTTAAATTAATTAACCCTTGATTAATTTAACCTCATCTCATGTCACATCCTCTAGATAATGCAAGTTGCACATGAAAATAGATTTAATTCATTTATTAAATATCTATTTTCCTCACAAGGCACCTTTTGGAATATTCTTTCAATTTGAATTCAAAAATTCCAAGTCAACATGTACATCCAACAAGGCATTTAAAATATCTTACATGTCCTTTGCCTTGAGCCAAGTGGCATTTATTGCATTTTCTCTTCCCTCTTGCATGTCATTTCAACAAATTTGAATTTCAAATATTGGCATTTATTGGCACAAACCCCCAATCTTGCACATCCATCATCCACTCATAGCTTGACAAGTGGCATCATATCATTGGATGAATGTTAGTCCCACATTGCTCAAATTTGGACTTTCATCCATCTTGAAATCCTATAAATAAAATGCTCATATCCTCATTTGATCATCCACAATCCAAGCAAAGTTACCATTCTAAAATACTTAGCCATTTTCATTCATCAATTTTGAGTTCTTAGTTAGGTTATTTCAGATTTTGGCTTGGAGCTCTCACCATTCATCATCAAAAGTGGATCAAATCTCTTCATCAAGTCAATATATCAAAGCTTGCAATCATAGGAATTGGGAAAGGGCCAATTTTCACATCAAATTGGCACCAATTCCCCCATGGGATCAAGAGTTTGCTTTTCTAATTAGGATTCAATCTTTGTTTTGTCATTTGCTTTGTGTTCTTCAATATTTTCTTTCCTAGTTTGAAGTTGTAAATGGATTTCATAGGGAATCCTTGTTTAGACTTGCAATATCTGACTTGAGGTGTTTATTCTCTTTGTTTTGCAGGTACCTAGGTTGGGGTTCGCACACATATCTAGTTAAATTTTATCCTTTATCTGAAAGAGGCATAATTTAATTAGTTTTATTGCAAAAATAAACTATTGAATTTTTATTAAAGGAAGTGGATTTAGGGAATCCAAAGTAGATTTAGTTCTTGTTAAATTGCTCTTTTAAATGTGATTCTTCTATTATTGCTTTGGGGTAAATTGATTAGAAGGGTTGTTAAGTCTCCAGATGGGGTTTTCATTTAATTGTGTGGGTTGTCATAATATGTTAGTCAACCTTTGGATTGTCTTGTGTAGTGCATCTTAATGTATCCAATTAGATACTCCATTATCACGAATGTGATGTGTTGAATTTATGTCATGGATAGGGATATAATATCCTTAGGTTGCACTTGTGTACCTTTGGGTTGTGGAATTAATTCCATGTGTTGTCTTAGAGGAGTGACTTGCAATAAGGGCTGACACACAAAGTGGTGCTAGGGTAACTCATTGTAAAATAGTTAATCCAGTGATAACGTAAATCAACTGATTAGAGGAATAGGTAGTATCAAACACTTAATAAGATTAATTTTTTGCATCGCTCATGGATGCAAGGGCTTGTATAGACTTGGGATGGGACGAATCGTTATCTTGTCTTTACAAGAGATAATTGATTCCGCGTTGGTCTGCATGAGGGGTCAGGAGTTGTTAGAGGTTTCCAGGATATCCTGAGAAGGGAGTTGGGACCTAGGAAGACTTGCCAGGATAACCCATGTAACATCGTGATGACACTTCTCCTAAGTCAGCAGTATGTTTGTATTAGTGATGCAATTGATTATTTAACTCTAGAAGCATTGTAACCATTATGTTAAGTGATGTTGTATTTGTATTTGATTCAATTCAGTTATGTATTAGCCTGTGTCTAGAGGTAGATGGTCTTGTCTAGGAATCCATGTTACTATCTCCTAGCACGGGGGGTGAGCCTTTAGGTATCACTTGGTTGGGTGGAACGTGCACCTTACTCCGTTGGGTTTTCTTCTTGTTTGTGTGGACAAGATTTCCAGTTGGAGAGCTTGTGGGATCCAGTTACTTTTCAGGTTTCATTCATTTCAATTGAATCTTGTAATTTATTACCCCTCATTTGTTATCGAGGTGGAAGATGTAATATGTAACCATGCTTATTAGATTTACCTCATTCAAGGAATGAGAGTTGTAATCTTATTGTTAAATTATGTTAATTGAAATCATGTGGTATCTCTTATTCTTTCATGTAATTTATCATGTATGGAATGTATGTGTTCTTAATTTCTTAAGTAATTAAATGTTATGGTTTCAATTCATGTTTTTTTTGTTGTTTGGTTTTTAAAGTAATCACAATCTCGTAACCTTAGAGGTTGTTGGCAATGGGTAGCGAACTTGCATGTTAATTGTATTTAAACAAAAAAAATTGTATGTGTTTGAGTAGTTATTTGCAACTTCCTCTAGGGTTGTGTTGCGGGGCATTACACATGGTATCAGAGCCCAGTTTAAATAGTGGGTACTATGGGATTATGATGAACCCATTAAGCTTTTAGTTGTGTAGGTTTTAAGTTGTGTACTTTACCTAATACCTTGATGTGTCTATGTAGGATTATTCCTCCCAAATGCAGAAGAGGTAGAGGGTGTGGATGTGGCCGTGTAGGCAGTCGCAATGGGTGTCAACATGACTCTCCTCCTCATGTTCTACTTATTCTAGATCAGGAAAAACATCAGCCATCATAGAATTCCCCAAGGGGTAGTGATCGATAGCAGAATCCTCCAGGGATTGAGGCTGTGTGTAGAGCACTTGAGGAGGCATTAGTGCCCATTGGTCAGAGGCAGACCGAGGTTCAAGGTAATCTTGGTGAGATGGAAGTTCCACCTCAGTTAGAGACACATATGAGAGATCTACTCAGGGCACATCCACCACTATATGATGGAGCAGGCACTAGGTTAGAGGTTGAGACTTGGCTTATAGACCTTGATAGGTGCTTTGTTATGCATCCTTACAGCAGCAATACCAAAGCACAATGCGCTATCATGCATCTACAGGGGTTTGTATCCACATGGTGGAGGCTGGAGGAGCAAAAGCTCCACATTGATATTAACTCAGTATCTTGGGAGATTTTTCTAGAGCGGTTTAGACCTCATTTCTTATCTAAGCACTAGCATTAGTGTTGAGGTGATGAGTTTCATGCTTTTCGTCAATTGGCCTTGTCAGTTGAGCAGTATGAGCGATGCTTCTATGAGCTCAAACAATTTGTAGGGATAGGAGACGATGAGGGGATGTTGGTTCACCACATTGTCAGGGGCTTAAATGCCCATCTTAGCGAAGGTGTGAGGGTTTCCAAACCAAAAACCATGGAGACAGTGGTGGAGAAAGCACGTCTAGTATAGGAGAATCTGACCATGGCACTAGGAGGCCACATGGGTGTTCAGATAGGCAGTAGTTCAGCAGCAGGGTCTAGTGCTTGAGGAGGTCAGCCTCAAGGAGGTGCACCTTCTAGGGCTCAGAAGGGACCTTCGCAGAGTGGTCAGCAAAAACAGCAGGTTTCTCAGGGGAAACGTAAAGGTTTCTAGTAGAGGCAGGGGGACAGGAACTGGAGGCATATGAAACGCTTCAACTTTGAGTAGCCAACACAAAGTTCTAAGTCCACTTTTAGGGGTAGTGTGCAACAGTCTAGTGCACCACCTAGAGGTAGGGGCTATGGTAGAGGTACTAGATGTTTTGCATGTGGTCAGCAGGGTCATATAGCTAGAATGTGTCCCAACAGGGGCACATCTAGTTTTTCTCAGGGACCAGTGCCATCTGAGATGACAGTTGGTGATGTAGGAAGAGGGCATTGTGTTTTCACAGTGGTTTATAACTGCCGGATAGAGCATCAGAGTACTATCGTTGAGACTTATGGTATGTTGTTGGGTAACCCAGTTACCATTTTGCTTGATTCTAGAGTGTCAGACTCCTTCATTTCTTCTTTTGTTGTGACATGATGTAGACTGTGTGCAATAAGGCAAGTCGATAGGTGGCAGGTTGAGTTAGCCTCAGGTGCGAGAGTCGCATCCCATTCCCTTGTACCAGAGTGTAGATTGGAGGTTGGACCTCTCCATTCTACAATGGACCTTTGAGTTATTCCATTGGGTTCTTATGGCATTGTCATAGGGATGGATTGGTTAGAGACGCATAGTGTGGTCATAGATTTTTGACATAAGTTGATTCAATGCATTGATGCATCTAGCAGAGAAGTAGAGATAGTGGGAGTTCAGAGGCCAATTTCCTTGAGGGTCATCTCAGCTATGCAGTTGAGAAGGTGTGTGTGTCAGGGTTGCCAGTTATTCGTTGTTACAGTGGATGATTTGGATTTAGGAGGTGGAGGAGATAAATTCTCTCTTGATAGTCACCCCATTCTTCCGGAGTATTCTAATGTCTTTCCAGATAAGATTCCAAGGATTCCACCTTAGAGGGACATAGACTTCAAGATAGACCTTGTACCTGGATCGGAAACCATTTCATGAGCTTCTTATCATATGACCACCCAGGAGCTGAAAGAGCTTCGCTTGTAGCTTGAGGAGTTGTTAGAAAAGGGTTTCATTCGCCCTAGTGTTTCTCCATGGGGAGCACCAGTTATCTTCGTGAAGAAGGACGGTTCACTTCAGTTATGTATTGATTACCGACAGTTGAACAAAGTGACCATCAGGAATCGATATTCGCTTCATAGGATTGATGATCTATTTAATCAGATCAAGGGTGCCACGATCTTTTTGAAAATTGATCTTAACTTGGGATATCATCAGCTTCGTATCTTCGAATCAGACATCCATAAGACAGTGTTTTGAACGTGATATGGTCACTATGAGTTCACAGTAGTACCGTTCGGGTTGACAAATGCACCCTCTATGTTTATGAGTCTGATGAATGGGGTATTTCATATGTACTTAGATTTTTCCTTGTGTTCCTTGATGACATTTTGATATACTCTAGGATAGTGGAAGAGTATGAGGAACATTTGTGGTAGGTATTACAATGCTTACAGAATAACCAACTTTATGCTAACCTATCGAAGTGTGAATTCTTCAAGACTGAGGTCCAGTACCTTGGTCATGTGATCTAAGGGGAAGGTATTTTAGTGGATCCTACAAAGATCCAAGTGATCTCAGATTGGCCTACACCCACAAATGTGGCAGAGATACATAGCTTTATGGGGCTAGCGGGTTATTATAGGCATTTTGTGTAGGGATTTTTGAGATTAGGGTATCCTATCACCTCCCTTCAGAGGAAAGGGAAGAGGTTTGTGTGGTCAAAGAAGTGTGAGGAATTGTTTCAAAATCTTAAGGAGAAGCTGACCAGTACACCAATACTTGCGATACCTGATCCAATTGGGGACTTTGTATTTTTTACAGATGCGTCATTGGAGGGATTAGGTGCAGTGTTGATGTAGGAGGGTCATGTCATTGCATATGAGTCATGGAAGCTCAAGGATCATGAGCTGAAATACCCCACACATGATCTTGAGTTGGTAGCAGTTGTTCATGCATTGATGAGATGGAGGCATTTCCTTCTTGGCCATAGGTTTGATTTGCACAGTGATCACAGAAGCTTTCAATATATTTTCACACAACCCAACATTAATGTTAGGTAGAGGCGTTGGATGGAGTTTCTCTATGAATATGACTTCAAAGTGAAGTATATCTAGAGAAAGGAGAATGTCGTAGCGGATGCACTTAGTAGGAGGAGACATGAGATATCTAAGTTGACTCTTGTTGTAGATTTGCGGAGTCGGATTCTTTCTGCCCTTCCAACAGATAGTTGGTATCAGGAGGTTAGGACATAGATTGAGGTAGGTAGACCCCTTGAGGGCAAGTATTCAGGATATTCTTTGGATTCAAATGAGATATTGAGGCACATGGGACGCATATATGTTCCTTCACCAGGTGATCTTTTCACCTTGGTCATGACTAAAGCACATCGTGCACCTTATTCATCCCATCCAAGGGTGAAGAGGATGTATGCAGATCTGCATCAGTTGTATTTTTGGCCAGGGATGAAGTGTGATATTGTGGATTATGTGTCGCAATGTCTTGAGTGTCAACGGGTGAAGGTTGAACACCAGCATCCAGTAGGGCTTTTGCAACCGCATCTAGTACTAGAGTGGAAGTGGGATATAATCTCATTAGATTTCATTGTTGGTTTACCCAACTCTTTGAGATGACATGATGTGATTATGGTGACAATTGACAGGTTGATGAAGGTAGCACACTTCTCACCTATTCACTCTTCCTATACTACATCATCCATAGCCAGAGTGTTCATGAAGGACATAGTGAGGTTACATGGTATTCCGTGTTGGATTATTTCTGACAGGGATCTAGTGTTCACCTCAACTCTTTGGACTTCATTACAGCATGCGATGGGGACACAGTTGAACTTCAGTTCAGCTTATCACCCAAAGACAGATGGACAGACCAAGAGGGTCAATCAAATCCTCAAGGATATGTTATGTATGTATGTGATGGACCGGCAGACATGATGGGAAGATTATCTCTATTTGGTAGAGTTCGCTTATAATAATGATTTCTAGAGTTCATGTATGGGCGACTATGTCACACTCCCTTGAGTTGGGATCGACTAGAGGACAGAGTAACTTTGCGTCCTGAGATGTTGCAGGATATGAAGTAGCAGGTGGATAGGATTAGAGAGCACTTGGTGGCAGCACAGGATAGGCAGAAGAAGTCTGCGGATGTGCATAGAGTGGATCGTTAGTTTTCTGTGGGTGATAGAGTCTTCTTGCGGGTGCGTTCGTGAAAGAATCCAATCTGTTATGGGAAGGGCTCTAAGTTGGCACCTCGCTTTTTTGGACCCTTCAAGATCCTCGAGAAGATTGGTCCAGTTGCTTATCGTCTTGCTTTACCACCCACTCTTTTGCGTATTCATGATGTATTTCATGTTTTAGTTCTTCAGTCGTACCATCTAGACATTTCTCATGTCCTTGATTGGAATGCATTACAAGTAGAGGACGGGCAACTGGCTTTGGAGCCCGTGGCTGTAATGGAGCGCAGAATGCTCTCTCTTTGAGTGCGAGATATTGATCAGGTTAGGGTCCAGTGGGATCCTAGGGATGATACATCATCCACTTGGGAAGATGCAGCTAGAATGAGGGAGCTCTATCCCTATTTGTTTGCAAGCTTCCAAGAGTAAGCCTGACCCTAGGGGGAGGATGTAGCACCCCTCCATTTTTTTTGCTTTTTTGATCGAACAATTTTTTTCTTTGTTATGCTTTATTTCTGTTAATACTTTGACTATGGTACTTGATTACTATTTGATCTCAAACTGTAAAGTGATGTGAATGTTATTGTTTTGATGTGATGGTATTTTATTATGATGTTATCATTATGGCATGCTTTGGATTAGCTTAGCAGATATTTGAATTAATGATGCTTTATGATTTTGATTATATTATTGATGTTAGATTCATCAGTTAGTAATACTGTATTGGTGAAAAGGACAAGATTGCACCATTCACTTGCGAGCGCCCTGCGATTCTACGATTTCCTCTTCACATTGTGTTTTATTATGTTATATATATGCATGTTCGATATACTCTTTTTTTGTAGGTTGACAAGTACAGGACATCAACTCCACCTAGTTTCATAGGTTTGAGCGTGTCCATTAGCCAATTGTATTCGATTGGGAGATAGTAACGGAGTTCCCTTGTCAAACCACAACCCTATCATAGTGTGTCGTCAGTTTGTGTCTGGTTTGTTGTTGGGTTATGTTGTCTTTGATGTTGTAATCATTTATTATCGATGGAAATTATATGTGGGAATTAATGTTTAAGTGGTGGAAATGATTATTTATGTATTTTAGATTAAAATGGTTAAAAGCTTTAAATTAAATTAAATTTATGTGGTAAAGTAATTTAATTCTAGTGGTTAAATTTATTTTATGAGTAAATGAATTGATTAATTAAACTTATTTTGTGGAGTAAATAAATTAAATGCTTAATGTTGTTTTGAAAAGTGCATGGAATTAAAAGTGTTAAATTTTTTTGAAAAGAAATTTTAAAAGTTTTAAATTCTTTTTGAATTTTTTTTTTTTTTAAATATTAAATTCTTGTTGAAAAGAAATTTTGGTTTTAAATTTTTTAAAAAAAAACAAAATATCTTCAAAATGCATAGAGGGAGAAATAACTATAGTGGATGAGATATTTTGGGAAATTTGACTAAATTTGGGGAAAAATTATGGGAGATATTTTATTTTTATTTTACTTTATTTTTATTTTGTTTGGAGAATTTGTTGTTAAAAGAAAGAAGGCTTATTTCTTGTTGACATACATTTTTGGATTTGGAGTGAAGATTTTGGAAGAATTTCTGGAAATTGGAATTTTGCAGGGAAGCTCAACTTCAGTGCTCTTCTTCTTCAAGCTTTAAAACAGGTTCTTTTAATGGTTTTATTTTGTTTAGATGCTTTTATTTTAATTTTTAAGAAGTTGTAAAACTTGCTTTGAATTCTTGAGAACCTCTGTAGAAAAATGGGGAAAATCTCATATTTTTTGTAGAGAAAACAATAGAAAATTTTGGCAAATGAAATTTTAACAATAGAAAAATGGAAAGGGAAACAACAAAAAAATAGAATTTAATCTCTACGTCAGGAATAAAAAATTTTCCATTTCAAATAAGAAATTAAAATTTAAAAAAAAATTGTGCTTGAAAATGATTTGCTATAGTTTTTTTTTCAGTTAAAGGATTTGTCCAATTTGATGTAAAATGGAAATTTTTATATATAAACCCACAGATTTTATATATATAAATTGTGTGTTACTATGCTGGGAGATTTTCTGGGAAAAAAATTTATAAAAAAAATTTACTATCAAAAAAATCTATGTTCTGGAAATTACCAGAAACAAGGATTTCATTGTGTTATTTATTTATTTTTTAAAAAAGAGAATAATGAATAATAAATAATAAATAAAATAAAATAAATTTTTATTATATAAATTGGGAAAAGAGAATAATGAATAATAAATAATAAATAAAATAAAATAAAATTTTATTATATAAATTGGGGGGGCAGTTGTGGTTGCATAGCTGCACCCAGTGGAGGGCTCTGCTATGAGCAACACTCCCCACACATTGTGGGGGAAGCGATGCCCATGCAGCGCAACCTCCACCAGGGGAGGCTGGGCGCAGCCAGGCTGCGTCCTCCTCCCTTTGGACTAGGGTTTGACTTTAATTAAAAAAATTATTATTATTATATATATATATATAATATTTAATTATAATATATATAATATTTTATTATTATTATTTATTTAATATAATATAATATATATATTATATATTATATCTAATATTGGTATATTATATATAATATATATAATTATATATTCATTAAATAAATAGTTATATATTGTCACGACTCCATCTCTTCCCCAAATTATATTGCAAATGTTAATAGACTTTAACATTAAAGGTGAATGTATTGGACACATGTTAAAAAAAAATTGACTCGTGAAAAAAGCTGAGAGGTACTTTACCCACGTTCCTAAAATCCTTGCCAGTTAGATCTAGAGTCATTAATTGCTAACTTGGAAAATCTGAGAGTAGAAGTTAAATACCAACTAAGAAATTAAATACACCTTGCATGAATAGGATTGGACTTTTATGCACTACCACGTTTTCAAGAAATTGCACATTAAATCAGGAATAAACATCACGCCGCCCATAGCCACCCAAAACTGACATCGATCACCTCACTGCTCCATCCATATTATTCACATGGGATATATTTCAACTGTCCCAATAAATTACATATCTAACTTGCATACTACAGTTGCAAAGAATTTAATGCATTTTCAGCTATAAATTGAATGGACGGGCATGTGTTTGGGGTATTCGAGTGGAGACTGTTTTCAATACCTTGAAAGGATACAAAGGGTTTTTAATTTGTAGATTGGTGGAAAGGAGGCGTACTGATTTGAGCATATTGTTTACCCATACCTCTTCCTGAAGATTAGTGCTACAGGTAAGTTCTTGAAGTATGTTTCTTGAAAACATATGTCTAATTATATACTTAGTTGGTGATGTCTATTATTTTCTCTACATTAAATTGCATCATATCATGGTTATTTTAAAAAGCATATACAAAACCATTAATCTTTGCAATCATAAACTTAATGCTAGATTTTATTTTTTAAAAAAAAATTACATGAATATGTGAAATCAACGTATAGAACTGAATTCTTTTTGAGAGGTCTATAATAGGTTTTCAGTTGATTTAAGACTTCTAGTTTCAGCTTAGATCAACATTTTGACAACATAAAATATAAAAACACACAAGCAATATTTGCTTATTTGATTCAAATAATTGGAAAAAAAAAATCAGAGCAATTCCCCACAAGTTGTTCTATGAAATCTGCAACTGAAAAAAATAACTTAGCACCCTTCAATTTGTCATAGCGTAGCCTTTAACTTCACATCTTACTCATTAAATAATAGTTGTTCAACTTTGGTGCCTTAATCAGTAGAAAAATGTGCATAGAGTCAGTATAAAATAGATAATCCCCTTAATGGTTTATGCAGATTTTGAAATCTGAGCAGTTCTCTTAACCTTAGCACCATTTTCCTTAATAAATGCATACTGTAAATTAGCAGCAATGTTTTTATAGATTAACTAGAAAAGCTACAAAAAAATTGTGTTGAGTTTCATGGGTATTACAGTGAGGTTGAGATCTGGAGATTTTTTTTTTTAAGAAAGCATGTGGCTCATAAATGTCTTTTTCTAATATAGATTAGCATTTATCCTATTCTTGTTGTTAGCATAGTATGAAATTTTAACTTCAAGTGTTCTTTAAAACTTCATTTAAGAATTATTATTTCAGCCATAAATAAATGAACATAATTTTAATATAGATTCTTATTCAAAATACAACAATTTCAAGATTAGGATAGATATCCATAAATATTCATCTATATAAAACTAATAACGATGTGATTATCAAAATTAATCCAAGCAAATGAATATTAGAAGTGCTATAAAATTCATCTAATCATATTATTGATTTGATTAATATTTAGTTCAGTATATATTTTGTGGAAATTTTCATTTAAACTTATATAGAATAATTTTTCCTAGTGAATAAATAAGATACTACCATTTTATTATAGTTTTTGATTCTCATACCATGAAATCAATAGGTTGTAATTACTCGTAAGCCTTATAAGAAGACTAATATAATATTTATAAACATAATGAAAAAGAGAAAAAAAAGATTACAAAATATAGCCTTGATTGAAAACATTGGTTATTTCAATACTTTAGACATGCAAAATGCATTTTGGAAGTTCTATTTGTACTTAAGGATAGTTTAAAAGTTGCTATATGAACTCCCAATATGACCTAGATTATTAAGTTTTCTCAAAACTTATCTTAAAGAAAGATTACTTAAGTCACGTTCTTGAAAGAGAAATTTATGTTTAATCTTAACAAAATGAAAGATCATGGTCTAAAACTTAGATGAATCAAATTAGAAAATCGTGACAACCTTTCCCTAAGCAATGAAAAAAAATATTTTCCACGCCTTTCCAAATATGTTAGAATAAGAGAGCTCAAAGAACTTAATTTGGAAAAGAGAAACCTCTTCCAATGTTTTGGCAATATATATGGAAGCCCTTGCATCCACACATAAAATGGTTGATAGATAAGAAAAGCGAAACCACAAAAGGAAATGAGGAATATTGCATGTAGATAATCTTAAAAGATCATCTTATTGTGTTATATGGTAATACTTTTTATGAATGGTTATTATCTAGTTAATTCCTTTACTCAATAGTTATGATGGAATGTTTCTCTAAAAACTTACTACAAAATTATTGAATAATGCTTGTTGATTTACTAAATTATCTTGGGAAACTGTTCTCTTTAAATGTTGACAAATTGTAATACTTTATAAAATTTAGATTCTTATGAGCTCCTCTCTTATGAAAGTTTAATTATGTTGGAAACCTAATTCACGAAAGGAAAACAAATCTAGTAGCGTTTGGTATTTGTGGTGTCTCTGGCTCACGTTTACGGGTAATGCCATCACACTTGAGCTGCTGCACCCATCGCCTAACATAGCTGCAATAACGGCGTATGTGTCATCGTCCCTATAAATCATCGGGGAGACATAAGGAACATTGGTTAATTTAATCCAAAGGGAGGGAAATGCCCTTTGGATCGATAATCTAAAAAGATATAAAGAAAATGAATTAAATCCGCTAGTGACAACCTAGAAAAAACAAAACATAGGAATTTTTCTATGGTGCAAATGAAGTGTTGACTTAAAGATATGATTATGTGGAATATTTATTATGAAATCATTTAAAACTGGTCAAGGGTGACGATTATTAATAGGAAATAGGTTAGATGAATGCTATTAGGTAACAAACAATGGTCAAATCAACCATTTGTTATTCTTGCTTCCCTTCGTGGGTAGCAACCGTAGAGGAACTATCTGGGGGAAATAAAAACCCTAGAAAGGGTTGTGTACCCACTTTATAACAGTTCACATAAACATAATCTAGAAAATAGAACTACATATTTTTACGCCTTGATCCTGTTTGGAAGCAGGGTATGTAGGCAGTCTAGGAAACGAAGGATGCTCCCAGTACTCAGGCATTCGGGAACGGGGTTTAGGGTTAGAGATCTATCACAAAAATAGTTATAAGAGATAATCAACTAAAATATATACAACTATACTCAAAAGAATCTCGCATGGATTGTTTGATTCCCTGATGCCCTTAGGCCAAATTTTGAGGCAAGTTTCACGCTTAGAATTACAATTTACATACCCTTGAGGACAATGACCTCGGTGCACTTTTAAAAGAAAGTGTGGTCATCAGGGAACTGACTCAGGATCTGGATGATTTCGATGAGTCCAAGACTCTAGCCAAAGCACATGCCTATCATATGATAGATGCCTGCCTCGTTTAGGTGGATGCCTATTCCGATTATATGAATAGATGTATTCTTATTCCATATGAATAGACGAAGTGAATTCATGTTCTACATGAACAAATGATATACTTATCCCGTATAGATAGAAATTCTCAAGTATACTTGTAAATGAATACATGAACACAAAAATAAAAAATAAAAATAAAAAATAGTGGTGTTTTGGGTTAGAATTAATCTAGTCTTTACATATATATATGTTTAATTTTTATTTCAATATAGTTTTCTAAAATAATGATGTTGAGAAGAAGAAATAATTATTTATTTTAAAATGATATGCTCTAGATCATAGAAGTAAATGTTGATTATTAATTAAGAGCAATTAGGGAATTACATATCTAGTTAAATTTTATCCTTTGTCTAAAAGAGACATAATTTAATTAGATTTATTGCGGAAATAAACTATTGAATTTTCATTAAAGGAAGTGGATTTAGGGAATCCAAAGTAGATTTAGTTCCTATTAAATTGCTCTTTTAAATGTGATTTCTTCTATTATCGCTTTGGGGGAAATTTATTAGAAGGGTTGTTAAGTCTTCCAGATTGGGTTTTCATTTAATTGTTTCCAGGTTGTCGTAATATGTTAGTCAACCTTTGGATTTCCTTGGGTAGTGCATCTTAATGTATCTAGTTAGATACCTAGTTATCACAAACGGGATGTGTTGAATTTACGTCATGGATAGGGATTTAATATCCTTATGTCACACTTGTGTACCCTTGGGTTGTGGAGGTAATTCCACGTGTTTTCTTAGAGGAGTGGCTTGCAATGAGGGTCGACACACAAAGTGGTGCCAGGGTAACTCATTGTAAGAAAGTTAATCTAGTGTTAGCGTAAATGAACTAATTAGAGGAATAGGTAGTGTCAAACACTTAATAAGATTAATTTTTGCCTCGCTCATGGACACAAGGGCTTGTGTAGATTTGGGATGGGATGAGGAGGCTTGGAATGGCAAGATCATTATCTTGTCTTTATGAGAGATAATTGATTCTGCATTGGTTTGCATGAGGGGTCAGGAGTCATTAGAGGTTTCCAAGATATCCCAAGAAGGGGGTCGGGACCCAAGAAGACTTACCAGGATAACCCATGTAACATTGTGATGACACTTCTCCTAAGTCAGCAGTATGTTTGTATCAGTGAAGCAATTGATTATTTAACTCTAGAAGCATTGTAACCATTGTGTTAAGTGATGTATTTGTATTTGATTCAGTTCAGTTATGTATTAGCCTGTGTCTAGAGGTAGATGGTCTTGTCTAGGAATCCATGTTACTATCTCCTAGCACGAGGGGTGAGCCTTTGGTTATCACTTGGTTAGGTGGAATGTGCACCTTACTCCGTTGGGTTTTCTTCTTGTTCATGTGGACAATATTTCCAGTTGGAGAGCTTATGGGATCTAATTACTTTTCAGGTTTCATTCATTTCAGTTGAATCTTGTAATTTATTACCCCTCATTTGTTATTGAGGTGGAAGATGTAATATGTAACCATGGGGTGACTTCAGAATAGTGGTTTACAATTTATATAAGGAAGGAAATTTCATTTTTTTTTCCTTTTCCTCAAACTCAAGGGGTTCGGTCGAACACCTATGTTCGGTCGAACCATTGGTTCGACCGAACCCTAAACCCTAAATTAAAAAAAAGCATATTTAAATGGGTTTGGTCGAACCTGGGTTCAACCGAACCCCCTTACATATGAAAAAAAAACAAAAACTCTCATTTCAATTGTCACTTTCTAAAATTACCAGTTACTTTCCCTACGTGCAGTGAACCGAGACCGTGACGGTGAGCGAACTGATTTCTTCTTTCTGGCGAACACAACTTTAACTTGGTCTCTCCAAACTTCATCAACCTAACTTCCATAACAAGCACCAAGTATTTGAAATTTGAATTTTTTAGAGTTTAAAATGCATTGATATGTTAAATTTCGAAACCCTAGATGCAAATTTTTTCAAATTTGTTGAATTCAAATTGGATTTGTTTGGAAGTTTTTTAAGTGTTTTCAAATTTGTTGAATTCAAATTAGATTTGCTTCACCATTTTGCATACATTTTTATGTTCTATGTGTAAATGAAATATGCCTTCCCATTTCAACAATCAAAGCTATGGATAGCCTGCTCCTAAATGGAAAGACCAAATGAAACATATATAAGAACTTAATAGCATATGGAAACAAACAATATCAAGTTATGAAGTTCAAATAGAACCACAAATTGTATCATTTGTAACATTAAAAATGTCCATATTAACCTATCAAGAGATAAATATGCAAAATAGATTTAATTTTAGTTACAAGAAAAATGTATAAATTATAAATTTATAACATAATTATGTACATGGGAAAATCCTCTTGGAAGAAAAATCCCACAACCAAAAACATGAACCAATTATATTATTTGATAATAATATCATTTACAATAAAATATTCATGTGCATACCCTTATAGTAGTATCATCAACATGTGATTCATATGGAGTAATTTCTAGTAGCATGATGATACCTATAAAATCATTATGCTTTCTCCATCTCAAACACCCATAAATAGGAAAAATTTAAACCATAAACCAAGTGTGGTTTACCAAAGCCATGAGCCAAAATAATGACCTAAAAATGGCACCAAATTTGGCACAAATTCCAACACCATATTCCTTGACTTGGTTTATAGGATGTATTTAGCAAATGCTTTACATCTTGTCAAAAAAATTCAAATCCTCCTCCTCATAACCGACACTCCATTTTTGACATATTCAAACCCATTATTTAAGATGATCTTGATGATTTTCATAATTCTAATCAATATTCTAGTGTAACCCCCCTTTTTATTCTCTTATGTGTCATATAACATTTCATAAGTAATTCCCATCTTACAATTTCATACAATGCTCTTACAACTTCTTAAATATATAAAAGGGACAACCCTAGTTCAATTAGGATTATTTAATTATTATCACCTACATCCATTCATTACATGTTATTAGTTTTTAGTTGCACACATTATTAGGAAATATGCATTGTCTAAGCAATTGGGGTATATTGCATGTTTGAGAGTGTTTTCCTTGATCTTTTATCTAGTTAAATTAATATCCTTTAAAATCTTGTTTTATGGAGTTTTCATCTTAACTCTAATATGGCTAGCAAATAAAATGACGATTGAATCATTTTTTGATATAATAGCTAATGACAACCATATAAAGAGCCACATTAAAGAAGATGAAAAATAATGATCAAGACTATGATTTAGATACATATGTTGCTAAACAAGATATTTTCTTAAATTGATAATTACGTATTGATGCACCTCTCCACCCTAAATATCCTCACTCATTGGCTAGTAATTTATATAATGTATTAGGTGGCTATCCTTAGGGAATTAATACTATTCATAATATTACCACTCTAATGGATTTTAATAATGTTGTACCCTCTATGCATCCATCTACCCTTCATCCTCTTATAATGATTCCTCCTATCATACTATAGTTACCACTTCCATGGGATCCACCACCCATGTCCTACCGCCTTTCTCTCCACTAGTATTTTTCTAATCTCCCATCCTTTTATATATGTTCACACCATTGTTAGTACTAGCACTATCCTATACAGATATGTTCTTCATACCATTCCTCCTTATCCTATGAAAATCTAACCTTATAGTGTAACTTCTCCTTCCATTACCATGTCATTACCTTTCTAGACCTTCCCCTCTTTATACATTCTCCTTCTTATCCTACACTACTCTTACCACTAATATATCCCTATACCTTGGATATACTATTGAAGAAATTTAACTAACTTTCAATATCGCAAAAATTAGACCCATATTTTTAAATGTAAAATGTGTATAATAAAGCATAATCCATGCTTCCTAATTCAACTTCACTAATATCTATCGAATGAACTTAAGTGAACATTACAATAAGATAATCATATAGCCATAATTAGTTGTCAAGATAATGGTAAAGTTTTCAATAGCCATATTTATCCTTCCACATGCCACCATTAGACATACACATAAGATTCATTAGGAAAAGTGGATGTGTGGAATGTGGATATGTGTTAAAAAAATGCTTTGATAAGATGTGTGTAAGGAAAAAATGGAGTTCAAGTGTTTGATTTGTGTATATAATAGGTCATAAACTCTAGGGGAATTATTACCACTTTGCACAATATTGCACCATATATATATATATATATATATATATATATATATATATATATATATATATATATATATATATATATATATATATATATATATATATATATTCAAAATGAGGCAAAAAATACAATAGGAATAATATGGATATGCAAATTTTATCATTACATTTTTTTCCACTTTAAGATGCATGTGAAGATTTTAAAATAATCATGCATCTCAATTTATGTGGTATTCACAAACATGTATGGAAAGTAAATATTTAGACATCAAAAAACATGAAAAAGTTGTTTGTTGTCTTGTGCACAACACATCCTTTTTCTTTTGAGAAAATTATCATCACTTTGTAAAATCCTTGCTATGTTGAGATTATTTAATTTTTTCCCTCCATATTTGTAGTCCTTTTTATTTCTAGAAATATAATTTATGACATTTTTTCTTAATAAACAACATATGAATAAATTTTACATGGTTGTATGCAATCTCATATATATAGTACGCGTAACACCCCTCCATTTTGTGCTCTGTTGATCAAGCAATGCTTTTCTATGTTATGCTTCGTTCCTAATAACGCTTGAATTAATGATGCTTTATGATTGGATTATGTTATTGATGTTAGCTTTGTCAGTTAGTGATATTGTATTGGTGAAGGGGACGTGATTGTATCACTCGCTTGCGAGTGCCCTACGCTTCTAAGATTTCCTCTTCACGGCATGTTTGATCATATTATATATATATGCATGTCGATGTACTCTTTGTTTGCAGGTTGATAGGTACATGACATTGACTCCACCTAGTTCACAGGTTTGAGCGTGTCCATTAACCAACAGAAATTGATTGGGAGATAGTAGCTAGGTTTTCTGTGCCAAGTCGTCACCCTAGTCATAGCGTGTTGTCAGGTTGTTGTCAGGTTAGTTGGTTTATTTGGTCCTTTTCACCTTGAGTATTTATTTAATTTCAAATTATAAAGGTTACTAAATGTTAGGAGTAATTTAATTGATGATTAAATGTACATTTAGTTGCAATGTTCAAAACATTAATTATTTTATTGATTTATTTGATTTAATTAATAAAATAATTATTAGTTTATTGATTGATTTGATTAATTAATAAAATTAGATTGAGTTTATTAATTAATTAGATTAACGGTGATATATTAAATGAAATAGTTGCTTTGGCATTATTGTATATCTAGATTCAAATTTAAATTGAAAATGGAAATCACATTGGATACTTAAATTAAAATAAATAAATAAATAAATGATAATGTGAGTTTAATTTCACTTTTGAAATTGTTGATAAAGTAAATTCTTTGCAAAATTTATATTCTTTTGTTTTAATGAATTTTGAAAATGCATGAAGTTCGAATTAGAAATTAGAAATCTATTTTTAAAATTAAAAATTGGGAATATCTTCCAAATGTTTTTAAAATATATTTTGTGAGTGGGATTTTTAGGGTTCGGCCAAAATTTGGGGGAAACTCTATTTTAGCATTTTATTTTCATTTTGGTGGGGATGATTGTTTTTTTTCAATTTTGGATGGAGAGTTTTTTGGTGGCTTTGCTTGGATTTGTGAAGGAGATTGAAACCCTTGCTTGAGTTGGATTCAAAGGAGGGAATTGGAAAACACCATTGTTAAAGGCTTCAAGCTTTGGAGGAAAAATCAGGTTCCTCTTTGTTCTTGCTTTGTTCCATTTTGAAAATAGATTAAACCCTCATCATGCTATTTGGAAATCTTGAAATGTTGTTTAAATCCAATGAAACCCATGTGAAATTGCTTTGAAAACTTGCAAACTTGTTGAAATTTGGAAATGAAAACCAAAACAAGAATCAAGCCATGGGAAAGTAGAATGAAAACTAAGAGAGATTTGTTGTCAAAACTGAAAATCTAAACCCTATGGTTGTGTTGAAAAATTCATTGTTTTGGTTGCAAGATTTGGTTGAACATTTGCACAATAAAACACACAAGTATATTTAGAAATGTACTAGGGTTTCATTTATTTATTTTCTGGAAAATAACCCTGTGTTTATTTTTATATATGTGAATTTTTTTTGTGATTTTGAAAAGGGTTTATGTCTACATTTTAAAAAAAGAAAATAGATAATAAATAAAATAATTTTTTTTATTTACGTTTGAGGGGAGGCAAGGGAGGCCAATCCCCCACCACCACCCATCCACCACTGCCATCGCACCCATGGCGGATGGACTGTGTGTGAAGCACACAGTCCCGCCACCCGTGGGAGGCAGACACTATGTGCGAAGCACACAGTACCACCACCCATGGGCAACGGACGCTATGTGCCGAGCACACAGCCCCGCCACCATGGGAGGCGAACGGACTGTGTACGGAGCACACAGGCCCGCCGACCATGGGGAGGTAGGGCAGCCGCATGCTCGGTTAGGGCTTCGGCCCTTGTTTTAAAACTTTCATGGTTTCTTTTTATTAAATATTTATTAATATTTAACTTTATTATATATGTTATAATATATATGTATATATATTATATATTATAATATTTGTAGATTATAATATATAATATGTGTATATATATATTTAATATATTTCATTCATGAAATATCTTGGTTTAAAGATTTAAATATACATATTATATATATATATGGAATATATATATATATAAGGTATATGTTAAATATTAAGATTTCAATTTTAATTATTGGAATCCTAAAATTTATATTTTATATTATTATTAATATATGTATATATATATGAAATATACATATAAATAATAGATATAAGTTGGATAATAAGGTATTTAAGTTTAATCAAATGGATTATAGTGATAATATTTCGTTAAGTAAGGCATTTAAATGATGTTTAATTATTTTAAATAGGAATTGATTTAAAAATAATTATAGCATAATATAGTTGAAATGGAATTGTCATTTTAATAAACAATAATATTTAAAGAGATTATTTTAATCCATACTCATGATTGAGTAAATAGACTTAAAATATTAAATTTAATTCCTTAATGGTGCCAAGTGAACATTAGGTAATTTAATGATTTTTGAAAGAGTTGATTTTATAAACAAATATCTTTACTTAGAAATAATGAATGATTTATTGTAATCAGATGAGATTGAGTTGATTTATTTATTGCTAAGTTGAAATAAAGAGTAATTTATTTAATCTAAATGTTTTATTAATCAAGTGGATTTATTTACAGTATATGATTGTGAGACTTAGAGTTAATGATTGGTTTAATTTTAATCCGATGATGTTATTTATTAAAATGTTTTGATTTTGGAATATGGTTTTGAAATTTAGAGTAAATGATCTATTTTTAAATATTTCAATGTCGTGAAAAGAAATGGGTTTAATTTGATTGGATAAATGCAAGTAATGAAAACTGTGATTGACTGGATTTAGGAAATCCAAACATTAGCTTATTTAACTATCTGAAATACTTGTAGTGTTATCTTGTTCGTCCTTAATGTTGTGGAAGTAGAGTCAATGGTTGGGAAATCTTCCAGATAAGGGTTCGTTTCTTGGTACGGGTTGTCGTTATGTTAGTCAACCTTTGTGTTGCCTTGGAAAATCTGCATAGTTGCACCATGTTGTTTTACCTAGTTTTCACGAACGGGGATGATTTGTGCCTCCTTGGGAATAGGAGAGTGTTATGTGGTTTGTACCTCCTTTGGAAGGAGTGGAGTTGTATTCTATTTTTCCTCTAGTGTTTGGAGAGGGTTTTGACCTTGTTGCCTTCAGTGTTTGGAGAGGGTTTTTACCTTGTTGTCTCCAGTGTTTTGAGTGAATTTCCTTGATTTGTTACCTCCTTGGTTTGGAGAGGTCATATTATCTTGTTACCTATTGTGGTTTTGTACCATGTGTGTTGTCGATAGGAGAGTGGCTCTTTGTGGGGGTCCGACACACAAAGGGGCACCAGGGTAACTCACCTATGGTTTAACCAAGTGATAACCTAAAAGAATTAATGGGGATCTTTCACACTAATAAAGATAAGGAACGCCTCTCTCGTGAAGCAAGTGAATGATAAGGCTCGAGATGAGATGAGATGCATAGTTTTGCATGAGGGTACGACGACTGGTGAGTTGAGCCTAGATAGCCCAAGATGTGGGTTTGGTTGCCTTAGACAGTTGAGCCTGGGTAACTCATGGAAATTTATGTATGACACTCTACCAATGTTCGTAGTCAGTCAGATATGGTGTGGAGTGCAGATGATGTTCTTGAACCTTGTTCTCTGGAAGCATTGTAACCTTTGTGTTAAGTATTATTGTGGTTGTAGTTGTTTTAGTTCAGTTTATGTTTTAGCCTGTGTCTAGTGGTAGATGGCCTTGTGTAGGAATTCCTGGTTACTATCTCCTAGCACGGGGGGTGAGCCTTTGGGTATCACATGGTTGGGTGGAACGTGCACCTTAATCCATTGGTTTTCTTCTTGTTCGTGTCGACGAGATTTCCAGTTGCAGAGCTCGTGGGATCATGTTCCTTGTCATGCTTCATTCTCTATTGTTCTTGTATTTTATTACCCCTCATTGTTATCAAGGTGGAATTTGTAATATGTAATTATGATTATTGGATTTATCTCATTCGGGGAATGAGCGTTGTAATCTTATTATAAATTAATTGTTATTTGAAACCAAGTGGTATCTCTTACTCTTTGATGCAAAATATTATGTATGGAATGTATGTGAACTTAATTGTTAAGTAAATCAAATGTTATATTTTAATTCATGTTTCTTGTTTAGGTTTAAGTAACCCAGTCTCGTAACCTTAGGGGTTGTTGGAAATTGGTTAGTGAACTTACATGTTATTGTTCTAAAAAAAAAAAAAAATTAGTTCGTTTGTGTAGTAAATTGCAACTTCCCCTAGGGTTGTGTGGCGGGGCGTTACAATACATATGGTTGTGATTACAATGTTTATATTGTGTTTAGATTTGGTTTTATATTATCCTTCCAAAAAAAGTTTGATGTTTATAATATTTTGATTTACCTTTGGATTTTGTAGACACTAAATATCACATACACTCATATCCATACCATGGTCCCCACCTGAACACCTAACATCCACTTATTAACAAAATTCATGATACCTTAATTCCTACACTTTATCAAAATCAAATTAATTTTTCTTTTCAAACCTAAAATGATCAAGGCCTAAACTAATTAAAATATTTATTGTAAAAATTTCCATAGTAAAGTACAAAATAGAGAAGGGCATGTCAACCCACAAATCATGAAGGTGTAAGGACAAAACCAAGAGACCCATCAAATAGGATTGTAGCAATCATATATAGACAAAATTGATTAAGAAAACCTACCATAAATGAAAAAAAACCTAAAAAGAAGACATATATTACATATTTTTTGAGTGCCCATTTATTACATATATATAGCAAAAACTAGCAGAGGGTGAGGGACATGAGTGAGGAGAAACAACATTTCCTTATGTGCCTCCATTGTTTCTCCATACAATAGAGCACACAATTCTATTTTATGTCCATTGATTGTATTATCCACTAAAGATTCATCCCATTCTTGCAAGGTTCATTTCAAAGAAATTCAAACACAAAGGAAACTAGAGTTTTCCTTTAAAACTTTGTGTCTAAACAAACACCCAACAAAATATTTTTCATTATGTAAGTCATCATCCTGAATGGCATTGTTTAGGGAATGGTCCAAAAAGAACTTATAAAACATAATCCACTACAAACTAAGCAACTAAACCATAATTTTGAAGAAGATCCATAGCATTAAACAAAAATAAAGACACTACCTAAGAGAGAGACATTAACTAGAGAGTTTCATATAGAATTTGGTCACCTACGGTCACCCAAATTACTAACTCCACATGCCAACAATCAATCTTGAAAATTTTCTTCAGCATTTTGAAAAAAAAGTCCCAAACTCTAAATGTACTCCCTTTTTGGGATGGGATGAATGCTCTCCTATTGATCAAATCGGCCTCCATTGTTACTCGAGTAGAATAAATTAACCAAATATTTAAATGAATCATTCTCTCACAAATATTGAAATAAATTAAAATAAATCCAAGTAAATCTATTATTCCTACATAATTCAATGAAAATTATGATAAATTAGTTTATATATCAATCAAATTATTTAACATATTTAATCAAATTAGATAAAAATTGAAAATAATTCAATCAATTCATTGATCAAAATAATTAAGAAATTTCATTAAATAAATAAATTAGTTAATTAGGTAATAATAGTAGCCACATTTTAATTGGGTTTTAAACTCATGATACATGGTCAAATCCTAGCAATTTATCCATCATATAAAAAATCTATAAATTGAGATCAAATCCATCATTTTATCATCTCAATTTTGAGCAAGTATATTTTATCTAGTTGGGCAATAAATGTTTTATCATTTGCAAGATATATCCATTTGTCAATATGTATTTCATTATAATTTTAGTTCATTTTTTGTGTACTTCATCTTTTCACTCTATTAGAGGTGATTTTTTAATTCAATTTGAAGTCTACATTTATTTTCCTCAATGTCTCATTTATTTAAATTCAATGCTTACAAATTGACATGCTTGGTGGGATGCAAACCCACAAATGCTCGGTTACATTTGATATTTTATACTATTAAAGTATTTGATTTATGCTTTATTTGTTATTTAATCTATGTTGATCACATTTTTCTATAGAAAAATTTGATTCTTGCATTAAGAAAAGAGAATTTCATTATTTTTAATGTTTTTATTGGAATAATGTTTGAGATTCATGAGCTTATTTTTCTAAGGAGTTGAGTGGTTGGTCTATTTCTCTCTGATTTAGTTCCCAATACAAGAAATACAAGAAATATAACTATATATCATGCACATCATCAACATACACATAAAATATCACACCCATCATCAACACAACTAATAGTTCCCATATCATATTATCTATGTTCTCATACAAATGTGTCTTCAAATACATCAAAGCACTCATGAGTAAATCCACTCTGTAGAGCATACACACAACTAAAAAGGTGCCTCTAAGGTATTTGTCTCCTATATATATCATCTTCGCCTATCCTTCTCTATGGATATGTTCCACTCATATCTACCACCCTGAGGTGATCCATGTCTCAATCCTTGTCAAGGTCACTCCTCCTCTCTACCTATATCCTTTCTCGATGAGCTAGATCTATCACTGCTACTCCCCAAAACACCTACATTTAAATATTAAAAAAATGTTTAATAAATCATACAACATTGATTAAAACTAACTAAACTCTAATGATATTAAATCTATTTTCCTCCAACATTACAAATAATTTTTAATTGATCTAGTTGAAGGAGATCCATGTCAAGATATAGTGAAAATTTATGGGCATAACAATTATATATATTTTTAACATATATAATATGTATGGTTGGATTAGTGAGATATTTATAACAAGTATGCAATGAAGTCAAACTTTATTAGATTTGATTCTTAATATGAGATATTTATTTTTCTTTCCAATCTATAATTTTTTGATGTTCTTGGCTATATAATTGAAGTTCATTTATGTTAGCAAATATTACATTAAATATTTTTATCCCCAATTATTTTCAAATAATTTTATACTTTAATCTTTGTATTCTTATTCTTTCTTTCATCGTTTCATTTAAAATTTGAACCATATAAGGATGCTATGTTATAGATTATAGTTGTTTTCCAATTCTTTTTAAATTGTTAATAGTATGAAAATATTATTGATAAGTAGATGAATTATTACAAGTTCTATTTTAAATTTGTATTCTCTTTATCTAGATATATTATTTACCAAAGTATCATTGCTTTTTTAGGTGTACTGTATATATATAACATGGAAAATGCATATCATGTTCCACCTATGCCAGATTCTTTGTTTGCAAATACTAGTAATGAGATAAAAAAATTTGACAGATTCATTAGCACAGGGTGCAAACCCGGGGATATATAGTGAACCATGCATGTTAATATTGCATAGTCTAGAAAAACTAAAAGATGAACTTGAGAGGCCTAGTGCATATTCCCTAGATAGAGTGACTATTATTCTTTCTTGCATGTGGGAAGAAGTACATGGTGACATTTCCCTTAAACAAATACAAGATAGTGTCACCAAAGAAATGATAAAAGCCACTTGTTTTCCATTTTATCAAAATGTGTGTAAGGTTAGGGGATATCAGGTCACTAGATATATCGATCATGCTATGGCCTCATTGATCTACCCACGATTTCTCGCAGCACATGGTCTATACCCAAACAATGACTAGATTCCATTATATTTTGTTCAGCAGTTATATGCTGAGGTCCATTTGGGCCTCATAGTTAACTACCTAGACATTCCACCATATGTTGGTCAGGGGCGTGGTAGGATTGTTGATAGGCCCACCTATCGTCGAGCAAATAGACCACCCTAGTGTTTAGGGTATTGGTTGGTGACAGGTCTCTTGCTCTCACCCCAGCTCTATCCCCAATAGCAGATGAGGTTGTCGTTGTTTCCCAAAAGGAAGCAATTGACACTGAAGGTGACATTGCAGCTACCACCACTAGGATATCTGATGATCGTGTAGGTCAGTATTTGATATCCAGACATTCTCGATCCACACCATTTTCAGCACAGTGGACTACCATGGATCCTTTTACAGTGGCTGGCATCCCTACTCCTACACAGCTTGATGCACTTCTAGGAGATATGTCATGCATGACTCTGCATTGTTTGGCTAAGGACCTGTTGGAGGCATATGCCCACATTGCATTAGACAATGGGATCGGTATAGAGCATGTTAGAGAGAATTTGAGATTCAGAGGTCGTTCAATTCTAGGATCCCATCACTCTCAGTCAAGCACTAGTGCACATCAGGATCCACCTACAGTTCATACGGCAGCTGTACAAACTATGGTTTTTACTAATATGTTGATTGGTTCTATTTCATCATCACCGATGCCATCTCACCTTCATAGTCCTCTTCATTCATCATTTATGGCACGACATGGGATAGATTAGATGGATGCAAATGTTGATTCATCACTTGATTGTTTGGTGCATATGGTGGAGGTGACTATTCCGGAGGACTTAGGTCATCCGATATCAGATGATGTGCGTAACATGTGTGCATGTGCATGTTTCAATTCTTTTTTTTCATTATTTTTTTTAATTTTTTTTAACTAGATATTCATGTAAGTTGATATATATGTGTATATATATTGTTACGGTCAGACCTTACCTCATATCACTCCTAGCCTTGGTCTAGGTGTGTGTGCATGATGATGTGACTCGTGGATGAATGCACGCTATTAGTGGACATGTGAGTTTTTACATTTTTATAATCCTGCGTGTATGTGTACATACAATATATTTATGTATGCATAGATAAATACAAGTTGTAGATTGATATTTTAAAATACAAGTTCATTTTAAAATAACTTTCATAAAATTTATTTAATAAAAATTATATGTATTTAACACATCTTGTACACAATTTTATTTGCAGGGCTCAGCACATCCATCAGAGCAGGACCGTTCTCATTCAAATGGCCATTCGTCTAGGAGTAGACATTCTTATTAGGCCATGCATTCTAGATTTATGATCTTTATCACATGTGTATTTGATTATATATGATGATCTTTAAAATAGTATTTGATATTTGATGATCTCTTACACTTGCTTATATGATATACATACATTTGCTTATTTTTTGATCTTTGGTATTCGACATTAGATGATCTTTAATTTACATTTTGCTTTTATGATATATGTACATATATTTTCTTATATGATATATACATACATTTGCCTCTTTGCTTATAATATGTGTTATGTTTATATGTGTTGAATCCCTTTACATATATGTACATGTGTTTGCTTATGGTTTAAACATGTTTACACGTAATATATGTATGCATTTGCTTTAAATATTCAATATACATACATGTTTTCTTATTTTATGATCTCTTACAAACTTACATTTTCACATATTCAATATACATTTGATCTCCTAGTAGAATTTTAGGAAATCAATGCCGCTTTATAATTAGGGTTCATTCATGTTGATCACAATAAATATTTTTTAAATGACTTAAAGAGCATGAACCATTTAGGTTTGAGAACAGATATAATCTTTTTGACAAGTAACTTGAAATTCAATTCAAATTATATCGAGCTATTATACGTTTTTTACAAGTAACTTGAAAGTCAATTCAAATATTTAATTAAGAAAATTTAATTCAAATTATACCTCTATTATACATTTTTGACAACTAACTTGAAATTCAATTCAAATATAATTAAGAAAATTCAATTCAAATTATACCTCTAATATACATTTTGACACTTTAACAAAATTCTAAAATTACTAGATATGTTGTGCATACCTATGAATTAAATAACAACAAACTCCACAGTGAAATAACTTTTTTGTTTACTACTTGATTCATTTAAACTAGGATCTAGTTATTCCATGTACACTAGAATAATTTTGATTCGCCCAGGAGCACATATTTTTGGAGAAAGTTTTACACATTTATCCAAGGAGGCAAATATTGGAGCTCGACAACTTTCATTTTTTATCAATCAGGCAAAATTTGGAGGATAATTTAACTAAGTTGGTAGAGGAATTGTTTAGAGTCATCTTTAAGTTGAAGAAGAAAATGGGACAACAAAGAAAAAGAAAAAATGCATCTCAACAAAAATTGTCAAAAGAAGAACAAAAGAGGCATGATCAAAACTTGGAAAATTATCATAGAAAGAAACAAGGTACATGCTTGTTTCTTCTCTCTCACTCTCAAGTGTGTGTTTAGGACTTTTACTTTGAAGGTTTCTAACCATCATTGCACTTGAATGACTATAAATACTTTTAAATGTCCTCAAGTCATCTTGGTCATGCAAGTTGCAATGTTTAGATGATCCTTGACTCCAATTCCTTAAGCCAATTCTTTTTATTTCAATATTTGTGTTTTGTGTCTTTGATCTTTTATTTTCATCACTTCAATGTTCTCAAATTATTTTTATGTTTTATGCTCTAGGGATTCCTCAAGCTGGAGTCGAGACAAATCTAGATATTGGATCAAACGAATCCATTGAAGAACACATGGACCTTGAAGTTAGGGAGGAGACCCAAGTTCAAACAATGCTTGCTAGAGAGGGGTCAAGATCACTTCCTTCTACTGGTATGGATGAGCATATAAAACTAGCACAAACTTCTCTCACTTATAGCTCATCATGTTTTATCAGTTTGTTTGCTTGCATACATAAACTTCACTTATATATTTAACATCAACTCTCACTTTTGTTTGCAAAATATTTTGTGACATATGTGTAGGAAGGGCTCAACAAGCAGGAAGTTTTCATGCTCAAGTTGAGCCAAATCTAGACATTGGATCAAATGAATCCGCTCAATAATGCATGGTCCTTGAAGATACAGAGGAGGCACAAGTTCAAACAATGCATGTTGGAGAGGGGTCAGGATCACTTCCTCCTATTGGTATGGATGAGCATATAAAACTAGCTGAGAAGGTGGGGAAACAAATTTCTCATAGAAATTTAGATCATTTAATTGAAATGGATATGGAAAAACTCAAATATTATGCCAACCAGCCTTATAATAAGAGAAAGAGGTCAATGAATATATCTATAAATATAATGATCAATCATCATTTCAATCATCTTGATACACTTGAAAAAACCCAATTGTTATCACGTTTACTTCTTTGTGATGAGCTCAAAGAGTCATTACAATTGTTGGATGTCCATTTAGCATCAAATAAGAAGAAACACATGGGATTACAAAAGGATATTGTTCAAAATGTTAAAAAGGGTTTAGATTCCATTGGGAAAGGATCTCAAACTATGGATAAGGCCACTACAAGAAGGGTGATGTTGACACATCTATTGTACATTAAGATATAGCAAGAAAAAGAAAAATGTTGGCACTTTCAACTGAAATTGGTTATAGTAGAACCACATTGATAAAATATGAGAAAAAGAGAAAGTTTTTGGATGAGAGTTAGAAGGCAATTGGGAAATTATGTGTAGAGCTCCCCGTTCTGACAAGATTGAAGATGTTGTTAGGAGCGAGATACCGAGGTTTTTGGCTGTGATCGAACTCAATGCATCATCAAATACTAGAGATGTTATGAGATCCAGGATTGGACCTAGTATTTATGAAAATCATATCAAACATTGGCTAGACATAACACAATTTGAGATGTATATGAACTTTTGTAATGCATATCCTCATATAAAGAATGGAGCAAACAATGTTTCAAGGTTCAAAATATACATATTATGTGAAGATAAACAAGTTTTTGAAACTTTTTGTTGTCATTATCATATTGAATTTGATCTCTACTATCAAGTGTTTCGAAAGATGAGAGAAGAAAGTTACGGTTTTAAAAATGCAACTCCTAAACAAGTAAGTTTGTTCATAAAGTCTATATTAATGTGATCATGAAAATGGGATGACCTCAAATACAAAAACATAAAAGGAATTTGTGAGACATGTGGAAATTTGGCTAAATTTCCTTCAAGAATTGAGGATACTGACCTAACAAAGACAGTAAATTGCAAGAGGTAAGTACTATTTTTAGAGAGTTTATTTGTTTCAATTTCTCATAGATCAAGTTATTTGAATTCTCTTTGATGTAATGTTTCATTGATCAAGTGTGCTTTATTAGTTATTCACATATTTTACTGACACAGGTACAAGTATGTAAAGTTGCAAACAAATTTTGGGAAAGAATCCACAAGGTTGATCTATGTAGAAGAGGAGATTCCCATTGGAAAATTTATGGAAGATTTTCGAAATTTGATACGACCATACATACATCATTCATTTTTGCTAAGTGGCAAGCACAACAATTCCAAACATTGAGAGATACTTTCCCACATGGAATAGTTCTATCAGTAGTTGACTTTGCAGAAAATTACTCCTTTGTACATCAAAAGGAGATTCAATCAGAGTATTACTTTTCAAAGCATATCACTATTATGGTTCATGTGTGTTATCGACATGCACAATCAGAATTGGATGGTGTTGAGAGTATAGATGAAGAACGAGTAATTAAAAAAGAATATCACTTTTATATTGAAGGTGATGATGAAACATGACCTTACTTTTTGTCCAACATTGTTTTACAATATTTTTTGAGAATTTGAGAAAGCGAGGGGTGTAAAATTTGAAAATAATTTTGTATGGTCAGATGGATGTGCAACACAATTCAAATCTTCACGACCATTCTATACACTTTGTAGATATCATAAAATCTAAAAAATACCACATGTTTGGAGTTTTTTTGAGAGTGGGCATGGAAAGGGTGAGCATGATGGAGTAGGAGCTTGCATCAAACGAGCTTTAAGAAAGCATCAAATGAGTTATCCAGAAGATCGTCTAGACAATGTACATGATGTTGTTGAATGGTGCAAGAAACACTTTGCATCAAATGTGGTCGGCACATCTTCAAGAACAAACCAACACATTCCACATAGAGTGTTTTGGGAGATATCGGGTATGTATAAATGACATTAAATCAAAAATTTGAATTTATTTAAATTTTTTAAATATATATATATATATATATAAATATTTGTTCACATAAGTTTTTTGTTGTACATATGTATCTAGGTGTGGATAGAAGATCGATGCATGGACGCAAGAGGGTAGAAAAAAAAAGATCTTTGCATTATGTTAGGAGTTCAGATAGTCGCCATGGATGGATATTAGACACAAGGGATTACTCTTGTTTTTGCACTGAGTGCATTGAGGGAAACTTTGATTATGCATGCAACAATCAAGAACTTGGATATGTTGGTAAATGGGATACAATGCCACTAGTTGTTTCAGAAACATATGATGAAAATGAGGAAGAAAGATTTGAAGACATTCCTTTGATTTCAATTGATTATGACCATATTTCAGGATTGGTTAGAAAAGGTACACGTGTAAGTTTTCAATAATTTAATTATTATATATATCTAGTTAATTATCTTTAGAGACATTTCTAAATTTTTAATTTATTTTTTGTGTAAATTTGGTGCATAGGAGATGTTTTTTCAGTCATAGTAGAGCCTGAAAACATCGAAGGTGTTAGCTATTATTTATTGCATTGCACAAAAGGAGATAAGCTAGCGGAGACACAGAAATAAGTGATGTTATTTCCCATAGGTGAAGAGTTTGAATTTAAAATTTTATATGTGTACATTGTATTCACATGTGCACATTACATTATAAACATTAAATATATATTGTACAAACCTTGTGCACAAAAATATTGCACACGCGTTCATATGTCTTACCTTAGGTTCATGTTTACCATGCAGGTTCTGTTGTAGTACAAGGGGCATATCTAAAGCAAGTCAAATTTTTTCAGCATGGGATTCATTTTGTTGACTATCAACCTGATAACAAGGTATATCAATATAGTCACTTAATAATTGCTGCCACTCTACATCTTCATGCAATTCCACATGCACGTGGCTGAAGAAAATGGAGACTAGATAGTGATGATCATCAAAAAAATTCTACATGTTATTGAAGAGCGGGCTGAACTAGAATCTTTGACTTAGATTATATCCATGGTTTTCAAGTTCACTTGTAACCCTATACATGTTCAAATGAGAACTTATAGTAGCTTGTACATAGTTGTAAATCATTTTGTGTAAATTACAATTATATGTACATATTTGTTCCATGGAAAATTCTTAAGTTCAAGAATCTTTGATAGCATCATCTCACTTTTTTTTGTTGCATGTAAACCCATATATATGCTTTCAATCCTTATTTGAAACGTAGTGATTTTTTTTTTTAAATCATTTTATACAAATTACAATTATATACAACTTATATTTGTTTCATGGAATTCTTAAGTTCAAAGAATTATACCTTATATACAACTTATATAATTTGTTCCATTGAATTGTTCCTTAAGGGGAAACTATGTAAATTTTTAAATTAAGTATTATATAATTATAAAATTGTATACACATTAATAAAAGCATTAAGTAGATGCAAATAAAAATAAACCCTAACCCTTAAACCTTTAACCTATAACCCTAAACCCTTGTACCCCCTACCCTCTATCTTTTCCCTCCCCTCTCTCTTGAGAGTCTCCACTCCTGCCCACTCTTCCTCTTTCTCCTCTGCCATGGCATGACCCTAAACCCTTGTATAACCCCATCTCAAACTCCCCCCCTCTCCGTCTCCACCCCCCTCTCCCCCTACCACTGCCACCACCACCACTTTATCTCTCCACTCCCCATCTCTCTCAATTCTCTCCCTCCACCCCCTCCCCTCCCCCTCCACCCTTAACCTTCCCCTTTATCTCTCCCTCCCTATTGACCCAATTCTGCATAAATTAAAAAATTTCCAATTCTCACTTTAAACATGTAAAGGTAACAAGTGACAAAGATGATACAATAAAATTTTTCCTTTCTTTATTGATAAATACGTACAAGTTACAATATGTTTCCACACGAATTACATTTCTTTTGCAAATACAAATCAGAGTTCAAAAGTAATACAATTACATACATAGCTCGTAAGCTTTTGCACAAATAGAAGTAAGAATGTCCAGGAGTCCTTCCTTTCAAATCTTGGTACATCGGCCGCTTGCTGTGGAGGAGAAACATCACTCGGGCGCTTTTCCGCCAACCACGGACTTATAATGCGGTCCCCCGCACAATCATTTTGCAATGAACGGCCCTCCCTTCGAAGAAGAGGTGGTAGGGTATCCTTTAGCGATTACCAGGCATAGTCGCGTGTCCCTACACAACTGAACCTTGCTATTTCTGAAATCTACGATCCTAGTACCGAGATCACAATGGTGACGGTGTAGTCTCAACTATCTCGCACCTAAGAATCGGATGTGTTACCTGCCTACTTTGGCAATGCTGTTTTAATTACTTGAATGAAGGTCATCTATCATATACACTACTCAGGGCCGATTTGACTTGAGGCTTCCTTACTCTACGCGTAGGTTTTATCCTTCATTGGGTAATCCATCACCCCAGATATCCTACAATCATACGAACCTACTAGAAATGAGACAGTCTACAAGTGTCTAGTATCAACCCTCCTAATTATGAAATCTTTATCCTAAGAGTACTTAGCTTGCCTCTGTTATTCTAATAACTTAAGCTAAAAGACTTTACTTGATTCTGCCTTCATTTCGTTCCTAGTAGATAATAAGTACTCCTATGTATTCTCCATATACAGAGATCATACACAATATGCAGAAGTCATTCAAAATGCAAATAAATTCCTCCCTTTTATCTTTTCCCGTTATTTCTCTTAAATGTAAGATAAGTAAACTAATCCCTTAAGTTCTTTACTCATATAATCCCTTTTTCACAATCCTTTAATCATTGAAACCATATATACTTCTCATATGGATATCATACATATTTCATACTTAATGCAAAACGCACACTAATGCAAACAGGTATACACTCCAGAAAACATGCATAACCATTCCTTTAAGTAATTTACTTACATGATACAACATAGAATCATTTCTTTGTTTATCTTAACTGAAGTATTGAACTCAATGCTATTCCCTACTATGTACACTCACCATTTTACTCTTTTAGTTTATTTATCAAAAATATACTCTGCAACATGAAGGATGAAACCACATGCCTGGTATTTTCCTTTTTCCTTTAGGGGATGACCTTGAATGGGTTTGCAGCTCCTCAGACCTTGAACAAAAGACTTCTAGCACTCTCAGACCAGTCTCAAACTCTTCCTCAGAAATTAATCACTTACAACAGCTAAAGGCAATCTCATCTTCTTACTATGAACTTAGAAGTGATGAAGAAAATAACAGGGGATGTCTCTCAGCAATTAGTGATATACTGTTCTCAGAAAATATGTAAGGTTTATCTCAGCAATAATAAAACTCACTCACAGCTCAAATAGGGATAGCCATAGTAACAGGTAATTGCTGGTAAAATTCACAGCATCTTTCAAACACAGCAATACAAAATATTATAACCAAAACAGGGAATGATTATGGAAGCTAAATAAAATGATAAACTCGGATTCTTCCAGTCATGAAACATTGAATGGTTGGGCGTCCATTTATAGGCCCAAAGTGCAACGAAATCTGCTAAAGGAGACATGATAATTGACAGCAAAGTGCCTAGAAAACGTCAATATGATACCTGGCGGATTCTTAAACCCTAAGTCACTAAAAATGAAGTTGATTCGACCAGTTTGTTGACAGCAAAACAAGAACTTTTCAACTCTGTAATAAAAACGAAATCTACAGCCACGTTTTTCTTGCCAGGCGTAAGAATTTTCCATGATATTTTTGCTGCGTTCTAGGTCAAGTTCCAAATCGACATAGCTCAGTAGTTTGTTGCTATTTTCTAGTTTTTGAGCTTTGAATTTGTCTTCTTTCATTCCCAGCTGTGCAGGGACCTCCGCCATTTCCACGGGAGAGTTTCCTCTTTTCTTTATTTTCATTCATTTGCTATAATTCAAATTTTTCCAAAAGTTTCTTTAAAAGTATTTCGCCTCTTTTCAAATGTACAAGTTAAATATTTCATATGGTAATCTTTTAAATATTTGAACTTCCATTTTTTTACAAACCACGAATTTCCTTCTTCAATTTTTAACACTTTAAAATAAAATGTGAATTTCATTCTTTTAATTTGAAATTGTTTTAATAATTTCTTTTTGTATATTTTACTTATTAATGTATTATTTTAAACATTATTATTTATTTTTATATAAACGTATTTATATATAAATAAATATTAATTTTAATATTAATACATTTAATTAATAAAATTTACAAAAATATTATTATTTATACATTCTTTATGTATTTAAATAATCACCTTATATATTTATACATAAATATATAAGTAAATCCCTTAGACAAAATATAGTTCCCTTATTTATTTTATTATAAAATACTATTATAGTCTTTAAATATATTAACACATAAATATTTAAATACCCGAGTATTTTAAATATTTATATTTAATATAACTATAATAATTTTATATATAATCGTTAATATTTAATTACTTAAATATATATTTAACAAATATATAAATATATCGTGAGCCAGTCAGCAACCCGATATTTATATATATATATATACGTAAAGTTAACAGGGAATAATAATATAATATTATTATTAGTATGTATTTCTCTGTACGCAGTGTACACATAAATGTATGTATATCATGTCATTACGTACATATGGGCATATCTATCTGCCGAGCATATGTATGTATTTAACATGTATATTCATATGGATACGCGTACACATATACACATACTCACTTGACCTTTTAACGTATATCCATTCACGTTTTTCCAAATCATGTCAAAGCATAGTAAGTCAGACAAATAAGTAATCATCACTTTTCAAAGCATAAAGAAGTAAACATAACTCCAAGCCTAAGGATGACTTATCTAGACCAACATAACTGACTTGGTTTCTCAGAACCTATACTGACGTGTGTGTATGCTCATTTGGTACTCGTTACTGCTTACCCGACCAAGTTCCTCCCCGAGTGATATCTCTCCTCTGTCCAGAGGATCAGCCTTCATACCTGCACACCATGACATGACATCGGCTGATCCGCTTATACTCATAACTTTCATGAGAATACATGAAACATTTCCAAAAGTTCCATTATTCCATCCATATTCTCCCTTCCATTATTTCTTTATCCATTCCTCCATTCCATATTGGCTCATTCCATCCATTATTCCACTATCCATTATTAGTAAATTGTAATATTTGGGGATCTCTCCACTCTCTCTCTCAAGTCTATCCCTCCTACCCCCTCTCCCTCTCTCCCCTCTACCCTTAACCCTTAAACCCTACCCTTTATCTCTCTCCAACTCCCCATCTCTCTCTCTCAAGTCTCTCCCTCCTACCCCCTCTCCCTCTCTCCCCTCTACCCTTATCCCTTAAACCCTAAACCCTTGTAACCCCCTACCCTCTATCTCTCCCCACTCCCCCCCCTCAAGGTCTCTCCTCCTGCCCCTCTCTCCACTCTCCCCTCTACCCTTAACCCATGACCTAAACCTTGTACACCTGCTATCTCCCTCCCCCCTCTCTCTCTCAAGAGTCTCTCCCTCCCTACCCCCTCTCTCCCTCTCTCCCCTCTACCCTTAACCCTTAAACCCTACCCTTTATCTTTGTAATGCCCTGTCTTGTAACTAAGGAATGTTGCAATTGTCTACAAAAGTGAATTTTTTTTTTTTAAAGTACTATTATTAACTTTATTAGTTGCATACATTCTCTAAGTTACGTGACATCACACTACTTGAGAATCCATAGACGACTTTAGTATTTAGCATTGCATATATATAGTTAACACAAACTTAAAAGTAAACATTGCATAAAATTTGAATTTCATTCATGAAAGTATAAAGTACAAATAAGATCCTTACATTACATTTGAAATAACATTACAATACTCATTCTTCAGATGAGGTAGATCAAATAATAGTTTACAATTACATATTACAAATGTTCACCTCATAAACAATTGAGGAATGTTACAAATACAAGATTTCCAGTTATACAATTAAGGAAGTACACATAAATCCAAATACGAGCTCTCCATCCATGAAGCTCTCATTGTCACGATCATAAACTAGGGACCCAACGGAGAAAGGTGCACATTCCACCCAACCATGTGGTACCCATAGGTCCACCCCCCGTGCTAGGAGACAGTAATAAGGTTCCCTAGACATAACCTACAAACCCTAGACACAAGTAAATACATAGACCAATCTACACAAGTACATACTTAACTCTTGGTTACATTGCTTCCAGAATTAGGATAATCAAATATACTAAGTTCACAAGGTTACTGTTATTTTAGGTGGAGTGTCATCACAATGTTGCATAGGTTACCCTGGTGTTTCTTCCTAGGTTCCGGCCCCCAACTTGGGTTACCTTGGCAACCTCTTACGAAACTTGACCCCTCATGCAAACTATTGTTGTATCGAATATCTTTTAAAATAACAAGCTATCGATTTTCCATTCTAGGCTTTCTCAACTTATTCTCAAGACTGAACTAGCCTTTGAGTCTATAAGTGAGGCTTATTAATCCAGTTAAATATTTTAGAATACCCATTGTGTTGATTTAGTTTTCACTGACTTACTAACTCTATATGAGTTACCCATACACCACTTTGTGTGTCAGCCCTCACACAGAGCCACTCCCCTAAAAATAACACAAAGAATCTAAGTTCACTAACTAAGGTATACAAGGTGCACAAGAAACATCATATAATTCTTCACATTTCATAATGAACATCAAGTCTATGTTCATAAAACCAGGTGTCTAAACACCATGCAAAACCATGTACACAACCTTATTCAACACAAGAATTCTATTTAAACAATAACAACTCCCACATTATACAACTTGTCTAGAAGACTTGTACTTCTAAAACATTCCCAATTTGACCAATATAAGAGAAAATACTATTTAAGGCAAATCAGGAAAAAAAATAAACATCTATTATTAGGATTTAAATCTACTTAAATTGCAGTATTGGCATGGTGTGATAGTTTATAGGTGGCATTGTTTTTCTTGCCACCAAGGTTCAAACCCCGTTGGGGTGGTATTGTTGAATGGTTGTATCCGGTTCATAGCTCCGGTCAAAAGCGTTTACCCTTGAATAAAAAAAAAAAAGAAACTAAATCTACTTAAATCAGTTGAAAATAGCACGAATATAAATCAACTTAATAAAAGTTCTATTCTTAAAACAATAAAAGAAATTGTTTCATTTAATCTAATTTTGATTTTCTCAAATTCACATAAAAGTATTTTCCAAATTTTCCCTTCAATCTTACTGTTTTAGAAATAATTAATCTTGAAATTTACATGCAATATAATTTAAAGAGAATTTTTTTTTTTAAATATCAAAATTATTTTTCTAAAACTTAATAAATTACAAATCTTACAAATATTTATATACAAACATATATACATATATGTTTATATATAAATATAAATATATAATTTATTATATATATTCTACAGATATATATTCATATATATATATAACATTATAAGAAATCGAATTTTAAATAGATCACATTAAATTTCTATGGTTTCTTTTAAATAAAATAAAACTTATATTGCTCATAGCTCCCAGCTATGGCCTCCCTGTGGGGAGGACGCAGCCCCTACCAGGGCTGCGCCCAGTAGCCCTTGGCTGCTGTGTGCAGCCATGGTGGTTGCATCCACCCATATGGAGTGTTGGGGGGGGGGGTTTCAGCCCTCCCCAATAAATATTGAAATTTATTTTATTTTTTTAATTTTTTTTAATTTCGCTCGTATGGCGATATTATAATTTCATCTTTTTAAAAAAAAAATAGAATTTCTTCAGTATGATATACACAAATAATCTTGTACAGGATGATGTATATATATTTAATTTATATGCACAATTTAACAAATATTGTAATAATGAAAACAAACTATTATCTTCAACAGAGTTCATTCTACAAGAAATTTATTTTTTATTTTTTATTTTTAATTCAAAATACCCAATTTTCTTAGAAATTTCCAATTCAATTCAAAGAAGATACTTCCATATTATTTTTTTTGTATTTCTTCCAATGTTTTCTCTGTTTGCACTTTAAGATCTTGTTTCTTGAAACTCTCACAATAAACAACAAATTTCAACAGAAAGATTTTCAACAAACAATCTACCAAGAAGAAGGGTTTAAACAAAGATTTCTTTTCACGGGAAATCTTTTCAAAAGTAAACAAATTAAATGCACAGGGAAATACCAAAAATTTATTTTCATAGACAAACTTCTCAAAAGAATAAATTAAATAAATAACTAGTGAAAAACCTGTTTCCTGTAGCTTGAAAATTGTCTGTAGAGGAGAATCTTTGCTACCTGTTGTGTGCAATCCTCCAAAGCTTCTCTAGAACACAATATCCAGAAAGATGCTAATACCAACCCAAAGAGATCTTCCAGAAATATACAACAATTCACAAAGGAAATCACAAATTTTCGAAAATCAATTTTTTTAGCAGAACCTTGTTCTTTTCATTTCCCGTGAAGAAGTTTTTTCCTGTTTCCCCAAAACACATAATATCTTCCGAGAGAATCCTCAACAAGAAACAATAAATTTAACTACCACACATGTCGAGAAGAAAATATCTTCCAACCAACTCATGGCAATCCTTTATTTCTTCCTTATCAAAAATTGAATGCCTTTCAAAGAATTAAAGAATTTAAATTTCAAAAATGCAATTTCCCTTTTTCCTTATTTAATTTTATTTATTTAACAATTAAAATACCATTTCCCACAAAACAATTTAATTTTAAATTTAAATCTATTCACAAAAATTAAACAATTTTAATTTAATTAATTAATTAATTTAATTAAATAATTTTAATCTCAGTGATCAAATTACTTAACCAAACAAACTAATTAATTAATTAAATAAAATGTAAAACTTTATTTTCAACATTTAAAATTAATTTAAATAAATAGTAAATTAAAGAATAATAAACTATCATTAAATTAACAAAATTTTCCTTTCAAAACAATTAATCCAATCAGGCACATACGAGACAACCAAAGACACCAAACTTAACTAACGGCATACTTGACCGGGTTTAAGACTAGTCTAGGATAAACCTTGTTACTACCTCCCAATCAACATTTCCGTTGAGTCTTGACACGCTTAGACCTGAGTAACCAGGTGGAGTCGATGTCATGTACCTACAATCCTACAATCAAACAAATAACATGCATATATATATAATCCATTATACAAGCACACCGTGCAGAGAAAATCATGGAAATCACAGGGCACTCGCAAGCGAGTGATGCAACTCCGTTCTCCACACCAATACACATCACATCAAACTGAAAAATTAAATAACTTTTAATCTACCATAAACATATATATAGCAAAAATATCAGAAGTAAACATCTATGCTAACATAAACTATGTCAAAATAATTACCACCACACAATGTATCATCACATCACAAAATAAATCAACATCGCTCCTAATGTCCA